>VTFQ01000023.1:13888794-14488794 GCA_036281575.1 Ancherythroculter nigrocauda | reverse complement strand
TCATACCATTAGCTATGCATAACTGACAGGAAAGTAACAGGTATACAAGCATGCTGTATATGTCTGTCAATTGGCCATTACCGGACAAAGTGTGCGAATGTGTAAACGTTTACAGTCTGCTATATCAGTTAGCACATTTAGCAAATAGCAACATGTTCGCGCATTTCACAACCAAGCATATTTTAGCACATTCACGCCTATCATATACGGTACTTAGATACGCTATATATATATTTATAGATAGATGTAAATATAAGGCAAATATAGATGTATGCTTATATATAAAAAAAAACACGTCAAATAATTTAAGTATATCAACAGAAAAGCATTCTATTTATAAGCATTTTTATGAGATAAAGTTATATATATATATATATATATATATATATATATATATAGATAGATAGATAGATGTAAATATAAGGCAAATATAGATGTACGCTTATATAAATCATTTAAGTAGGCCCTATATCAACAGAAAAGCATTCTATTTATAAGCGTTTTTATGAGATAACGTTATATATATAGTTATATAGATAGATGTAAATATAAGGCAAATATATATGTACGCTTATATAGAAAAAAAACACGTCAAATAATTTAAGTAAAACTAAATCACTTACTCATCAGAAACTGTATCTTCAGCTGGATCAAGTCGCTCTTCAAAATGCAGACGTTCATCGTCAGAGTCGTGTTCTTCTTCCGAGGAAAGAGTGAACTTCCTCACTGTCCAGGACCATCTGAAGAGCCTGCTCACCTGTGTAGTGTGCCATCTTCCAAACGCGAAGGAAAGCGAATGAATCTGATGAAACTTGATGCTTTTTAAGACGCTGTTAGGGGCGTTTACAGTTTGCATAAATCGCCTCAGCACATTATCTTATGAATAGAGCGCTCTGCGCGTGGGCGGGCACACATTAAAGATAATTAGGTCAGACAGGAGAAACAGTACCTCTCTTTACTTTTATACTGATTACATAAAGGGAGAATATTTGTTTTAGAATTTATTTGTTTTGTTTAAAAGTAGACACTTAAAGCTTTCCAAAGACATATCTCTCATGTCCATGTAGCATGTATAAGCCATCTATTTTAGTTACTTTTAGTGACGTTTTAGAACGATGTTTGCAGAGACGGAGACGGCAGGACAGCACACCCTGTATATTTTATTTATTTTTAAAAAGCACAAAGTTTTATTTTGATTGTGAGTGTACACAAAAAAAAGAAGACATTCTATAGTTTCAATTGATATATTACTTATGTCTCTATGACAAAAAATGACGGAGTATTTTAAGTCTGTTTTGCTGCAATGTGGAAAAAAAACTGCAAAACGCGCCGGCGCGTTTTTAGACCTCAGAGTGTTAACCATTTTAAGTGCCTATTGCCCGCTGTGCACAGTTGCCCTGAAGCCACCGGGGTGGCGGTGCCACCGGGCTTGGGCCCGCCATCGCTGCTCGCAGCTATATTTATTTTTTTTATTTATTTATTTATTTATTTTTTTCCGTCTTCCGGGGCTTTTTGGGGGCCTTAACATGCTCAAAAACTCTTGTAATTGGCACACACATTGGAATCCGCGGCCATTAGGACGCCCCAGAGGCTGGTATCCAGGCGTGGCAGGGGGGCTCGACAGCGCCCCCTTGAAAAAAGTCTGAAAATTTGGTCCATATATTAAACACGCTTGCACGTATTAGTATGAAACTCGGTACACATATAGACCTCATCGGGCCGAACAACTTTCGTACTCTAAGTTAAACGCCACGCCAACAGGAAGTCAGCTATTAAGGGTTGTTTGAAAAACGCATGCTCTGGAATTTGATATACTCCTCCTAGACGATTAATCCGATCGCCACCAAACTCGGTCAGCATGAAGTCAAGACACTGATGATTAAAAATTGCCAGGGGATTTTTGATATCTCGAACGGTTTGGCCGTGGCGAGGCAACGAATTTATGGCGAGAAAAAGGAAACAGGAAATGTGTTATAACGTCTGCATACATATATTGATCTTTATGAAACTTCACGAGTGTGTTGGTTGTAGTAGTCTGATCACATGGATGTGACTATTGTGAGTCAAAGTTATAGCGCCACCAACTG
Organism: Ancherythroculter nigrocauda; assembly: GCA_036281575.1. Classification (NCBI taxonomy): domain Eukaryota; kingdom Metazoa; phylum Chordata; class Actinopteri; order Cypriniformes; family Xenocyprididae; genus Ancherythroculter; species Ancherythroculter nigrocauda. Next base: position 14,486,707 of record VTFQ01000023.1, on the reverse strand, counting down.
GCAGCAGGAAGTGTATCACTTTTTGAAATGCTTTGAGATCACCCTCTTATTTTTACCTGATTTGCTTCAAACTTCATCAATGTAATGGCAATACACAGCAGATGTAGACCTATGACAGGATTTTTGATATTTGAAATATTGTTGCCATGGCAACAGGTCAAACTGTAATAATATTCTTGAGTGTTTTTGAGGCTCTTAACATGCTTCAAATTGCATGAAACTCGACACACACATCAATATTGTCAACCAGTAGACATGGACAAAGCCATAGAAATGGGCGTGGTGGAGGGGCTCAGTAGCGCCACCTTTTGACAAAAGTGGGGGGGTTAGTTTTTCCTACAGTCACCAAACACGGTACACATATTGTTCTCATCAAGCCGGACAATTTTCTAATTTACATTCATTAGCTCCGACCAACAGGAAGTCGGCTATTTTTGTTTGAATGTTAATTTTTTGAAAAAACAGGCTATGAATTTTATACTACTACTCCTACAGGGTTTATCCAATTTACACCAAGCTTTTTTTAACTTGTTGCTAACACATTGAAGTTGTTTAATTGCAAACGGATTTTGGATACCTCAAACGGTTTGGCCGTGGCGAGGCAACAAATTTATGGCGAGAAAAAGGAAACAGGAAATGTGTTATAACGTCTGCATACATATATTGATCTTTATGAAACTTCACGAGTGTGTTAGTTGTAGTAGTCTGATCACATGGATGTGACTATTGTGAGTCAAAGTTATAGCACCACCAACTGGCAGCAGGAAGTGTATCACTTTTTGAAATGCTTTGAGATCACCCTCTTATTTTTACCTGATTTGCTTCAAACTTCATCAGTGTAATGTCAATACACAGCAGATGTAGACCTATGACAGGATTTTTGATATTTGAAATATTGTTGCCATGGCAACAGGTCAAACTGTAATAATATTCTTGAGTGTTTTTGAGGCTCTTAACATGCTTCAAATTGCATGAAACTCGACACACACATCAATATTGTCAACCAGTAGACATGGACAAAGCCATAGAAATGGGCGTGGTGAAGGGGCTCAGTAGCGCCACCTTTTGTCAAAAGTGGGGGGGTTAGTTTTTCCTACAGTCACCAAACTCGGTACACATATTGTTCTCATCAAGCTGGACAATTTTCTAATTTACATTCATTAGCTCCGACCAACAGGAAGTCGGCTATTTTTGTTTGAATGTAAATTTTTTGAAAAAACAGGCTATGAATTTTATACTACTACTCCTACAGGGTTTATCCAATTTACACCAAGCTTTTTTTAACTTGTTGCTAACACATTGAAGTTGTTTAATTGCAAACGGATTTTGGATATCTCAAACGGTTTGGCCGTGGCGAGGCAACAAATTTATGGCAAGAAAAGGGAAACAAAGTGTTATAACTTCTGCATACATTAATTGATTTTGATGAAACTTTGGCTTAGTCTTCGTTGTACAAGGCTGATCACATGGATTTGACTATTGTGATTCAAAGTCATAGCGCCACCAACTGGAAGCAGAAAATGTGTCACTTTCAGCATACATTGAGATCACCCTCTTATTTTTACCTGATTTGCTTCAAAATTCATCAGAATAATGTTAAAACTTGGCACATGTAATCCTTTGAAAATGGGCAGGGAAGAGGGGCTCTATAGCGGCACCTTGTAGTGCAGTAAATGTGGAGTGAATTTGACATAGTCCTTTGATGTTTAACCATTTTAAGTGCCTATTGCCCGCTGTGCACAGTTGCCCTGAAGCCACCGGGGTGGCGGTGCCACCGGGCTTGGGCCCGCCATCGCTGCTCGCAGCTATATTTATTTTTTTTATTTATTTATTTATTTATTTTTTTCCATCTTCCGGGGCTTTTTGGGGGCCTTAACATGCTCAAAAACTCTTGAAAATTGGCACACACATTGGAATCCGCGGCCATTAGGACGCCCCAGAGGCTGGTATCCAGGCGTGGCAGGGGGGCTCGACAGCGCCCCCTTGAAAAAAGTCTGAAAATTTGGTCCATATATTAAACACGCTTGCACGTATTAGTATGAAACTCGGTACACATATAGACCTCATCGGGCCGAACAACTTTCGTACTCTAAGTTAAACGCCACGCCAACAGGAAGTCAGCTATTAAGGGTTGTTTGAAAAACGCATGCTCTGGAATTTGATATACTCCTCCTAGACGATTAATCCGATCGCCACCAAACTCGGTCAGCATGAAGTCAAGACACTGATGATTAAAAATTGCCAGGGGATTTTTGATATCTCGAACGGTTTGGCCGTGGCGAGGCAACGAATTTATGGCGAGAAAAAGGAAACAGGAAATGTGTTATAACGTCTGCATACATATATTGATCTTTATGAAACTTCACGAGTGTGTTGGTTGTAGTAGTCTGATCACATGGATGTGACTATTGTGAGTCAAAGTTATAGCGCCACCAACTGGCAGCAGGAAGTGTATCACTTTTTGAAATGCTTTGAGATCACCCTCTTATTTTTACCTGATTTGCTTCAAACTTCATCAATGTAATGGCAATACACAGCAGATGTAGACCTATGACAGGATTTTTGATATTTGAAATATTGTTGCCATGGCAACAGGTCAAACTGTAATAATATTCTTGAGTGTTTTTGAGGCTCTTAACATGCTTCAAATTGCATGAAACTCGACACACACATCAATATTGTCAACCAGTAGACATGGACAAAGCCATAGAAATGGGCGTGGTGGAGGGGCTCAGTAGCGCCACCTTTTGACAAAAGTGGGGGGGTTTTTTTTTTTCTTACAGTCACCAAACTCGGTACACATATTGTTCTCATCAAGCCGGACAATTTTCTAATTTACATTCATTAGCTCCGACCAACAGGAAGTCGGCTATTTTTGTTTGAATGTTAATTTTTTGAAAAAACAGGCTATGAATTTTATACTACTACTCCTACAGGGTTTATCCAATTTACACCAAGCTTTTTTTAACTTGTTGCTAACACATTGAAGTTGTTTAATTGCAAACGGATTTTGGATACCTCAAACGGTTTGGCCGTGGCGAGGCAACAAATTTATGGCGAGAAAAAGGAAACAGGAAATGTGTTATAACGTCTGCATACATATATTGATCTTTATGAAACTTCACGAGTGTGTTAGTTGTAGTAGTCTGATCACATGGATGTGACTATTGTGAGTCAAAGTTATAGCACCACCAACTGGCAGCAGGAAGTGTATCACTTTTTGAAATGCTTTGAGATCACCCTCTTATTTTTACCTGATTTGCTTCAAACTTCATCAGTGTAATGTCAATACACAGCAGATGTAGACCTATGACAGGATTTTTGATATTTGAAATATTGTTGCCATGGCAACAGGTCAAACTGTAATAATATTCTTGAGTGTTTTTGAGGCTCTTAACATGCTTCAAATTGCATGAAACTCGACACACACATCAATATTGTCAACCAGTAGACATGGACAAAGCCATAGAAATGGGCGTGGTGAAGGGGCTCAGTAGCGCCACCTTTTGTCAAAAGTGGGGGGGTTAGTTTTTCCTACAGTCACCAAACTCGGTACACATATTGTTCTCATCAAGCTGGACAATTTTCTAATTTACATTCATTAGCTCCGACCAACAGGAAGTCGGCTATTTTTGTTTGAATGTAAATTTTTTGAAAAAACAGGCTATGAATTTTATACTACTACTCCTACAGGGTTTATCCAATTTACACCAAGCTTTTTTTAACTTGTTGCTAACACATTGAAGTTGTTTAATTGCAAACGGATTTTGGATATCTCAAACGGTTTGGCCGTGGCGAGGCAACAAATTTATGGCAAGAAAAGGGAAACAAAGTGTTATAACTTCTGCATACATTAATTGATTTTGATGAAACTTTGGCTTAGTCTTCGTTGTACAAGGCTGATCACATGGATTTGACTATTGTGATTCAAAGTCATAGCGCCACCAACTGGAAGCAGAAAATGTGTCACTTTCAGCATACATTGAGATCACCCTCTTATTTTTACCTGATTTGCTTCAAAATTCATCAGAATAATGTTAAAACTTGGCACATGTAATCCTTTGAAAATGGGCAGGGAAGAGGGGCTCTATAGCGGCACCTTGTAGTGCAGTAAATGTGGAGTGAATTTGACATAGTCCTTTGATGTTTAACCATTTTAAGTGCCTATTGCCCGCTGTGCACAGTTGCCCTGAAGCCACCGGGGTGGCGGTGCCACCGGGCTTGGGCCCGCCATCGCTGCTCGCAGCTATATTTATTTTTTTTATTTATTTATTTATTTATTTTTTTCCGTCTTCCGGGGCTTTTTGGGGGCCTTAACATGCTCAAAAACTCTTGAAAATTGGCACACACATTGGAATCCGCGGCCATTAGGACGCCCCAGAGGCTGGTATCCAGGCGTGGCAGGGGGGCTCGACAGCGCCCCCTTGAAAAAAGTCTGAAAATTTGGTCCATATATTAAACACGCTTGCACGTATTAGTATGAAACTCGGTACACATATAGACCTCATCGGGCCGAACAACTTTCGTACTCTAAATTAAACGCCACGCCAACAGGAAGTCAGCTATTAAGGGTTGTTTGAAAAACGCATGCTCTGGAATTTGATATACTCCTCCTAGACGATTAATCCGATCGCCACCAAACTCGGTCAGCATGAAGTCAAGACACTGATGATTAAAAATTGCCAGGGGATTTTTGATATCTCGAACGGTTTGGCCGTGGCGAGGCAACGAATTTATGGCGAGAAAAAGGAAACAGGAAATGTGTTATAACGTCTGCATACATATATTGATCTTTATGAAACTTCACGAGTGTGTTGGTTGTAGTAGTCTGATCACATGGATGTGACTATTGTGAGTCAAAGTTATAGCGCCACCAACTGGCAGCAGGAAGTGTATCACTTTTTGAAATGCTTTGAGATCACCCTCTTATTTTTACCTGATTTGCTTCAAACTTCATCAATGTAATGGCAATACACAGCAGATGTAGACCTATGACAGGATTTTTGATATTTGAAATATTGTTGCCATGGCAACAGGTCAAACTGTAATAATATTCTTGAGTGTTTTTGAGGCTCTTAACATGCTTCAAATTGCATGAAACTCGACACACACATCAATATTGTCAACCAGTAGACATGGACAAAGCCATAGAAATGGGCGTGGTGGAGGGGCTCAGTAGCGCCACCTTTTGACAAAAGTGGGGGGGTTAGTTTTTCCTACAGTCATCAAACTCGGTACACATATTGTTCTCATAAAGCCGGACAATTTTCTAATTTACATTCATTAGCTCCGACCAACAGGAAGTCGGCTATTTTTGTTTGAATGTTAATTTTTTGAAAAAACAGGCTATGAATTTTATACTACTACTCCTACAGGGTTTATCCAATTTACACCAAGCTTTTTTTAACTTGTTGCTAACACATTGAAGTTGTTTAATTGCAAACGGATTTTGGATACCTCAAACGGTTTGGCCGTGGCGAGGCAACAAATTTATGGCGAGAAAAAGGAAACAGGAAATGTGTTATAACGTCTGCATACATATATTGATCTTTATGAAACTTCACGAGTGTGTTAGATGTAGTAGTCTGATCACATGGATGTGACTATTGTGAGTCAAAGTTATAGCACCACCAACTGGCAGCAGGAAGTGTATCACTTTTTGAAATGCTTTGAGATCACCCTCTTATTTTTACCTGATTTGCTTCAAACTTCATCAGTGTAATGTCAATACACAGCAGATGTAGACCTATGACAGGATTTTTGATATTTGAAATATTGTTGCCATGGCAACAGGTCAAACTGTAATAATATTCTTGAGTGTTTTTGAGGCTCTTAACATGCTTCAAATTGCATGAAACTCGACACACACATCAATATTGTCAACCAGTAGACATTGACAAAGCCATAGAAATGGGCGTGGTGAAGGGGCTCAGTAGCGCCACCTTTTGTCAAAAGTGGGGGGGTTAGTTTTTCCTACAGTCACCAAACTCGGTACACATATTGTACTCATCAAGCTGGACAATTTTCTAATTTACATTCATTAGCTCCGACCAACAGGAAGTCGGCTATTTTTGTTTGAATGTTAATTTTTTGAAAAAACAGGCTATGAATTTTATACTACTACTCCTACAGGGTTTATCCAATTTACACCAAGCTTTTTTTAACTTGTTGCTAACACATTGAAGTTGTTTAATTGCAAACGGATTTTGGATATCTCAAACGGTTTGGCCGTGGCGAGGCAAGAAATTTATGGCAAGAAAAGGGAAACAAAGTGTTATAACTTCTGCATACATTAATTGATTTTGATGAAACTTTGGCTTAGTCTTCGTTGTACAAGGCTGATCACATGGATTTGACTATTGTGATTCAAAGTCATAGCGCCACCAACTGGAAGCAGAAAATGTGTCACTTTCAGCATACATTGAGATCACCCTCTTATTTTTACCTGATTTGCTTCAAAATTCATCAGAATAATGTTAAAACTTGGCACATGTAATCCTTTGAAAATGGGCAGGGAGGAGGGGCTCTATAGCGGCACCTTGTAGTGCAGTAAATGTGGAGTGAATTTGACATAGTCCTTTGATGTTTAACCATTTTAAGTGCCTATTGCCCGCTGTGCACAGTTGCCCTGAAGCCACCGGGGTGGCGGTGCCACCGGGCTTGGGCCCGCCATCGCTGCTCGCAGCTATATTTATTATTATTCTTCTTCTCCAAAGTAAATCGCATTTTAGAGGGCCTAAACATGCTCGAAAACTCATGAAACTTTGCACACGCGTCAGAAGTGGTGAAAATTTACGTCTGTTATGGGTTTCGGAATTGGGCGTGGCAAAATGGCTCGATAGCGCCATCTAACGTACAGCCCCGCTCGCTACATTTCACTAGGGTTTTGAAATTCCGTACACACATTTATCAGCCCAGTACCTACAAAAAATTTCCTTGGAGCGAAATCCGAAACCAAACAGGAAGTCAGATATTTTGAATTAATTCACCGTTTTTTTGCATTTTCCAGACGTTGTACTTTAACGAACTCCTCCTAGAGATTTAATCAGATCAATGTCATTTTTGGTCAGTCTAATCTAAAGGCCTTTGTGACGTTAAATTGCGAAGATCTAGAATTTTCACTGAAGGGCATGTCCGTGGCGGCCTGACAAAATTTGATGTTTTCGCCATGAAAAAGGAAGTTGTTGTAACTCAGACAAACAATGGCGGATCTGCCCCAAACTTCGCATGTTTTATTAGAGTCCTGACCTGAAGACATCTTCATAACAATATTCAGTTACAGTCATAGCGCCACCTGCAGGCAACAGGAAATGACATGTTTTACACTGTGATTAACTCCTCATAGAGATTAAACCAGAAGCACATCATATATGTCCAGTCTAATCTTAAGGCCTTTGAGATGTTAAATTGCAAAGATCTTGAGTTTTCGTTGAAGGGCATGTCCGTGGTGACCGACAAAGTCTGATGTTTCGCCATGTAAGGTGAATCACTTTTTTGAGGGCCGAAACATACTCAAAAACTCATGAAACTTTGCAGATGCGTCAGAAGTGGTGAAAATTTACATCTGATATGGGTTTCAGAATTAAGTGTGGCAAAATGGCTCGATAGCGCCACCTAAAAAAATTCAACGAAGTGCCCCTGACACTACGTTTCACGTACAAGTATGAAATTTGGTACACACATCTAACAGCCCAATACCTACAAAAAAGTCTCTTGGAGTGAAATCTGAAAACCAACAGGAAGTCAGATATTTTGAATTTTCTTTGCAAAATTTGTGCAGTTTTTGACATTTCCAGACGTTGTACTTTAACAATCTCCTCCTAGAGCTTTAATCAGATCAACATCATATTTGGTCAGTCTAATCTAAACGGCTTTGTGGCGTTAAATTGCAAAGATCTAGAGTTTTCGCTGAAGGGTGTGGCCGTAGCGGCCTGCCAAAGTTCGATGTTTTGCCATGAAACAGGAAGTTGTTGTAACTCAGGCATACGATGTTGGATCTGCCCCAAACTTCACAAGTTTTATTAGAGTCCTGACCTGAAGACATCTATATGCCAATGTTCAGTTGCAGTCATAGCGCCACCTGCCAGCAACAGGAAATGACATGTTTTACACTGCGATTAACTCCTCAAAGACATTTAATAATAACAACATCATATATGGTCAGTCTAATCTTAAGGCCTTAGCGACATTTAATTGCAAAGATCTTGAGTTTTCGTTGAAGGGCGTGTCTGTGGCGGACTGACAAATTCTGATGTTTCGCCATGAATGATGAAGCTGTTGTAACTCAAGCATACAATGTCCGATCTGCTCCAAACTTCACATGTGTGATAAGAGTCCTGGCCTAAAGACATCTATATTCCAATATTCAGTTAGTCATAGCGCCACCTGTTGGCAACAGGAAATGGTATGCTTTACACTTTAGTTCACACTCAGAAAAACATTTTAATATGCCATGATGTACCAAACATACTAGAAATATGTTAAATCATGAAACACTTGGCTAAGTGCTAATGTATGCGATTAAAGCCAAGAAACAGGAAGTTCTAGTAACTCAGGCATACAATGTCCGATCTGCTCCAAACTTCACATGTTTGATAATAGTCCTGGCCTGAGGACATCTACATGGCAATATTCGGTTACGGACAAAGCGCCACCTGTTGGCAGCAGGAAGTGTGGCACGTTGAAATGACTTGGCTATATTTCTCTTGTATTTACTCGCTTGCATCCATGTCACCCACTGTTCACTGTTTTCCTGATGCCAACGGGTGGCGGTTAGCCCGGGTGCGAGGGCCCTTTCATCGCTGCTTGCAGCTTTAATTATTAGGGCCCGAGCACCGATGGTGTGAGGACCCTATTGGAATTGCTCCGTTTATTAGGGCCCAAGCGAAAATTCGCGAAGGGCCCTCTTGTTCTTCTAAGGATTATTATTTTTTTTTTTTTTTTTTTAATTAATTTTTTTTTTTTTTCCGTCTTCCGGGGCTTTTTGGGGGCCTTAACATGCTCAAAAACTCTTGAAAATTGGCACACACATTGGAATCCGCGGCCATTAGGACGCCGGAGAGGCTGGTACCCGGGCGTGGCAGGGGGGCTCGACAGCGCCCCCTTGAAAAAAGTCTGAAAATTTGGTCCATATATTAAACATGCTTGCACGTATTAGTATGAAACTCGGTACACATATAGACCTCATCGGGCCGAACAACTTTCGCGCTCTAAGTTAATCGCCACGCCAACAGGAAGTCAGCTATTAAGGGTTGTTTGAAAAACGCATGCTCTGGAATTTGATATACTCCTCTAGACGATTAATCCGATCGCCACCAAACTCGGTCAGCATGAAGTCAAGACACTGATGATTAAAAATTGCCAGGGGATTTTTGATATCTCGAACGGTTTGGCCGTGGCGAGGCAACGAATTTATGGCGAGAAAAAGGAAACAGGAAATGTGTTATAACGTCTTAATACATATATTGATCTTTATGAAACTTCACGAGTGTGTTCGTTATAGGAGTCTGATCACATGGATGTGACTATTGTGAGTCAAAGTTATAGCGCCACCAACTGGCAGCAGGAAGTGTATCACTTTTTGAAATGTTTTGAGATCACCCTCTTATTTTTACCTGATTTGCTTCAAACTTCATCAGTGTAATGTCAATACACAGCAGATGTAGACCTATGACAGGATTTTTGATATTTGAAATATTGTTGCCATGGCAACAGGTCAAACTGTAATAATATTCTTGAGTGTTTTTGAGGCTCTTAACATGCTTCAAATTGCATGAAACTCGACACACACATCAATATTGTCAACCAGTAGACATGGACAAAGCCATAGAAATGGGCGTGGTGGAGGGGCTCAGTAGCGCCACCTTTTGACAAAAGTGGGGGGGTTAGTTTTTCCTACAGTCACCAAACTCGGTACACATATTATTCTCATCAAGCCGGACAATTTTCTAATTTACATTCATTAGCTCCGACCAACAGGAAGTCAGCTATTTTGGTTTGAATGTTAATTTTTTGAAAAAACAGGCTATGAATTTTATACTACTACTCCTACAGGGTTTATCCAATTTACACCAAGCTTTTTTTAACTTGTTGCGAACACATTGAAGTTGTTTAATTGCAAACGGATTTTGGATATCTCAAACGGTTTGGCCGTGGCGAGGCAACGAATTTATGGCGAGAAAAGGGAAACAGGAAATGTGTTATAACTTCTGCATACATTGATTGATGTTTATGAAACTTCAGGAGTGTGTTGGTTGTAGTAGTCTGATCACATGGATGTAACTATTGTGAGTCAAAGTTATAGCGCCACCAAATGGCAGCAAGAAGTGTATCACTTTTAAAATGCTTTGAGATCACCCTCTTATTTTTACCTGATTTGCTTCAAACTTCATCAGTGTAATGTCAATACACAGCAGATGTAGACCTATGACAGGATTTTTGATATTTGAAATATTGTTGCCATGGCAACAGGTCAAACTGTAATAATATTCTTGAGTGTTTTTGAGGCTCTTAACATGCTTCAAATTGCATGAAACTCGACACACACATCAATATTGTCAACCAGTAGACATGGACAAAGCCATAGAAATGGGCGTGGTGGAGGGGCTCAGTAGCGCCACCTTTTGACAAAAGTGGGGGGGTTAGTTTTTCCTACAGTCACCAAACTCGGTACACATATTATTCTCATCAAGCCGGACAATTTTCTAATTTACATTCATTAGCTCCGACCAACAGGAAGTCAGCTATTTTGGTTTGAATGTTAATTTTTTGAAAAAACAGGCTATGAATTTTATACTACTACTCCTACAGGGTTTATCCAATTTACACCAAGCTTTTTTTAACTTGTTGCTAACACATTGAAGTTGTTTAATTGCAAACGGATTTTGGATATCTCAAACGGTTTGGCCGTGGCGAGGCAACGAATTTATGGCAAGAAAAGGGAAACAAAGTGTTATAACTTCTGCATAAATTAATTGATTTTGATGAAACTTTGGCTTAGTCTTCGTTGTACAAGGCTGATCACATGGATTTGACTATTGTGATTCAAAGTCATAGCGCCACCAACTGGAAGCAGAAAATGTGTCACTTTCAGCATACATTGAGATCACCCTCTTATTTTTTACCTGATTTGCTTCAAAATTCATCAGAATAATGTTAAAACTTGGCACATGTAATCCTTTGAAAATGGGCAGGGAGGAGGGGCTCTATAACGGCACCTTGTAGTGCAGTAAATGTGGAGTGAATTTGACATAGTCCTTTGATGTTTAACCGTTTTAAGTGCCTATTGCCCGCTGTGCACAGTTGCCCTGAAGCCACCGGGGTGGCGGTGCCACCGGGCTTGGGCCCGCCATCGCTGCTCGCAGCTATATTTATTATTATTATTATTATTTTTTTTTTTTTTTTTTTTTTCCGTCTTCCGGGGCTTTTTGGGGGCCTTAACATGCTCAAAAACTCTTGAAAATTGGCACACACATTGGAATCCGCGGCCATTAGGACGCCGGAGAGGCTGGTACCCGGGCGTGGCAGGGGGGCTCGACAGCGCCCCCTTGAAAAAAGTCTGAAAATTTGGTCCATATATTAAACATGCTTGCACGTATTAGTATGAAACTCGGTACACATATAGACCTCATCGGGCCGAACAACTTTCGCGCTCTAAGTTAATTGCCACGCCAACAGGAAGTCAGCTATTAAGGGTTGTTTGAAAAACGCATGCTCTGGAATTTGATATACTCCTCCTAGACGATTAATCCGATCGCCACCACACTCGGTCAGCATGAAGTCAAGACACTGATGATTAAAAATTGCCAGGGGATTTTTGATATCTCGAACGGTTTGGCCGTGGCGAGGCAACGAATTTATGGCGAGAAAAAGGAAACAGGAAATGTGTTATAACGTCTTAATACATATATTGATCTTTATGAAACTTCACGAGTGTGTTTGTTATAGGAGTCTGATCACATGGATGTGACTATTGTGAGTCAAAGTTATAGCGCCACCAACTGGCAGCAGGAAGTGTATCACTTTTTGAAATGTTTTGAGATCACCCTCTTATTTTTACCTGATTTGCTTCAAACTTCATCAGTGTAATGTCAATACACAGCAGATGTAGACCTATGACAGGATTTTTGATATTTGAAATATTGTTGCCATGGCAACAGGTCAAACTGTAATAATATTCTTGAGTGTTTTTGAGGCTCTTAACATGCTTCAAATTGCATGAAACTCGACACACACATCAATATTGTCAACCAGTAGACATGGACAAAGCCATAGAAATGGGCGTGGTGGAGGGGCTCAGTAGCGCCACCTTTTGACAAAAGTGGGGGGGTTAGTTTTTCCTACAGTCACCAAACTCGGTACACATATTATTCTCATCAAGCCGGACAATTTTCTAATTTACATTCATTAGCTCCGACCAACAGGAAGTCAGCTATTTTGGTTTGAATGTTAATTTTTTGAAAAAACAGGCTATGAATTTTATACTACTACTCCTACAGGGTTTATCCAATTTACACCAAGCTTTTTTTAACTTGTTGCTAACACATTGAAGTTGTTTAATTGCAAACGGATTTTGGATATCTCAAATGGTTTGGCCGTGGCGAGGCAACGAATTAATAGCAAGAAAAGGGAAACAAAGTGTTATAACTTCTGCATACATTAATTAATTTTGATGAATCTTCGCTGTGTCTTCGTTCTACAAGGCTGATCACATAGATGTGACTATTGTGAGTTAAAGTTATAGCGCCACCAACTGGCAGCAGGAAATGTGTTACTTTCAGCATGCTTTGAGATCACCGTGGCAGGGGGGCTCGACAGCGCCCCCTTGAATTGCGCCCGAAAACTTGGTCCATATATGAAACACGCTTGCACATATAAGTCTAAAACTCAGTACACATATAGACCTCATCGGGCCGAACAACTTTCGTGCTCTAAGTTATACGTCACCTCAACAGGAAGTCAGCTATTATGGGTTGTTTGAAAAACGCATGTTCTGGAATTTTATATACTCCTCCTAGGAGATTATTCCGATCGCCACCAAACTCGGTCAGCATGAAGTCAAGACATTGATGATGAAAAATTGCCAGCGGATTTTTGATATCTCGAACGGTTTGGCCGTGGCGAGGCAACAAATTTATGGCGAGAAAAGTGAAACAGGAAGTGTGTTATAACTTCTGCATACATTGATTGATCTTTATGAAACTTCACAAGTGTGTTGGTTGTAGTAGTCCGATCACATGGATGTGACTATTGTGAGTCAAAGTTGTAGCGCCACCAACTGATAGCAAGAAGTGTGTCACTTTCAAAATGCTTTGAGATCACCATCTTATTTTTATCCGATTTGCTTCAAACTTCACCAGAATAATGTCAAGACATGGTGAATGTAGACCTTTGAAAAGAATAGTGATATCACAAACACTGTTGCCATGGCAACGTATCAAACTTTAATATTAGTTTTGGAAGCTTTTGAGACTCTTAACATGCTTCAAATTGCATGAAACTCAATGCACACATCAGAGATATCAACCAGCAGAAATGGGCAAAACCGTAGAAACGGGCGGGGAGCAGGGCCTCTATAGCGCCACCTTTTGACAAAAGTGGGGGGGTTAGTTTAACCTACAGTCACCAAACTCGGTACACTTATTTTTCTCATTCTCATTATTTCTAATTTACAGTCATTAGCTCCGACCAACAGGAAGTCTGCTATTTTGGTTTGAATGTGGATTTTTTGACTAAACAGGCTCTGAATTTTAAACTACTACTTCTAGGGAGTTTATTCCATTCAGACCAAACATTTTTTACATGTTGCTAAGACATTGAAGATGTTAAATTGAAAACGGATAATGGATATCTCGAACCATCTTGCCATGGTAATAGATTGAAGTAATGTAAAAAAGGTAAATGGAATGACTCATATTCTCTATTAAAAAAAACACTATACACAATTAAATTATATATATAATAATATAGATGTTTGAAATAAACACATTTTATTCATTTTCTTCCAATTCAAAAAGCATGTGTAAATAAAAATAGGCAGATTAATCCATTTTTCAATCAAATATAATTAATGTCATACATAGAGTAACAACTAGAGGGCAGCATATACCTATTTTTAAAACAGGGTTGGATAAGTCAAACATATATAATCATTTTGATATATATATAGAACAAATAATTTGTTTTAATTATACTGTTTGTGCAGGTATATTTAAAAAATTATCAAAGACTACTTTGTCATAATTAAGATTTTTTTTGTTTTGTTTGTTTGTTTAAAATGATCTTCTCAGTCTGTCTCAGTCTCTCTCCCTCTCTCTCTCTCTCTGTCCTCCCCCATATTACCTCAGGCTCATTCGGGTGTGTGTGTGTGTGTGTGTGGGTGTGGGTGGGGGTGGGGGTGGGGGGGGGTGTCTGTGTGTGGGTCTATGTCTGTGTCACACTGTCTACATATATCTTTTTCTCTCTCTGTGTATGCATATGTGTGCTTTACAGTCTTATTTTTTTCTAAATATTGAGTTTTTTATTTTTAACAATTACAATGAGAATTTTTGAATTATTTATTTACTGATATAATTCAAATTTATTAAAAAACCCTGTTTCAGTAAAATTTCACATGATTATGAAAGTGGCTGTTTAAAATAAACTTGCATAAGTGAGCAGAAAATTCAAGATATGAACCTTATTAATACCTGAGACTGACATTAAAATTGTCTTTGCAGGTTCTGTGATTTGGCTCTATTTATTATTTATTATTTTTCCATTTTATTTTTTATCTTATACCACACATATTAAAATTAAATGAATGCATGCTTTTGGTGCATAAGATTGGTGCACAAACAACAGCTCATGGAGGTCAAAAAACACATGAATAGAAGAGTGAGGATTATACAACATCAGCAATCACAGACATTCACATTATGGCTGGATTAGTTATTTCAGAGCATTGTGGAGTTTGCACAAATAACAGTATATAATTTGGTCTAGAATTTTTATAGGGGTTGTCTGAAGCCGACTTCAGACTGCATGATTTTCAAACTAGTCTGGTCACTGTCCTTTTCACACTGCATTACTTTCGCTTTCGATTCAGTCGCTGTTGTGTTCAAAATGCATGATGGATCGGTGACAGAAGGTTTCACACTGCATGAATTTAGAATAGGAATAATCGCCGACACATCTGTCTGGCACTCAAACTACGTTTCACAACCAAACACATGGGAGATGTGACAAGGAAACAACACAATATCACGTATGCAAGACCGGAGTTCTCAAGTGAGACTGGGTTTATTATTAAAAACGGTAACCCGCAAGAAGCTTGCAATACGAATGGCCTGTGTGCTGATTTGCAGCGAAAACAAGAAAAATAAAAGAAGAATATGGAGGAGGAAATGGTTGGAGAGACTGTGACAGAGCACTCGCATAACAGAGCACTGATTTGCCTGTGATTTCGGGCATTTGACTGCGATTTCACAAAACCTGTCTGCGAGCTAAAATCGGGGCTAAAATCATGCAGCCTGAACTCGCAATGAGAAAAAACCCAGACATTTCAGATTATGATGATATTCTGCACTCATTTGAAATAGACTTATAACATACTGTGACATGAAAGTCATCTCAATTTAAACGATCTCATGCATGTGGCTTTGTGGTTTGTCATCATAGGAGCATCAGCCGCTGCAGTAAATGTGGTTTGAAATTGACATAGTCCTTTTATGTTTAATTGTTTTAAATGCACATTGCCCGCCGTGCACAGCTGACCTGAAGCAACCGGGGTGGCGGTGCCACCGGGCTTTGGCCCGTCATCGCTGCTCGCAGCTATATTTATTATTATTTTTTTTCCGACTATTCGGGCATTTTTGGGGCCCTTACCATGCTCAAAAACTCTTGAAATTTTGCACACGGGTCAGAACCCGCGGCCATGACAGCCATACAGAGGCTGGTACCCGGGCGTGGCAGGGGGGCTCGACAGCGCCCCCTTGAATTGCGCCCGAAAACTTGGTCCATATATGAAACACGCTTGCACATGTAAGTCTAAAACTCGGTACACATATAGACCTCATAGGGCCAAACAACTTTCGTGCTCTAAGTTATACGTCACCTCAACAGGAAGTCAGCTATTATGGGTTGTTTGAAAAACGCATGCTCTGGAATTTGATATACTCCTCCTAGGAGATTATTCCGATCACCACCAAACTCGGTCAGCATGAAGTCAAGACATCGATGATGAAAAATTGCCAGCGGATTTTTGATATCTCGAACGGTTTGGCCGTGGCGAGGCAACAAATTTATGGCGAGAAAAGGGAAACAGGAAGTGTGTTATAACTTCTGCATACATTGATTGATCTTTATGAAACTTCACGAGTGTGTTGGTTGTAGTAGTCCGATCACATGGATGTGACTATTGTGAGTCAAAGTTATAGCGCCACCAACTGGCAGCAAGAAGTGTGTCACTTTCAAAATGCTTTGAGATCACCATCTTATTTTTATCCGATTTGCTTCAAACTTCACCAGAATAATGTCAAGACATGGTGAATGTAGACCTTTGAAAAGAATAGTGATATCACAAACACTGTTGCCATGGCAACGCATCAAACTTTAATATTAGTTTTGGAAGCTTTTGAGACTCTTAACATGCTTCAAATTGCATGAAACTCAATGCACACATCAGAGATATCAACCAGCAGAAATGGGCAAAACCGTAGAAACGGGCGGGGAGCAGGGCCTCTATAGCGCCACCTTTTGACAAAAGTGGGGGGGTTAGTTTAACCTACAGTCACCAAACTCGGTACACTTATTTTTCTCATTCTCATTATTTCTAATTTACAGTCATTAGCTCCGACCAACAGGAAGTCTGCTATTTTGGTTTGAATGTGGATTTTTTGACTAAACAGGCTCTGAATTTTAAACTACTACTTCTAGGGAGTTTATTCCATTCAGACCAAACATTTTTTACATGTTGCTAAGACATTGAAGATGTTAAATTGAAAACGGATAATGGATATCTCGAACCATCTTGCCATGGTAATAGATTGAAGTAATGTAAAAAAGGTAAATGGAATGACTCATATTCTCTATTAAAAAAACACTATACACAATTAAATTATATATATAATAATATAGATGTTTGAAATAAACACATTTTATTCATTTTCTTCCAATTCAAAAAGCATGTGTAAATAAAAATAGGCAGATTAATCCATTTTTCAATCAAATATAATTAATGTCATACATAGAGTAACAACTAGAGGGCAGCATATACCTATTTTTAAAACAGGGTTGGATAAGTCAAACATATATAATCATTTTGATATATATATAGAACAAATAATTTGTTTTAATTATACTGTTTGTGCAGGTATATTTAAAAAATTATCAAAGACTACTTTGTCATAATTAAGATTTTTTTTGTTTTGTTTGTTTGTTTAAAATGATCTTCTCAGTCTGTCTCAGTCTCTCTCCCTCTCTCTCTCTCTCTGTCCTCCCCCATATTACCTCAGGCTCATTCGGGTGTGTGTGTGTGTGTGTGTGGGTGTGGGTGGGGTGGGGGTGGGGGGGGGGGTGTCTGTGTGTGGGTCTATGTCTGTGTCACACTGTCTACATATATCTTTTTCTCTCTCTGTGTATGCATATGTGTGCTTTACAGTCTTATTTTTTTCTAAATATTGAGTTTTTTATTTTTAACAATTACAATGAGAATTTTTGAATTATTTATTTACTGATATAATTCAAATTTATTAAAAAACCCTGTTTCAGTAAAATTTCACATGATTATGAAAGTGGCTGTTTAAAATAAACTTGCATAAGTGAGCAGAAAATTCAAGATATGAACCTTATTAATACCTGAGACTGACATTAAAATTGTCTTTGCAGGTTCTGTGATTTGGCTCTATTTATTATTTATTATTTTTCCATTTTATTTTTTATCTTATACCACACATATTAAAATTAAATGAATGCATGCTTTTGGTGCATAAGATTGGTGCACAAACAACAGCTCATGGAGGTCAAAAAACACATGAATAGAAGAGTGAGGATTATACAACATCAGCAATCACAGACATTCACATTATGGCTGGATTAGTTATTTCAGAGCATTGTGGAGTTTGCACAAATAACAGTATATAATTTGGTCTAGAATTTTTATAGGGGTTGTCTGAAGCCGACTTCAGACTGCATGATTTTCAAACTAGTCTGGTCACTGTCCTTTTCACACTGCATTACTTTCGCTTTCGATTCAGTCGCTGTTGTGTTCAAAATGCATGATGGATCGGTGACAGAAGGTTTCACACTGCATGAATTTAGAATAGGAATAATCGCCGACACATCTGTCTGGCACTCAAACTACGTTTCACAACCAAACACATGGGAGATGTGACAAGGAAACAACACAATATCACGTATGCAAGACCGGAGTTCTCAAGTGAGACTGGGTTTATTATTAAAAACGGTAACCCGCAAGAAGCTTGCAATACGAATGGCCTGTGTGCTGATTTGCAGCGAAAACAAGAAAAATAAAAGAAGAATATGGAGGAGGAAATGGTTGGAGAGACTGTGACAGAGCACTCGCATAACAGAGCACTGATTTGCCTGTGATTTCGGGCATTTGACTGCGATTTCACAAAACCTGTCTGCGAGCTAAAATCGGGGTTAAAATCATGCAGCCTGAACTCGCAATGAGAAAAAACCCAGACATTTCAGATTATGATGATATTCTGCACTCATTTGAAATAGACTTATAACATACTGTGACATGAAAGTCATCTCAATTTAAACGATCTCATGCATGTGGCTTTGTGGTTTGTCATCATAGGAGCATCAGCCGCTGCAGTAAATGTGGTTTGAAATTGACATAGTCCTTTTATGTTTAATTGTTTTAAATGCACATTGCCCGCCGTGCACAGCTGACCTGAAGCAACCGGGGTGGCGGTGCCACCGGGCTTTGGCCCGTCATCGCTGCTCGCAGCTATATTTATTATTATTTTTTTTCCGACTATTCGGGCATTTTTGGGGCCCTTACCATGCTCAAAAACTCTTGAAATTTTGCACACGGGTCAGAACCCGCGGCCATGACAGCCATACAGAGGCTGGTATCCGGGCGTGGCAGGGGGGCTCGACAGCGCCCCCTTGAATTGCGCCCGAAAACTTGGTCCATATATGAAACACGCTTGCACATGTAAGTCTAAAACTCGGTACACATATAGACCTCATAGGGCCAAACAACTTTCGTGCTCTAAGTTATACGTCACCTCAACAGGAAGTCAGCTATTATGGGTTGTTTGAAAAACGCATGCTCTGGAATTTGATATACTCCTCCTAGGAGATTATTCCGATCACCACCAAACTCGGTCAGCATGAAGTCAAGACATCGATGATGAAAAATTGCCAGCGGATTTTTGATATCTCGAACGGTTTGGCCGTGGCGAGGCAACAAATTTATGGCGAGAAAAGGGAAACAGGAAGTGTGTTATAACTTCTGCATACATTGATTGATCTTTATGAAACTTCACGAGTGTGTTGGTTGTAGTAGTCCGATCACATGGATGTGACTATTGTGAGTCAAAGTTATAGCGCCACCAACTGGCAGCAAGAAGTGTGTCACTTTCAAAATGCTTTGAGATCACCATCTTATTTTTATCCGATTTGCTTCAAACTTCACCAGAATAATGTCAAGACATGGTGAATGTAGACCTTTGAAAAGAATAGTGATATCACAAACACTGTTGCCATGGCAACGCATCAAACTTTAATATTAGTTTTGGAAGCTTTTGAGACTCTTAACATGCTTCAAATTGCATGAAACTCAATGCACACATCAGAGATATCAACCAGCAGAAATGGGCAAAACCGTAGAAACGGGCGGGGAGCAGGGCCTCTATAGCGCCACCTTTTGACAAAAGTGGGGGGGTTAGTTTAACCTACAGTCACCAAACTCGGTACACTTATTTTTCTCATTCTCATTATTTCTAATTTACAGTCATTAGCTCCGACCAACAGGAAGTCTGCTATTTTGGTTTGAATGTGGATTTTTTGACTAAACAGGCTCTGAATTTTAAACTACTACTTCTAGGGAGTTTATTCCATTCAGACCAAACATTTTTACATGTTGCTAAGACATTGAAGATGTTAAATTGAAAACGGATAATGGATATCTCGAACCATCTTGCCATGGTAATAGATTGAAGTAATGTAAAAAAGGTAAATGGAATGACTCATATTCTCTATTAAAAAAACACTATACACAATTAAATTATATATATAATAATATAGATGTTTGAAATAAACACATTTTATTCATTTTCTTCCAATTCAAAAAGCATGTGTAAATAAAAATAGGCAGATTAATCCATTTTTCAATCAAATATAATTAATGTCATACATAGAGTAACAACTAGAGGGCAGCATATACCTATTTTTAAAACAGGGTTGGATAAGTCAAACATATATAATCATTTTGATATATATATAGAACAAATAATTTGTTTTAATTATACTGTTTGTGCAGGTATATTTAAAAAATTATCAAAGACTACTTTGTCATAATTAAGATTTTTTTTGTTTTGTTTGTTTGTTTAAAATGATCTTCTCAGTCTGTCTCAGTCTCTCTCCCTCTCTCTCTCTCTCTGTCCTCCCCCATATTACCTCAGGCTCATTCGGGTGTGTGTGTGTGTGTGTGTGGGTGTGGGTGGGGTGGGGGTGGGGGGGGGGGTGTCTGTGTGTGGGTCTATGTCTGTGTCACACTGTCTACATATATCTTTTTCTCTCTCTGTGTATGCATATGTGTGCTTTACAGTCTTATTTTTTTCTAAATATTGAGTTTTTTATTTTTAACAATTACAATGAGAATTTTTGAATTATTTATTTACTGATATAATTCAAATTTATTAAAAAACCCTGTTTCAGTAAAATTTCACATGATTATGAAAGTGGCTGTTTAAAATAAACTTGCATAAGTGAGCAGAAAATTCAAGATATGAACCTTATTAATACCTGAGACTGACATTAAAATTGTCTTTGCAGGTTCTGTGATTTGGCTCTATTTATTATTTATTATTTTTCCATTTTATTTTTTATCTTATACCACACATATTAAAATTAAATGAATGCATGCTTTTGGTGCATAAGATTGGTGCACAAACAACAGCTCATGGAGGTCAAAAAACACATGAATAGAAGAGTGAGGATTATACAACATCAGCAATCACAGACATTCACATTATGGCTGGATTAGTTATTTCAGAGCATTGTGGAGTTTGCACAAATAACAGTATATAATTTGGTCTAGAATTTTTATAGGGGTTGTCTGAAGCCGACTTCAGACTGCATGATTTTCAAACTAGTCTGGTCACTGTCCTTTTCACACTGCATTACTTTCGCTTTCGATTCAGTCGCTGTTGTGTTCAAAATGCATGATGGATCGGTGACAGAAGGTTTCACACTGCATGAATTTAGAATAGGAATAATCGCCGACACATCTGTCTGGCACTCAAACTACGTTTCACAACCAAACACATGGGAGATGTGACAAGGAAACAACACAATATCACGTATGCAAGACCGGAGTTCTCAAGTGAGACTGGGTTTATTATTAAAAACGGTAACCCGCAAGAAGCTTGCAATACGAATGGCCTGTGTGCTGATTTGCAGCGAAAACAAGAAAAATAAAAGAAGAATATGGAGGAGGAAAATGGTTGGAGAGACTGTGACAGAGCACTCGCATAACAGAGCACTGATTTGCCTGTGATTTCGGGCATTTGACTGCGATTTCACAAAACCTGTCTGCGAGCTAAAATCGGGGCTAAAATCATGCAGCCTGAACTCGCAATGAGAAAAAACCCAGACATTTCAGATTATGATGATATTCTGCACTCATTTGAAATAGACTTATAACATACTGTGACATGAAAGTCATCTCAATTTAAACGATCTCATGCATGTGGCTTTGTGGTTTGTCATCATAGGAGCATCAGCCGCTGCAGTAAATGTGGTTTGAAATTGACATAGTCCTTTTATGTTTAATTGTTTTAAATGCACATTGCCCGCCGTGCACAGCTGACCTGAAGCAACCGGGGTGGCGGTGCCACCGGGCTTTGGCCCGTCATCGCTGCTCGCAGCTATATTTATTATTATTTTTTTTCCGACTATTCGGGCATTTTTGGGGCCCTTACCATGCTCAAAAACTCTTGAAATTTTGCACACGGGTCAGAACCCGCGGCCATGACAGCCATACAGAGGCTGGTATCCGGGCGTGGCAGGGGGGCTCGACAGCGCCCCCTTGAATTGCGCCCGAAAACTTGGTCCATATATGAAACACGCTTGCACATGTAAGTCTAAAACTCGGTACACATATAGACCTCATAGGGCCAAACAACTTTCGTGCTCTAAGTTATACGTCACCTCAACAGGAAGTCAGCTATTATGGGTTGTTTGAAAAACGCATGCTCTGGAATTTGATATACTCCTCCTAGGAGATTATTCCGATCACCACCAAACTCGGTCAGCATGAAGTCAAGACATCGATGATGAAAAATTGCCAGCGGATTTTTGATATCTCGGACGGTTTGGCCGTGGCGAGGCAACAAATTTATGGCGAGGAAAAGGGAAACAGGAAGTGTGTTATAACTTCTGCATACATTGATTGATCTTTATGAAACTTCACGAGTGTGTTGGTTGTAGTAGTCCGATCACATGGATGTGACTATTGTGAGTCAAAGTTATAGCGCCACCAACTGGCAGCAAGAAGTGTGTCACTTTCAAAATGCTTTGAGATCACCATCTTATTTTTATCCGATTTGCTTCAAACTTCACCAGAATAATGTCAAGACATGGTGAATGTAGACCTTTGAAAAGAATAGTGATATCACAAACACTGTTGCCATGGCAACGCATCAAACTTTAATATTAGTTTTGGAAGCTTTTGAGACTCTTAACATGCTTCAAATTGCATGAAACTCAATGCACACATCAGAGATATCAACCAGCAGAAATGGGCAAAACCGTAGAAACGGGCGGGGAGCAGGGCCTCTATAGCGCCACCTTTTGACAAAAGTGGGGGGGTTAGTTTAACCTACAGTCACCAAACTCGGTACACTTATTTTTCTCATTCTCATTATTTCTAATTTACAGTCATTAGCTCCGACCAACAGGAAGTCTGCTATTTTGGTTTGAATGTGGATTTTTTGACTAAACAGGCTCTGAATTTTAAACTACTACTTCTAGGGAGTTTATTCCATTCAGACCAAACATTTTTACATGTTGCTAAGACATTGAAGATGTTAAATTGAAAACGGATAATGGATATCTCGAACCATCTTGCCATGGTAATAGATTGAAGTAATGTAAAAAAGGTAAATGGAATGACTCATATTCTCTATTAAAAAAACACTATACACAATTAAATTATATATATAATAATATAGATGTTTGAAATAAACACATTTTATTCATTTTCTTCCAATTCAAAAAGCATGTGTAAATAAAAATAGGCAGATTAATCCATTTTTCAATCAAATATAATTAATGTCATACATAGAGTAACAACTAGAGGGCAGCATATACCTATTTTTAAAACAGGGTTGGATAAGTCAAACATATATAATCATTTTGATATATATATAGAACAAATAATTTGTTTTAATTATACTGTTTGTGCAGGTATATTTAAAAAATTATCAAAGACTACTTTGTCATAATTAAGATTTTTTTTGTTTTGTTTGTTTGTTTAAAATGATCTTCTCAGTCTGTCTCAGTCTCTCTCCCTCTCTCTCTCTCTCTGTCCTCCCCCATATTACCTCAGGCTCATTCGGGTGTGTGTGTGTGTGTGTGTGGGTGTGGGTGGGGTGGGGGTGGGGGGGGGGGTGTCTGTGTGTGGGTCTATGTCTGTGTCACACTGTCTACATATATCTTTTTCTCTCTCTGTGTATGCATATGTGTGCTTTACAGTCTTATTTTTTTCTAAATATTGAGTTTTTTATTTTTAACAATTACAATGAGAATTTTTGAATTATTTATTTACTGATATAATTCAAATTTATTAAAAAACCCTGTTTCAGTAAAATTTCACATGATTATGAAAGTGGCTGTTTAAAATAAACTTGCATAAGTGAGCAGAAAATTCAAGATATGAACCTTATTAATACCTGAGACTGACATTAAAATTGTCTTTGCAGGTTCTGTGATTTGGCTCTATTTATTATTTATTATTTTTCCATTTTATTTTTTATCTTATACCACACATATTAAAATTAAATGAATGCATGCTTTTGGTGCATAAGATTGGTGCACAAACAACAGCTCATGGAGGTCAAAAAACACATGAATAGAAGAGTGAGGATTATACAACATCAGCAATCACAGACATTCACATTATGGCTGGATTAGTTATTTCAGAGCATTGTGGAGTTTGCACAAATAACAGTATATAATTTGGTCTAGAATTTTTATAGGGGTTGTCTGAAGCCGACTTCAGACTGCATGATTTTCAAACTAGTCTGGTCACTGTCCTTTTCACACTGCATTACTTTCGCTTTCGATTCAGTCGCTGTTGTGTTCAAAATGCATGATGGATCGGTGACAGAAGGTTTCACACTGCATGAATTTAGAATAGGAATAATCGCCGACACATCTGTCTGGCACTCAAACTACGTTTCACAACCAAACACATGGGAGATGTGACAAGGAAACAACACAATATCACGTATGCAAGACCGGAGTTCTCAAGTGAGACTGGGTTTATTATTAAAAACGGTAACCCGCAAGAAGCTTGCAATACGAATGGCCTGTGTGCTGATTTGCAGCGAAAACAAGAAAAATAAAAGAAGAATATGGAGGAGGAAATGGTTGGAGAGACTGTGACAGAGCACTCGCATAACAGAGCACTGATTTGCCTGTGATTTCGGGCATTTGACTGCGATTTCACAAAACCTGTCTGCGAGCTAAAATCGGGGCTAAAATCATGCAGCCTGAACTCGCAATGAGAAAAAACCCAGACATTTCAGATTATGATGATATTCTGCACTCATTTGAAATAGACTTATAACATACTGTGACATGAAAGTCATCTCAATTTAAACGATCTCATGCATGTGGCTTTGTGGTTTGTCATCATAGGAGCATCAGCCGCTGCAGTAAATGTGGTTTGAAATTGACATAGTCCTTTTATGTTTAATTGTTTTAAATGCACATTGCCCGCCGTGCACAGCTGACCTGAAGCAACCGGGGTGGCGGTGCCACCGGGCTTTGGCCCGTCATCGCTGCTCGCAGCTATATTTATTATTATTTTTTTTCCGACTATTCGGGCATTTTTGGGGCCCTTACCATGCTCAAAAACTCTTGAAATTTTGCACACGGGTCAGAACCCGCGGCCATGACAGCCATACAGAGGCTGGTATCCGGGCGTGGCAGGGGGGCTCGACAGCGCCCCCTTGAATTGCGCCCGAAAACTTGGTCCATATATGAAACACGCTTGCACATGTAAGTCTAAAACTCGGTACACATATAGACCTCATAGGGCCAAACAACTTTCGTGCTCTAAGTTATACGTCACCTCAACAGGAAGTCAGCTATTATGGGTTGTTTGAAAAACGCATGCTCTGGAATTTGATATACTCCTCCTAGGAGATTATTCCGATCACCACCAAACTCGGTCAGCATGAAGTCAAGACATCGATGATGAAAAATTGCCAGCGGATTTTTGATATCTCGAACGGTTTGGCCGTGGCGAGGCAACAAATTTATGGCGAGAAAAGGGAAACAGGAAGTGTGTTATAACTTCTGCATACATTGATTGATCTTTATGAAACTTCACGAGTGTGTTGGTTGTAGTAGTCCGATCACATGGATGTGACTATTGTGAGTCAAAGTTATAGCGCCACCAACTGGCAGCAAGAAGTGTGTCACTTTCAAAATGCTTTGAGATCACCATCTTATTTTTATCCAATTTGCTTCAAACTTCACCAGAATAATGTCAAGACATGGTGAATGTAGACCTTTGAAAGGGAATAGTGATATCACAAACACTGTTGCCATGGCAACGCATCAAACTTTAATATTAGTTTTGGAAGCTTTTGAGACTCTTAACATGCTTCAAATTGCATGAAACTCAATGCACACATCAGAGATATCAACCAGCAGAAATGGGCAAAACCGTAGAAACGGGCGGGGAGCAGGGCCTCTATAGCGCCACCTTTTGACAAAAGTGGGGGGGTTAGTTTAACCTACAGTCACCAAACTCGGTACACTTATTTTTCTCATTCTCATTATTTCTAATTTACAGTCATTAGCTCCGACCAACAGGAAGTCTGCTATTTTGGTTTGAATGTGGATTTTTTGACTAAACAGGCTCTGAATTTTAAACTACTACTTCTAGGGAGTTTATTCCATTCAGACCAAACATTTTTTACATGTTGCTAAGACATTGAAGATGTTAAATTGAAAACGGATAATGGATATCTCGAACCATCTTGCCATGGTAATAGATTGAAGTAATGTAAAAAAGGTAAATGGAATGACTCATATTCTCTATTAAAAAAACACTATACACAATTAAATTATATATATAATAATATAGATGTTTGAAATAAACACATTTTATTCATTTTCTTCCAATTCAAAAAGCATGTGTAAATAAAAATAGGCAGATTAATCCATTTTTCAATCAAATATAATTAATGTCATACATAGAGTAACAACTAGAGGGCAGCATATACCTATTTTTAAAACAGGGTTGGATAAGTCAAACATATATAATCATTTTGATATATATATAGAACAAATAATTTGTTTTAATTATACTGTTTGTGCAGGTATATTTAAAAAATTATCAAAGACTACTTTGTCATAATTAAGATTTTTTTTGTTTTGTTTGTTTGTTTAAAATGATCTTCTCAGTCTGTCTCAGTCTCTCTCCCTCTCTCTCTCTCTCTGTCCTCCCCCATATTACCTCAGGCTCATTCGGGTGTGTGTGTGTGTGTGTGTGGGTGTGGGTGGGGTGGGGGTGGGGGGGGACGTGTCTGTGTGTGGGTCTATGTCTGTGTCACACTGTCTACATATATCTTTTTCTCTCTCTGTGTATGCATATGTGTGCTTTACAGTCTTATTTTTTTCTAAATATTGAGTTTTTTATTTTTAACAATTACAATGAGAATTTTTGAATTATTTATTTACTGATATAATTCAAATTTATTAAAAAACCCTGTTTCAGTAAAATTTCACATGATTATGAAAGTGGCTGTTTAAAATAAACTTGCATAAGTGAGCAGAAAATTCAAGATATGAACCTTATTAATACCTGAGACTGACATTAAAATTGTCTTTGCAGGTTCTGTGATTTGGCTCTATTTATTATTTATTATTTTTCCATTTTATTTTTTATCTTATACCACACATATTAAAATTAAATGAATGCATGCTTTTGGTGCATAAGATTGGTGCACAAACAACAGCTCATGGAGGTCAAAAAACACATGAATAGAAGAGTGAGGATTATACAACATCAGCAATCACAGACATTCACATTATGGCTGGATTAGTTATTTCAGAGCATTGTGGAGTTTGCACAAATAACAGTATATAATTTGGTCTAGAATTTTTATAGGGGTTGTCTGAAGCCGACTTCAGACTGCATGATTTTCAAACTAGTCTGGTCACTGTCCTTTTCACACTGCATTACTTTCGCTTTCGATTCAGTCGCTGTTGTGTTCAAAATGCATGATGGATCGGTGACAGAAGGTTTCACACTGCATGAATTTAGAATAGGAATAATCGCCGACACATCTGTCTGGCACTCAAACTACGTTTCACAACCAAACACATGGGAGATGTGACAAGGAAACAACACAATATCACGTATGCAAGACCGGAGTTCTCAAGTGAGACTGGGTTTATTATTAAAAACGGTAACCCGCAAGAAGCTTGCAATACGAATGGCCTGTGTGCTGATTTGCAGCGAAAACAAGAAAAATAAAAGAAGAATATGGAGGAGGAAATGGTTGGAGAGACTGTGACAGAGCACTCGCATAACAGAGCACTGATTTGCCTGTGATTTCGGGCATTTGACTGCGATTTCACAAAACCTGTCTGCGAGCTAAAATCGGGGCTAAAATCATGCAGCCTGAACTCGCAATGAGAAAAAACCCAGACATTTCAGATTATGATGATATTCTGCACTCATTTGAAATAGACTTATAACATACTGTGACATGAAAGTCATCTCAATTTAAACGATCTCATGCATGTGGCTTTGTGGTTTGTCATCATAGGAGCATCAGCCGCTGCAGTAAATGTGGTTTGAAATTGACATAGTCCTTTTATGTTTAATTGTTTTAAATGCACATTGCCCGCCGTGCACAGCTGACCTGAAGCAACCGGGGTGGCGGTGCCACCGGGCTTTGGCCCGTCATCGCTGCTCGCAGCTATATTTATTATTATTTTTTTTCCGACTATTCGGGCATTTTTGGGGCCCTTACCATGCTCAAAAACTCTTGAAATTTTGCACACGGGTCAGAACCCGCGGCCATGACAGCCATACAGAGGCTGGTATCCGGGCGTGGCAGGGGGGCTCGACAGCGCCCCCTTGAATTGCGCCCGAAAACTTGGTCCATATATGAAACACGCTTGCACATGTAAGTCTAAAACTCGGTACACATATAGACCTCATAGGGCCAAACAACTTTCGTGCTCTAAGTTATACGTCACCTCAACAGGAAGTCAGCTATTATGGGTTGTTTGAAAAACGCATGCTCTGGAATTTGATATACTCCTCCTAGGAGATTATTCCGATCACCACCAAACTCGGTCAGCATGAAGTCAAGACATCGATGATGAAAAATTGCCAGCGGATTTTTGATATCTCGAACGGTTTGGCCGTGGCGAGGCAACAAATTTATGGCGAGAAAAGGGAAACAGGAAGTGTGTTATAACTTCTGCATACATTGATTGATCTTTATGAAACTTCACGAGTGTGTTGGTTGTAGTAGTCCGATCACATGGATGTGACTATTGTGAGTCAAAGTTATAGCGCCACCAACTGGCAGCAAGAAGTGTGTCACTTTCAAAATGCTTTGAGATCACCATCTTATTTTTATCCAATTTGCTTCAAACTTCACCAGAATAATGTCAAGACATGGTGAATGTAGACCTTTGAAAGGGAATAGTGATATCACAAACACTGTTGCCATGGCAACGCATCAAACTTTAATATTAGTTTTGGAAGCTTTTGAGACTCTTAACATGCTTCAAATTGCATGAAACTCAATGCACACATCAGAGATATCAACCAGCAGACATGGGCAAAACCGTAGAAACGGGCGGGGAGCAGGGCCTCTATAGCGCCACCTTTTGACAAAAGTGGGGGGGGTTAGTTTAACCTACAGTCACCAAACTCGGTACACTTATTGTTCTCATTCTCATTATTTCTAATTTACAGTCATTAGCTCCGACCAACAGGAAGTCTGCTATTTTGGTTTGAATGTGGATTTTTTGACTAAACAGGCTCTGAATTTTAAACTACTACTTCTAGGGAGTTTATTCCATTCAGACCAAACATTTTTTACATGTTGCTAAGACATTGAAGATGTTAAATTGAAAACGGATAATGGATATCTCGAACCATCTTGCCATGGTAATGGACTGAAGTAATGTAAAAAAGGTAAACGGAATGACTCATATTCTCCGTTAAAAAAACACTATACACAATTAATTTATATATAGAATAATATAGATGTTTGAAATAAACACATTTTATTTATTTTCTTCCAATTCAAAAAGCATGTGTAATTAAAAATAGGCAGATTAATCCATTTTTCAATCAAATATAATTAATGTCATACATAGAGTAACAACTAGAGGGCAGCATATACCTATTTTTAAAACAGGGGTCAAACATATATAATCATTTTGATATATATAGAACAAATAATTTGTTTTAATTATACTGTTTGTGCAGGTATATTAAAAAAAATATCAAAGACTACTTTGACATAATTAAGATTTTTTTCTGTTTTGTTTGTTTGTTTAAAATGATCTTCTCAGTCTGTCTCAGTCTCTCTCCCTCTCTCTCTCTCTCTCTGTCCTCCCCCATATTACCTCAGGCTCAGTCAGGTGTGTGTGTGTGTGTGTGTGTGTGTGTGTGGGGTGGGGGGGGGGGGGGGGGGGGGGGGTGGGGTGTCTGTGTGTGGGTCTATGTCTGTGTCACACTGTCTATATATATCTTTTTCTCTCTCTGTGTATGCATATGTGTGCTTTACAGTCTTATTTTTTTCTAAATATTGAGTTTTTTATTTTTAACAATTACAATGAGAATTTTTGAATTATTTATTTACTGATATAATTCAAATTTATTAAAAAACCCTGTTTCAGTAAAATTTCACATGATTATGAAAGTGGCTGTTTAAAATAAACTTGCATAAGTGAGCAGAAAATTCAAGATATGAACCTTATTAATACCTGAGACTGACATTAAAATTGTCTTTGCAGGTTCTGTGATTTGGCTCTATTTATTATTTATTATTTTTCCATTTTATTTTTTATCTTATACCACACATATTAAAATTAAATGAATGCATGCTTTTGGTGCATAAGATTGGTGCACAAACAACAGCTCATGGAGGTCAAAAAACACATGAATAGAAGAGTGAGGATTATACAACATCAGCAATCACAGACATTCACATTATGGCTGGATTAGTTATTTCAGAGCATTGTGGAGTTTGCACAAATAACAGTATATAATTTGGTCTAGAATTTTTATAGGGGTTGTCTGAAGCCGACTTCAGACTGCATGATTTTCAAACTAGTCTGGTCACTGTCCTTTTCACACTGCATTACTTTCGCCTTCAATTCAGTCGCTGTTGTGTTCAAAATGCATGATGGATCGGCGACAGAAGGTTTCACACTGCATGAATTTAGAATAGGAAGAATCGCCGACACATCTGTCTGGCACTCAAACTACGTTTCACAAACACACGGGAGATGTGACAAGGAAACAACACAATATCATGTATGCAAGACCGGAGTTCTCAAGTGAGACTGGTTTTTATTATTAAAAACGGTAACCCGCAAGAAGCTTGCAATACGAATGGCCTGTGTGCTAATTTGCAGCGAAAACAAGAAAAAATATAGCTGCGAGCAGCGATGGCGGGCCCAAGCCCGGTGGCACCGCCACCCCGGTGGCTTCAGGGAAACTGTGCACAGCGGGCAATAGGCACTTAAAACGGTTAAACATCAAAGGACTATGTCAAATTCACTCCACATTTACTGCACTACAAGGTGCCGCTATAGAGCCCCTCCTCCCTGCCCATTTTCAAAGGATTACATGTGCCAAGTTTTAACATTATTCTGATGAATTTTGAAGCAAATCAGGTAAAAATAAGAGGGAGATCTCAATGTATGCTGAAAGTGACACATTTTCTGCTTCCAGTTGGTGGCGCTATGACTTTGAATCACAATAGTCAAATCCATGTGATCAGCCTTGTACAACGAAGACTAAGCCGAAGTTTCATCAAAATCAATTAATGTATGCAGAAGTTATAACCCTTTGTTTCCCTTTTCTTGCCATGAATTCGTTGCCTCGCCACGGCCAAACCGTTTGAGATATCCAAAATCCGTTTGCAATTAAACAACTTCAATGTGTTAGCAACAAGTTAAAAAAAGCTTGGTGTAAATTGGATAAACCCTGTAGGAGTAGTAGTATAAAATTCATAGCCTGTTTTTTCAAAAAATTAACATTCAAACAAAAATAGCCGACTTCCTGTTGGTCGGAGCTAATGAATGTAAATTAGAAAATTGTCCGGCTTGATGAGATCAATATGTGTACCGAGTTTGGTGACTGTAGGAAAAACTAACCCCCCCACTTTTGTCAAAAGGTGGCGCTACTGAGCCCCTCCACCACGCCCATTTCTATGGCTTTGTCCATGTCTACTGGTTGACAATATTGATGTGTGTGTCGAGTTTCATGCAATTTGAAGCATGTTAAGAGCCTCAAAAACACTCAAGAATATTATTACAGTTTGACCTGTCGCCATGGCAACAATATTTCAAATATCAAAAATCCTGTCATAGGTCTACATCTGCTGTGTATTGACATTACACTGATGAAGTTTGAAGCAAATCAGGTAAAAATAAGAGGGTGATCTCAAAGCATTTCAAAAAGTGATACACTTCCTGCTGCCAGTTGGTGGCGCTATAACTTTGACTCACAATAGTCACATCCATGTGATCAGACTACTACAACCAACACACTCGTGAAGTTTCATAAAGATCAATATATGTATGCAGACGTTATAACACATTTCCTGTTTCCTTTTTCTCGCCATAAATTCGTTGCCTCGCCACGGCCAAACCGTTCAAGATATCAAAAATCCCCTGGCAATTTTTAATCATCAGTGTCTTGACTTCATGCTGACCGAGTTTGGTGGTGATCGGATTAATCGTCTAGGAGGAGTATATCAAATGCCAGAGCATGCGTTTTTCAAACAACCCTTAATAGCTGACTTCCTGTTGGCGTGGCGTTTAACTTAGAGTATGAAAGTTGTTCGGCCCGATGAGGTCTATATGTGTACCGAGTTTCATACTAATACGTGCAAGCGTGTTTAATATATGGACCAAATTTTCAGACTTTTTTCAAGGGGGCGCTGTCGAGCCCCCCTGCCACGCCCGGGTACCAGCCTCTGCGGCGTCCTAATGGCCGCGGATTCCAATGTGTGTGCCAATTTTCAGGAGTTTTTGAGCATGTTAAGGCCCCCAAAAAGCACCGGAAGACGGAAAAAACATTTAAAAAAAATAAAAAATAAATATAGCTGCGAGCAGCGATGGCGGGCCCAAGCCCGGTGGCACCGCCACCCCGGTGGCTTCAGGGCAACTGTGCACAGCGGGCAATAGGCACTTAAAACGGTTAAACATCAAAGGACTATGTCAAATTCACTCCACATTTACTGCACTACAAGGTGCCGCTATAGAGCCCCTCCTCCCTGCCCATTTTCAAAGGATTACATGTGCCAAGTTTTAACATTATTCTGATGAATTTTGAAGCAAATCAGGTAAAAATAAGAGGGTGATCTCAATGTATGCTGAAAGTGACACATTTTCTGTTTCCAGTTGGTGGCGCTATGACTTTGAATCACAATAGTCAAATCCATGTGATCAGCCTTGTACAACGAAGACTAAGCCAAAGTTTCATCAAAATCAATTAATGTATGCAGAAGTTATAACACTTTGTTTCCCTTTTCTTGCCATAAATTCGTTGCCTCGCCACGGCCAAACCGTTTGAGATATCCAAAATCCGTTTGCAATTAAACAACTCTAATGTGTTAGCAACAAGTTAAAAAAAGCTTGGTGTAAATTGGATAAACCCTGTAGGAGTAGTAGTATAAAATTCATAGCCTGTTTTTTCAAAAAATTAACATTCAAACCAAAATAGCTGACTTCCTGTTGGTCGGAGCTAATGAATGTAAATTAGAAAATTGTCCGGCTTGATGAGAATAATATGTGTACCGAGTTTGGTGACTGTAGGAAAAACTAACCCCCCCACTTTTGTCAAAAGGTGGCGCTACTGAGCCCCTCCACCACGCCCATTTCTATGGCTTTGTCCATGTCTACTGGTTGACAATATTGATGTGTGTGTCGAGTTTCATGCAATTTGAAGCATGTTAAGAGCCTCAAAAACACTCAAGAATATTATTACAGTTTGACCTGTTGCCATGGCAACAATATTTCAAATATCAAAAATCCTGTCATAGGTCTACATCTGCTGTGTATTGACATTACACTGATGAAGTTTGAAGCAAATCAGGTAAAAATAAGAGGGTGATCTCAAAGCATTTTAAAAGTGATACACTTCTTGCTGCCATTTGGTGGCGCTATAACTTTGACTCACAATAGTTACATCCATGTGATCAGACTACTACAACCAACACACTCCTGAAGTTTCATAAACATCAATCAATGTATGCAGAAGTTATAACACATTTCCTGTTTCCCTTTTCTCGCCATAAATTCGTTGCCTCGCCACGGCCAAACCGTTTGAGATATCCAAAATCCGTTTGCAATTAAACAACTTCAATGTGTTCGCAACAAGTTAAAAAAAGCTTGGTGTAAATTGGATAAACCCTGTAGGAGTAGTAGTATAAAATTCATAGCCTGTTTTTTCAAAAAATTAACATTCAAACCAAAATAGCTGACTTCCTGTTGGTCGGAGCTAATGAATGTAAATTAGAAAATTGTCCGGCTTGATGAGAATAATATGTGTACCGAGTTTGGTGACTGTAGGAAAAACTAACCCCCCCACTTTTGTCAAAAGGTGGCGCTACTGAGCCCCTCCACCACGCCCATTTCTATGGCTTTGTCCATGTCTACTGGTTGACAATATTGATGTGTGTGTCGAGTTTCATGCAATTTGAAGCATGTTAAGAGCCTCAAAAACACTCAAGAATATTATTACAGTTTGACTTGTTGCCATGGCAACAATATTTCAAATATCAAAAATCCTGTCATAGGTCTACATCTGCTGTGTATTGACATTACACTGATGAAGTTTGAAGCAAATCAGGTAAAAATAAGAGGGTGATCTCAAAACATTTCAAAAAGTGATACACTTCCTGCTGCCAGTTGGTGGCGCTATAACTTTGACTCACAATAGTCACATCCATGTGATCAGACTCCTATAACGAACACACTCGTGAAGTTTCATAAAGATCAATATATGTATTAAGACGTTATAACACATTTCCTGTTTCCTTTTTCTCGCCATAAATTCGTTGCCTCGCCACGGCCAAACCGTTCGAGATATCAAAAATCCCCTGGCAATTTTTAATCATCAGTGTCTTGACTTCATGCTGACCGAGTTTGGTGGCGATCGGATTAATCGTCTAGGAGGAGTATATCAAATTCCAGAGCATGCGTTTTTCAAACAACCCTTAATAGCTGACTTCCTGTTGGCGTGGCGATTAACTTAGAGTGCGAAAGTTGTTCGGCCCGATGAGGTCTATATGTGTACCGAGTTTCATACTAATACGTGCAAGCATGTTTAATATATGGACCAAATTTTCAGACTTTTTTCAAGGGGGCGCTGTCGAGCCCCCCTGCCACGCCCGGGTACCAGCCTCTCCGGCGTCCTAATGGCCGCGGATTCCAATGTGTGTGCCAATTTTCAAGAGTTTTTGAGCATGTTAAGGCCCCCAAAAAGCCCCGGAAGACGGAAAAAAAAAAAAAAAAAAAAAAAAAAAAATAATAATAATCCTTAGAAGAACAAGAGGGCCCTGCGCGAATTTTCGCTTGGGCCCTAATAATAATCCTTAGAAGAACAAGAGGGCCCTGCGCGCTTAATTCGCTTGGGCCCTAATAAATATAGCTGCGAGCAGCGATGACGGGCCAAAGTTAAATGCCTATTGCCCGCTGTGCACAGTTGCCCTGAAGCCACCGGGGTGGCGGTGCCACCGGGATTGGGCCCGCCATCGCTGCTCGCAGCTATATTTAGGGCCCGAGCACCGATGGTGTGAGGACCCTATTGGAATTGCTCCGTTTATTAAGGCCCGAGCACCGATGGTGTGAGGACCCTATTGGAATTGCTCCGTTTCTTTTTAGGGCCCAAGCGAATTAAGCGCGCAGGGCCCTCTTGTTCTTCTAAGGATTATTATTATTTTTTTTATTAGGGCCCAAGCGAAAATTCGCGCAGGGCCCTCTTGTTCTTCTAAGGATTATTATTATTAGGGCCCAAGCGAAAATTCGCGCAGGGCCCTCTTGTTCTTCTAAGGATTATTATTATTATTTTTTTTTTTTTTTTTTTTTTTTTTTTTTTTCCGTCTTCCGGGGCTTTTTGGGGGCCTTAACATGCTCAAAAACTCTTGAAAATTGGCACACACATTGGAATCCGCGGCCATTAGGACGCCGGAGAGGCTGGTACCCGGGCGTGGCAGGGGGGCTCGACAGCGCCCCCTTGAAAAAAGTCTGAAAATTTGGTCCATATATTAAACATGCTTGCACGTATTAGTATGAAACTCGGTACACATATAGACCTCATCGGGCCGAACAACTTTCGCGCTCTAAGTTAATCGCCACGCCAACAGGAAGTCAGCTATTAAGGGTTGTTTGAAAAACGCATGCTCTGGAATTTGATATACTCCTCCTAGACGATTAATCCGATCGCCACCAAACTCGGTCAGCATGAAGTCAAGACACTGATGATTAAAAATTGCCAGGGGATTTTTGATATCTCGAACGGTTTGGCCGTGGCGAGGCAACGAATTTATGGCGAGAAAAAGGAAACAGGAAATGTGTTATAACGTCTTAATACATATATTGATCTTTATGAAACTTCACGAGTGTGTTCGTTATAGGAGTCTGATCACATGGATGTGACTATTGTGAGTCAAAGTTATAGCGCCACCAACTGGCAGCAGGAAGTGTATCACTTTTTGAAATGTTTTGAGATCACCCTCTTATTTTTACCTGATTTGCTTCAAACTTCATCAGTGTAATGTCAATACACAGCAGATGTAGACCTATGACAGGATTTTTGATATTTGAAATATTGTTGCCATGGCAACAGGTCAAACTGTAATAATATTCTTGAGTGTTTTTGAGGCTCTTAACATGCTTCAAATTGCATGAAACTCGACACACACATCAATATTGTCAACCAGTAGACATGGACAAAGCCATAGAAATGGGCGTGGTGGAGGGGCTCAGTAGCGCCACCTTTTGACAAAAGTGGGGGGGTTAGTTTTTCCTACAGTCACCAAACTCGGTACACATATTATTCTCATCAAGCCGGACAATTTTCTAATTTACATTCATTAGCTCCGACCAACAGGAAGTCAGCTATTTTGGTTTGAATGTTAATTTTTTGAAAAAACAGGCTATGAATTTTATACTACTACTCCTACAGGGTTTATCCAATTTACACCAAGCTTTTTTTAACTTGTTGCGAACACATTGAAGTTGTTTAATTGCAAACGGATTTTGGATATCTCAAACGGTTTGGCCGTGGCGAGGCAACGAATTTATGGCGAGAAAAGGGAAACAGGAAATGTGTTATAACTTCTGCATACATTGATTGATGTTTATGAAACTTCAGGAGTGTGTTGGTTGTAGTAGTCTGATCACATGGATGTAACTATTGTGAGTCAAAGTTATAGCGCCACCAAATGGCAGCAAGAAGTGTATCACTTTTAAAATGCTTTGAGATCACCCTCTTATTTTTACCTGATTTGCTTCAAACTTCATCAGTGTAATGTCAATACACAGCAGATGTAGACCTATGACAGGATTTTTGATATTTGAAATATTGTTGCCATGGCAACAGGTCAAACTGTAATAATATTCTTGAGTGTTTTTGAGGCTCTTAACATGCTTCAAATTGCATGAAACTCGACACACACATCAATATTGTCAACCAGTAGACATGGACAAAGCCATAGAAATGGGCGTGGTGGAGGGGCTGAGTAGCGCCACCTTTTGACAAAAGTGGGGGGGTTAGTTTTTCCTACAGTCACCAAACTCGGTACACATATTATTCTCATCAAGCCGGACAATTTTCTAATTTACATTCATTAGCTCCGACCAACAGGAAGTCAGCTATTTTGGTTTGAATGTTAATTTTTTGAAAAAACAGGCTATGAATTTTATACTACTACTCCTACAGGGTTTATCCAATTTACACCAAGCTTTTTTTAACTTGTTGCTAACACATTGAAGTTGTTAAATTGCAAACGGATTTTGGATATCTCAAACGGTTTGGCCGTGGCGAGGCAACGAATTTATGGCAAGAAAAGGGAAACAAAGTGTTATAACTTCTGCATACATTAATTGATTTTGATGAAACTTTGGCTTAGTCTTCGTTGTACAAGGCTGATCACATGGATTTGACTATTGTGATTCAAAGTCATAGCGCCACCAACTGGAAGCAGAAAATGTGTCACTTTCAGCATACATTGAGATCACCCTCTTATTTTTACCTGATTTGCTTCAAAATTCATCAGAATAATGTTAAAACTTGGCACATGTAATCCTTTGAAAATGGGCAGGGAGGAGGGGCTCTATAGCGGCACCTTGTAGTGCAGTAAATGTGGAGTGAATTTGACATAGTCCTTTGATGTTTAACCGTTTTAAGTGCCTATTGCCCGCTGTGCACAGTTGCCCTGAAGCCACCGGGGTGGCGGTGCCACCGGGCTTGGGCCCGCCATCGCTGCTCGCAGCTATATTTTTTTTTATTTTTTTTTTATTTTTTTTTTTTCTCCGTCTTCCGGGGCTTTTTGGGGGCCTTAACATGCTCAAAAACTCTTGAAAATTGGCACACACATTGGAATCCGCGGCCATTAGGACGCCGGAGAGGCTGGTACCCGGGCGTGGCAGGGGGGCTCGACAGCGCCCCCTTGAAAAAAGTCTGAAAATTTGGTCCATATATTAAACATGCTTGCACGTATTAGTATGAAACTCGGTACACATATAGACCTCATCGGGCCGAACAACTTTCGCGCTCTAAGTTAATCGCCACGCCAACAGGAAGTCAGCTATTAAGGGTTGTTTGAAAAACGCATGCTCTGGAATTTGATATACTCCTCCTAGACGATTAATCCGATCGCCACCAAACTCGGTCAGCATGAAGTCAAGACACTGATGATTAAAAATTGCCAGGGGATTTTTGATATCTCGAACGGTTTGGCCGTGGCGAGGCAACGAATTTATGGCGAGAAAAAGGAAACAGGAAATGTGTTATAACGTCTTAATACATATATTGATCTTTATGAAACTTCACGAGTGTGTTCGTTATAGGAGTCTGATCACATGGATGTGACTATTGTGAGTCAAAGTTATAGCGCCACCAACTGGCAGCAGGAAGTGTATCACTTTTTGAAATGTTTTGAGATCACCCTCTTATTTTTACCTGATTTGCTTCAAACTTCATCAGTGTAATGTCAATACACAGCAGATGTAGACCTATGACAGGATTTTTGATATTTGAAATATTGTTGCCATGGCAACAGGTCAAACTGTAGTAATATTCTTGAGTGTTTTTGAGGCTCTTAACATGCTTCAAATTGCATGAAACTCGACACACACATCAATATTGTCATCCAGTAGACATGGACAAAGCCATAGAAATGGGCGTGGTGGAGGGGCTCAGTAGCGCCACCTTTTGACAAAAGTGGGGGGGTTAGTTTTTCCTACAGTCACCAAACTCGGTACACATATTATTCTCATCAAGCCGGACAATTTTCTAATTTACATTCATTAGCTCCGACCAACAGGAAGTCAGCTATTTTGGTTTGAATGTTAATTTTTTGAAAAAACAGGCTATGAATTTTATACTACTACTCCTACAGGGTTTATCCAATTTACACCAAGCTTTTTTTAACTTGTTGCGAACACATTGAAGTTGTTTAATTGCAAACGGATTTTGGATATCTCAAACGGTTTGGCCGTGGCGAGGCAACGAATTTATGGCGAGAAAAGGGAAACAGGAAATGTGTTATAACTTCTGCATACATTGATTGATGTTTATGAAACTTCAGGAGTGTGTTGGTTGTAGTAGTCTGATCACATGGATGTAACTATTGTGAGTCAAAGTTATAGCGCCACCAAATGGCAGCAAGAAGTGTATCACTTTTAAAATGCTTTGAGATCACCCTCTTATTTTTACCTGATTTGCTTCAAACTTCATCAGTGTAATGTCAATACACAGCAGATGTAGACCTATGACAGGATTTTTGATATTTGAAATATTGTTGCCATGGCAACAGGTCAAACTGTAATAATATTCTTGAGTGTTTTTGAGGCTCTTAACATGCTTCAAATTGCATGAAACTCGACACACACATCAATATTGTCAACCAGTAGACATGGACAAAGCCATAGAAATGGGCGTGGTGGAGGGGCTCAGTAGCGCCACCTTTTGACAAAAGTGGGGGGGTTAGTTTTTCCTACAGTCACCAAACTCGGTACACATATTATTCTCATCAATTTACATTCATTAGCTCCGACCAACAGGAAGTCAGCTATTTTGGTTTGAATGTTAATTTTTTGAAAAAACAGGCTATGAATTTTATACTACTACTCCTACAGGGTTTATCCAATTTACACCAAGCTTTTTTTAACTTGTTGCTAACACATTGAAGTTGTTTAATTGCAAACGGATTTTGGATATCTCAAACGGTTTGGCCGTGGCGAGGCAACGAATTTATGGCAAGAAAAGGGAAACAAAGTGTTATAACTTCTGCATACATTAATTGATTTTGATGAAACTTTGGCTTAGTCTTCGTTGTACAAGGCTGATCACATGGATTTGACTATTGTGATTCAAAGTCATAGCGCCACCAACTGGAAGCAGAAAATGTGTCACTTTCAGCATACATTGAGATCACCCTCTTATTTTTACCTGATTTGCTTCAAAATTCATCAGAATAATGTTAAAACTTGGCACATGTAATCCTTTGAAAATGGGCAGGGAGGAGGGGCTCTATAGCGGCACCTTGTAGTGCAGTAAATGTGGAGTGAATTTGACATAGTCCTTTGATGTTTAACCGTTTTAAGTGCCTATTGCCCGCTGTGCACAGTTGCCCTGAAGCCACCGGGGTGGCGGTGCCACCGGGCTTGGGCCCGCCATCGCTGCTCGCAGCTATATTTTATTTTTTTTTTATATTATTTTTCCGTCTTCTGGGGCTTTTTGGGGGCCTTAACATGCTCAAAAACTCCTGAAAATTTGCACACACATTGGAATCCGCGGCCATTAGGACGCCGCAGAGGCTGGTACCCGGGCGTGGCAGGGGGGCTCGACAGCGCCCCCTTGAAAAAAGTCTGAAAATTTGGTCCATATATTAAACACGCTTGCACGTATTAGTATGAAACTCGGTACACATATAGAACTCATCGGGCCGAACAACTTTCGTGCTCTAAGTTAAACGCCACGCCAACAGGAAGTCAGCTATTAAGGGTTGTTTGAAAAACGCATGCTCTGGAATTTGATATACTCCTCCTAGACGATTAATCCGATCGCCACCAAACTCGGTCAGCATGAAGTCAAGACACTGATGATTAAAAATTGCCAGGGGATTTTTGATATCTCGAACGGTTTGGCCGTGGCGAGGCAACGGATTTATGGCGAGAAAAAGGAAACAGGAAATGTGTTATAACGTCTGCATACATATATTGATCTTTATGAAACTTCACAAGTGTGTTGGTTGTAGTAGTCTGATCACATGGATGTGACTATTGTGAGTCAAAGTTATAGCGCCACCAACTGGCAGCAGGAAGTGTATCACTTTTTGAAATGCTTTGAGATCACCCTCTTATTTTTACCTGATTTGCTTCAAACTTCATCAATGTAATGGCAATACACAGCAGATGTAGACCTATGACAGGATTTTTGATATTTGAAATATTGTTGCCATGGCAACAGGTCAAACTGTAATAATATTCTTGAGTGTTTTTGAGGCTCTTAACATGCTTCAAATTGCATGAAACTCGACACACACATCAATATTGTCAACCAGTAGACATGGACAAAGCCATAGAAATGGGCATGGTGGAGGGGCTCAGTAGCGCCACCTTTTGACAAAAGTGGGGGGGTTAGTTTTTTCTACAGTCACCAAACTCGGTACACATATTGTTCTCATCAAGCCGGACAATTTTCTAATTTACATTCATTAGCTCCGACCAACAGGAAGTCGGCTATTTTTGTTTGAATGTTAATTTTTTGAAAAAACAGGCTATGAATTTTATACTACTACTCCTACAGGGTTTATCCAATTTACACCAAGCTTTTTTTAACTTGTTGCTAACACATTGAAGTTGTTTAATTGCAAACGGATTTTGGATATCTCAAACGGTTTGGCCGTGGCGAGGCAACGAATTCATGGCAAGAAAATGGAAACAAAGGGTTATAACTTCTGCATACATTAATTGATTTTGATGAAACTTCGGCTTAGTCTTCGTTGTACAAGGCTGATCACATGGATGTGACTATTGTGATTCAAAGTCATAGCGCCACCAACTGGAAGCAGAAAATGTGTCACTTTCAGCATACATTGAGATCACCCTCTTATTTTTACCTGATTTGCTTCAAAATTCATCAGAATAATGTTAAAACTTGGCACATGTAATCCTTTGAAAATGGGCAGGGAGGAGGGGCTCTATAGCGGCACCTTGTAGTGCAGTAAATGTGGAGTGAATTTGACATAGTCCTTTAATGTTTAATCGTTTTAAATGCCTATTGCCCGCTGTGCACAGTTGCCCTGAAGCCACCGGTGTGGCGGTGCCACCGGGCTTGGGCCCGCCATCGCTGCTCGCAGCTATATTTATTCTTCTTCTTCTTCTTCTTCTTCTTCTCCAAAGTGAATCGTATTTTAGAGGGCCTAAACGTGCTCGAAAACTCATGAAACTTTGCACACGCGTCAGAAGTGGTGAAAATTTACGTCTGTTATGGTTTTCGGAATTGGGCGTGGCAAAATGGCTCGATAGCGCCATCTAACGTACAGCCCCGCTTGCTACATAACACTAGGGGTTTGAAATTCGGTACACACATTTATCAGCCCAGTACCTACAAAAAATTCTCTTGGAGCGAAATCCGAAACCAAACAGGAAGTCAGATATTTTGAATTAATTCACCGTTTTTTGCATTTTCCAGACGTTGTACTTTAACGAACTCCTCCTAGAGATTTAATCAGATCAATGTCATTTTTGGTCAGTCTAATATAAAGACCTTTGTGACGTTAAATTGCGAAGATCTAGAGTTTTCGCTGAAGGGCGTGTCCGTGGCGACCTGACAAAGTTTGATGTTTTCGCCATGAAAAAGGAAGTTGTTGTAACTCAGACAAACAATGTCGGATCTGCCCCAAACTTCACATGCTTTATTAGAGTCCTGACCTGAAGAAATCTTCATAACAATATTCAGTTACAGTCATAGCGCCACCTGCAGGCAACAGGAAATGACATGTTTTACACTGTGATTAACTCCTCATGGAGATTTAACCAGATCAACATCATATATTGTCAGTCTAATCTTAAGACCTTAGCGATGATAAATATCAAAGATCTTGAGTTTTCGGTGAAGGGCGTGTCCGTGGCGGCCTGACAAAGTCTGATGTTTCGCCATGAAAGAGGAAACTGTTGTAACTCAGGCATACTATGTCCGATCTGCTCCAAACTTCACATGTGTGATAAGAGTTCTAGCCTAAAGACGTCTATATGATAATATTCAGTTAGTCATAGCGCCACCTGCTGGCAACAGGAAGTGGCATGCTTTATACTGTAATTCACTACCAGATTCACATTTCATCATGCCACGAAGTACCAGACATGCTAGAAACAGGTTAAATCATGCAACACTTGGCTGAGTGCTAATGTATGCGATTAACGCCACGAAAGAAACAGGAAGTTGTTGTAACTCAGGCATACAATGTCCGATCTGCTTCAAACTTCACGTGTTCAATGATAGTCCTGGCCTGAAGACATCAACATGGCAAAATTCAGTTACGGTAAAAGCGCCACCTGTTGGCCGCAGGAAGTGTGGCATTTCGAAATGACTTTGGCATGATTCTCCTGTATTCACTCACTTAAATGCATGACGCCCACTGTTCACTGTTTTCCTGAGGCCAACGGGTGGCGGTGAGCCCGGGTGCGAGGGCCCTCTCAACGCTGCTTGCAGCTTTAATTAGGGCCCAAGCGAATTAAGCGCGCAGGGCCCTCTTGTTCTTCTAAGGATTATTATTATTATTATTTTTTTTTTTTTTTTTTTTCCGTCTTCCGGGGCTTTTTGGGGGCCTTAACATGCTCAAAAACTCTTGAAAATTGGCACACACATTGGAATCCGCGGCCATTAGGACGCCGCAGAGGCTGGTATCCGGGCGTGGCAGGGGGGCTCGACAGCGCCCCCTTGAAAAAAGTCTGAAAATTTGGTCCATATATTAAACACGCTTGCACGTATTAGTATGAAACTCGGTACACATATAGACATCATCGGGCCGAACAACTTTCGTACTCTAAGTTAAACGCCACGCCAACAGGAAGTCAGCTATTAAGGGTTGTTTGAAAAACGC
This sequence comes from Ancherythroculter nigrocauda, assembly GCA_036281575.1. Lineage (NCBI taxonomy): Eukaryota > Metazoa > Chordata > Actinopteri > Cypriniformes > Xenocyprididae > Ancherythroculter > Ancherythroculter nigrocauda. Next base: position 14,442,689 of record VTFQ01000023.1, on the reverse strand, counting down.
ATGCTCTGGAATTTGATATACTCCTCCTAGACGATTAATCCGATCGCCACCAAACTCGGTCAGCATGAAGTCAAGACACTGATGATTAAAAATTGCCAGGGGATTTTTGATATCTCGAACGGTTTGGCCGTGGCGAGGCAACGAATTTATGGCGAGAAAGAGGAAACAGGAAATGTGTTATAACGTCTGCATACATACATTGATCTTTATGAAACTTCACGAGTGTGTTGGTTGTAGTAGTCTGATCACATGGATGTGACTATTGTGAGTCAAAGTTATAGCGCCACCAACTGGCAGCAGGAAGTGTATCATTTTTTGAAATGCTTTGAGATCACCCTCTTATTTTTACCTGATTTGCTTCAAACTTCATCAGTGTAATGTCAATACACAGCAGATGTAGACCTATGACAGGATTTTTGATATTTGAAATATTGTTGCCATGACAACAGGTTAAACTGTAATAATATTCTTGAGTGTTTTTGAGGCTCTTAACATGCTTCAAATTGCATGAAACTCGACACACACATCAATATTGTCAACCAGTAGACATGGATAAAGCCATAGAAATGGGCGTGGTGGAGGGGCTCAGTAGCGCCACCTTTTGTCAAAAGTGGGGGGGTTAGTTTTTCCTACAGTCACCAAACTCGGTACACATATTGTTCTCATCAAGCCGGACAATTTTCTAATTTACATTCATTAGCTCCGACCAACAGGAAGTTGGCTATTTTTGTTTGAATGTTAATTTTTTGAAAAAACAGGCTATGAATTTTATACTACTACTCCTACAGGGTTTATCCAATTTACACCAAGCTTTTTTTAACTTGTTGATAACACATTGAAGTTGTTTAATTGCAAACGGATTTTGGATACCTCAAACGGTTTGGCTGTGGCGGGGCAACAAATTTATGGCAAGAAAAGGGAAACAAAGTGTTATAACTTCTGCATACATTAATTGATTTTGATGAAACGTCGGCTTAGTCTTCGTTGTACAAGGCTGATCACATGGATGTGACTATTGTGATTCAAAGTCATAGCGCCACCAACTGGAAGCAGAAAATGTGTCACTTTCAGCATGCTTTTGAGATCAACATCTTATTTTTACCCGATTTTCTTCAAACTTCTTTTGTATAATGTCAAAACATGGCCGAAGTTGACCTTTGAAAAGAATTGTGATATCTCAAACACAATTACCTTGGCAACGCATCAAACTTTAATATTCATTTTGGATGCTTTTGAGACTCTTAGCATGCTTCAAATTGTTTGAAACTCCATACACACATCAGGATTCTTAGCCAGTAGACATGGGCAAAGCCTTAGAAACAGGCAGGAAGGAGGGGCTTAATAGCACCACCTTATAGTGCAGTAAATGTAGAGTGAATTTGACATAGTCCTTCGATGTTTAACCGTTTTAACTGCCTATTGCCCGCCATGCACAGTTGCCCTGAAGCCACCGGGGTGGCGGTGCCACCGGGCTTGGGCCCGCCATCGCTGCTCGTTCTTCTTCTTCTTCTTCTTCTTCTCCAAAGTAAATCGCATTTTAGAGGGCCTAAACGTGCTCGAAAAATCATGAAACTTTGCACATGCGTCAGAAGTGGTGAATATTTACGTCTGTTATGGGTTTCGGAATTGGGCGTGGCAAAATGGCTCGATAGCGCCATCTAACGTACAGCCCCGCTCGCTACATTACACTAGGGTTTTAAAATTCGGTACACACATTTATCAGCCCTGTACCTACAAACAATTCTCTTGGAGCGAAATCCGAAACCGAACAGGAAGTCAGATATTTTGAATTAATTCACCGTTTTTTTGCATTTTCCAGACGTTGTACTTTAACGAACTCCTCCTAGAGATTTAGTCAGATCAATGTCATTTTTGGTCAGTCTAATCTAAAGACCTTTCTGACGTTAAATTGCGAAGATCTAGAGTTTTCACTGAAGGGCGTGTCCGTGGCGGCCTGACAAAGTTTGATGTTTTCGCCATGAAAAAGGAAGTTGTTGTAACTCAGACAAACAATGTCGGATCTGCCCCAAACTTCACATGCTTTATTAGAGTCCTGACCTGAAGACATCTTCATAACAATATTCAGTTACAGTCATAGCGCCATCTGCAGGCAACAGGAAATGACATATTTTACACTGTGATTAACTCCTCATAGAGATTTAACCAGATCAACATCAAATGTTGTCAGTCTAATCTCAAGACCTTAGCAATGATAAATTTCAAAGATCTTGAGTTTTCGCTGAAGGGCGTGTCTGTGGCGGCCTGACAAAGTCTGATGTTTCACCATGAATGATGAAGCTGTTGTAACTCAGGCATACAATGTCCGATCTGCTCCAAACTTCACATGTGTGATAAGAGTCCTGGCCTAAAGACATCTATATGACAATATTTAGTTAGTCATAGCGCCACCTGCTGGCAACAGGAAATGGCATGCTTCACGATGTAATTCACTACCAGAGTCACATTTCATTATGCCACGAAGTACCAAACATGCTAGAGACACGTTAAATCATGCAACATTTGGCTGAGTGCTAATTTATGCGATTAACGCCACAAAAGAAACAGGAAGTTGTTGTAACTCAGACATACAATGTCCGATCTGCTCCAAACTTCACATGTTCGATAATAGTCCTGGGCTGAAGACATCAACATGGCAAAATTCAGTTACGGTCAAAGTGCCACCTGTTGGCCGCAGGAATTGTGGCATTTCGAAATGACTTTGGCATGATTCTCCTGTATTCACTCACTTACATGCATGTCACCCACTGTTCACTGTTTTCCTGAGGTCAACGGGTGGCAGTGAGCCCGGGTGCGAGGGCCCTTTCAACGCTGCTTGCAGCTTTAATTCTTCTTCTTCTTCTTCTTCTTCTTCTTCTCCAAAGTAAATCGCATTTTAGAGGGCCTAAACATGCTCGAAAACTCACGAAACTTTGCACACGCATCAGAAGTGGTAAAAATTTACGTTTGTTATGGGTTTCGGAATTGGGCGTGGCAAAATGGCTCGATAGCGCCATCTAACGTACAGCCCCTCTCGCTACATTTCACTAGGGTTTTGAAATTAGGTACACACATTTATAAGCTCAATACCTACAAAAAAGTCTCTTGGAGAGAAATCCGAAACCGAACAGGAAGTCGGATATTTTGAATTAATTCACAGTTTTTTTGCATTTTCCAGACGTTGTACTTTAATGAACTCCTCCTAGAGCTTTTATCAGATCAATGTCATATTTGGTCAGTCTAATCTAAAGGCCTTTGTGACGTTAAATTGCGAAGATCTAGAGTTTTCACTGAAGGGCATGTCCGTGGCGCCCTGACAAATTTTGATGTTTTCGCCATGAAACAGGAAGTTGTTGTAACTCTGACAAACAATATCCGATCTGCCCCAAACTTCACAAGTTTTATCAGAGTCCTGGCCTGAAGACATCTTCATAACAATATTCGGTTACAGTCATAGCGCCACCTGTAGGCAACAGGAAATGATATGTTTTACACTGTGATTAACTCCTCCTAGAGATTTAATCAGATCAATGTCATTTTTGGTCAGCCTAATCTAAAGGCCTTTGTGACGTTAAATTGCGAAGATCTATAGTTTTCACTGAAGGGCGTGTCCGTGGCGGCATGACAAAGTCTGATGTTTCACCATGAAAAAGGAAGTTGTTGTAACTCAGACAAACAATGTCCGATCTGCCCCAAACTTCACATGTTTTATTAGAGTCCTGACCTGAAGACATCTTCATAACAATATTCAGTTACAGTCATAGCGCCACCTGGGGGCAACAGGAAATGACATGTTTTACACTGTGATTAACTCCTCATAGAGATTTAACCAGATCAACATCATATGTTGTCAGTCTAATCTTAAGACCTTAGCAATGATAAATATCAAAGATCATGAGTTTTCGTTGAAGGGCGTGTCCGTGGCGGACTGACAAAGTCTGATGTTTCGCCATGAAAGAGGAAGCTGTTGTAACTCAGGCATACTATGTCTGATCTGTTCCAAACTTCACATGCGTGATAAGAGTCCTGGCCTAAAGACATCTATTTCACAATATTCAGTTAGCTATAGCGCCACCTGTTGGCAGCAGGAAGTGTGGAACTTTTACATGATTTTGCCATAATTCTCCTGTATTTACTCGCTTACATGCATGTTGCCCACTGTTCGCTGTTTTCCTGAGGCCAACGGGTGGCGGTGAGCCCGGGTGCGAGGGCCCTTTCATCGCTGCTTGCAGCTTTAATTTTTATTGTATTTTTATTAGGCTTGTCATTATTTCTGATCACTGTTGTTGTGCTATGATATTGTAATATTTACCATTATATAATCAGACGAGAATACAAAAGTTTATGAAAGTGTAACACCAAAATACAATAGTAAAATATATAAATATGTATAGTACTTTTATGTTACATTCATACCCATTGTGCAAGATGTCTCTATAATACCGCGTGGTTTATATGCATGTCGATGCTGATTGGGCTGAGATTTTTGACACACCCACAAAACAAGAGAAAACAGCTGTGTCTCATTTCGAAGGTTGCATCCTCTGGAGGTCGCATTCGAAGGTTTCATATGTCATTGAGGCTGTATCGTTTCAGAAAATTAAGTAGGACTCTTCGAACGCGACCTTGGAATGCGTCCTTCTTTCACAGGAATTTGGAGTATGCATGAGGTGTATCCTTTGCTGCTGCAGATAGCCCACAGTTCTTTGCATCGCTGTTAACAACCATCATTTATTTGAAAAAAAAAAAAAAAAAAAAAAAGCAGCGTCATCAAATGTACATACAAGCGAAGATGTGTTTAAATGTAAGTAGTTTCATGCTTGTTTTTGTTTTAAACTTTGTTCTTCCTAATATCCTCCTCTTTTGTCTCTGTAACAGATATATTGTACATAAGCCAGCTCCTCAAGCATTAACCAAAATAAAACAAGTAAATACATTTTATTTTCAAATTACATACAAATGTATTAATAATTTTCATTCATTTGCTGAGATTCTGGCTAAGGACACTCCATATACTGCATCCTTCACAGGATTCGTCCTCTTGAGGATGCAGCCTTTGAAATTAAATGAAATGAGACACAGCTAACGTATCTCAAACCTGTTGCACACCATTTCCAGGAAACATGCCGTTCAACCCGGATAACCGTAGCAAAAATTGCACACCAGTTTGAGCTTGAACGTGCCCCTGTTAGCAGTTTCCGAGTACGGTAAATACATTTCTGAAGTGGTTTTTTTTTTTTTCTAATTACAAGTTGTGTTTCTCATTTCATGTGTCACAATAATGATCAATCTGGTTATTTAGTGCTGTAACACATCCTGAAGTTTGCCTTGGCAGAATTTTTCAGTATGAAAGTAAATCAGTGTTAATTTTGTTAACGAAAACGTTAACGTTGCTGGAGTTCAGCAATCTTCATTTGAGATTTTCTACTTAAATTAATGTGTCATTCAGTCGGTCTTTATTGCGCTGCTCATTTGCTGACTAAATCTGCGACCAAAGTGTAGGCTGATATCCAGCAGTGGCTCTCAAACTGAAGTACGCAAACAAAATGTTTTGCGGTTCATTTAATTCTACTCCACCTTAAAATAACATTAAAACTGGGCATGTATTTCTAGCAGGTAAAATGCCGTAATTTCACGACATTCAAACAAATTACCTCATCTTTCGCGGTCAAAACTGACTGCACCCACACAAGCCAGCAAATCGTGCTACATTAGTGCTGTTCTCGACAATATACCTTTGTAAAAGTGGGGATTTAGCACTTATAGCATGGAGAACAAATAGCATATAGACACACACTGCATAGAAATTTAAGATTAAAACTCTCTTCGATACAAAAACATACCATTCTGTGAGTTAGTTTTTGATGTTGATCATAAGAATATTGCCCGAATATAATATAATATAATATAATATAATATAATATAATATAATATAATATAATATAATATAATATAATATAATATAATATAATATAATATAATATAATATCCCGAATATTGATTTTATACAACAGTTCAACAAACAGAAGGGTAATATTAAGTGATGTACATTTTAAACAGTATTGTCAGTATTTTGCTCTATTTTGCAATGAAAGCCACAGTAGAACTGCAGCACACAAGCTGTGTTTCGTGAACGAATCTGCAGCTTTGAACGAATCATTAATGATTCAATGATCCATTCATAATACAGCTGCTTGCTTTGATACTGAATGAATGAATGACTCGATTATTCACTCATAAAAACAGTGACTTACCGCCACCTACTGGCGGTTTTAATGTAATATTTAAAAGTATCACTTCATTTTTATCATCATTGTATTTATTGATTTTTTTTTTTTAATTTAAAGCATTATTTATTTTATAAAGGTATTTATAAAGGTTAAAAAAATGCTCTGGAAAAATCGATTTAAGAGGGCAAATATTGTCCCTTAATGGAAAAGGTGTAACTGCAGTAAGTGGAAAAGAGTGGGTATGCAGAAGGATGTTAAATCCCTCAGGGGGTATGACACTCTAGAAAGTTTGAGAACCACTGAAAAGGGATATGTAATTGCACAAGTGCTACTGCTAAGAGTACAATGTCAATACAGCCTGTTACCTTGATTCAGATATTTCATAAGCTTAATTGAATTGGTCTAAAGAGAAAAATTATAATGACTATTTTGTCTAAAGCCTACATATAAAATAGCTATCAAAATTAATGTTGGTAACTGTAGTTTGACTAAAAGTAATGACTAAGACTTGACAAAAATGCGATGACTTTTCTTCGACTAAAACTAGACTAAAATATGAAAGACAAAAATGTCTAAAATGTGACTAAGACTAAAGAGCATTTTCATCTGAAGATAAAGACTAAGACTAAATCAAAAATGGCTGCCAAAATTAACACTGAAGTAAATCTGGTTTAAATATCAGGAGTTCCTGTCGGGATGAAAGTAACACTTGTTACTTTTGTCCCGCTGCAGTGACAACAAGTGTTTCTTTTGTCCCACTGCTAATGTGGTGGCTTTCTTTGCATTGCAGCATTTATTAAAACATGTTTATGTCATATCATACTAGCAGAATATGCCAAGAGTGAAAGACAGACAGAGGTCTGATTCAGCCACATGTTTATGAGAGGGCGTTTCTGGACATATCTGTTGCTGATTTCTGTATGTCACCATTTATTCACTCAATCTGTTTACATTTACCATAGTCACATTTAGTTTTTAGCCATACTTTAGCTTTTCCACATCCACCTATGAATTTGCAGTGTGTCCATTCAGATGTTGAGAATTTATGTTATGCTAATTTAATTTAATTTTCATATTGTTCATACTGTTGAAAAAATGTTTTATAAAATAAATTGCCATTGCCAAAAAAAAAAAAAAAAAAAAAAAAAAAAATCAAAACAATTCAAGTTTGTACTGTCGGGTTACTTTTGAAACATTTGATAAAACTGAAATTCTCAATTTAAAATGAAAATGTAATTTATTTATTTATTTATTTATTTTTTGCAAAGATAAAGGACAAAATATGTTTGCAGTTACATATTAACAAGGTCATAATCTAGTATATTTAATAAAAACAAGACTAACACAAAAAATCTAGCTTGTATTGTTGTGTTACTTTTGACCCACCTGTGTGTTACTTTCGTTCCAACTGACCGGGTCGAAAGTAACAATGTGCAATTTATGTTCAAAGTGAAATTATACTGAAGCCGTTCTATATTTGTACAAAATATCACCTGGTATTGATAGACCACACTTGTGAGTTATTGACCACAGCAAAAATATATCGCTGTCTAAAACATTATCTTTTAAAATTACATTTTTGTGAAAAATGGTAGTTTCGTCCCTGCTCTATTTCTTTTCATATCTGTCATATTATTTCAAGTTCTCCATTGTCCAAATCTCAGCGTATTGACTATAACAAAAGTTATGATTTCTGTGTATGATGACTTAATATCCTAATTATTGTTAATATGTAATTCATTTTTCCAGGAGATCATTGCTTCTACCTTCAGTTAAACTGCTAACAGTTATTGTAAATTAATTGCCTAAATTATTACATTATTTGCTAACTGCATTCTTTAAATTGTAATGTTGACATGCATTCTCTGTAAAGCTGCTTTTCACGATATGTATCGTAAAAAGCACTATACAAATAAATGTGAATTGAATTGAATTGAATTAAATTGACACTGGTCTGGGCTTCACTATATCACTGTGCTGTCCAACGAGTCGTGCAGCGTTGCCACACAGATTTTGTTAGGTGGTCAGCAATAATAAAACAGGCAGTATGCCAAAGGTGTTGGCTATTAGGTAGTTGTGAGTGCAGGTGTGAAGTAAATGTATTATTTCTGAGATAAACTAGTATAATAATAATATTTCTGAGATAAACAGGTGTAGGTTGCAGAATTTATGGACACACAGAAGAAAGCCTTGTCTAGGCTCTACCTCGGTATGGTTTGTGTTAAGCCATTCGTTATTCTGGCTGTTTAATGAGAAAGAGATTAAATGCAGTTGCAATAAACGCGTTAATAATCCATAGTAGCGGAGGACTATTATTTTGCTGTGCGATGAACATCCTGTTCTGATGACGCAAGAGTTGCAACTATGAGAAGGTGAGAAGGCCATTCTTTGTGTTCTTTTTGAAGAATTTTCGGAACCAGATGAAGTCAGTATAAAGAGGCTACGTGTTTAATTCTGTAAAATATGCTCAATGTTACAGTCACTGCCCTTGCCGTCCAAAATAAAAGAGAACATCCCAGTCGAGTGAAGGGATTTGTGGAAACTGTGGTTCCTAATTATTGTGACCCAACATTTGCCTTTATGTTTATGAAAGTTTATGAAAGTATCACTCCACAATACAATAGCAAAATATATAAGTATAGGCTAGTATTTTTATGTTACATTAATCATTGTCTAGCACACCTTCCTAAGGAAAGGATATGGACCAGAAGACATTGCAATTAGTAAATGATATTTAGACAGACTTAAAGAAGTTCCAGATCTATACTTGTGCTCTTATTATTTAAGTTATTTTGCCATTAATGTAAATAAACATGTGCAACAATACACTTGCTCTTGTGAATTTATTTTGATGTTAATTACATTTATCAGCTGTTTCTTTAATACCGCGTGGTTTACAGGTGCTGGTCAAATAATTAGAATATCATCAAAAAGTTGATTTATTTCACTAATTCCATTCAAAAAGTGAAACTTGTATATTATATTCATTCATTACACACAGACTGATATATTTCAAATGTTTATTTCTTTTAATTTTGATGATTATAACTGACAACTAAGGAAAATCCCAAATTCAGTATCTCAGAAAATTAGAATATTGTGAAAAGGTTCAATATTGAAGACACCTGGTGCCACACTCTAATCAGCTAATTAACTCAAAACACCTGCAAAGGCCTTTAAATGGTCTCTCAGTCTAGTTCTGTAGGCTGCACAATTATGGGGAAGACTGCTGACTTGACAGTTGTCCAAAAGACGACCATTGACACCTTGCACAAGGAGGGCAAGACACAAAAGGTCATTGCAAAAGAGGTTGGCTGTTCATAGAGCTCTGTGTCCAAGCACATTAATAGAGAGGCGAAGGGAAGGAAAAGATGTGGTAGAAAAAAGTGTACAAGCAATAGGGATAACCGCACCCTGGAGAGGATTGTGAAACAAAACCCATTCAAAAATGTGGGGGAGATTCACAAAGAGTGGACTGCAGCTGCAGTCAGTGCTTCAAGAACCACTACGCACAGACGTATGCAAGACATGGGTTTCAGCTGTCGCATTCCTTGTGTCAAGCCACTCTTGAACAACAGACAGCATCAGAAGCGTCTCAAAGACAAAAAGGACTGGACTGCTGCTGAGTGGTCCAAAGTTATGTTCTCTGATGAAAGTAAATTTTGCATTTCCTTTGGAAATTAGGGTCCCAGAGTCTGGAGGAAGAGAGGAGAGGCACACAATCCACATTGCTTGAAGTCCAGTGTAAAGTTTCCACAGTCAGTGATGGTTTGGGGTGCCATGTCATATGCTGGTGTTGGTCCACTGTGTTTTCTGAGGTCCAAGGTCAACGCAGCCGTATACCAGGAAGTTTTAGGGCACTTCATGCTTCCTGCTGCTGACCAACTTCATGGAGATGCAGATTTCATTTTCCAACAGGACTTGGCACCTGCACACAGTGCCAAAGCTACCAGTACCTGATTTAAGGACCATAGTATCCCTGTTCTTAATTGGCTAGCAAACTCGCCTGACCTTAACCCCATAGAAAATCTATGGGGTATTGTGAAGAGGAAGATGTGATATGCCAGACCCAACAATGCAGAAGAGCTGAAGGCCACTATCAGAGCAACCTGGGCTCTTATAACACCTGAGCAGTGCCACAGACTGATCGACTCCATGCCACGCCGCATTGCTGCAGTAATTCAGGCAAAAGGAGCCCCAACTAAGTATTGAGTGCTGTACATGCTCATACTTTTCATGTTCATACTTTTCAGTTGGCCAAGATTTCTAAAGATCCTTTCTTTGTATTGGTCTTAAGTAATATTCTAATTTTCTGAGATACTGAATTTGGGATTTTCCTTAGTTGTCAGTTATAATCATCAAAATTAAAAGAAATAAAGATTTGAAATATATCAGTCTGTGTGTAATGAATGAATATAATATACAAGTTTCACTTTTTGAAAGAAATTAATGAAATCAACTTTTTGATGATACACCTGTATATGCATGTTGATGCTGACTGGGCTGACATTTTTGACACACCCACCAAACAAGAGAAAACGTATCTCAAACCCGTTGCACACTGTTTCCAGGAAACATGATGTTCAACCCGAAAACCGTAGCAAAACGTTAAGCACCGTTAAGCAATTTCTAAAATATCAGCCATTTATATCAATTGGAATGATAGATGTTCACAAGAGGATAAGAAATCCTTTTAAATTCATTATAGTTTCATAGATTTTATTATATTCAGTTTGCAAAGAAATCTGTGATATCCAAAATGCTTATACTGTAGATCATTACATTACTTTTTATATAATGCTATGATATTGAAATAAAAAAATAAATAATAAAAAAGGAGAATGTATTGCTGTCCAATTAAGACAATATTCTTTGTCTATTTTAATATAATACATTATATAATAGTTCCATTAAGAGACACTTAAAGACTCATTTTATTTTTTGAAAAGACACATGGCCATTATCACTGTATCATCTACATGAGCCATTGGTGCTTTGCAAACAGTTTTTTAAGTGAAGGCAAGTCACATTAGGTGGATTGTAAGATAGCAGTATAAAAGAGCTTTAAAGGAGATCTGACAATTAGCACTTTCCTGTGAGAGTATCCAAAGCAACATGAGGTATTTCACAAAGGTTAGTCAAAGTCATGCCTGAATTGCAGGGGCAAATTATAAAACTGATTTCATGTGACAATCATTAAGAAACTGCTTTGTGTACAGAGATGTTTAACCTGGTCTATGCTGATGAGTAGTGGACAGCAGTAGTATGTTCTGTTATCTTCCACTCTGCCACCTTTATCCAAAAACAAACAAACAAACAAACAAAAATATAACCAAAAAAAAAAAAAAAAACACTGAACTGGGAGGTTCTGGATTCCACCTTCTTTAACCTTTACAGATCTAGTAGATGTTTGAAAATGGTAGCCTTTTGCCTTGTCATGTCTATTCTCAAAACAAACATAAAACAAGCACAACGGAACTACTGTATATACAGGCTATTCACATGAGCATGTTTAAACTAAAGGATTTATACTTTCATTTTTTGCTACTCCACATAGGAAGAACAGACATGCCAACTAATTACTGACCTGATGCAGACACATAGCTGAAGCGGACTGATATTTTCTTGGTCTGGAACGAGGTTTATTAACGTGAAAATAAGCAGGGCAGTCTGAAACATGCCCCAATTGCTCTCAATTAGAGTGCGCTGCAGGTCATTTTTCACCAAAGATTTACATTCGAAATGTGTGGGGCGCTGTAGAGCTGGGGAGACCGCCTGCCCCACTTAGTATCATGATACATGCCTGCCGAAGCCATGCAATAAATTTGAATACATCCTGCTTACTTTACAACTTAAAATATTCTAGAAAATGCTAGTTGCTGTGCTAGTTGCAGAAAGTCTTTTATATGTATGACAATTCAATGTGAACTAACAGGCCTTTTACATTTACTCAGAAACACAGATATGAATATACTGGAATCTGCTCAGTATACTTGAGCTGACATAACTAAAAACATTGACTAAGTTCAACTAAAAATGTGTATTAAGAGTGTATTCGTTTTGTATAACCAGCTATTTTGTCTGTGTAGAATGACTCTGAAAACACTAGAAAACACTATGATGAACTATGTTGAACTATATGTTGAACCTGCAACCATAGTTGGCTAATGATGCTTTTGATAAATGCACACCTATAGCAACACCAGCATTACTGATAGTAAAGGAAAGTCCTACAGTACAAGACATATAAGACAAATTAAAATAAAATCTGCCACCATAGTAGATGGGCCTCTTTTTCTTTTTTAAAGTAATAGCTTTACATATGAATCAGTTTTGTAATCTTTCCATTTTTATGTATTTGCTCATTAATTAATAATGAAAAATTAAACAAGAAATCTGTAAGTGTACAGTTTGAGTTTGTTCTATTGTTTCTTTTGCCATCTTCACTAGTTCTAAAAGCCATTATTTCAAGTTTCCCAAGACCTGGGTTATATTTAAAAATGCACCATACTAGCAGCTTTTATGAAATTATGCTGAACTAAAGATTTATGAAATATTCATGCAGACTGAATTTAATGTCACAGGACTGAAAAGTGATTTTAAATATTTAAAAGCAGCTGATTTCCCTGGCCTCAAGCCTCACAGAGCTGAATCACAGATTTACTAGAATTAAAGTTGGTCTACAATGACAGCTTTGCTAAGAAAATGTGACACATCTAACCTTATAAAAGCTGTAAACGCAGTATTCTATATGTCTTGGAAAGAGTCTAAAATGTCATCTGTATGGGACTGTATGATGACAACATAGTAGACAGTATGAATTCATGTTGAAATGGCATGCTCAGTTGCTTTGTTGAACACACAACCTCTCTCTTTCTCTTTTCAATTCAGTTCAGTTCAAAGTGTGCTTTATTGGCATGACAGTTATTACAATGTATTGCCAAAGCATTTCTAATTTTTACATTGAATCAACATACATGTACATACATATACACACATAAAAAAGTAAGGAGAACAATCAATCAACATTTTAGAATTCTATGAACAATTTAGTATTCAGTGTGTGTGCGTGCGCACGAGTGCATTACTGATTAGTTGAATTCCTCTTTTTGTGACAGGCATCAATGTATCCTTGCTGCTAGTAGGATACAGTCTTTTTTTCACCTAATAAATGTTGAAGTTGTGTTTCATTGTTTATTGTTTTATTGCCTATGAAGTCAGGGCAAAGTATTTCAAATTTTGGATAAAATGTCTTTCTGATTTCTCTCATAGTTAGGGCATCTGGTGAGGACGTGTTGCTCTGTCTCCACTCCTCCCAGGTCACAGTATGGGCAGATGCAGCTCTCTCTGGACAGCCAGTTCTGTCTGTATCTGCCCGTCTCTACAGTCAGCGTGTGATTGCTCAGTCTGTACCTCATCATTATTCCTCTTAATTTACAGTCTTTAACTGTTCTCAGATATTGTGCTGTTGTGTAGTCTCTATTTAGGGTCAAATGACATTCAAGTTTACTTTGTTTTTCTGTTGTTTCAGTCCAATAAGTCAAGTAATTTTCTTTTTGTGCTTTTATAATTTGGTTGGGCCTAATTCTGTGGTTGAGGGTGTTAGTGTCCTGACGCTGGCTGTTGTTAGTCATGTTAGTTTGTTTTTGCAGCCTCAGGACCATCTGAATCAGAGGGCTTTTTTAAATAAAATTTAAAATAAGGCTTGGGGTTACTCATTTTTAGATGTTTCCAAAATTTCATGGCTCTTTTATGTTGTCATGATCACCGTCAGTTCCTGTCAGTTCCCGGACTACATTTCCCATCATCCTCTCTGCCAGTCACATGCACACACTCCACACCAATCACCTGTCGCCACATACAGCTTAGCACATCATCTGGACTATAAAGGACTCACACACACACCACCTCAGTGCTAAGTCTTGTTAACCTGTGTTACAATTCCAAGCGTTATTATCCTGTCTGCCATTTTTATTTTGCTATAAAGTTGTTCAAAGTGATTTTCCAGGTGTCTCCATTTTGTATGGCTGTTTGTTCATGTTGTTTTTTATTCAGGGAATTCCAATTGTCCCAGAATTTGTTAGAATTGACAGATTCTTCAATCAATTCCAACTGAAGTGTTTCATTTGGAATTTTGTTAAATACTGTGGCCAGTAACCATTCTCTGAGCATTCCATCCTAAGACATGATAAAGGCAGTGGTCAGTGTGTACCGTGCAGTAGAGATGGTGGTTTGTGGTGGTTCATTTTTCGTCCATCCTAAGACCAAGGTGTGGTCAGTAGCAGGTGAAGTCTCTCTAGCTGTGTGGCCAGGAGCTGCTGCAGTTCATCCTCTGTACCAACAGGAAATATTTTTAATTTAGAGGAGGGCTCTGCAAGGATAATGAGGCTGTAAAACGTGTGTGAGAGATAATTTTACTACTATAATACTATGCAAATTTTGATTTCAAGGGAATTCACACTGTGTCAAAGACGCTGTGGGAATGTGTGTGTGTGTGTGTGTGTGTGTGTATATATATATATATATATATTAGGGCTGTCAAAATAACGCGTTAATTTCGATTAATTAATCTGAGAAAAAATTACGTGTTTAAAAAAATAACGCAGATTAATCCATTCCGTATTGACCTTTGAACCTGGAGCCGTTCTAGCCGAGTGTAAAATGAAAGAGGAAGACGACTGCTGCGCTGGCGGACAGAACGAGCAGAGCTCCTCCCTCGTGAGCGCGAGCTCTCTTTGTCTTCAAAGTAAGCGCTTCTTTGCACTCTCTCTACCTCACACATAATAATCTAAATCAACTGACACGATGCTAAAAGTTCGTAAGACCGAATCCACTTTTCACGAGGCGCATTTGAATGTTTTTCCTGAATAACCGCTGGGTGTGAATAGTGCTCAAAAGAACGTCACCTCATCTTCTCTGACAGGCGCCCTGCACGTGCAGCTGACATAAACCACACTTTCAGTAAACAAAAAGAAAATCCTATCCAGTGGTGAAGTGTTTTCTGTGTTGACAAATCTTTTGCGATGTCCTAATAACAGTCGCAATTCGCACAGAATGCGTCAATGTCCGCTAATGTCCGATTCGCGACCTAATGACTCATTTGAACAGATTCATTTGAATGAATCATGACAACAACTGATCTGTCCACACGGTCTATAATGAATCATTTACTCGAACAACTCTGAAATGAGAACATAAGTGTGCTTACCCCATTTAGCAAGAGTGGTTAGTAAAATTAGCCTTAATAATCCACAATATTTTCAGGTTCTTTAAATGACAATGTGTAGTAAATTAGGCCTACCTATAAAATCAGTTAGTTTAGACTGGAGTGAGGTGAAACCAGAACAAAGCAAGTTGTTGTTAACTAGGTGCATTCAATTGTATATGGTAGAAAATTATATTATTAGTTAATATAACTTCTAAATGCTACTTTTTAATATTTTTCAGGTTGAGCAAAAAAGCATCTTCTCTTACAAAGCTATAAAATCACTTTTTTTTTTTTTTTTGCAAAGAGGGCAAGAAAGAATTACAGTGAGAGTGACTGGTACTTTATTGTCAATTTCAAGCTCGCAGATCACGTGGGTAGGGCACTTTTTACTGTTTGTGTGGATGACCATGTCTGTCAAAATTTATGTATGCGATTAATTTAGATTAATTAATCACAGAGTGTGTAATTAATTAGATTAAATTTTTTAATCGATTGACAGCCCTAATATATATATATATATATATAAAAACAGCAGTGTGTTCCTCCCTGCCTTCACTACATCACAGGCAGGAATACACACAAGCTTTGCGTTGTTTGTTTGAGAGCAGAGCTCACTCAGTCAGCCCTCGAGGGGGCTTTTAAGACTGTGTTCCTCTTCTCTATCTCGTCTCTCAAGAGAATTGGAGACTTACAGGCCTTGTCGGTATCCCCTTTGTGCCTTGAGTTTGCACCAGGCATGGTGAAAGCCTTCTTACACCCTAAATCGGGTTATGTTCCTAAGGTCCCCACTAATGTGGCGTGTCCTATTGTGTTGCAGGCCTTCTGTTCTCCTCCAGTGCAGACCAGGAGAAATAGAATCTGCATTGCCAAGTCAGGACGTTAGACGCATACATCCACAGAGCTGCCCTGTGGCATAAGACTGACCAGTTGTTTGTGTGTTTCGAGTCTTCCAAAAAAGGGTACCCTGCATCTAAGCAGTGTCAAGGCTATATCACTTGCGTACGAATCAACGGGCCAGCCTTTTCCTTTGGCGGTCCGGGCCCACTCGACCAGGAGTATGGCTGCTTCCAAAGCTTTGTTGTCAGGAGTCTCCCTCAGAAGTTTGTGATGCAGCAGGTTGGTCCTTGCCGTGCACGTTTGTGAGGTTTTATAACCTGGATCTGGCACTCCAGTGTCCAGGGTGCTCTCATCTTAGTGTGTGCATTACGATTTCACACAGACAGGCACTTAGTACTATGGTGGCATGAGTATAGTCTTCGACACAACGAGAGTTCCCTTGAAGGGAACGTCTCAGGTTTCGACTGTAACCATGGTTCCCTGAGAGGGAACGAGACACTGCATCGCTTTGCCATACTCCCTGCATGCCTGTGACTGACTTGCTTCAGCCTATCAGAAGCTAGTGTTGTTTGGTTTGGGTATTCTTTATACTTTCCTGGTCATGACATCACCCGCCTATGACATTCCGTCACATCATTGGACTGATCTCACACATGCTTCACGATGCAATCACACAGAGGCGTTCCCACAGCATCTTCGACGCAGTGTGAGTTCCCTCTCAGGGAAACATGGTTATAGTCATAACCTGAGACGTTTTGCCATAACATTGGATGATAATGTTTTAAATTGCCAAATAAGCTTTGTTAATTGTGACCGGCTCTGTGACTGCCACTTAATTTGCCCAGGTTCGAGTGATACAATGTAATTTACTCTAGGCTATGGGACTTATTCAGTCTACTAAATATAATGAACTGAATAACAGGCTAGGTAAAAATCACATTTTATACTAAAATAAATTTCCTTAAGTATCATTATTATTATTATATTATATTATTAATTATATATTATTAGACTATGAAAGCAATACATGTGTTTTACTGGATTCAGAATATCTTGAACTTGTATTTGTTGTTGGATGTGGCAATCAATCAGGATGTTATCCAGAAGTCTTGTCTGGTGTAGATGTATTTAATGACTTTTGATGAGGTTCACACTGCTTCCTTTGTCATCAGCGGGGAAAAAACCCTCTCTACGATTCATTTGGTTGGTTATTTTCCTGCTCTACAAACGCAGTGTCTCATTCCCTGTTCTCAGGGAACCATGGTTAAATACGTAACCTGAGACATTTCTACGTTCGTTTGATAAATTCGATACAATTCGTTTGATGTCCATTGTGTTTGCCCTGCCAGTAGTGTGCTTTGGTAGAACAACATGAGTACAGGCATTCAATGTGCCATCAGAGCACATAATATTGATCATTATGATAAAAGACTGCAACTGATGCCTTTGCAGCTGCTGTCAATTAAAATAACAAATCTGTTTAATCTCCAACAATATAATCACCTATTCCTTACATGAGTGTTTAATCAAAACATCAAAACGATCATGTGTTGTATTTGACTGCAAAGATAAAGTGAGAAAAAGCAATCATATTGCCCAGATTATGGAAAATCAATGCAGCACATGTCTGATCCTGTCACAATGTGTTACCCAGAAGAAATTTAATTTATAATCATGATAGATTGATCATACAACTATGCAGTGCTGTATTGCTGTATGTAGTAATCACATTTTCAGTATTTAGGAGAGAAACCTCTGACATTGTCACCATTTGCACTATAATTAAAAGAAACAGCATGGAAAGGAATTAGATTAGATTTTCAAGGTCTTCACTTCACTCCAGGGATGACAGTTTGCAATCATCACCAGTCAGGGCTTTAAGCTGGAGTCATATGTAACTCAGTGTAGTAGCGGACGGGCACGCAGGGAACGCACTGCTGGGGGCCACGCATGTTGGGGGGCCCCCGCGATAACCCGGGTTGCATCCACAGACGATGATCATGTATCGACGATAGCCAGAGATATTGTCAAAAGCATCAGATATTGGCAATATTAAGAGGATTTGGCATTTCCAATTAATTTAGGCCTGTTACATTCTTCTAGACTATTATTATTACTATTAGGTTAGGCTTCTTTTTATTATTAAATTAATATTATAATACATTTCTGTCACAGACACGTCAGGTTCCACCTCACTCCCTTACCCACGCACTCAATCACCGGCATACTAATCACCACCACCTGAAGATCATCAGCACCGTCATTACCACCAGCACTTAAGCCCCACACTCACACACACTCACTGTCCGGTCTCGTTTGCACTACAGCTCATGTATGCTTACCTCAAGGACTCCAAACGCTATTCTTACCTGTCTCCATCGTCTCCATCGTCTCCATCGTCTCCATCGTCTCCATCGTCTCCATCGTCTCCATCGTCTCCATCGTCTCCATCGTCTCCATCGTCTCCAGTACTCCTCGTGTTCCTACCTGCCTGTGTGTGTGAGTGTCTCAGCCACCTGTCTCCAACGTCTGCCTCCATCTTCATCTGCAATACAACAAAAGGACAGTATTACCTTCTCATTCATCTCCAAGTACCACCTTCTCATCATTCACTTACCTGTTGCTCTGCTGATCAAGTCAATAAAAAACCATTACTGCTTTTATATCTGCCTCCGGTGTGTCTATCATAACAATTTCATAGCGCATCACTGCATAACTGACATGCTGTGAGGATAATAAAAGATTAGGGTATTAGCTCATCTTTGAAAATGATTTAAAAAAATGTATATATGTCTATTATACAATGAATTATAGGCCTATAATTAAAATTATTAACACTTAATTATTAAAATTATTAACAGTCTGTAATATTTCCTAACACCGTAGTCATCAATAAAAATGAAGCGCAGCTTTAGTTCAAGCACCGACCTCAAAAAAAAAAAAAAAAAAAACATTATATACTCATAAACTTATAAACTATTATTCTCATTTGTTTCACTATATGTACGACCACAAGAGAAATAATTAAATAAATTAAGACAGTTATATACCGTTAGCATATTATGATGAAATTCGTCCCTGAGAGAATATGCTCCATTAATGCAGCGTCAGACAGCTCCATCACTTTTTACTTTCACTTTACTGACTGAGGTTGAAACTTTTTCACCGGCATAACTCTTGTGCGTTTGTACGTTGCTTCTTGTGTGATATCCATTGGCTCCCCTTCTTGTTTCCAATTTCCAATATCATGACGTATCATATTGAAAAGTTTGAAAAAATAAAAAAATACAAATATGATTACAAATACAAATCATATTCTTCACCAATATATTTGCTGACCTTCAGTGATCAAATTAATCCATATAAATGACAGCAAATTATTTTACTTTAGATAAACATCCAATCTGTATTTATTTATTTATTTATTTATTTTTCTGAAATGATATTGTTGAATTTCTCCTGCATCCTGTTCTTCTGCTAAAGAATTGCAGCACTGTTTGTGTTGGGCCCTCTATTGTATGGACATTATTTTTTTTCCCCTTCAGTCTTATGCATATTCCTTTAACTTTGGTTTGGTATGGTATAAAAGGGTCTTAATATTATTAGAATTTTATAACATAATAATATATATATAATATATATATATATATATATATATATATATATATATATATATATATATATATATATATATATTAGGGCTGTCAAACAATTAAAAATTTTCATCTAATTAATTACATGATGTGGCGATTAATTAATCTAATTAATCGCAATTTAATCGCACATCAATTTTGGCTGAGAAATTACCCCCAAAAGATAATTTGAAGTCATTATTGTGTAAAGCATTAAATATACATTACAAAAAGTAGCTTCAGATATTTTAATCTTGTCTTAAAAGGAACCATATGCCATTAACTAAATTAAATTAAATCTTTAAAATAAATAGCTAATTGTTTTAATCTTTTGACAAACCTTGTTTCAATTTAATAATAATAATAATAATAAAAATAATAATGCAAAGAGAAAATTATTAAATATAAAAATTGTGGTGAAAGAATGACGATGGAATAAAATGTAAATATGCACAGAATAGAGAAAAAATATTGATGGGGATAAATTGTATATCTCATACAGGGCAAAAGTGTCAATGTTTGAGGAAGTGTCAATATTTTATGCAAACAACTTATTGGATCCAAAGGAGAACGAGTTTCGTTGAAGACCTGATGTGCCACAACATTCTGCATCACCTGTAAAAGTTTAATTGTACAAGCTGAAAGGCTTGTTTCCGTAGTCCAGTCTTGAGATGAAAGGAGCCTGGAACAAGAACTGTGAGCATATTCAGATAGGTAGGGTCTGATGAATCTGCATGACCAGGAAACCAGTAACCAGTAAAGTGGTCACCAAACCATACCCCTGATCTGGCTGGGTTAGTGTTATCGGGCCCAGCTGGACCACATGATGTGATCGACTGATGTGATGGCTGGGATTTGAAGGAGTGAGGTTGAACTGAAGGTGGCATTCCTTCATCCAGGCTGTCTGAATATCTACATACAGTAGATGTTTATGTACTGGGAAAGTCATGCTGGCATACATTGTGTGAAGGCCAGGCTGTAAGTTCTGTACTGCATTGTCTGTGTAGAACTGATAGGAGCAGTAGTGGGACAGTATAATTGGATCCAATGTGGTTATGTATAAGGGGTGTGCAGCGAAGCCAATATCTGTGTCTGTTGCAATGACAAAATTACTTGTACATGTATCTGTATTTGATGTGGGTGGGGCTTACACTGGATGTTTATCCAAACTTTTTGAAAATATTATATTTAATATAATTTTATAATAGTTTATTATACAGTATAACAAATATGCCTTGTATCATTTATACAATGATTCCATTTCTATTACAAAAAGTAGTAGTAGAAAACATTTGCATGTGGGATGGGTGGGACATGTTCCCACCACTTTTTGAAAGCCATTAAAAAATAGCTTGCAGAAGCCATGTACTGCACATAGAAAAGCATATCCAATCCCTCATTCTTAATTTAATTGTACATGTAACACGAAAAAATATTTGCTGCATTTTATGTGGCTGCCATGACTCATTTTGCACTCATAGTTTACACTCATTCATTTTACACACACAATATTGCGTTGTAGTTTTAGTTGTTTATCCAAAATATTGTGCTGTCACCTGGCTCTTCTGTTATCCAGCAAGAGCAAGGAGCGACTGCATCTAACAAACACTTTTCTACTTTTTGTTTAAATTTGTTACCTGTTTTGTCTTGTGCCTTTCTTAAATTGGTATTCGGCTTTGGGTACATAGCCATGGTGTATTTTGAGAAGAGAAAGGGGCAAGCGCTGTACCCTGAGGTACACTAGTGGTTTGTCGGATCTGGTGATTCACCATGTCACTTGGAAATCTACAGTCTAGAGTTTTTGCTTCAAAATGATGTAAAAATCATCCTGCCTACTCTTTCACATAAAACAATGTATTGATTTTAAATTTCAAAGACACTTTTTGTTTAGAAAGGTCATATGTGAGGATACGTGTATCTTCATGAATAATGCTGTGATTCACAAGACCCTGCCCCTAATGAGCCGCATAATGAGCAATGACAAAAGAAATGTATAATTTTTTGTTTTGTTGGTAGTTTATTTAGAATATAGTTAACTATATAAATGAGTCAAAGACACATTTTGAGTACACAGTTATATCTGGAAATAAATCCTGTTCAAAGATACACTATATTGCCAAAAGTATTGGGACACCCCTCCAAATCATTGAATTCAGGTCTTCCAATCACTTCCATGGCCACAGGTATATAAAATCAAGTACCTAGGCATGCAGACTGCTTCTACAAACATTTGTGAAAGAATGGGTCGCTCTCAGGAGCCCAGTGAATTTAAGCATGGTACCATGTTAGGTTGCCACCTGTGCAATAAGTCCATTTGTGAAATTTCCTCACTACAAAATATTCCACGTCAACTGTTAGTGGTATCATAGTGGAAGTAATTGGGAACAACAGCAAGTCAGCCATGAAGTGGTAGGCCACGTAATATCAGAGAGTGGGCTCAGCACATGCTGAGGCGCATAGTGCGCAGAAGTCGGTAACTTTCTGCAGAGTCAATAGCTACAGACCTCCAAACTTCGCTTGGCCTTCAGATTAGCTCAAGAACAGTGCATAGAGTGCATGCTTCATGGAATGGTTTTCCATGGCCAAGCAGCTGCATCCAAGCCTTACATCACCAAGTGCAATGCAAAGCATCAAATGCAGTGGTGTAAAGCACGCTGCCACTGGACTCTAGAGCAGTGGAGATGTGTTCTCTGGAGTCACGAATCATGCTTCTCTATCTGGGAATCCGATGGACAAGTCTGGGTTTTCCGGTTGCCATGAGAACGGTACTGGCCTGACAAAATTTGATGTTTCGCCATGAAACAGGAAGGTGTTGTAACTCGGGCATATAATGTCAGATCTGGCCCAAATTTCACATGTTTTATTATAGTCCTTGCCTGAAGACATCTACATGCCAATATTCAGTTACAGTCACAGTGCCACCTGCGGGCAACAGGAAATGTCATGTTTTACACTGTGATTAACTCCTCACTGAGATTTAACCAGAACAACAACATATTTTTCTTGACTTCATGCTGACCGAGTTTGGTGAGGACTGGATGAATTCTTCATGTGACTATTGTGAGTCAAAGCCTGTGAAATGATTCTTGATATGTTAAATACAGTTGTCATGGCAACACGTCAAACTTTAATAATATTCTTGGTTGTTTTTGAGGCTCTTATCATGCTTCAAATTGCAAGAAACTCGACACACACATCAGGGATGTCGGCTAGTAGACATGAGCAAAGCCTTAGAAATGGGCAGGGAGGAGGGCATCTATAGCACCCTTTGACAAAAGTGGGGGGGGTTAGTTTTACCTACAGTCACCAGACTTGGTACATATATTGTTCTCATTAAGCCGGACATCTTTCTTATTTAAACTCATTAGCTCCAACAGGAAGTTGGCTATTTTAGATTGAATGTGGATTTTTTTGAAAAATCAATTTTACATTTTTATTCCTAGAGGGTTTATTCGATTTAGACCAAATATTTTTAACATGGTGCTAAGACATTGAAGATGTTAAATTGTGAATGGATATTGGATATCTCGAATGGTGTTGCCATGGCGAGAGATTAAATTAATGTCAGAAAAGGAAATCAGGAAGAGTCTCATATCTTCTAAACAATACATTATACACAATTTATTTCTATATAAAATAATGTTTGAAATAAACATATTTTATTCATTTTTTTTTTTCAATTCAAAAAGCATGTATAAGTTAAAAATAGGCAGATTACATCTGGTAGGAAAAAAAAATCTCATACATAGTGTAACCACTAGAGGGCATATACGTATACATACTTATAACTATTTTAAACAGGGTTGAGAAAACTTGTTGAGAACACTGTTGACAACACTGTTTGTTTAGAACATTGTTTTAGGTACAATTACATAAAGTGGGTATTCTATCTGGATGCATATATAGACATAATCAAAGACTAAACTCGTCACAATGTAGATTTTATTTTTTATTTAAAATGTTGTTGAATCTTCTGATTCAACTTACTGATAAAACAGTCTCCAACTAAGCATTTGATCTCACTCTGCCTTTCTTTCTCTCTCTCTCCTTCTCTCTCTCTCTCTCTCTCTGTGTGTGTGTGTGTGTCAGTGACACTTTTGATGGTTTAGAGTTTAAACTTTTCATTGCTGTGTGCTTTGGCCTGCATTAAAGGATAAGAAATCTCATAGTCTTTTTTTTCTGAATTTGAATAACAAAATAAATGTATAGAACCAGTTCATTTGTTGTGCACTGACAATATAGTTTTATATAATTAGTTTAATAATTTGGTTAATAATGCTTGTAGCTATATTTAGGGCCCAAGCACGAGTGGGGTGAGGACCCTATTGGAATTGCTCCGTTTCTTCTTCTTCTTTTTCTTCTTTCTTCTTTTTTGAAATGAATCACATTTTTGAGGGCCTAAACATGCTCGAAAACTCATAAAACTGCACACGCATCAGAAGTGGTGAAATTTACATCTGATATGGGTTTCAGAATTAGTTGTGGCAAAATGGCTCGATTGTGCCACCTACAAAATTTCGACAAAGTGCCCATCATGCTATGTTTCACGTACAATTATGAAATTTGGTAGACACATCTAACACCCCAATACCTACAAAAAAGTAAGAGTAAAATCTGAAAACCAACAGGAAGTCAGATTTTTTAAAAAAAATTTTTTGCTAAATTTGTGCAGTTTTTGCCATTTCCAGATGTTGTACTTTAACAAACTCCTCCTAGAGCTTTAATCAGATCAACATCATATTTGGTCAGTCTAATCTAAAGGTCTTTGTGACGTTAAATTGCGAAGATCTTAAGTTTTCACTGAAGGGTAATTCTCTCAAAAATACAAACATGTACATACTTGTTGCTCAAATTGTAGCCTAGTTTGTGCTGAATACAGTGTAATGAGACTTTTGTCATTAATATGTTTATAAACAACTGAAAAAAGCACAAATGTCAGAGCATGTCAAAACTACTCCAGGGCCCCAAATCAGCCTCAGACCCCAGAGGATTAACATCACAAAGGCCTTTAGATTAGACTGAACAAATATGATGTTTATCTGATAAAATCTCTAAGAGGAGTTTATGAAAATACAACATCTGGAAATGGCAAAATCTCCAAATATTTTGCAGAGAAAATTCAAAACATCTCAATTCCTCTTGGGTTTTCAGATTTTGCACCCAGGGACTTTTTTTGTAGATATTGGGCTGTTACATGTGTCTACTGAATTGAATACTTGTATGTGAAACTCAGTGTGAATGGCACTTAATTGAAATTTTGAAGGTGGCACTATCGAGCCATTTTGCCACACTTAATTCTGAAACCTATATCAGATGTAAATTTTCATCACTTCTGATGCGTGTGCAGCATTTCATGAGTTTTCGAGCATGTTTAGGCCCTCAAAAATGTGATTCATTTCGGAGAAGAAAAATAATTCACCGGGCAATTACAATAGGGTCGGTGCATAATAATAAATGGCGCAATTCCAATAGACAGCTCTTTTTTCATGCCGGTCTAACAGTAGTTTCAGGTACAAAAATTTAATAAACTACTAGGCTAATCATAATCATAATCAGTGAGATATTGCTCAGGGATGCTCATGCAGGTTGGCAGACCACAGTGTTGTTTGCCTTTAATTGGTTGCAGAGGAGGTATTATAATGTCTGCCTTTGGCTCTCTCCCTGTCTTCCAACTTCCCACCCCCATATCACCCTTATGCTGTTGCTCTCTCCCTGTCACACTTCACATTATGGCTTCAGGAAAATAGACAATATGGACAATGGTTCAGTTGTTGCATCCCCCCCACCCCCATACATTCAATGTGATAGACCTCTGCAGGGAGCTGGAGTTTCAAGAATAATCTGAGACCTCCCTCATATGACTCATCTACTCATGAAGATTCCACACGACATGAGGAGATGTGCTGTTCCCGGTTTTTCAACAGTATCAATGACAGTCTAAGCAAAAAAAAAAAAAAAATGCTGAACCTCGGATGACACCCACAGTTGCATCTGTTTTGATCTGCCTGTCAATGTAATGTAATGCTGCCTTGTCCCATAAATTGAGCTCTGAGGTTCCATCAGGCTCATGCACTTTCAATGAAAAGGCAGTTCCAAAAACACCTTCTTTGGCCAAAAATGACAGGATCACTATTGCAGTGATTATTATATTTCTAGCATGTTATATATTTGGCAACAGTTCTTCTAACTGTAACTGATGGAGTGTGTAGCTTTTAATTTGTAGGAAGACATATCATGGCCATATTCCAGGATGACAATGTCAAGATTCATCAGGCTCAAATGGTGAAAGCATGGTTGGGAGGGAGTATGAAGAATCATTTTCACACACCTCTTAAATGTTATTTCCATCGAGAGGTGCATCACATTTTGGTCAAGGTCTTTGTATTGACAATGCAAGAGTTGAGCACTCTGTAAAGTCTACTCCAACACATCTTAAAGACTTTCAATAAATTTAAGTTCTGGACTCAGAGGTGCCAATTCATGTGTGGAAATGATTCTTCATGCCCCCTCCCAACTATTCTTCCACAATTTGAGCCTGATGAATCTTGATATTGTCATCCTATATATAATATATATACCCCGAACAAAAACTGTCATATGACTGACAAAAACTGAAATATTTTTTGATGATGATCCAACACCTTTAATAAAGTAACAGCACAAAAAATTCTGCAGAGAAACGCTGTTATTTTATGGATAATTCCTTGATTATTAAGATTAAACACTTTCAGTAAAGTTACAGCAAAAACGTTCTCCTAAGAAACAATGCAAAGATTGTAATTTTATTTTGAAAGACAAAATAAAAATCTGTAAAAGAAAAAAATACTGTACAAAACTTAATTTAATGGCTCAGTTTTCAGAAGAATTACATTACAAATCTTAAATGACACTGACTTTTAAACTACTGTACTGATTAATACGCAACACACCATCTAGTGTTTTTTTTTTATTTTTTTATTTTTTTATTTGCAGTTTCTCAGCATGAGAATGTCCAAATTATTATTATTTTATTTATTTATTTATTTATTTATTTGTTAAATTTAAAAAGTTTCCTTTCAAATGATACCAACCTTTTGACTCTCCTTGTTACAGTTTTGGAGTTACGAGTCTTTACTTTTTTGTCCGTCACTCAGAGAAAAAAAAAAAAAAAACTGTGAAAATACCCTCAGAGCTTATGGGGTTAAGTAAATTTCACATGATTTGATAAAAGTGTCTGTTTAAAATAAACTTGCATAAGTGAGCAGAAAAATCTAGACATGATATTAAAATCATCTTTGCAGGTTATGTGATTTGGCTCTATTAATTTTAGAATTGTATTTTTTCATCATATAGCACACATATTGATTACATTACAGCTGGATTACATTTCTCAGAGTACTGTTGAATTTGTGCAAATAAGTATGTAATTTGCTCTGGAATTTTTATAGAGGTTTTCTGAGAAAAACACAGACATGGCAGATAAGGATGATATTCTGCACTCATTTGAAATTGACCTATGACATTCTTTGACATGAAATGCCTTGCACAGTTGCCCTGAAGCCACCGGGTTGGCGGTGCTACCGGGCTTGGGCCCGTCATCGCTGCTTGCAGCTATAATTATTCTTGTATCCCAGTCCAAACTCAAAAGCAGTCACTGGCTAAAGTTGGTGACTATATTAAGTGCAATATTATTGTAATTAAAGATCAGACAAATGACAAATAAAATGTGATTGTAAAACAAAGGCCACAAACAGTAGCCAGGCTATAGTGACAAAATTACAAAAAAGAGAAAGAACATTGTCTATGCAAAGAAAGAGTGATCTTAGAAATCTTTCAAAATCCACATTCTCATTTGCATGCTATTAGCCGTCTTTTTTATTGTTGTTGAGCTTCAAATCATGTAAATACAGTAGCACAGCACACAAACTATGGCGCACGAGCAACAGCAAAAGAGAGGAGTATGTATTTTATTTATTAATGTATTTTATTTTTTTATGTTTTGTATTTTCTTAGTGTAAACCTTTGTCATAAAGCTATTAGAGTGTGACACAACTGCAATAGTCAACAGACTAGCACAGCACTCCGTGTGTGAACCAGTCAAGTACCTTCCACAGATCAATTCAGGTACCACTTTACATTTGATGTTATGCAAGAATTAACTTTATTATTATAAGTGTATTAGTGGCGTATTCAAACTTGACCAGTAAAAGCACACAATTGTCACTGGCCCGATTCCAGTCAGATTAACAAATCATACAACATGGTAACACCAAAGATATATACATATATATATATATATATATACACATACATACATACACACACATACACCTCCCTAAATTAACGAGGAGAAAAAAAAAAAAAAAAAAAAAAAAAAATATATATATATATATATATATATATATATATATATACATATCTACAAAATATGGTACATGTTTCTATGATCACTTCAATAAATAAATCATATCATATTGGCTCGAAAAACATAAACATACCTAGGCAGAAACACGCACTATGTGTGTCGTTAACAAACAGGATATCACATTGCAAGCTGATAGAGAAAACGACTCCCGCAACCACCTGAGCAAATAGTTTGAAATCTTTGTTATTCAATAGTTTTCATTGTCATTATCCTCTTAACTTTTTATTTATTTATTTATTTATATATTTTTTAAACTGTCTCTAGCTGCTAAGGCATGGCACCCTGGTGTAGTAATGAGTTAACTACCAGCAACGCTTTTTCACAGTACCTGACTGCTTGCTTCTGCCACTGCTGCTATTAATAATGTTTATTACATTGCAATACTGAATTTGCAATAGATGCTGTTGCTGTTAACAATATTCGCAATGTTGCAGTATGAATTGCTATGTGCGCTGCTGCTGTTAAATAATCATGAACATTACAATCTTAATTTGCTATAGCTTACTGCTTCTGCACGAAGTAGCCTACTTAGAATTGCTGTAGCCCTGTTGAATAAGCAAAACGTAATCAAATGCCCATTTCACTTAAGAGAGTTCATGCAGGCTACCATCCATGCATGTACTGAAATTTCATGCAACTACATTGTCTACTTACTGCTGCCTCTACTAATATTGTTTGCAAACACAGCCGATGTCAAACACACCTTTCGTTTTATTGGGCATCGGGAGCCGCCCGATGGATGGAGGATCTGTCATGTCATGTCTAGTTTTGTTTTTGTTTTCTTTCATGTCTTATTTCGAAATTCTCATAGTCATGTTTCCTGTTTGCCATGTGCTTCCCTTGTCATGTGTCCTGTCTTGTCGGTTTATTGTCTAATCATGTTCACAAGTGTGTCTTGTCAACAGTGTTGGGCACGTTACTTTAAAATGTAATTAGTTATAGTTACTAGTTACTTCTCACAAATAGTAACAGAGTTAGTAACTGAGTTACATCATTATAAAAGTAACTAATTACAAGGGAAAGTAACTATTGCGTTATTTTTATATATATATATATATATATATATATATATATATATATGTCAAATAACTTGAATGCCCCATATATTAAATATAAGTCTAAGAATAAATTATTCTTGAACCGACTCGTGACTCATGATCCGCTCTTCATGCTTATGAAATTTCTCTGTACTGTACAATGCCTGTTGGTAGCCATTAAAGAAAATGAAGTTTCATATATATGTTTAAATAGTCCTATGATATGTTTTAAATTAATTTACTTGATTATGAAAAGTGAACAGCATGAATAAGATGCATCATAAGATGTGCAATATGTCGGGAGGCATGGAGTGGGTCAGACATGATTTTGACCACTTCATTAAGTTTTGTTTTATAGAAAGCCTTTCTTTAAAGTGAATTTTGTTTTGTAAAAATTGTATCTTAATTTGAATCAATGTTTCATCAACCAATTGCCTGGATTTAATAAATAAGAAGCAAATATAGCAGACAATATAATCATGGCAGGCGCGGGCGCGATCACTGGCGCGTGAACTGGAGCGCGTCTTACAGGCTAAATGAACCGAAACTCAGCAGCTGCTTGCCTCGCAGACAAGAGAAATATATCTATAGAAAGCTTGACATATCTAAAAACGAAAAGAAATGGGCTACTCTGATTATGTAGCCTGAAATGTACATTCTTTTCTCTAGGCGTGTCTAGTATATGCGGAGATGATGAGAGTCAGTAATGTCAACTTCATCTTCGCAGCCGACACTGATTAAGAAAACATTACTTTATTAATAAACAATTAAAATGTCTCCTTGCTGTTTTGGTCACATTCATAATTATTACTTTTGCCGGTTCTTTATGGCAAACGTTATGCGTGCACTTGAGTGCTATAGCCTATATTACATAAACGCTCATTATCATGGTTTATTTTCTCCAGTATTTAAGTTAAATTAATATAAATGTAATTAGTCAACTAATGGCTTAAATGAATAACTACTAGTTGACTAGAAAAACTTATTTCACATATTTTCGATCCAGCATGTCACAAAGGGTATTCTGGTTTGAGCTCGCGCTCAGCTCGCATGCTCACAGACACACACACCGAGCATCGTTCATTATTATCAGTTTAAAATTAGCCTATATTCTTGAAGGATATGACTAACCGCAGCACACACCAGAGAAAAATCTTTGCAGGTCCTATGGCTGAGAGAGAGGGCTACTCGGATGAAAACCGCATCAGTGAGCTCAATTATAGTAACGCGGCATTTTTTTTCCAGTAACGGTAACGGCGTTGTAACGGGAGAAACAGTAATTCGTTTGATTACTCGTTACTGAAAAAAGTAACAGCGTTAGTAATGCCGTTTATTTATAACACCGTTATTCCCATCACTGCTTGTCAAGTCATTAGTCCTTGTGTGTATTTAAGCCCTCATGTATGCCATGCATCTTTGTCTAGTATTGTCCTTGTAACCACTGTTGGTGAGATTCTTGCTAATGTTTTGTATCAAGTCATGTCAAGCCAAGTATTTGTTCATTTAAACAGTTAATAAACTGCACATGGGTTCTTCTGCAACTTGCCTCAGGTGACTCCTTACATGGATACAGAAATGAATTAATAATTCCCAAACTTCTTTACAAACATGGTTGGTCAGGGTTTTTTTTTTCTTCTTTTTTTTCTTTTCTTCTTACAGTTATGTGATGCGTTTCTGGTCTCAAATTGTACCTTTTCATTTCTTACAATTAATACATTTGTGAATTTCTGTCATGATGGTTATTTTTTATAACACTGAATGTGGTAATAATGAGTTGGTTACTTTAAACTTTATCCTTATTATGGGGAAATCACTTTGATTAAGCAAAGATACCTATATATAATATCAACATACAGTTCTAATACTAATGTAATGTTGTTTGTTGTAAGATACTGAGTGGTCATGTGACAAAAAAACAAACAACTCAAACCCGAAGACTCGAGAAGTAAACTAATCAGTTCTCTTTCCGGTACAGACTGCATAGCTTTACCAGAACAAACGAGTCAAACCTCAAGAGGTGAATTAATCAATTCTGCATAGCTTCACTTTCCTGCTTCCAGTCAGTGATCTCAGTATCATATGCATGCAGTCCAATGTAGGCAATATCTGGTCACTATGATTCTCAAATCTGTGAGATCAAAGAAAAAAATGTGAGCATGCTGATAACAGGATCATATCAGCTATTGTATTAACGGTAACACTTTAGAATACTGTATCGTACTTACTGCATAACTAATAAGGAATTACTGCAGAATTAATCGGTAGTTCTTCATTAACACTCAAGTAACTACTATTAACTACTAAGGAATATGTGTTAACTAATCAGTATGTCATAGCGTTTTTTAATTGTGTTAAGTAACTATTAGTTAATCAGTAACTAATCAATTCAGTCATGCCTCCTGAAGAACTACGATTAAGTAACTACTAATTCAGCTTCAGGAGGAATAACTATTAAGTAACTATTAATGAACTGTGAAACTCAGTATCAGGTTATGGCCCTTTCTTCTTTACTACTAATGTTAGTTGATTTACTTAGATTTATGCCTACTGTACTGATATATATATATATATATATATATATATATATATGCTCTGCAAATATTGTTAAACATTCGTTCATTTGCGCCACTGTATGTTTCTGTCGGTGGGTGCTATAATGTTGCACGTCTTGCATCACATGCAGGTCAAAGTTTGAGCGCACACATGTAATATCTGTGAGTTTTGTAATATCTCCCGTTTTGCAAGAGAAAAGGGACTGGGATTCCAACTGTCAGCGGAGAGGTACATCGCTCTCGCATTATAACAATGCGCTGGCGACACTTAAACTAAACACTGTAGATACCACATTAATGAACTGTAGAATTAGAAGAAAGTTGTTTATTCATTTATTGTTTTTTAAACGAATGGTGAATTCTTCGTGTTTTTCCTCGTGCTCGACCATTTCCGTGGATGGTGCTTGAGAGTGTTAATTTTTTTATTCAAGTGTTGTCTGCAACCAGAAAATCAGGATGGATCCGTGACCTGCCAATACCTCAGGTATGTTTATGGTCTTATATATACTTTGTGTCTGTTTTTACTCAAGATATTTCACATTACTATTATAAAGTGATGCCAAATGAGTTCTGTATTTAAGGCAATGATCATTACCACATAATGCTCAAAGAATTACTTCAAACCCACTGATAATTAATAAAGAATTACCACATCATTCTCAAGGAATTACTAAGAACCTGGAACAGTATTCTAAAGTGAAAACAATGGGAACCCATTGATAATTAATGAAGAATTACCACATCATTCTCAAGGAACTACTAAGAACCTGGAACAGTATTCCAAAGTGAAAACAATGGGAACCCATTGATAATTAATGAAGAATTACCACATCATTCTCAAGGAATTACTAAGAACCTGGAACAGTATTCTAAAGTGAAAACAATGGGAACCCATTGATAATTAATGAAGAATTACCACATCATTCTCAAGGAACTACTAAGAACCTGGAACAGTATTCTAAAGTGAAAACAATGGGAACCCATTGATAATTAATGAAGAATTACCACAACATTCTCAAGAAATTACTAAGAACCTGGAACAGTATTCTAAAGTGAAAATATCCTTGTGCATAAGTAATAAAGCCTAAAGTAGTACTAACATAAAAAAATGTAATTTTACTTTAAAAGATGACACATTTTAAGAACATTTACATTTATTGCAGTGTTAATAACATTAAAAAAAAAAAAAAAAAACATCTATTTCCATACAACAAAACAATGAAAAAAGTGAACACTAAAACAAGAAAACAATACCAAAATTTTACATCAGATTACTAGGAACTTACCAAATATAACAACAGAAGACAGCAAATATGTGTATGCCTAAACTTCAGCTTTCAGCCAATGGTTTTCTAATACATCTAATTCATGTTATTTTTTTCTGGCAAAGGTCAATAAGCATGCCATTCTTCTTTTTTTCCTCGATGATGCTTCGAAGTGGCTCCCTTGTGCACATTTCTTTGTTTGGCAAACTCTGACAGTTTCTGGCCTCTGTGGAACTTTTCACGCAATGTCTTGTAGGCTTCAGCATCACAATACTCCAGCTCTGCTATTGCTGCCGTATCCACAACCGTTTTTCAAGCCACCCCACACTTGTGGTACGACACATTGATGTCCTAAGACACGAAACGATCGGTTTTTGTGAGAAACCGAACGGTATTTATATCATTGTTTAACTCTAATACACCACTATGTCCAACTGCCTTCATCCTCCATGTTAATAAGGTCAAATTGCATTCTGGACGGAAGTGATGTCGCGCGCGTAGACTTCAACGTGTTCTAGAGATCACTTCCGTCATGGAAGGATGAAGGCAGTTGGACATAGTGGTGTATTAGAGTTAAAAAATGATATAAATACCGTTCGGTTTCTCACAAAAACCGATCGTTTCGTGTCTTAGGACATCAATGTGTCATACCACAAGTGTGGGGTGGATCGAAAAACGGTTGTGGATACGGCAGCGATAGCAGAGCTGGAGTATTGTGATGCTGAAGCCTACAAGACATTGCGTGAAAAGTTCCAGAAACTGTCAGAGTTTGCCAAACAGTGCAAAGCAATGTGCACAAGGGAGCCACTTCGAAGCATCATCGAGGAAAAAAAGAAGAATGGCATGCTTATTGACCTTTGCCAGAAAAAAATAACATGAATTAGATGTATTAGAGAACCATTGGCTGAAAGTTGAAGTTTAGGCATACACATATTTGCTGTCTTCTGTTGTTATATTTGGTAAGTTCCTAGTAATCTGATGTAAAATTTTGGTATTGTTTTCTTGTTTTAGTGTTCACTTTTTTCATTGTTTTGTTGTATGGAATTTTTTTTTTTTTTTTTTTTTTGAAAATGTTATTAACACTGCAATAAATGTAAATGTTCTTAAAATGTGTCATCTTTTAAAGTAAAATTACATTTTTTATGTTAGTACTACTTTAGGCTTTATTACTTATGCACAAGGATATTTTCACTTTAGAATACTGTTCCAGGTTCTTAGTAATTCCTTGAGAATGTTGTGGTAATTATGTATTAATTATCAATGGGTTCCCATTGTTTTCACTTTAGAATACTGTTCCAGGTTCTTAGTAGTTCCTTGAGAATGATGTGGTAATTCTTCATTAATTATCAATGGGTTCCCATTGTTTTCACTTTAGAATACTGTTCCAGGTTCTTAGTAATTCCTTGAGAATGATGTGGTAATTCTTTATTAATTATCAGTGGGTTTGAAGTAATTCTTTGAGCATGATGTGGTAATGATCATTGCCTTAAATACAGAACTCATTTGGAATCACTTTATAATAGTAATGTGAAATATCTTGAGTAAAAACAGACACAAAATATATATAAGGCCATAAACATACCTGAGGTATTGGCAGGTCACGGATCCATCCTGATTTTCTGGTTGCAGACAACACTTGAATAAAAAAATTAACACTCTCAAGCACCATCCACGGAAATGGTCGAGCACGAGGAAAAACACGAAGAATTCACCATTCGTTTAAAAAACATAAATGAATAAACAACTTTCTTCTAATTCTACAGTTCATTAATGTGGTATCTACAGTGTTTAGTTTAAGTGTCGCCAGTGCATTGTTATAATGCGAGAGCGATGTACCTCTCCGCTGACAGTTGGAATCCCAGTCTCTTTTCTCTTGCAAAACGGGAGATATTACAAAACTCACAGATATTACATGTGTGCACTCAAACTTTGACCTGCATGCGATGCAAGACGTGCAACATTATAGCACCCACCGACAGAAACATACAGTGGCGCAAATGAACGTATGTTTAACAATATTTGCAGAGCATATATATATATATATATATATATATATATATATATATATATATATATATATATATATATATATATATATATATATATATAAGTACAGTAGGCATAAATCTAAGTAAATCAACTAACATTAGTAGTAAAGAAGAAAGGGCCATAACCTGATACTGAGTTTCACAGTTCATTAATAGTTACTTAATAGTTATTCCTCCTGAAGCTGAATTAGTAGTTACTTAGTCGTAGTTCTTCAGGAGGCATGACTGAATTGATTAGTTACTGATTAACTAATAGTTAGTTAACACAATTAAAAAACGCTATGACATACTGATTAGTTAACACATATTCCTTAGTAGTTAATAGTAGTTACTTGAGTGTTAATGAAGAACTACCGATTAATTCTGCAGTAATTCCTTATTAGTTATGCAGTAAGTACGATACAGTATTCTAAAGTGTTACCGTATTAACATTAATATAATGTCCACTCTTAACAGAAAACATGATTTTTGTGATCTCATGCATACACGGATTATTGCACATCATGTGAGGAACATTTTGTATAGGCCTATTATATTTTAAATTATGTACCGGTCAAAAGATTGGACACATCACTATTTAATGTTTTTGAAAGAAGTCTCATGCTCATCAAGCCTGTATTTATTTTTATCAAAAATACAGAAAAAAAAAAAAAAAACAATACTGTGGAATATTTGTAAGTGTTGTGGGCTTTTGCAGCGCATTTCACTTTTTGTAAGTGTTGTGGGCTTTTGCAGCGCGTTTCACTATTTGTAAGTGTTGTGGGCTTTTGCAGCGCGTTTCACTATTTGTAAGTGTTGTGGGCTTTTGCAGCACGTTTCACTATTTGTAAGTGTTGTGGGCTTTTGCAGCACGTTTGTCTATTTGTAAGTGTTGTGGGCTTTTGCAGCGCATGTGTTGTCAAACTGATGAAGATGTTTTCTTTATTTGCTGGTGTTTTTTCTATTTGCATGTGTTTTCTTCATTTGCAGCACGTTGAGCTCTCTCAGCCACCGTAAAAATAAATTAACCATATAAGAAGCTCCAGTGTATAACAACAACTGTATCCATTTGATAAAATCCTGACCAAACCCAAACGCAGTAAGTAGATTAAAAAGATAATTATGTTCAACCCGATCAAATGCTGTCTAGATAAATTATCAAATGTAAAAACTCTTTAAGTCTATTAGAAAGACATTTGGATAAGATTTTATATTCTGTTGTTAATAAAGTAACAGGTCTCCAGTTCTTTACCAAAGTCAAGTTTCCCTTTTTAGGTAGTAGGGACAGTACAGCACGTTGACATGCCATCTTTATAACTTTCACAGAAAACTTAATAAAGGTCCATTCCAATATATTTCCAAAAATGTTTATAAAATTCAGAAGTCACCCATCAATGCCAGCACAACTGATTTGCAATGATCAGCTTTGGGGAGAGAAGAATAAAAGTCAACAGCATGATGACGCATTTCTATAATTAGGGCCCGAGCACCGATGGTGTGAGGACCCTATTGGAATTGCTTAGCCAATTCTTCTTCTTCTCCAAAATGAATCGCATTTTTGAGGGCCTAAACATTCTCAAAAACTCATGAAACTTTGCACACGCGTCAGAAGTGGTGAAAATTTACGTCTGATATGGGTTTCAGAATTAGGTGTGGCAAAATGGCTCAATAGCGCCACCTACAAAATTTCAATTAAGCGCCCTTCGTGCTACGTTTCACGTACAGTTACGAAATTCGGTAGACAGATGTAACAGCCCAATACCTATAAAAAAGCCCCTGGGTGCAAAGTTTGTAAACCCAACAGGAAGTGAGATATTTTGAATTTTCGTTGCAAAATTTGTGCAGTTTTTGCCATTTCCAGATGTTGTACTTTAATGAACTCCTCCTAGAGCTTTAATCAGATCAACATCATATTTGGTCAGTCTAATCTAAAGGCCTTTGAGATGTTAAATTGCGAAGATCTAGAGTTTTCGCTGAAGGGCGTGTCCGTGGCGGCTTGGCAAAGTTCGATGTTTCGCCATGAAACAGGAAGTTGTTGTAACTCGGGCATACAATGTCTGATCTGCCCCAAACTTCACATGTTTTATTAGAGTCCTGACCTGAAGACATCTATATGACAATATTCAGTTACAGTCATAGCGCCACCTGGGGGCAACAGGAAATGACATGTTTTACACTGTGATTAACTCCTCCTAGAGATTTAATCAGATCAATGTTATTTTTGGTCAGTCTAATCTAAAGGCCTTTGTGACGTTAAATTGCGAAGATCTAGAGTTTTCACTGAAGGGCGTGTCCATGGTGGCATGACAAAGTCTGATGTTTCACCATGAAAAAGGAAGTTGTTGTAACTCAGACAAACAATGTCCGATCTGCCCCAAACTTCACGTTTTATTAGAGTCCTGGCCTGAGGACATCTTCATAACAATATTCAGTTACAATCATAGCGCCACCTGCAGTCAACAGGAAATGACATGTTTTACACTGTGATTAACTCCTCATGGAGATTTAACCAGATCAACATCAAATGTTATCAGTCTAATCTTAAGACCTTAGCGATGATAAATGTCAAAGATCTTGAGTTTTCGTTGAAGGGCATGTCTGTGGTGGCATGACAAAGTCTGATGTTTTGCCATGAAAGAGGAAGCTGTTGTAACTCAGGCATACTATGTCTGATCTGCTCCAAACTTCACATGTGTGATAAGAGTCCTGGCCTAAAGACATCTATATGACAATATTCAGTTAGCCATAGCGCCACCTGCTGGCAACAGGAAATGGCATGCTTTACACTGTAATTCACTACCAGATTCACATTTCATTATGCCACGAAGTACCAAACATGCTAGAAACACGTTAAATCATGCAACACTTGGCTGAGTGCTAATTTATGCGATTAACGCCACTAAAGAAACAGGAAGTTGTTGTAACTCAGGCATACAATGTCCAATCTGCTCCAAACTTCACATGTTCGATAAAAGTCCTGGCCTGAAGACATCAACATAGCAATATTCAGTTACGGTCAAAGCGCCATCTGTTGACAGCAGGAAGTGTGGCATTTCGAAATGACTTTGGCATAATTCTCCTGTATTCACTCGCTTACATGCATGATGCCCACTGTTCACTGTTTTCCTAAGGCCAACAGGTGGCGGTGAGCCCGGGTGCGAGGGCCCTTTCATCGCTGCTTGCAGCTTTAATGTAATTTGTAATCTTCCCATCTGGAAGATGTAAACATCATCTGCTTATATTGTGCCACTGAACGTTCTAAATAAAATTAAAAAAAAAATAATAATAGGCACTTGGGGCATCCATATCAGTGACTGATGTAAATCATGACCTCACCAACGCTGCCTTCACCCTCTCATTCAAATAAAATAACATAGCTCTTTCCTTTTCTGTTGTAAGTTGTTGATAAAGGCTGTGTCATGTCTTCTTAGCATTTCTGTCTCTATAGACTCTATATCTCTTTCCAGGGCTTGAATGGTTTCTCTTTGAGTGGTAGTACAATATGCAGTAAACTGTTGACAGCATAATTTTATTTGAATTTTACCAACCTCCCACCATTGTTTTATATTTTCAAATCAAGTTTTTTTTTTCCTTCAATAATTCCAAAACACCACAAAATGTTCTGAAAAACATACTGCAACAGTTTAGCATTAAAATGCCAAGAGGATTTTCTTGGAAACTGTGCCATATTTACTGAAATAAAAACCAGATGGTGATCAGAAATACCAATAGGACAAATACAATCAATAACCCTGTTATTAAAAAAATTGAAAAATAGATTCTATATAAATGAGCAGCACTTACTCTATTGTCAGAAATTTTAATGTATATTGTTTGTGTACTGGATGTTTGATTCTCAACATATCGAAAAGTTCAGCCTCTTTCACTAATCTTGACAAATAGTTGGATGTAAGCATATGAGGCTCTTCATTGTCACAGTCAACATTAAGTACAGTTCTAATCTTCAACAATAATGATGTTTCCATCACTAAAATCTTGTTTTAAAACATTAGTTAGTATACTAAAAAACTGTAGTCGCTCATGTCCCACATTTGGTGCATAAACATTTATAACATAAAAAGTTATGTTATAAATTTACAAGACAACCTTTTACAAATTCTTCTGTTTTTTCAGTATTAACTTATCTGGATTATCTGGATCTGGATGATCTGGATTAATTTATTAAATTATCTGGAGAAAAAAAGGGAGCAATCCCAGTGCTCAGATTTGTCTCAGATTGTGGAAGGGTCAGCTAAGTATATGCTGACCCTTCCACCATATCCCCCACTCTGCTATGGGTTTCTTGCAATAAAATGACATGTAGCGTTTCATTTTCTAATGTAGAAAGTAGAATGTAGAATTGCAATAATGACTACAGTAACATGTTTTGTTTGTTTGTTTGTTTTTTAAACGAAAACGTTTCTTTTCACTCAGCTGATCAAGACTCGCAGTCTTTTTAAGAAACGCTACTGACCTCTCAAATTTTTCATCATCAGGAAAGAATCTTTAATGTTAGCTTGTTTTCCAAATGTCTCATCAAGAAAGCCATTCATTTCCTTAATGTATACAAAGAAGGATCTTCAATGGACATATCTTGAGAATCACCTTCAGGTGCATACAGAACCTCCTTGTGAGTCACATTCATAATCGAGAAGAGAACCATTTTTGTCATATTGCACTACCATCATTGCTGAGACACAACTCTCTCTTCCTTGTACCCAAGCAAACAGGCTCCACACACTTACTTGAACTGGGCCCTGCAATTACCACAGTATTATCTTGCTGCTCATCCACATTGATATTTTGTACAGTATTTGCAGTATTTTCATTTTGCTGACGTTATTCACATTAGTATCTGTATTAGTAACAACAAGCTCATGTATTTCCATAGTGGATGACACCGCACCAGAATCTCTTACCTCTGATGAATCTGCTTGTTCCTCTTTAGCAGTGTGCTCCATCACATCTCCCTCTGCTGAGACAGTAGGCCTCTCCTCTGGTGCACGCTCTCTATGTGGGCACGCAAACATTTTATGACCTAAATCGCAACATTCAAAGCACCTTAAACTACCAGTTGTTGCATACACCATATAAGTTCTCCCTTTGTGTTGTACCTGGAATTAAACATCCAGCGTGTCCTTGGGGAAGTCTAAAAACAAAAACACCTGTTTTCTT
This sequence comes from Ancherythroculter nigrocauda, assembly GCA_036281575.1. Lineage (NCBI taxonomy): Eukaryota > Metazoa > Chordata > Actinopteri > Cypriniformes > Xenocyprididae > Ancherythroculter > Ancherythroculter nigrocauda. Next base: position 14,402,325 of record VTFQ01000023.1, on the reverse strand, counting down.
AAAGATTTGACATGTTTCATAGACGGGTGTTTACAGCCTAGCGTAATTATTTTGAAACCACTGGCAAATTTGCCAAACCGTACTAATTCCCGTTCCAACGCGTCATCCGGAATAAAAGATGGAACATTCGATAAAGTGATTTTTGCTGTCGGAGCATATAACGATTCGATTAACAAAGTGTTGTCCTTTCAAGAACAATACTACGGCTTTATTCATGTGAGAAGCGGACACAATATTCTCATGTCCTAATTCCCCACCAGAGCACATCTTCCACTGTGACGCCATCCTCTGGCACACACCTGAAACCATCGAAACTGTAAGTTTATCTATCTTAATAAGCACACAGTTATTACCTCGTTGGTGAGAAATGTCATGTAACTTTTAAGAGAGCGTGGACAACACATTTCTGTGCGAGTGTGTGTGCGTTTGAGTGGGATAGAGAAGGAGAAAGAGACTATATGTGCTTTCAGGACATAATAAAAATTTATTTTGTAGCAAAAAACATGGAAATAATTTGTCGTTTTTATCCTCTAGTTTACTGTATTTATTTGCTTGGTCCGTGTCGTTGTGGGTTTTGTTTCTTTTGCTGTTGTAGGCTGTAAGGAAGTGATAAGGAACTGTAATGTGGTTAAGAGCTGCCTAGAACTACTTTTGCTGTCCTTTTCCCTGAAAATAATTGCACACCTTAGAACAGAGGTGTCCAGACTCTGCCCTGGAGGGCCACTGTCCTGCAGAGTTTCGCTCCAACCAGCTCCAAAACACCTTCCTGTAAGTTTCTAGTATGCCTAGTTAGACCTTAAATAGCTGATTCAGGTTCAATTAGCTGTTTAATTAGGGTTGGAGCTAAACTCTGCAGGACAGTGGCCCTCCAGGACTGAGTTTGGACACCCCTGCCTTAGAACATTTGTCAACCAGTCAGATTTAAGCATTCAACAGCCCTGTAGTATAACTAATCCTTTATTGATGTGATGTGCTGATATTGCAGGGCAAATGAATTGCAATATTAATTTAATAATAAAAGTAGCATAATAATTAATAAGAATAATTTAATAGCCCTGCGTGCCCGCTATATGCCACCGTGAAGGGCTAACGGCGCAAGCAAGAAAAAAAAATCTTTCACACGATGCAGTGTTTATCAGCACAGTCAAGAATAACTTAAAGAGGTTGCCAACGTTTACTAGACCATGGACTAACTTTGACTCTCTGAACAGTGGCCGCGTACAGACGAATTTTTGTGACCAAAGGCTAATTTATACTTCTGCGTCGAGTGTGCTCCGTAGCTACAGCATGGGCTGTGTGTACCACGCGTAGCCTACGACGTAGCCTACGATGTAGCCTGACATGCACCTCTTCAAAAACCTCTTTGCATCAATTCTACGCGGACACAAGCGCTGTGATTGGTCTGCTAGAACCCCTCCCTCAGGTCAAAAAACTGGCGCGGAGCAATCGGAGAAGAGCTAGCATTTTCAACTTCCATAGGAATGAAAAAATGCTCTGTTTCAGGGGACACATGTAGTCTACTGCAACAAAAGTCATTACCTATTTGCCACTTCTCTGCCGCTTCTATTTGTAAGCGTCTCTGACAACGTACAAGACAAGCTGCTTCTTCTTCGGCTTTTGCCTTGATACTCAACATGACTGCAGACACTGCCTACTAGTGGTCTGCATGCACGTCAACATGGACAAAGACGCAGAAGTATAAATGAAAACAGACGCATAGCCTAAGGCACAGAGCCTACGGCGTAGGTCCGACGCAGAAGTATAAATCAGCCTTAAGGACGGTGCGCATACAACAGTGCATGTGCAAGTGAATTAAGCGTAAAAGTTACAACACTTGTCTGCAGACTTTTATTTAACATTATAGATTCTCAAAGCTGTTGACTGCTGTTGTTAAGCCATTACAGCATTTATGATATGGGACAATAGCCGCTTTTCCACTGTCAGGCCAGTTCGAGCCAGGGCTAACAGCATGCCAGGTGGGGCCAATAGTCTCGAACCTCAAGCACCAAACCCAAAATCAAGTTGCATTTCCACTGTCAAGCCCCGCAGTGCTACCCTAAAACCTGTTTTCTCTGATGGATCATAACAATAAAGACTACGTCTTTTGATGTAATATAATTTATTAATTTGTGTCAGGAGTGCAAATCAATCATGCTGAATCAAACTAGTATTTGCCATTTCACATAAAAAGAGAACACATCACATGAATAATTTGCAATCACAGGAATGCACACAACAACTCCATTAAGGCTTTAAAGTCCAAAGGCTTAAACATGTAGAAAAATATTGATAAAATATTGTATGTTTACATCACATTTCTTTAGGAAGAGTGAGCATTTCTATTAGTTTTCAACGAAATTATGCAACCACGAAATTATGCAGCCACGAAATTTGAGCGATCTCTCCGGTCTTACTATACTGTTTTTCTTTCAGACAGAGCAACAGAGGGAGCTCACAAGAAGAAAACAGGAGTTATGAGTTATACGAGTTAACCGGAGTGTTTTTTTTATGACAAATATGCAGATGTATTAGTCCGGTATCAACAAAGGCACAGGGAAGAGACAGATAAAACATGAAATCAAATGAATACATGATTATAATCATATATGATTTGTCTGCGTTCCTCGAGCAGTATCTGATATTTTCCATAAACATACACTAGTATTTAGTATCGCAATGGTTAGCATAAGTAGTCTTTAGCATCACATATAAACATATTTCTGCCTCATACAGTGATCAGAAAACCCATTGGAATGCAAGGAAGTTATTTCAAACACTCGCTGGTGTCTAAAAGTGAGTTTTGAGCTGAAAGTTACCTGGTAGCCTGATATAATAACACTTTTGGCCTGACAGTGGAAACACAGCTAATGACACTATTTGATTTTAGAGCTGCTGTACAGACGAAATGGACTGTCATTGAATAATTTCACTGTAAAGCTGCTTTGAAACATCTGTATTGTACATCTGTATTGTACAAAGCACTATATAAATAAAAGTGACTTGACTTATATATAATTAAAATACATTGCAGACTGTTACTTTCTATAGTGACAAGTTCAACATTTTCAGTTTACACTGCAGACATCCCATCTCTCCCGAAAGTTCCGCGAGTCTCCCACATATTAATAGCGGCTCCCTGAGGCTCGCAAATTATGCAGTATCTTGTAAATTGAGCATGTAAGACAAGCTCTGTTTCCACCTGCTATTAAGATTACAAATGGTCAGCCAAAACATATTACCATTTTCACCTGGTATTATCATGTATTTCAAATGCGTATCCTGTGACCACTTGTGTTCGGATTTCCTATTTCGTCACACTCTATGTCACTTTCACAATACTATTGAATGAACAAACTTGTGTGTAACAAGATTCAGTAAAATGAAGGAAGAAGTGCTGGTTGGCTTTGACTGAGACTCGTGGTTTTATTTTCAAAAAACAATAAACACAATATAACATAAATCCGTGCTTTGTGCGCTCTCAATCACTCAGTCCTGCTCAGTGGATCATCACACTCTCCAGAGCTTTCCAGCAAAGATTCCAGCACCACGAGTCTGCAGTCAGATCCTCTCCATGCTTCTCCTTTCCCAGGTGGCTTTATATGGTCTCTTCATGCCAATTACTGAAACAAGACACAGGTTTTTGTCATTTGCACTTGACCCACTTACTCACCGCCTGTCTCCTGACTGTCTCTCTCCTGTCACAGACCTCACTGAACCACGCCCCTCTTGCCACATCATTGTGCCATCACCCGGAAAAGAGTATTTGCAGGGTGATGTCTGACATTGTTCAATTGAAGTTAGTTCAGTGTTGATTCAGTTCAGTTTTGTTCAGTAATTCCCGTATATGTATTTAGTAACACTTAAGTAATTACTAGTGGGTTACCATGATCTTCACTTTAGAATACTGATCCAAATAAGTAGTAGATCCTTTAGAATTATGTAGTAACTCTTGAGTTATTACTATCCAATACTTTACAAAAACCTTGAAAGTTTACAATGACTCCAGTAGTTACTAGAGTGTTATCATGTTTTTCACTTTAGAATACTGATCCAAATAATTAGTAATTCCTTCTGAAGGATTTGGTAATACTTCAGTCATTACTAGTGGGTTACCATGATCTTCACTTTAGAATTAATTATACATTATGTAATATTCACATTAATTATGAACCTGTATATCGTAGTTCTTAGTAGTTCTCTGGGAGGTATAAAAAATAGTAGTTACTGATTAGCTAATAGTGAACCTCCACATTCAACTGAACACTATTACTAACTAATTCGTTAATCAGAGTTTCTTGTTAGTTAATAGCAGTTACTAGAGTGTTAATAATGCATTACTCATTTGTTCCTGTGTAGTTATTCATTAATGAAGGGTCAGTATTCTAAAGTGTTACCAGATAATCAAGTATTAAATTAGTTAATTTTGTCTATAAACCAGTTCTGCAGAAAACAGTGGTCATTGTCCAACTCAGTTCAGTTCTCATCCAATAGTGTCAGTGCAGTCAAATCAGTAGTATTGTTACTGTAAGTGTTTTACTGTTAAATTTTACTGTTTAAGTTGAATGTATAAGCAAAGATAATGTTGATTGGCCCTAAGCCAGAGCTATGTTTGTCACGTACCCGGTTAGCCTTGCTGTCGATTCACCGAAAACACAACTGAATACCAGGTAGAAACAGCCTTTCTCTCTCGCTCACTTGATTTTCGGGACATTGTATATAATTTGCAGGTCTCAGGGATCCACTATAAATATGTGGGTGACTCCTGGATCTTCCGGGAGAGGTTCATGCATTGTTAGAATTTATAAAAATGTTACCGGCCAACTTTCGAATGACACCGTTTCATATACTCGCCAACGCCGATTTTTACTCCCATTTGGCGCTTGGCGAGTGTTAATTTTAGGTTGTGTATATATATTTACAGTTATGTTAACATGTAATCTATAAGCATCATAATATATTTTTTTGTTTTTACTTTCCCCTGTGTGAATTTCATGTTTACTTGGATGTCACAGTTTCTGAGTGTGTCCTTGTTTGTCTCCATGTCTGATTAGTTAATTGATTAGTTTCACCTGTGTCTAGTTTAGTGCCCCTTTTTTTCCTGTGTATTTATACCCCTTGTTTAGTTGATTATTATATATTATTTAAATGATTACAATAATTTTTGCAGGCTGAAATAAGCGATTTCATTTGGAAGTCAATTGTATCTTTTGACAGTAGCACATATTGCTTACCTGCTTCAACAAACAAACTACCATCCACATGGGCCATTTATGCTTGGACCCCAATGATTGCCGCTTGCAGCTATATTATTCTAGATATGTTACTGTGCTTCTGATAAATAAATAAGCCTCTCCATTTTGACCACTTTTATTTACAAGCATTTTGAATCTGTCAGCACTTATTTTCTGCATTTAATGCCATATGGACTGTGAGTATGGAGTGTGAAGATGAGAGAAGTGCTAATCCATTGAGTGGATGAAGGCTCTGTGCTTGGCAGGCCATGAAAAGAATTGGAGGGATTGACAGTGCCTGTGTATCTGGAGAGACTCGCCTTTGAAATGCCTGAACACAAGACAAGACCCCCCTCAAGGCAGGATTTATTGACATCTGAATCTGTTGTCACCTACGCTTGAAAACTCTATCTGTCACTATGCTGTAGGGGCAAACAGTTTTAGCTTATCAAAACGCACCACAAATACCAGTGAGTCATTGCCAGTACACCAGCATATGAGGTCTTTTGAAAGTTATTTGCACAACTGTGGCACCTCGGAAGAGGCCCCTGACCCTTATTCTGTTCAAAGATGCCCTATTGTGATGATCTCAATCTTTTTGGAGGTCATTGTGGTCTGAACATTGTGAAAGGTCAAAACTGAATTGTTGTCCAGGTCATTCTGCCATTAAATCAAATTAAATACATAAGAAATTATATTTTGCATAAAAAACCCTTTTAGGCACTGTGACATTATTTTTATTACACGATTTTCCACTTTTATTTTGAAATATGATCCACGCCCTGTGTTCCTGTTTGTCCACAGACCAAAACTAATTTAGACAGATGGCATTAAGGAAATGGAATGTTGTCAGTTTCACTTTAGATCTTAGAGTATTTGTGTATTATGGATTATATTATCAATGACATTCACAGGGCATTGCCTGTCCAAACTCAGTGTTCACATGAAAACAGTCAACATCTAAATGAAAGAGTAAACAAGAAATGTGAAAAATATTAACATAATGGATTAATATTCACTGTGTAGGATATATAGGTATTATATATATATATATCACCTGTGAGAGTGCCTATGATCACCACCAGAGGGCGCTCCATCCTGGACTGTTGTCACTGTTTTGAACTCCATTACCCATAACTCTCTGCCCGGTCTATCAGCCATGATTGTTTGCAGCTGTTTGTCATTAGTCAAGTCAAGTCACCTTTATTTATATAGCGCTGTTGCGATCACAAAGGATCACTACAAATAAGGAGAAGACGAGTACATTCATCTTGCGAAGTATGAGCTTTATTTTACATTGGTGCTTAAAATGAACCAGATTTTTGCCATGTATGGAACAAAGAGCTTAGAAACAGCCACTAAATCCAGAGCCGAAACACCAACAGGAGCGATCCGCTTTTATAGGGAGCAATGAACACCATGAAGCCAATGCTCCCAATCACGCAATCAGCCCGTCACCTGCAAACAATACAGACAACACACACACACACACACAAAACAAGGAATGGCCAACAGGGGCGACACACCGTCCCCCATAAAATAAACTTGAAAGTTCCTTCAAAGTTTACCCCAAAATTACAGTGTGTCCAAGTATAGCAATGTCAACGTGACACAGTGTCCGAATACATCTCCTAAACTGCAGCACCATCACTACTCGACGAACTGGGTCCTAAGAAGAAAAAACAAACAAAATAACAGACAACAGTATATCACATACTCTTAAGACACAGGAGCATGGGACAACGCATCTGGCAAGACGTTTTCAGTTCCCTTTATATGGCGGATCTCCAAATTATAAGGTTGTAAGAATAATGACCAGCGCATCAATCTTTGATTAGGATTCTGAAGGGTTGTCAAAAACGTAAGGTTATGATCACAATAAATCACAACGGACGTACCTCCCCCTCCCACGTAAACGTCAAAATGCTGAAGCGCCCAAACCCCAAACCAGTGCCAATGCTTCCTTTTCAATAACTGAATAATTCAGCTGATATGACAAGAATTTTCTCGAAAAGAAACATACCGGACGTTCAACTCCCTCATCGTCACCCTGTAAAAGGCCCCTACCTCACTAGCATCTACATGCATTTTAAAAGGTCTATCCCACTGAGAAGCAGCAAGCACTGGAGCACTAGTAAGCAACGCTTTTACACTCTCAAAAGCATTTTGTCAAGTTGAACTCCAAACAAATGTACGTGACGCTTTCAATAGATCAGTCAATGGGGCAACAATTTTTGAAAAAAATCCTGCAAAAACTCAGATAGTACCCCACCATCACTAGGAAACGCATTAACTCCCGCTTTGTACAGGGTGGAGGATACTTAATGACTGCCTCAATTTTTGCATTCACCGGTCGAACAACACCATGACCAACAACTTTGCCTAAATAAGTCACCTTGGCCCGAGCAAACTCGCACTTCACTAGGTTCACTGTAAGACGAGCATCTTTCAAGTGATTAAACAGCGACCAAATTTGGAATAGATGTTCCTCCCATGAATCACTATACACGATCAAATTGTCCAAGTAAACCGCACACCCCTCAAGCCCAGCTACCACGCAATTCATTAACCATTGAAATGTGGCCGGTGCATTTCGCAGTCCGAAGCTCATAACTTTATATGAATATACACCATCCGGAGTAATAAAAGCAGCGATTTCACGAGCACGCTCAGTCAATGGGACCTGCCAATATCCTTTTAACAAGTCAAATTTGCTAAGATATTTTGCTGTGCCCACTCGATCCACGCAATCCTCTATACATGGTAGCGGAAAAGAGTCTGGTTTAGTGATTGCATTCAATTTTCTATAATCTGTACAGAATCTAAATGTCCCATCCTTTTTTTTTTACCAACAGACAAGGAGATGACCAACTTGACAGTGATGGAACAGCTAGATTATTATCAAGCAGATACTTAACCTCTGACTCCAGTTGTTTTCTTTTTTCCCACGGTACACTATAAAAGCGCTGACGAATCGGAGGGAAATCACCCAAATCAATGTCATGTTGTACTACGTTCGTCTGGGAAGGAACATTGGAAAACAAAGACGAATATTCCTGAATTAACTTAGCCAATTTCAAACGTATTTCAGTTGTAAGATGATCAAAAAGTGTTGGCAAATTCTTCAAAGTTTCTGAATTCCTTAACCGAGGACACATCACGCAGTCTTCAGGCTCGACGGCTTCCTCATAATCCAAAGGCAACTCATTCCTTGATGAGGCATGATCTACGGATAAAGCAACAGATTCTGTTTTATGAGGCGATGCCCCTTCCTCCCGCACATAATAAGGTTTAAGCAAATTCACATGAAATAATTGGGTTTTAAGTCTTCTCTTTGGCGTACCAATGACATAATTTTCACTTTTTCACTTTTAATTTTCACTACGGTGGTTCAGTAGATACCCAGCCCTCTCGCAGAACAGCCAACAGCCCACAAACGGTATGCCCAAAAACAAGTTAATTTGGGCTAAACCCAGTACTCTCCTGAGTCACTTCTCTCGCTGTTAACATAAGCCAAGGTAAACCCTCCTCCCAGTCTCGATCCAATTCCGTACAATAAGCACGTAGTAAGGACTTCAATGACTGATGAAAGCGTTCTAAGGCACCCTGACTTTGAGGATGATATGCAGTGGATATATTATGCTTAATATTTAGCTGATGCAAAACCTCCTCAAACATGCCAATAGTAAAATTAGTACCCTGATCTGATTGTATAATTTTAGGTATTCCAAAAACTGACATGAATTGAGACAACGCTTTAATCACAGACTTTGTCGTGATTGACCGTAACGCAAAGGCAGCCAGATATTGTGTGACTTGACACATAATGGTCAGCAAATATTCATTGCGAGATTTAGATCGGGGCAAGGGTCCGACACAGTCTACAATTAGATGGTTAAATGGTTCAGATACAGCAGGAATCGGCCACAAAGGAATCAGCTTTGGATTTTGATTAGGCTTACCTGACATCTGGCATGTATGACATGTTTGAATATATTTAGATACATCACGTTTTAGTCGAGGCCAAAAAAAATTACGCATAACACAATCATAAGGCTTTTTCACTCCAAGATGCCCCGATAAGTCATCATGAGGGAGTTTCAACACCATCGAACGAAACAGCGTTGGAATTACTACTTGTACAACTGACTCCTTCAGTAAAGCTTTAGTCTGAGGTGTCCATTTTCTTATCAAAATCCCATCCCGAACAAAATACCCCTGTGCGACATTACCTGTGAAAATAAAACATTTAGGGTGGAATCTGCCTTTTGTTCTTTGATCAACTCACCCTGAGGCACAGAAAGAAAAGTATGTGGCCACAAGATGCCTCCATCCATCAAGGACGGTTCTGCACGTTCTGTAGTTGCAGCTGCTCGACTGGCAGCACGCGTGACCACACATGCTGAAAAAACATCAGATAAACTCTGCATACTCTCATCAGTATCCCCAGAAAAAACAAGTTTAGATGTAACAATCAAAGGTGAGGACACATCACTCCAAACCCGCTCCCCAGCCAGATTGTTCCCCAGAATCACAGATATTCCTTCCACTGGAATAGCTGGTCTCACACCCAATTCGACTTCATTTTACATTTTAGTCATTGACATTGACATTGACGTTTTACATTTAGTTACATTTTAGTTTACATTTAGACATTTTAGTCAGACCTATTCCACAAATCAACAGAGAATCAACAGTAAAGGTTTCGTTTGAGAAAGGCAATACCGATCCCAAAATAAACGAAGCAGAGGCGCCAGTGTCTCGCAAAATTTTCACCGGAACTTTCTCACCCTGCGGAAGAGATAAAAAACCATCAGAAACAAGGTGAAAAAACAGAATTTGCACAGATGGTCTTGTCAATTTCTCCAACATCCGGAATAACGCAAGGCGGCTTCAAACCACCGGTCATAGGGACTGCGGCAGCCAACGCTGTAGGGTTGAATAAATAGCGGTTGCAATCTTTTGCTTTAAGTACCGGGCAATCTTTTTTCCAGTGACCATGACCGAGACAATAGTTACATATTAGAGACATATCAGTTTTACCTGCAAATTTCATATTTACATGGGGTGATTGACATATTTACAGACTGAATCGACGGTACTACATTCTTACCTGTGTGTTCATTTTCCAATCGACCAACATCAAAACAGGATTTATGAATTAACTCATACTCATCAGCCAAAACTGCTGCTTCGGCCGCATTAGACACCTTATGTTCTGCAATATAAATAGCCGTTTGACTTGGCAGCATATTCTTGAACTGCTCTAAAACAAGTAAATTGACCAGATCCTCAAATGATTCAACAGCCGAAGCAATACAACACGTAAAACACAATTCTAACTCACGCACCAATTCTACATGTGTTTGAGTGAAACGCTTTCTTAGCCTGCTAAACTTCTGGCGATATGCCTCTGGAACCATTTCATATGCCTTAAGAACCGCACCTTTTAACCTTCTCATAATTTTGACTATCAGCTCCGCTCAAAGCAGAATAAACTCTTTGCGCCTTACCAGTCAGAACACATTGCAGCATTAAGGTGCGTTCAGTTTCAGGCCATTTTTGTTCATCAGCAACCCATTCAAACAACACAAAAAAAGTATCCACGTCTTCCTCATTGAATAAAGGCATCAATCGCAAATTTGCTGCTACATTAAAGTTAAAAGAAAGCGAGCCACTTTCTACCACTTCATGTACAGCACCATCATCGAACTTTCTTATCTTACCTTCTTTCATAAGGTCAAGCCGCTGTTGTTCCAAATCTAATTTTCTTTTTTCTAAAACCTGGTGCGCAAATACGGTCTCCTGCTCTAATTTTTGTTTCTCTATTTCCATCTTAAACTCCATCTTACGCTGTTCAATTTGGAGAAGAACTTCTTTTTGTTGTTCAAATGACAGTGCTACTGAAGACGGCACAGTTACCGGTAAATCTACTGACTCTGGAACAGACGACATAATTTGTTGATTTGTAAGTGCTGTTTTTACAACGATTCGAATATTCTCTTTTAGTTTTTTATCATTAGTAGAAAGGCTAATGCCGTAATGCGTTGCGATTTCAATAAATTTCGTTAATAAATTAAGAATCTGCTCAGACGGATTTTCAAAAAATTCACTACCTTCGATAGATGTCATAATTATACTTTAACAATTCCATACAAAATAGCACTTTAAAATCCAATACTTACTCACTAGCTGCAAAACCACCAAGAAAAGGATACCCTGGAGATTCAACTTCACACCCTCCCTAAAAATAAATATAACCAAGTAGACCCTAATCTTCAAGCATACAGTGGCGGGTTGTTATGCACCTGATACCGCAAGTTGAGAAGAACAACCAAGTAAATTGGCGATTCCCTCAAACCTTGGCGTGCTCCCGAGACTTAGCTCTAACCACCGATCTGCCCAAAAATAACAAACTAAAACAAAAAATCCGACATACCCAAAGAGGACATGCCGCTAAATCCTAACAGTGAAGTTAATCCCAGGGTCTCCCACTAAATACAGCCGTGAAAAAAAAAAATCATTTTAAATGTACTCGTCTCTCCTACAGATTTTAACCATTCAAAACAAACTTCTCAATCCTGCTACTAGGCCAATATTACAAAATATTCACAAATTCTAAACTAAATATCTCAACCAAATAAATCTTAATTAATACAAATCCCAAAACAATTAACAAAGCAAAATAACGCAACTAACGCAATTCCAAATAAAAACTAGGTTTTAGAATGAGCCCCCATTTGTTGCGATCACAAAGGATCACTACAAATAAGGAGAAGACGAGTACATTCATCTTGCGAAGTATGAGCTTTATTTTACATTGGTGCTTAAAATGAACCAGGTTTTTTGCCATGTGTAATGGAGCTGGACTCAGGCAGGGATCCAATTGCCAGCTTTTATTAAATGAGAGCATGGTCGTACAGGCAGGGTCAAAAACAGGAACAAACAGGAACAGCAAGGGACAGGCAGAGTCGTGGTCGGGATACAGGCAAAGGTCAGGGCTGGCAGATAACACTCACAGGTCGGTATACAAAGCACAGGTCAGAGGTAGGCAGCAGAGGTATCGTAAACAGGTAACAGGCAAGATCAACAACAGATAGGCAGACAGGATATTAACGCTTAGAATTGCACACAAGGTAAACAAGACTTTGCAATCAGGTGGTGTGTGAGTGAGTCTCTTATAGTCCAGGTAATGTGCTAAGCTGTATGTGGAAACAGGTGATTGGTGTGGAGTGTGCATGTGACTGGCAGAGAGGATTATGGGAAATGTAGTCTGGGAACTGACAGGAACTGACGGTGATCGTGACGGTAATGCCACAGCGGGTCAGGTGGCTCGGGCAACCACAGCAGGTCAAGTGGCTCGGGCAGCCACGGCAGTTCAGGTGGCTCAGGCAGCCACAGCGGGTCAGGTGGCTCGGGCAACCACGGCAGGTCAGGTGGCTTAAGGCGAGACACGGCAGGTGAAAACATTGTTTTTTCATGCAGTGGTCAATTTTGAGATTTTGGGCCAGTTTGCTCCCTTAACATGTAAGCTTTCATGTCAAAATAAAAAATATGTCAACATTACACATTAAGGTGGTTATTTCATTACATTTTGTCAACTTGCGCCTTTAGATTTCTATCGGAAATCACCAAAAGTTAGCATGCTAACGCGAGCTCCCGTGCCGTCTCCATTCACAGAAACATATTATGCCTTGTATCATTGTAAAGCTCTCAGTCTCATTAACAGCGCTGTCTAATCCAAATATGGACATTTCCTTTGTAGAAATAACCAACCGCGAAAGTTTGCCGGGGAATCTACAGCCGAAACCCACATCTGATTGATCGATGTGAATTTCCGACTACGTGATTGGTTCTCAGGCGTCACGCTTCCTTGTTTATTCTGCGCCTGAGAGAAAATGCCGACAACGCCGAAATCAAAATACGGCAACAGCTGTCACTTGCAAGAGCTAGTAAAATGAAAGTAAACAACAGATTAGACGATGAAACCCCATCATCGAGTGTCTCATCGCGTAACCTATTGTTTGGAAAGGGAAAGAGTGTGTTGGAGGGATTGGGAATGACAGCTGCGCCACACAGGAATGGCTCATAATTCACGTCACACGATTGTATGAATTAGTCATGTGTTTGTGTTGTCCTAACTGTGCTGGATCAGGGCTGAAAATTAACATCGATCCACAGAATCATGGGTTCTGTAGTAGTGTGTTGCTGGAGTGTAGTCTGTGTGAGAGAGATAGGTACTGCAGAAGTTTGCAGTTTTTGTGACTGCTGTTATGTGTGTTTGTTATGGTAGTTCTCTTCAGCTTAAGGCTATTGTTATTAATAATTTATTCATTTATCAATTTCCATGTGTTTTAAATATTACATAATACAGATATTAATAAACTGAATATATATTTTGTTTGTAGGTCGGGGGTTTCAATAGAAATAAATGAACTTATACAATATAAAAACTTTAAAGGCCGTTTTCTCAAAATGAGTTTTTTCTCACTCTCAGAGTCAGATATATCCACTTCAGTAGCACCTACAAGCACCAACTTTTCCAGACTTATACTTAACTATATTCTGAAGGCTTTTACAGAGGGATTTGTTGATATATCATTCCTATCCTGAATTATGGGTCATTTTACTCAAAAAAACATGGCGAAAATAGGTTTTTTAAGGCTATTGTCAGTATTCTCTAATTTACTAAAGCACAAAATAAGATATCCAGAATCCCTTCTGTAAAAGCCCTTTCATCTAATATGTCAACAAATATAACCAAAAAATTTAAACCTGGACCATTCCAATTTTCAGATTTTGTTTTTGGAAATGTATGCAAATGAGCATATATTTAAGTATATAAGGCCTCATTTGCATATTAAAACATAAATTTACACAAAATTTGTAATACATTTTTTTCTTATGTTTATGCCAGTAATAAACTGGAAAAGTTTCACAGTGATATCTTTTAATTTAAAAAAAATCCCTATTCACCTGTAGTGTCTCGCCTTAAGCAACCACGGCAAGTCAGATGTAGTGACCGGCCCTGGCGAGACAGAGTCCGTAGATGACCACGGTGGGTCAGAGTCCATAAATGGCCATAGGGAGTTATAGTCCGTAGACGGCCATAGCAGTTCAGAGCCAGTTGCTGGCCACGGCCGTGCAGGGTCCCCACCCACAAGCTCCCCACCCTCAGGTATATGCCCCCCCCCCCCCAAAAAAGTTCTTGGGGAATTCATGGCGGGTTCGTGGGCAAGGAGCTCGGGTAGCGCCAGCAAGGCAAGGAGCTTGGGTGGCGCCGGCAGGGCAAGGAGCTCGGGCGGCGCTGGCAGGGCAAGACGTTTGGGCGGCGCCGGCAGGGCAAGGAGCTTGGGCTCTGGAGCAGACTCAATGGCTGGAACGACCCCTATGTTTACAGACACCGAAGGGGCGGCTATCTTGCCCGTGGGCACTGGCGAAGTGGCCATCTTGTCCATCGCATCCAGAGAGCCTGAGTGCATAGCAACCGGTGAGCTTGAGTGCGTAGCAACCGGCGAGCTAGAGTGCATTGCACCTGACGAACTTGAGTGCGTTGCACCCGACGAACTTGAGTGCGTTGCAACCGACGAACTTGAGTGCGAAGCGGCCGGCTGGCTTGAGTGCGAACTGGCCGGCGGGCTTAAGAGCGAAGCGGCCAGCAGGCTTGAGAGTGAAGCGGCCGACTGGCTTCAGAGCGAAGTGGCGGACTGGCTTGAGAGCGAAGCGGTCGACGGGCTTGAGAGCGAAGCGGCCGGCGGGCTTGAGAGCGAAGCGGCTGGTGGGCTTGTGTGTGGAGCAGCCGGCGGGCTTGAGTGCGAAGTGGCCGGCGGGCTTGAGTACGAAGCGGCCGGCGGGCCTGAGTACGAAGCGGCCGGCAGAGGCTTAGGAATGCCAGCCGCTTGTGCTGAAGTCAGCGGTGGATCAGCCACACTGGAACGCAACCCTCTCCGCTCCCGGACAGATCCAGAGATGTAACGTGATTCTAGACGATCAACGGAGACTTGACTTGGCTCTGGAAGATCAGCGAAGACGTGACGTTGCTCTAGGAGATCTGCGGAGACGTGACTTGGTTCTAGAAGATCAGCGAAGACATGATGTTGTTCTGGAAGATCAGCGTGACATGTTGTTGTTGTGGTAGCCGCCATCTTGTGAGTGTTCTCTTTAGTGGCAGCCATTACGTGATTCAGCGAGGTGTCGTGTTCCTCCATGACACCCACAGTAAAGGGAGATCCACTCAGTTGCAAAGCCAGCTCTATATACTGTTCTAAAGTCCCGTTAGGATCATGTAATGGCATGATAGAACTGAGCGGTTCAGACAGTCCCCTGCGAAAGAATATCATGAGACATAGGGCCCTATAATACACCCGGCGCAATGCGACGCAAGGCGCAGCGCAAGTGTGTTTGCTAGTTTGCGTCCGGCGCCATTCGCGTTTTCCCGTTCAGCGCCACGTCCTTAAATTAGTAAATTCATTTGCGCCACTTAGTGTGCCCATGGGCGTGCTGGTCTAAAAAAGAGGTGTGTTCAGGCGCATTGCCGGTGCATTGCTATTTTAAGGAGCTGAAAATAGACTGCGCCATAGACCAACTCAAATCTGGTCTAAAGTCTAAAGTCAATGGCGCAATATTTTTTTGTTAGAGCGCGTTGGTAGAAACTGCGCCTCTGGGCGCGTCCACAGTGCTTGTTGACTTTGCTTATTACACACAGGGATGCGCATCACACAAACATGCCAAATATTAAAAACAAAAGGATTACAGTGTAAAAGAATATTATTGTGTAGGCTACATAAATATAAAAATTTAATGATGAATAGTCATTGCGTGTATTAGAATTAGGCTACCTATTTTCAATTCAGCCTATTACTACTTAACGGACACAATCACTGCTAATTCATCCCGCGCCTTCTTCACCTCGGGAAGCTTTGGTGGATTCCTGCTTGTCCCGTAGATGATCTGCTCGCGCGCTTTAACTTCGTGCACGAGCAGATTGGTTTCTTTGCTTGAAAAGCATTCAGCTTTTCCGCCAACAATTCTGCCATGTAAATAGCAATCCGCCATGGCGCGAGCACATCTCGCTCTTAAAGGGAATGGGAGATGACACTCTGATTGGTTTATTGAACGTTACGCCCATTACTCATTAAGAGAATAGGGACAACCCATTTCAAAAATGCGCCCCGGCGCACGGACAAAAGTGGATTTGGACACGCCCTGAGTGGACCTGCGCCGTGCGCTTTACACTTTGTGTTTAGATCGTTAAAATAGGGCCCATAAAGTGTCAAAGGTTGTTAAATGTGCCAGTCCAATAAAGTCCTCGACATAATCCTCAATTGTTCTGTCTCCTTGATGGAGGCACATTAACTGGACAGATGGACTCATATTAGCTGAGACAGGAACACTCACGAAAGCTGCTGGATCTCGGTGTGGCGAAGTCTTCTGTAACGGAGCTGGACTCAGGCAGGGATCCAATTGCAAGCTTTTATTAAATGAGAGCATGGTCGTACAGGCAGGGTCAAAAACAGGAACAAACAGGAACAGCACGGGACAGGCAGAGTTGTGGTCGGGATACAGGCAAAGGTCAGGGCTGGCAGATAACACTCACAGGTCAGTATACAAAGCACAGGTCAGAGGTAGGCAGCAGAGGTATCATAAACGGGTAACAGGCAAGATCAACAACAGATAGGCAGACAGGATATTAACGCTCAGAATTGCACACAAGGTAAACAAGACTTCGCAATCAGGTGGTGTGTGAGTGAGTCTCTTATAGTCCAGGTAATGTGCTAAGCTGTATGTGGCAACAGGTGATTGGTGTGGAGTGTGCATGTGACTGGCAGAGAGGATTATGGGAAATGTAGTCCGGGAACTGACAGGAACTGATGGTGATCATGACACCATGTATGGAACAAAGTGCTTAGAAACAGCCACCAAATCCAGAGCCGAAACACCAACAGGAACGATCCGCTTTTATAGGGAGCAATGAACACCATGAATACGATGCTCCC
Organism: Ancherythroculter nigrocauda; assembly: GCA_036281575.1. NCBI lineage: Eukaryota > Metazoa > Chordata > Actinopteri > Cypriniformes > Xenocyprididae > Ancherythroculter > Ancherythroculter nigrocauda. The sequence continues at coordinate 14,385,098 of VTFQ01000023.1, read as the reverse complement.
AATCACACAATCAGCTCGTCACCTGCAAACAATACAGACAACACACACACACACACACACACACACACAAAACAAGGAACGGCCAACAGGGGCGTCACAGCGCTTTTTACAATGTAGATTGTGTCAAAGCAGCTTTACATTGATAACTGGTATATATTTTTGGCTGCACAGCAGCTCTTAAAGAATAGTGTCAATGCAGGCAGATCAAAGCACTGTTGAATATGAAATGTCAAGTCAAATGTCAAGTGTCCCCAACTAAGCAAGCCAATGGCGACAGCGGCGATTAGCATCATCATCTCTGTCCATAAAAGCAAGAAGCCTTGTCCAAATACCCACACTTGTGGTCTTGGCCACTTGAGAGCTCGTGCACACGCCCATGTCTTAAAAATGCCCAAGTGCAGTGCCCTTAATGCACACTAAACCCACACTAAACCCGCTTCTGAGTGGTATTCGAGGCTAAGGCTTTCCCATCATGCATGCTCGGGAACTCACATGCCCCAAAATCGCGAGATGTCAGGGAAAACATATGACTATAAGATAAATGAATATATTACATATAATTTGGTAGTAAAATATAAAGTGTTGCACATTTTATTGATGCAAAGATGAGTGGGCTATGTATATTTTGTACAGCATTTGCAACTGCTGTTTATCACTTAAAGAAGCACCACAATTTTAAAATAGTCTCTTCTGTTAGTTACATAGCGACCACTGAACAGACATTTAGAACTGTATTTTAAAATGCAAAGTACTGAAAATAATAATAATAATAATAATAAAAGCTGTTGCATTTTTTGCAAGACTAAGTGTGTCCCATCAGGCAATCAAATGTTCTACATACACTTGCAGTCTTCACGCCCACTTGAACACTTAAGCCAAATACAAGAAATACGTCATGTAAGTAGACAAGTGGTCAAGTGCAAAGACAGCAAGTGTGGGTATTTGGACAAGGCTAGATTCTCTCACTTACTAATCGCTAGATCTTGCAGTTGTTACCTTTGCATTTCTGAGCCACTTTATTCTGTTCCCTTGTGTCCAGTCTTGTTACTTCAGCCTGCCATGTGGATTTCTCCATTTGCCTATGCCTTGTAACCTTGTCACTGTTTGAACTGGTTTACTGGTTTTAGACCCTTGCCTGTTATTGACCACGATTGTGGATGACCCTTCAATAAAACAACACTGCATCTGGATCCTCAACCTTTGTGCCTTGGAGCATTGTGTAACTATATATATATATATATATATATATATATATATATATATATATATATATATATATATATATATATTTGCATTACAGTTAAGCATGTTTCACTTTTGTATTTTTTGTAAGTCTCATTTACTGAGTGGTGATATATATATACAGTAAATGAGACTTACAAAAAAATACAAATAATTTACAACAATGTAATGTTTTCTTGAGATTTATCCTGATATTTTTTTATTTTATACACTGAACCTAGAGGAAGAGACATGGAGACATTTAGCTACCTCTCTTCTGATTTGCCTCGTGTCTTGCCTGAGCTGACTGCGCTCAGCTGATGGCGCAGGGGGCCTGACGCAGAAAATTTGTGTCAGAGATGTCTCTGCAGCTCAGACTCCATTTGCCCAGGCTATCGCTTCCCATCAGCTCTTCCTCAATTGATGGCTGTCAACAGTGTGCTGAGCCTGCACTTCCCTTGCCCTGCAAATGGATCCAAGGTTAGCACTCCTCACATCATCATAGCTGACCGACCATCATTGCCACTGGGCTGAGTGCATGTGTCTTTGAAGAGGGCAAGGTAGACGGGTGAGTTGTTTGTAAATATGAGAGATTATTTGACTGCACAAATAGACAATACAGGGAATTGCTATGTCCAAATAAAACATGAGCCTATGTGATGTTTTAATTGCAATATTATGTTCATTTACAAGTTCATAATTTTATCTTGGAGTCTGCTAGAATACATTTACATGATTTAAAGCAAAAAAAAAAAAAAAAAAAAAAAACAACAACATATGTTTCTCATACTGTACACTGCTGCAGCACCTTGTTTCACCCACTGCCTGAAACGCTCTATTTTAGTTCCTGTCTCTTTAAAGTCCACCTTTCTGAAAAACCCAGACTGCTCTGATTGGTTAGCTGGCTCAGTCTGTTGTAATAAATGATAAATGAGTAACGTATACTCTTCTGTCCGAAGTCATGGGTGTGGAAGTATTTTGGATTTGCAAATTTTAGAGACCAGACACTACTGAAAGACTTTCTTCACTGGATACCATCAAACTCATCACCTTTGCATTCTGACATTGAAATAGATTATTCACTTAATTCATGCAAACCTCAGAGGTGTTTTTTATTTGTGTGTGTTTATTTTGTGTATCTCTGAAGGGAACCATCTGTCTTAAAGGGGTCATTAATTGCATTGTTTTATTGTTTTATAATGTTTCCTGGGGTGCACTTGTAATGTTATTATGCTTTTTACATCCAAAATTGTCATAATTTATAAATAAAAGGCATTTTTCCTACTCTGATTTTAGCCCTCTGGTTTGAACGCTCTGTTTTAAGGGGCGTGTCTTCTGTGAGACTTCAGTGTAAATGCCCACTGCTGTGATTGGCTAACGTCTTTCCATTTAAAATAGTCAAGCATTACTCTCTCTTTTAGCACGTTTTTACTATTACAGCTCTCAAGCTTAACTAATCGTGAAAAGTGTTGCATTACATTTAGATCTATGGCATTATATTTAGATGGTGGCATGAAAGGTTGTAGAGATGAACACTGTGTAGCCGATCACAGACATGTTGAGTGCATGAAAGCAGTTATCTCATCATTGCAACTCAATTTCTGTACACTAACAAATGCTTTCATCTTCACTAACAATGCAAACGTGATATAACTAAGAGATTTATTGAATTAAATGGTAGTGGTAAAATGGTAATTAAATGGTTTTCTTTTCATTTTAACTGTATAATGTCAAAGGGCCTCATTCAGGAAACATGAGCAGATTGAACGTTTGTGTAAATTGTTTGTAAAGTTGTTGTGCTCATCAATGTCACTTTTTACCCAGTCATCCAATCACAGTGGAAGAGGGGCGGGACAAATACTACACCAACCAATCATCCTAATTGTACAGTGACTGAACAACAATGAAGAAAATAATATTGCTGGCTACTGCATTTTTTTATTCAGTAACATTCTTCAAAATTAGATACTATTAGCACGTAGGGGAGCGCGGGGCACAACCTAATGCTTTTTGACTTTCTCAGTTTGTGTAAATGTACATGGGGTTCAGAGAATTTATTTTGTTCCACATTAATTTCACACATGTCTGGTACAAATATGTGGCTTTGTTTCATTAATACAGTCTATACTTTTTTCTTTATTTACCCCAAAAGAAGGGAAGGGAAATGTGACAACATGCCCCATAGGTGGGGCACATTGTAACATGTGATGGGGCACGTTGTAACATGACCATTTGACAGCTAAAAATGTTATGTGATTGAATTAAAAAAATATACATGACAAACTAAAATATTTTGTCAGTAAAAGATGAAGAGACAAACAGATGAAGAGACATATTCAGACATTCAGAAAAACACAGAGCTGAAGAAAAATACTCCTCTCCCTCCACTCACAGCTCTCACAGAACACGAGATAAATAGATGAGCCAGTACAAATGCTGAACATTTCTTGAAATAATATTTTCTGGATGTTCAGGTTCTTCCTCTCAGTCTTTATTCACCTTTTTTCCATAGTTTATCAACAGAAATTCATAAAAGTTTATTATGCCAGTTATATCGTAACTGTATCGAATAGTATAGTTCTAATAGTGGGGCACATTGTAACGGAGTGTTGCAATAAAGTCATTATTTTTGTTTTGTTTTTGCACACAAAAAGTATTCTTATCACTTCATAAAATTAAGGTTGAACCACTGCAGTCACGTCGACTGTTTTAACAATGTCTTTAGTACCTTTCTGGAACTTGAAAGTGGTGATTATATTGTTGTCTTTGGACGAGTCATACCTCTTAATTTGTGTTCCAAAGATGAACAAAGGACTTACGGGGGTGGAACGACATGAGGGTGAGTAATTAATGACAGAAATTTAATTTTTGGGTGAACTAACACTTTAAGGCCAGGACTGGTAGGCTCAGATAGATATAGTAATATAGTAATATTATATATATATATATATATATATATATAATATTACTATATTGCCAAAAGTTTTGGAATGCCTGCCTTTACATGCACATGAACTTTAATGACATTCCATTCTTAATCTGTAGGGTTTAATATGGATTTGGCCCACCCTTTGCAGCTATTACAGCTTCAACTCTTCTGGGAAGGCTTTCCACAAGGATTTAGGAGTGTGTTTATGGGAATTTTTGACCATTCTTCTAGAAGTGCATTTGTGAGATCTGGCACTGATGTTGGATGAGAAGGCCTGGCTTGCAGTCTCCGCACAAATTTATCCCAAAGGTGTTCTATCGGGTTGAGGTCAGGACTCTTTGCAGGCCAGTCAAAAAATTTCACAAATGCACGGTAACACTTTGGAATACTGATACTTCATTAATGAATAATTACACAGGAATAAATTAATAATGCATTATTAACACTATAGTAACTACTATTAACTAACAATAAACTCTGATTAATGAATTAGTAAGTAATAGTGCTCAGTTGTAGGTAGTTCACTATTAACTAATCAGTAACTATTGTTTTTTTAACCCTCCCAGAGAACTACTAAGAACTACTATATACAGGTTCATAATTAACATGAATGATGCATAATGTATAATTAATTCTAAAGTAAAGGCCTTGGTAACACACTAGTAATGACTGAAGTATTACCAAATACTTAAGAAGGAATTACTAATTATTTGGATCAGTATTCTAAAGTGAAAAGCATGATAACTCTCTAGTAACTACTGAAGTCTTTGTAAACTTTTGATGTTTTTGTACAGTTTTGTACAGTAATTCCTTATGATATATTTGGTAACACTTAAGCAATTACTAGTGGGTTACCATGATTTTCAACCGATCGTTTCATGTCTTAGGACATGAATGTGCTGTCACGAGCTGCAGGGTTTAATTTCGATTTGTCTATGCATATTTTTCGACTCATATAAATTGTGTTACCATTCACTCGCATTATAAGACTGACGGCAACGGTTGGAGTTAAAAATCATCATTTGTGTTCTACTGAAGAAACAAAGTCACCTACATCTTGGATGCCCTGGGGGTAAGCAGATAAACATCAAATTTTCATTTTTGGGTGAACTATCCCTTTCACTTTAGAATACTGATCCAAATAATTAGTAGTTCCTTTAGAAGGATGTAGTAACACTTATGTAATTACTAGTGGGTTACTATGATCTTCACTTTAGAATACTGATCCAAATAAGAAGTAGTTACTAGTTATATAGTAACTCTTGAGTTATTACTATCCAATACTTTACAAAAACATCAAAAGTTTACAATGACTTTAGTAGTTACTAGAGAGTTATCATGCTTTTCACTTTAGAATACTGATCCAAATAATTAGTGATTCTTTCTGAAGGATTTGGTAATACTTCAGTCATTAGGGGGTTACCATGACCTTCACTTTAGAATTAATCATACATTATGCATTATTCACATTAATTACAAACATGTATTAGTTCTTAGTAGTTATCTGCGAGGTATGAAAAAACAGTAGTTACTGATTAGCTAATAGTGAACTACCACATTCAACTGAGCACTATTACTTACTAATTCATTCGTCAGAGTTTCTTGTTAGTTAATAGTAGTTACTAGAGTGTTAATAATGCATTACTCATTTGTCCCTGTGTAGTTATTCATTAATGAAGGATCAGTATTCTAAAGTGTTCCCAAATGGACTTATTGGCAAACTATCATGGTACCATGCTTGAATTCACTGAGCACCTAATAGTGACCCATTCTTTCACAAATGTTTGCAGAAGCAGTCTGCATGCCTAGGTGCTTGATTTGTGGCCATGGAAGTGATTGGAACACCTGAATTCAATTATTTGGAGGGGTGTCCCAATACTTTTGGCAATATAGTGTAGTTTCTTTCCCCAAGCCATCAGGGCACTGAATAACATATCTGCATAGACTTACCTGCTTTATCTTGTCCTGGTGCCTATTTTGTATCCTTACAATATTGTGTGAATTGCACAAAAATTCTGTTTACAGAATTTAGTTTGCTGTTTACTTCCCACCCCTGTCTTATTGTATTTTTGTGCAGTGTATTTATTGTATTTTTTTATTATAAATTATATAAATTTATTTAAATTATATGTCACATTCCTTTTTCTGCATTGCCGCTAGGACCTATGCACAAAAGATTTTCACTCATTGTACACTTGTCAATGATGTGACAATTGAGTAAAGTAAAGTATTGTCAGGCAACCTATTAGTCTGTTTTGCAATATACTGAAGCCAATAATGAGAAGAGAATCCAGAAGATTCCACAGCGTTCCAGGACACGTAATTTATGTAGTTTTAATTTATAGGTGGGGATGCTAATTGTTAATGAGCGTGCATGCTCGCTTTATTTACGAATGATTGGAATTCATTAACATACACACGTTTAGGTATCAAATCTGATGTTTTCAAAGCATTTGTGAATCTGAAGGAGAGTTTTCGGGAAGGTCCGTTTTACACACAAATTACTCCGAATTTTTATATATATTTACGAAAGTTTCATGAATGAGGCCCAAAGACTTTAGAAAGATGGTGCACTTGTATTATTATGAATGGGAGTGCAACTTGCAATATGGCAGAATAAGACCTGTCTTCTAAATAAAAGAACCATTCGCTATTTGGTAAAGTCTTTGGGCCCTATTTTAACGATCTAAATGCAAAGTGTAAAGCGCACGGAGCAGGTGCACTCAGGGCGTGTCCAAATCCACTTTTGCTATTTTAACGACGGAAAAACGGTCCGTGCGCCGGGGCACATTTTTGAAATGGGTTGTCCCTATTCTCTTAATGAGTAATGGGCGTAACGTTCAATAAACCAATCAGAGTGTCATCTCCCATTCCCTTTAAGAGCGAGATGCGCTCGCGCCATGGCGGATTGCTATTTACATGGCGGAATTTGTTGGCGGAAAAGCTGAACGCTTTTCAAGCGAAGAAACCGATCTGCTCGTGCGCGAAGTTAAAGCGGGCTTGCAAATGCAGGCTTTCAAATAGCTCCGTGCGATGAGTCAGTTAATATATATGTGTGTGTATTGGCACGATTGTTCAATTAATTAGCCAATTTCGTTCATCATTATAAGTAGTAATAGGCTGAATTGAAAATAGGTAGCCTAATTCTAATACACGCAATGACTATTCATCATTACATTTTTATATTTATGTAGCCTACACAATAATATTCTTTTACACTGTAATCCTTTTGTTTTTAATATTTGGCATGTTTGTGCGCATCCCTGTGTGTAATAAGCAAAGTCAACGCGCACTGTGGACGCGCCCAGAGGCGCAGTTTCTACCAACGCGCGCTAACAAAAAAATATTGCGCCATTGACTTTAGACCAGGTTTGAGTTGGTCTATGGCGCAGTCTATTTTCAGCTCCTTAAAATAGCAATGCGCCGGCAATGCGCCTGAACACACCTCTTTTTTAGACCAGCACGCCCATGGGCGCACTAACTGGCGCAAATGCATTTATTAATTTAAGGACGTGGCGCTGAACGGGAAAACGCGAACGGCGCGGACGCAAACTAGCAAACACACTTGCGCTGTGCCTTGCGTCGCATTGCGCCGGGTGTATTATAGGGCCCATTGTGTCATTGCAGCAGCCATTAGAAGCTCCAGTTGATAACACATCAGTGTTCTGAGACGCATGCTTAGGACTACGCATGTGGATTGGCTGCTCCACCCTGAAAAATAACACTGTTTGAGCATAAGAAACCACATTTATGATACAGTTGTCAGATTTCATTGGTTATTTCAAATATGAAATTTAATCGTAAGCTTTGGTGAACAGCTTTGGAGAATTTGATGTTTCCTCATTCAAAAAGATAGGAGCTGCACTTGCATGACTGAAATAGCTGCCCAAGAGGCGTTTTAAAGATGGCTGCCGAGTGAAATGATTTGACTGAAAGGGCCTTTGATAACGTCTAATAAAGTAATGTTTATTAGTTCTGCTTTTTTGTACAGTGGTAACCATGGAAACCAGTTCTGCTGTTCCATAAGTTCTATTAAGTGGGCGACAAAATCTACTGTTGGTCCTCCTTTGGGTTTCTCTGATCATAACACAGTTCATTGGATACCTGTGTATAAATCAGTGCTGTGTAGAGAGCGAGTTAGGAATAAAAAGAGTTCAAGTTTGGACAGAGAACAGTTCATTGACTCTACAGGGGTGTTTTGATTGCACAGATTGGACTGTTTTTAAAGAAGCTATGAACAATATCGATGAATTTACTGAGACTGTGTGTGCATATATCTCTTTTTGTACTGAATGTATTGTTCCTTATAAGACATTTAGAGTATTCCCCAATAATAAGCCTTGGATTTCAAATAGAACAAAAGATCTTCTGCATAAAAAGAAAATAGCTTTCCAGAAGGGAGAAAAAGTTAGAGAGCAGAAATACAGAAGGATAGTTTAAATTTTAAAGATAAAGTGGAAGATCAGCTGGATGGAAATAATTTAAAAAATAGCATGGCAAGGGATTAAAACCTTTGCAGTTATAGAGAAGAAGGATACCAAGATGATCAGATTGTAGGGTTTTAACTGTGACATAGATTTTGCTGATAAATTGAATGAGTATTATATAAGGTTAAAGATAATACTCATTCTTAGTGTTAAAATTAATTATTTAAAACAGAGAACAATATCTAGTGATTTTGGAAATATAGAAGCTCATAAGTTTAAACATCTTTTCCAAATATACATGTGAAAAAAAGTCCAGGGCCTGATAATATAGGAGGTAAGGTGTTAAAGACCTGTGCAGATCCGCTATGTGAAATCTTTCACCATATTTTCTTAGAGTCTCTCAAGGTGCAAAAAGTCCATAAAATATGGAAGAAATCTAATATACTCCCTGTGCCAAAAAAACAGTGTGACAAAATTTAAATGATTTTAGACCAGTTGCATTAACATCATTATGATGAAATGTTTTGAAAAAATAGTTAAGGTAATGATTTTATAGCAGATCGAGACTAGCCTTGACCTATTACATTTTGCCTAGAGAGAAGGTAGAGTTGTAGAAGATGCTATACTTTATCTTTTAAATTTGGTTTATAAACATTTGGAAAAACCTAAGATGTGTGCCAGATTGTTAATTATTGATTTCTCTTCTGCTTTTAACACTATTAAGTCACATTTGCTAATAGATAAATTAATCTCTCAATTTAATATTGATTTAAATGTTGCAGGATGGATTTTAGATTTTTTAACAGAAAGATCACAGTGTGTTCAAGTCAACGATGTATATTCTATACAGTCATTTTGTACACATGCATTTGTATGTATACAAATTATTGTCATAGTTTTTACAAGGATAGGAATATTATCAAATATCCAGATGACTCTGTGATAGTGAGTCTTCTGCAGGATCAGGATCGAGGGCAAGGTCCTGTAGTGGATGACTTTGTGGTGTAGTAAATTCCACCTTCAATTAAATATGGCAAAAACGTGTCGGTTACGTATGTGTCACAGTTCCCTTGTCTCCCGGACTCCATTTCCCAAGATCCTCCTGTCTCCACACCTGCACTCACTTCCCTCGTCATCTACCCATCATCACTCATCACCTGCACCTGGACTTCATCATCAGCACATCCTTTTATATGGACTCACTCCCTTCACTCCGAGCCAGTATCTCCAGTCTCCGCCGCCGAGCCAGTATCTCCAGTCTCAGCCGCCGAGCCAGCTGCTCCAGCCTCCGCCGAGCAAGCATCTCCTGCCCTCGCCGAACCCGCTCCATGCCCCTTCGAGCTCGCTCCAGTAGCCCACGAGCCCACTTAAGCCTGCAAGCCCACTCCATGCCACGGACCAGTTAAGTCTTCCCTAAACCTCCCCAAGTATTTTTTTTGGGGGGGCCCAGTACCTGTGGGTGGGGAACTCCTGGGTGGGGTTTCGGGGTCACCAGAGCCCACCAAGGCTCCAGACCCACAATGGCCGCCTAAGGATATTGACCCGCAGCGGCAGCCCACGTCTCCAGACCCGCCGTGGCAGTCCTCGTCTCCTGACCCTCCATGGCCTGTTACAGCGCCTGACCCACCATGGCCTGCTACAGCTCCTGACCCACCATGGCTTGCTACAGCTCCTGACCCACCATGGCTTGCTACAGCTCCTGACCCACCATGGCCTGCTGTAGCTCCTGACCCACCATGGCCTGCTGCAGCTCCTGACCTACCATGGCCTGCTGCAGCTCCTAACCCTTCATGGCCGCCCACGGCCTCTGACCCTCCATGGCCACCCACGGCCTCTACGGCGCGAGGTTGCGCCTACCGGGAGGGGGAGGTACTGTCACAGTTCCCTTGTCTCCCGGACTCCATTTCCCAAGATCCTCCTGTTTCCACACCTGCACTCACTTCCTTTGTCATCTACCCATCATCACTCATCACCAGCACCTGGACTTCATCATCAGCACATCCTTTTATATGGACTCACTCCCTTCACTCCTTGTCTGTCCTATTGTTAAACTAAAGTGTATTGTGTGTAAATCTCTCCTTCGTTTGATTAAAGTACCCTGCATTGTGGATATCCGTGTATGCTTCATCTCTACTACACCAGTACCGTAACAGTATGTAGCCCTCCTTCCCTGCAGGAGGGAACGGAGACATATGTCAGAAGTGAACCAACAAATTGGGATATCACATGAGAAACCAAGAAGAACTAGATGTTGCAACAGAAACTATTGACTCTCTCTTTTCCAGCACATTAGACTCAGTTGCTCCTTTGCACTTAAAGAAGATTCCCAGGGGAAGGAAATTCCCAGTTGAAAAAATACTATAGTAATTTATAATAAATACTATAGTGTTTTTGAACCATACTATAGTAAATTGTAGTATACTGTATATATTATACTTTTTACAACATTTTGTTAATGAATGCTACAGCATACTGTAGTATTAACTATAGTGAACTGATAAATGTAATAAATACTGTAGTATACTTTAGTTTTTACTACAGTAAACTGTACTGTATATTGTAGTACAATATACCTATATAGTTGTAGAAAATTTAGTACAGTATTGGGTAAAGTAATTTGTTTATATTACTATAGTTATGTTACCACAGCAACTATAGAATTACCACAGCAAATTAATTCAAGTACTTTACTATAGTATGGTTCAAAAACATTATAATTAGGGCTGTCAATCGATTAAAAATTTTAATCTAATTAATTACATACTCTGTGATTAATTAATCTAAATTAATCGCATACATTTGCTGTGAAAGTATTAAATATTTCAATTCAAATGAATCAATGCAGGGTTTTTCCTGGGTCAAAAATGGTCTTCAGTGGTGACCATAGACTGTAAAAATGGTCTTCGGTGGTGACAGACATGGTCATCCACACAAACAGTAAAAAGTGCCCTACCCACGTGATCTGCGAGCCTGATACTGACAATAAAGTACCCGTCACTCTCACTGTAATTCTTTCTTGCCCTCTTTGCAAAAAAAAAAAAAAAAAAGTGATTTTATAGCTTTGTAAGAGAAGATGCTTTTTTTTTGCTAAACCTGAAAAGTATTAAAAAGTAACATTTCATATAAACTAATAATATAATTTTCTACCATATACAATTGAATGCACCTAGCTAACAACAACTTGCTTTGTTCTGGTTTTACCTCACTCCAGTCTAAACTAACTGATTTTATTGGTAGGCCTAATTTACTACACATTGTCATTTAAATAACCTGAAAATATTGTGGATTATTAAGGCTAATTTTACTAACCACTCTTGCTAAATGAGGTAAGCACACTTATGTTCTCATTTCAGAGTTGTTCGAGTAAATGATTCATTATAGACCGTGTGGACAGATCATAGACTGTAAAAAAGGGACAGATCCATAGACATCATAAGTTGTTGTCATGATTCATTAAAATGAATCTGTTCAAATGAGCCATTAGGTCGCGAATTGGACATTAGTGGACGTTGACGCGTTGCGTGCGAATCGCGATTGTTATTAGGATATCGCAAAAGATTTATCAAAACACTTCACCACTGGATAGGATTTTCTTTTTGTTTAGTGAAAGTGTGGTTTATGTCAGCTGCACGTGCAGGGCGCCTGTCAGAGAAGATGAGGTGACGTTCTTTTGAGCACTATTTACACCCAGCGGTTATTCAGGAAAACATTCTCCGAATGCGCCTCGTGAAACATGGATTCGGTCTTACGAACTTTTAGCATTGTGTCAGTTGATTTATATTATTATGTGTGAGGTAGAGAGAGTGCAAAGACGGTGCTTACTTTGAAGAGAGCTCGCGCGCACGAGGGAGGAGCTCTGCTCGTTCTGTCCATCAGCGCAGCAGTCATCTCCCTCCTTCATTTTACAGTCGAATGGTGGCTAGAACGGCTCCAGGTTCAAAGGTCAATACGGAGTGGATTAATCTGCATTATTTTTTTTAACACGTTATTTTTTCTCAGATTAATTAATCGAAATTAACGCGTTATTTTGACAGCCCTAATTATAATATTTACTATAAATTACTATAGTATTTTTTAACCTGGGTTAGTCCAACGCTGTGGTACAACAAGCACACTCGGGCTCTTAGGAAAGCAACCAGAAAAATAGAGCGCAGCTGGAAGAAAACAAAAATCAAGCGTATAGCGTCAGTTCTGGCAGACATGTCAGTCAAGCTTGCATCAGCTGAGATTCAGCTGATCCATACCATCCAATAGGGGTACATTTCAGATTAGACCACATCTTTCAAATACACCTTCTAGTATTCAGATGCCGCTTGATCGCCTCCATTCCCTACTCCTCAATAAATGATTACACCAGTGGCTCAGTATCGCACCTCTACTCATGTAATCCGGGTTATTATTATTGTTGTTGTTGTTATTAATTCCTCATGTCTGTTTATTTCTCTTTCAGGTGATGTTCACGTGTATTCTTCTGTGAGATGTCTCTGTTCTCTGTTTTGCTAAACTGTTCTGGTTATGGGGGAAATGTATCATTGCGCTCCCTACTCTGTCCAGGCATGGCTGCTTGAATGAGCGGGGAGTTTTGCCCAGAACAGTTCCATACCGCCAACCTTAGTTTGCTATTGTTTATTACTATTGTTTAAATTGTTTATTGCTAACGTTCTTTATCATTAATAATCTTTGACAACAGTGGTCTGACAGAACTAGAGGTCTTTAGCATTGCATGGAAAGAACACATTGTTACGTACAGAAAGGCCTTAAAAACTGCTAGATCTACTTATTTTTCAAACCTCTTAGAAGAAAATAAACATAACCCTAGGTATTTATTTGATACAGTGGCTAAATTACCAAGAAATAAAGCTTCAACTTCTGATGTTTCCAAACAGCACAGCAGTAATGACTTTATGAACTTCTTTACTTGCAAGATTGATAATATCAGAGAGAAAATTACAACCACCTACTACAGTATCGCGTCAGACAGTGCATTGTAGTATCCCTGAGGAAAAATTCCATTCATTCACTGCTATAGGAGAGGAAGAATTGTCTAAACTTGTTAAATCATCAAAATCAACAACATGTATGTTAGACCCTATATACCGACTAAGATATTGAAAGAGATGCTTCCAGGGGTCATAGATCCTTTTCTTAATATCATTAATTTGTCATTATCACTAGGATATGTACCGAAAACTTTTAAGCTGGCTATTATTATTAAGCCTCTTATTAAAAAAGCACAACTTGATTCTAGAGAATTAGTCAATTACAGGCCAATCTCGAATCTACCTTTTCTGTCAAAAATACTAGAAAAGGCAGTATCATCGCAACTATGTTCCTTCTTAGAAAGAAATGGTATCTCTGAGGATTTCCAGTCAGGATTCAGACCATACCATAGTACTGAGACGGCTCTCAGAGTTACAAATGATTTGCACTAATCATCAGATTGTGGTTGTATCTCTCTATCAGTGTTACTGGATCTTAGTGCTGCATTCGGCACTATTGATCACAAGATTCTCTTAAAGCTGCTGTCCGTAACTTTTTTTGTGTTCAAAATTTACAAAAATTTTATAATGAGAATGTACAACATGAATCCATTTTCCAAACCATGCTTTTGTCTCACCCTGAATCATTATGGTACACCTATAATAAGTGTTTATATTCTGACTATTTCAGACCGGACTGGTAGGGCCCTCAGCAGAGTATCACAGTAACTGCGTGACTTGCCATAGACAGACATGGAGAAAAGTAGCTCCGGCTACAATGTTCCACAAGATGCGTCCAGGTCTGTTTATTAACTGCCAGAGGGCCAAAAATCTTGGACTTCAGCTTTAAATAGAATCGAATATTATGTTGGCATTAGTGGAATCGCATTGGCATGGTTCAAATCATACTTATCTGACCGTTATCAGTCCGTAGTAGTAAATGAAGAGATGTCATATCGTTAAGTTCAATGTGGAGTACCGCAAGGCTCAGTACTAGGACCATTGCTTTTCACTCTGTACATGCTACCCTTGGGAGATATCATTAGGAATCATGGCGTTAGTTTTCACTGTTATGCTGATGATGCTCTATATTTCTTCGTGCCCTGATGAAACTTACCAAGTCACAAAATTAATGGAATGCATAGCTGATATAAAAAATTGGATGACCAGTAATTTCCTACTTCTAAATTCAGAAAAAAACAGAGATTCTAATTATGTGGCCAAAAACTTCTGCACGTAATAACCTAGAATACTGTCTAACACTTGATGGCTGCTCTGTTAAGTCTTTGTCGTCAGTTAGGAACCTGGGTGTGCTCTTTGATACCAATCTCTCATTTGAAAGCCACATTTCTAGCATTTGTAAAACCGCATTCTTCACTCTTAAAAATATATCTAAACTATGACATGCTCTCAATGAAACATGCGGAACAGTTAGTTCATGCGTTCATGACCTCAAGGCTAGATTACTGTAATGCTCTACAAGGTGGTTGCCCTGCTCGCATGATAAACAAACTACAGCTGGTCCAATACACAGCAGCAAGAGTTCTTACTAGAACCAGGAAGTATGACCATATTAGTCCGGTTCTGTCAACACTGCATTGGCTCCATATTAAACATCGTATAGATTTTAAAATCTTGCTAATCACTTACAAAGCACTAAATGGTTTAGCTCCCCAGTATCTGAGCGAGCTCTTAACACATTATAGTCCTTCACGTCTATTGCAATCTCAGAATTCAGGCCAATTAATAATACTTAGAATATCAAAATCAACCGCAGGCGGCAGCACCTAAACTCTGGAATAATCTTCCTAGCATTGTTCGGGAAGCAGACACTCTGTCAGTTTAAATCTAGACTAAAATCACATCTGTTTAAACTTGCATACACATAACACATTATCTACTTCTATAATTCAATTCATGTAAATTGTTAGTCTGCATAGATTAGGTCAGCCGGATCCGGAAACACTTCCCATAACACCTGATGTACTCGCTACATCATAAGAAGAATGGTGTCTACACTAATATTAGTCTCTCTCTGTTTATCCCGAGGTTTGCTGCAGCCTGCCAGATACAGGCTGTATCCAGATGTGATGAAGAACCTGCATCTAGACATGACAGTAACGCAGCCCTGCAAAGGCCTCCTTCCCTTTCCTTTCCCTATGTATAGATAAAACGTTATAAAATGATTCCAGTTCACATAGATCAAACACGCAAACCTATAGACTAAACGTGTAAATGAACGACAAGAATGTATTAAAGGTATTCGGTTTTTCAGTGGGAAAGGTGTCATTTAAGCAGCCCCTAAAGTAATAATTAACAATTTTTACAACGGAAGTGATTCAATCAAAAACCAACTTAAGCTCGATAATAATTTTCCTATTGTCACTGTGAAGCTGCTTTGAGACAGTGGGGCCCTATTTTAACGATCTGAAACGCAAGTGTCAAAGCGCGAATCGCAAGTAACTTTGTGGGCGGGTCTAGGCGCTGTTGCTATTTTCCCGGCGGGATAAATGGCTCTTGCGCCCGGCGCAAATCTAAAATGGGTTGGTCTGAAGTAGCTTCATTATTCATAGGTGTGGTTTGGGCGTAACGTGAAATAAACCAATCAGAGCGTCATCCAACATTCCCTTTAAAAGCAGGTGCGCAAGTTCCATTATGGATTGCTATTATTATGGCGTATTTACCAGGCGCACGCCAGGAGCGGTTCACAGCCGAGGAGACTGATGTTCTTGTAAGAGCAGTGAAAGACAGAGGAGTTGTGTTGTATGGGGATGGGAGAAACCCACCCAAAATAGCGTCGGTTAAACAGGTTTTTTCACATCTTTGTGGCACACCACAATGATTTCCGTCATCTCATGTGTTAATAATTTTTTAGTGTAACAATTTATGATTTGCAAAAATAACTGTTGCATCTGTGTAGATTACATGAGCAAAGTGTATGCGCGTTGTGCACGCTATACATTATGGTCAAGCATGCGCCCTTAAAATAGCATAATGAACAACGCGCAACGCGCCACTGACTTTAGACTAGGTTTTTTCTGGTCAGTGGCGCAATTGTTTAATGGAACAGCAAAATAGCACCAGGGATTGTTTGCGCCGGAACACGCCTCCTTTTTTGCGCTGAACCGCCCAGGGAGCGCAAGTTCATTCACTAGTTTAGCGACGTGCTTCTGTGGAGGGAAAAGCGCGCTTTGCGCGGGTGCAAAATAGGAATGACACATGCGTCGGTGTACAAAGTCAATTGCGCTGGGTGCAAGATAGGGCCCAATGTGTATTGTGAAAAGCGCTATATAAATGAAGATAACTTGACTTGACTTGACACCATTGTATACGAACAGAACTGAGCTGGGTGATGACATCACTGTTTTCTCCAGTGCTGATATATAGATAAATTAACTAATTATTGATTTTTACAACGGAATGAATCAATACTGAATTTACTTAAGCTGGACAATGACGCCATTTTCTTTAAGAAAGGTGACTTGACTTAACTTGAATCACCTTAGAGTGTAAACTAAACGAGCCAATGCACATTAGCATGCGAGCTTTGCATCACGCGCAGCGGGTGCACTCACGCTCTGTTTTTTGCTGAGGAGATGAGCACGTGGCCTGTGCTCAGTGGTGGCACAGGAACTATAGAGATGGGATGTACGTCTCCGTTCCCTCCTTCAGGGAATGAGGGCTACATACGTAACCGAGACGTTCCCTTTCAGTCGGTCATGTTCAACGTACGTCGATGTATGTAAGTGAACTGACGAATTGGGATCCCTAATAAAACACCAGAGTTGTTGTCCCTTCTAGCACCCTGCATAAGCCTCAGCATCCCCCTGCATCTTGGGGCGAAATAGGAGTGGGCTTACACCGAGAGAGTCAACACTGCTGTTTTGCACAACCCACTCCTGAGACTGGATAACACTGGGAAAGCGTGCCCTTGGGGAACGCTGCGGAAACCACATCCTGCCCAAAGGGAGGTAACATGGGGAATATGCGTATGGACTGATCAGGGGGCAGTACAGCATATGGAATGTCCCTGGAATGGCTCCGGCCGAACAGGGGGGAGACACACCTGGCAGGGATGGCAGAGTGGCCGTCCCTGCCAAGGGAAAGACACGGGCTCACCGCAGGGAGACTTACCGTGGAATTACGCATATGGGACCGCAGAAGGGGTCACAACATATGGCATCCAGCCTAGCACAGGTTGAACAACGTATGAGCTAGGCCTAGCGTCAGACACTCCGCAATGTTTGAGGTTGTAAGGTGTGACGGAGGAACGGGTGATGGGTTCACCACCTGGGGAAATCACCAGAGCAATAAGCGTACTTATCCGGTCCAAAGGGAAGGGAAAGGCGCAGCAAGCCGACACTAGAACGAGGGATCCAAGCATTACTGGCCTAGCTCCACATATGTCTGTCAGTGAGGCGCCATGCGTCAGCGTCCAGGAAGAAGCTAAACCTCTGGAGGAGTGAGCTGTCAACCAAAGCGGGCAAGGCCAAATTCAGAAGTCGAACTCAGTTCAGTTTGCATACATTGGTGTCAATGCAGGCAGATCAAAAACATTGTTGAATATCAAGCATTTTGGAATTTCAGTCAATGGCAATATGACAACAAAAAAACACTGGGATATATTTACTTGCTATTTAAAGTCGCAAACCAGAGCCTTCGCTCTGTGTGTGTTGATTGCCAAATGTGCAAGCTGTTTTGGGCATCCCCGCAGTTGCTTCTCAGATACTGTATGTCTTCAAATGTCGGAGACAGGACAAAGATCTCTCACATGATCTCTTACTTATAGAGAGGAGTTTGTACAAGTCAATAAACGCATGTCTATATGGTCCAAAAAGTAAGTAAGTGTTTATGCGGAGGAGTATGGAATCATAAAATACATTTTTAGTCATACAGATATGAGTAATAAATCATTTAAAATTTTATTTATTGGAGTACACTCACAATAACTCCAAAATGCTGTGCTTTTGTAAAATAGAGAAAATAAACAGGATATGCGCTTTCGAGACCACAATGAACCGGCTACTTGCCTCACAGACATAAGAAATAAATCTATAGAAAACTTGAAATGTCTACTTTTAAATAAATAAAAAACAAAAACACAAATACTCTCTGATTATGTAATGAATGAAAAGGTGCATTTCTCTATAAAGGCACATCTCTGCAGAGATGTCGGGTCAGCTTCAGCAACTGCCATTGCAGCCGACACTGACTCAGAAAGCACTAGTTATTAATAAATAATTAAAATGTGTTCTTTTCCCCCAACACAGTCATAATCATTACTTTTGCAGCAAGCTTTATGTGCAAGCTTTATGTGCAAGCTTGAGCGCGGAATATGCCATCAAAAATATGCTATTAAAGGATGGTTAGGCTATTATATTAATTAATTTAATATAAACACGTGACTAAATATTTCATAGCCTAAATGAATGACTACTAGTTGACAGGAAAAATCGTTAGTCAGGGGCAGCCCTTGGCAAAAAGAAAACATCACATTTTAAAATTAAATGCAATAAAAACAGCTATAAAAACATTTGAATCACTACGCATGCATGACGTGATTTGCAGTATACTGCAAATCACGTCATGCATGCATAATGAGTCAAATGTTTTTATTTTATTTCATTTGTTGCTTTTATTTTCAACTTATTTATTACATATAACACAGCCTGTATAATGGCTTCTAAAAAAATGTGTGGGGGTGCTATGGGGCTGCTTTGGTCTTTCTTGGGGGTCCTGAAGCACTTGCTAGCCCCTCCTTAGTGCCACCCATGCCAACAGGTGACATCAGGTGACAAACAGGTGATAAAAATGGAGGAACCAGGCTCAATCGGGGGGCCAGTTCTCCTCTGGCCAACAGCGAACAGTGCGTGATTATGATTCAGGCAGCTTTACAGGTCATAAGCCCGAATGGGATTGCAACAGTCAAAATATTTAATCCAGTTCTATCTAGTTGAAGATCATATTCATCACGACGGTATGGGACGGTTTGTTGGGAATCTGTGACACTGGCTGTCGTGTCGGTGAGGCCTTCACAGGGGATGATCTAGTTGACACAATCTCTGCTGACACTTCAGGGCTGCATTGTAGTCGTGTCTAGGCGCAGGTCCTCAATCTCACCTGGATACGGACCGGATCCGGCTGACTACGGTAAGCCACATAATAAAGAGAGAGACTAGTATTAGCATAGATGTCATTCTTCTTCTGATGTAATGAGTACATCTGGTGTTATAGGAAGTGTTCCCGGTTACGGCTGACCTAATTTATGCAGCCTAACAATCCTTTAACGGATTTGAAAACATAAATTGATAATGTGTTATGTGGATACCAGGTTAAAGATATGCATTTTTAGTCTAGATTTAAACTGACAGAGTGTGTCTGCTTCCTGAAAAATGCTAGGCAGTTTGTTCCAGAGTTTAGGTACCAGATAGAAGAGAAGGATCTACTGCCTGCCGTTGATTTTGATATTCTAGGTATTATCAGTTTGACTTAATTCTGAGATTGCAGTAGACGTGAAGGACTATAATGCGTTAAGAGCTTGCTCAGATACTGGGGAGCCAAACCATTTAGTGCTTTGTAAGTGATTAGCAAGATTTTTAAATCTATACAATGTTTAATAGGGAGCCAATGCAGTGTTGACAGAACCGGGCTAATATGGTCATACTTCCTAGTTCTAGTAAGAACTCTAGCTGCAGCATTTTGGACCAGCTGTAGTTTGTTTATCAAGCAAGCAGGGCAACCACCTTGTAGAGCATTATAGTAATTTAGCCTTGAGGTCATGTACGCATGAACTAACTGTTCCACATTTGTCATTGAGAGCATATGTCGTAGTTTAGATATATTTTAAAGATGGAAGAATGCGGTTTTACAAATGCTAGAAATGTGGCTTTCAAATGAGAGATTGGTATCAAAGAGCACACCCAGGTTCCTAACTGAAAACTTATTATTATTAAGTTTTTGGTCCAATACTTAAAATCTCTGTTTTTTCTGAATTTAGTAGTAGGAAATTACTGGTCATCCAATTTTTTATATCTGCTATGCATTCCGTTAATTTTGTGAATTGGTAAGTTTCATCAGGGCATGAAGAAATATAGAGCTGAGTATCATCAGCATAAGAGTGAACACTAATGTCATGCTTCCTAATGATAAAAGACTTACCATCAACTGCATCGTGATGTGCAGCAATAGCGGCAACATACACTTTGAGGATAGAGGGAGACAGCCTTCGCTCCAACCTGTCTTGCAGGAAGGAAAGCACTGACCTGACTGAGCAAGTTCGGGGGTTCTTCCAGTGAGAAGAACACCACTCGACAAACAGGTTCCACTTCAAAGCATAGAGGTGCCTCATAGAGGGAGCTCTAGCAGAAGTGATGGTGTCTACCACCGACTGGGGTAGGTCACCTAAAATCTAAAAGCAGTTGAGAGCTTGTGAGCTTGCGGCCGCCGCTGTAGAATGCGAGTGCACCCCCTTCCGCATTTATACCCACGCTGCAGGACGGCGCGCGTGACGTAAAGCTCGCACGCCAATGTGCATTGGCTCATTTAATTTACACTCGAAGGTGAATTGGGATATCCCAATTCTTGAGTTCACTTCTGACGTACGTCGAACATGACCGACTGAAAAGGAACTAAGGATATGTTAACTGATTTTAGAAAATCAACATTAAGTCCAGGGCTGACAAACATAAATGGAGTGGATATTGAAATGACTGACAGTTATAAATATTTTGGGATAGTAATTGATGACGAATTAAGTTTTGAAGCAAATGTAACAGTTGTTTGCAAGAAATTTCAGCAAAGAATGTTTTTCTTAAGGAAGATGTGAACATTTAATGTACAGTGGGTATGGAAAGTATTCAAACCCCCTTAATTTTTTCACTCTTTGTTATATTGCAGCCATTTGCTAAAATCATTTATGTTCATTTTTTTCCTCATTAATGTACATACAGCACCCCATATTGACAGAAAAACACAGAAATGTTGACATTTTTGCAGATTTATTAAAAAAGAAAAACTGAAATATCACATGGTCCTAAGTATTCAGACCCTTTGCTCAGTATTTAGTAGAAGCACCCTTTTGATCTAATACAGCCATGAGTCTTTTTGGGAAAGATGCAACAAGTTTTTCACATCTGGATTTGGGGATCCTCTGCCATTCCTCCTTGCAGATCCTCTCCAGTTCTGTCAGGTTGGATGGTAAACGTTGGTGGACAGCCATTTTTAGGTCTCTCCAGAGAGGCTCAATTGGGTTTAAGTCAGGGCTCTGGCTGGGCCATTCAAGAACAGTCACAGAGTTGTTGTGAAGCCACTCCTTCGTTATTTTAGCTGTGTGCTTAGGGTCATTGTCTTGTTGGAAGGTAAACCTTCGGCCCAGTCTGAGGTCCTGAGCACTCTGGAGAAGGTTTTCGTCCAGGATATCCCTGTACTTGGCCGCATTCATCTTTACCTCGATTGCAACCAGTCGTCCTGTCCCTGCAGCTGAAAAACACCCCCACAGCATGATGCTGCCACCACCATGCTTCACTGTTGGAACTGTATTGGACAGGTGATGAGCAGTGCCTGGTTTTCTCCACACATACCGCTTAGAATTAAGGCCAAAAAGTTCTATCTTGGTCTCATCAGACCAGAGAATCATATTTCTCACCATCTTGGAGTCCTTCAGGTGTTTTTTAGCAAACTCCATGTGGGCTTTCATGTGTCTTGCACTGAGGAGAGGCTTCCGTCAGGCCACTCTGCAATAAAGCCCCAACTGGTGGAGGGCTGCAGTGATGGTTGATTTTCTACAACTTTCTCCCATCTCCCGACTGCATCTCTGGAGCTCAGCCACAGTGATCTTTGGGTTCTTCTTTACCTCTCTCACCAAGGCTCTTCTCCCCTGATAGCTCAGTTTGGCCGGACGGCCAGCTCTAGGAAGGGTTCTGGTCGTCCCAAATGTCTTCCATTTAAGGATTATGGAGGCCACTGTGCTCTTAGGAACCTTAAGTGCAGCAGAAATTTTTTTGTAACCTTGGCCAGATCTGTGCCTTGCCACAATTCTGTCTCTGAGCTCTTCAGGCAGTTCCTTTGACCTCATGATTCTCATTTGCTCTGACATGCACTGTGAGCTGTAAGGTCTTATATAGACAGGTGTGTGGCTTTCCTAATCAGTATAATCAAACACATTTGGACTTAAATGAAGGTGTAGAACCATCTCAAGGATGATCAGAAGAAATGGACAGCACCTGAGTTAAATATATGAGTGTCACAGGACCATGTGATATTTCAGTTTTTCTTTTTTAATAAATCTGCAAAAATGTCAACAATTCTGTGTTTTTCTGTCAATATGGGGTGCTGTGTGTACATTAATGAGGGAAAAAAATGAACTTAAATGATTTTAGCAAATGGCTGCAATATAACAAAGAGTGAAAAATTTAAGGGGGTCTGAATACTTTCCGTACCCACTGTATATATGTGGGGGATGGATGTGTCTATTTTGCACTCTTGACATTTTAGAGTGTCACCCCTTCATTGCTGTGCACTTTTCTTCTGCACAGTGGCTAAATTATAGTTTGTACCACCAAAAGTTTCTCTGAGTTTTCGTATTTTTTTATATTGCCCATTCATTTCCTATGTCGGTCATTTTTGACCATGAAGGAGCCAAGTGTGACTATTTTTTATGACCTTTTAACATATCTGAATCATGTCCATGATTTTGTGTGCGTGTGTTCACATAGCTAATGCGACAAAAGTCACCAAGTTTCATCCCATTCTGATGAAGCAAAAAATAATAATTTTCACTTGTAACATTTCAAACTTTCACTTGTAACATTTCAAAACGTTACAAGTTTTCAGTCATTTTTCAAAATGTACAAGTTTTCGGTCATTTAAGTGATGATTAGGAATTAGTGACACCTGCTATTAACAAGCAGACTGACTGAAGGAAAAGAAACAACAAGAACAGAAAAAAAAACAAGCAGAAACACAAGAACTACAACTGACTTCCAGCCACAGCCTTAGATGAAATCAACTGAAGATAAAATAAATGAAATCTCTCAAGATCTCAGGAGATGAGGGTTAAACAACAAAAACAGCATTACCAGCTTCGCTTACTGACCAGATTGACTTTCGACCCAAAATTTGGGTTGAAACAACCTAGCATATTTAATTATTATTATTATTATTATTATTGTTTATCATGCTGTAATTAGTAAATAGGCCCTTTTCACAATGACGTCAGTTAACTTCTGCCTATCCGCAAAGCAGTGTATCAGTTGTTCCGTCTTACCTTCGCGCCGGCGACTTCTCGGGAAAATGCTTAATAATAACTTTAAATGCGAACTGTTTATGTCAAGGATTTACAAGGTTCTTCTGGTAATGTTTCCACGAGCAGAAACTTTAGCAATGTGCCCTTGAATTGCTGTCAGAGTTTTATCACAACGATTGTGCGTCCACACAAATCTGTTAACCTATTTGGAAATACTAGAATACTGTCTTTAAAAACAAATCTTTATATTTAGAAATTGGTAGGCTATGATAATGGACATTGTTCTTGTGAGATTTATTTACGAGTAATGGACACCTGAAAGTAGCACACCCACATATAAATATAAACACCCACAGCAAAGTTTGCAAGTTACTACGGGCAGCAGAAAGTGTATGTATGGCTTCAGTACGTATTCAACTCCTCCGACTTCAAGCAGCATATCGCGCCGATCATTAAGTTTGTTTGAGATCTGCCAAATACCTAACCTTGAATTTACATGAAATTAGATGACTACAGTCATCCTTTAACCACATTTGTGGCATATGTACAACTATTGAGTGCACTTCATTCGAGCGGTGCTAGTATTCCACTATGCTGACGGAAGTGAGGATCCACTGCATCGAGTCCTAAAGGAAGCTGTGTGACGTCATGTGAAAAGGGTCTATTGCGCATTTAGAAAGCCAATTCAGCTGTGTGTTATAGTTATTCCAAAGAATATACACTAACAAGAAGCGACACTCAATAGAACGTTCCATTGAAACACCAGCGCCCAGCAGCAGCCCTGCATTTCCGCCATTTTGGGGTGAAAGAGAGTCGGCAGTCCACTCGTTTCTATGGCTATATCAGCTGCTTTGTTTAAAAAAAAACGTACATTAAAGCTGAAATCCAACCTGAATGATGACAACACAGATTAAAATACTTTCACTAGAGATCATAAAATCCTTTTTACAGTTTATTTTACACACTTTGTGTTTAAATCTTCCACTTTTTTCACAAAACCTTTGCTCTCTAGAAATCCAGTCAGTTTGATTTAAAATTCTTTAAAAGGCTTATGAACACTGAATTATTACCAACATATGAAATTAAATTAAGGACATGCATCAGAAAAATTGGGAATGTTGGACAATAAATATATGAATATAACAGCTTGATTTTGCAGTGTTATCTAATGTCCGTTAAAGCAAAAGCGTCCAAAAGTGGGAATTATGCGATAACGGACACAGTAATGCATCATGTATTTTAAGATCATTAAGTTTGTAGCGTGATCCATTAAAACGTACAACATACTGTATATATTTCAATTCAGACCTAGATGATTATTATTACTCCACTAGGTCTAAATTATATTGTTCGCTGCAAACATGATGATCTTAAATGTATTAATTATTAATTTACTATTAACCCTCTACCGCATAGTGTTGCCATATGGCAACATACTCTTTGTGTTCATTTCCTTGCCACCGTCTCTTTAAGAGAACATTCTATTTTTTTTTTGTTGGTAAGAGAAGACCTTAGTTTAGCCAATGATGTGCTTTGGTTAAGTCACATGACATGCAATTTTTTTCTGTGACGCGATTTCTGACAGACTGCCGTCTCTTGTCAGTAGTTGCTGAAAGCAAACTAAAACGTCAGTTACAAACAAGGACCCGCCCATGTCACATTCACAAAAAAAATAGGCTTGTTTGAGATGAGCTAATTCTGCGCAGAATCGATCACCGGTGATCACCGCAAGATGCATGCCGGTTAGAAATGTGTCCGAGGGTGGTCCGCCTTGCTCTGATGTCATGCTGACGTGTGTCAAAAACCTCTCGCGAGGGCGAGGCGGACGTGTCGGATTCTGCAGTCGAGCGCAGTTCCTCTCCACCAGTGCCCAAGGAAGTCGACCGGAAGTTGAAGTCGGCCGGGTGCCGCCATCTTGTAGCAGAACTTCACTTGCGTTAGCATCCCCATTGACTCCCATTCATTTTGGCGTCACTTTGACAGTGAATAACTTTACATCTGAGGTGTTTAAAGACTCCATTTGTCCATTATTTATTTCCAAAGATACACGACAATGTATAAAGGGCTCCATTACCTTTTATGTTACATTATGGCCCCGTAGAAACAGTTTTTGTAAAAATAAGCTAACGATTGCGTCATAACCACTCGACTCTCTGTCGCACAATAGAGAAATTACCGTACAGACAGGAGGAGAAGCTCGCAGGCAATCGGGGAGATTATCTTAATATGGCGTACTGGCGTTACATTTTAAAATACTATACAAAATAATTCATCAGAATACTTACTCCTGCTCACTCACGCCAAAGAACTCCCCGCTCAAGCTCGCCGTCTCTGCAAGATTAACGATGGCAGTTTGCACGCACAGCTACTAGAAGATTTACATCTGTCAGACAGGTTGCGGACGTCATCAAGCTTAGTGTGAGTCTGCGCGTCAGGAACGGAAGTGCTAAAAATCGCTAAAAATGGGCTTCACTTGACTCAATTGAGTTCCAATGGGGTCGCTGTGTCCATTTCTTTTACTGTCTATGCTCTCCACCGACTGCGCTGACCAAAAGCATGATGGGAAACGACTTGATATTGGTTTAAACAACCGTGATGTATTGATCTCTTTTAAAATGAGATTTGAAATTTGATTTTAAAACACTAATACCATGATTTTATGCGTATAAATATGTGTGAATATTCCAAAAGTCTCTGACAGTGCGATCTCTCTATGGGTTATGTGATCATATTTATAAAAATATATAAAAACATGTCTGTAATTAAAATAAAAATGATTGATACACACATCCTTCGAATGGAAATAAATAACAAGTACTTTGGGTGTATTGTTTATTATGTTTATTTTCATTTAAAAGCAACAGAATGTAAATTACATCCAGTTTATCAGCAACACAGTGCACAAGTGTGAATCCCGCGATATCCGCCTTTGATCTCGCAGGTGTCTGATGCACTACGAGAACGGAGAATTGTCCATCTTGCCTGCACTTTTTTCACTCCTCTCCTCACTGCAGCCGCCTACTCTCGGCTGAACTTCAGGCGAGGCTAGGCGCATCTCAAACAAGCCTATTGTTAACATCATCTCAGGTAAGGTATGATGACATATTCACCACTCAAAAAAGTTTTTATGAAATTAGTTTTTGGTAAATCGAGAAAATGTCTGTGTTGCCATATGGCAACACTGTGCAATAATGGAATGACATTATTATAATAGGTTAGATAGCTAGCAAAAGTTAGCTGCAGTCTGTTAAGCTATAACAATAAAAACATTAATGCTAGTGATATAATGTTGATTAGTCGTATGTTATGGACTGCCATGGCATTTGTATTATGGATTAAATCAACATCAGAGATCTGCCATCACAGCCAGTATACTGGCCCAGACCTACCACTGGCCTACCATGGTGTCTGAAAAAGGCAGGTGCAAGTGGATGTTAGTGTATTGTTAGGGTGAAGTGCACCAAATGTGATGTGTACATGTGTCTCACCTCTGTAAAAAAAAATGCTTTTTGAAGTTTCGTACAGAAAAAAATGTGAAGTTTCAAGGATTATGGGGGGTTCAGGTTCATAACCTTCCTCTCATAAGATTGCGTAATGTTGAATTTTCATGAACTGCAATGTTTTTGGTTTTATGTCAATGTTTTATGATACATGATGAACAGTATTAGATTTGTTTTTAACTGTCTACATTTGCAATTTAAATAATATTCATGAAAAATTTAATGAAATTTAAAGAATATAAAGCATTATTCAGCAAAAGAGAATGGAAAAGCACAAGATGTTGGAAAATAAGTATAAGGTATTGTTTATAATTACTGCTAAAGCTTATAATAGCACCAATTGATTCAATACAAACAACATTTCTGAGGAAAAACATCAACTATATAAACTTACACTTATTCTAAGTTATTTCAACTATTGTACGTTGTTGCCATATGGCAACATATCATAAAGTACCTTAAAATAATATTTTTTTCCAAAATTTTTTTTACAGCACTTTAAGTTAAGCCATTCTAAGAAAAGAAAAAGAGTCAAATATTTTTTTTTATAGATTTATCATAATGCGTGCGGTAGAGGGTTAATAAATGTGTAAATTTGCATAAAATGGAAATACTCAATAAAGTAGGCTAACTACGTTACCTCAGATGGTTGAATGGTTGGATTCCACAAATGGTCAAAAAAACATATAAGACAATACAACATTTACTGTAGGAGCCATACAAAAAAACTGTTCTATTGTGCTTCTGATTTGGCAGTGAAATTCGCCGATTTTGGGTGCGTAAGATGTGAAAGATTCTATGGTCTAGTTAGTATTTTCACCCCATAAAGGCAGCCGCGCTACCGGAGCGCCATCTAGTGGCTGTTAGCAAAAAAGTATCAAAGTGTCGCCTTTGGGGTTCTAAGCTCTTTGGTTATTCTGACAGCTGGATGGTGCTAGAGCATTACTACTATCAAAAAGCATTTATCAACTTTCAACTTCAACTTTTATTAATTTATATAGCACATTTAAAAACAACTTTGTTGCCCAAAGTGCTTCACAGACAGAGAAGTGTATAAAAGTAGAATATAAAACAATATAGCAAAAAATGAAAATTCGGTTTAAAATTTGGTTTTAATTTTAATTGTTTTTACTGCCAATTTAACATGTTTTAATGGGTTTCCCGTTACGTATTTATATGCGTTTTTCATAACTTGCAGTTGTTTCCTTGATGTTTTAATTATAAAACCTTTAACTATAAAACCTTGCTTAAACCATTGTAATTATTGGTTCATGCAATAATAAAAATTATGGAAATTTTGGGGGGGTTAACAATGCACTGACAGGGGCACCTTCACAGAAGTGTAGGATCGGCACTGTATATATGTTAAAGCACTGAATCGCTATTGAATCACGAGTAATCTGATTCTGAGCATTTTACAACGATTATTGACCAAAATGAACGATTCACGATTCGAAAAACATGTTTCAAGATTGATGCATATGCATCGTTAGGATTTGTAACCGATGCATCGAGAAAACGAGTAAATCGTTACACCCCTCTATGCGATTAAAGCCATGAAATAGGAAGTTATTGTAACTCAGGCATACAATGTCCGATTTGCTCCAAACTTCATGTGTTTGATAATAGTCCTGGCCTGAAGACATCTACATGGCAATATTCAGTTATAGTCAAAGCACCACCTGTTGGAAGTAGGAAGTGTGGCACGTCGAAATGACTTTGCCACATTTCTCCTGTATTTACTCGTTTACATGCATATCGCCCACTGTTCACTGTTTTCCTAAGGCCACGAGGTGGCGTTGGCCCTGGGTGCAAAGGGCCCTTTCATCGCTGCTTGCAGCTTTAATTATAGATTAGACTCTGATGAGATCAATGAATCGGGCCATTAGATGATGATTGTGACCATTAATAATTGGCTAACATCATCTGATCACATTTTCTTTTGGCTTTTTTTGCCATAGCAAATGTATTTTAAAGACACTGTTACAGCAGCCAAAGAAAAATTAATATTCACAAATCAAGGGAGATTGTTATTTTTCTTCACAGCAGCATTCTGTTTTGTCAAACCTAACCTCTAGAGAAGGATGGCATTTAATGAACTTAATAAAATTATGTTTTAATTAATATATTTTTCTGTAGTCATGTTTTAAAAGTAATAAGGCACACAAGGCTGTGCTATATTGTGAATATAGTCACTGTGCTGCATTAGTGCTTACTAATGCCCTTTAGCAGGTACAATATTCACAAAGTAAAACAACCACATGTACCTTATAGCTTAATGAAACTCACATTGCTTAAATCTTGTATTAGTCATACTATTAACATGTTGGAAAATGTGAAAATAAGTGATCCTGATGCACGTTATGAGTGACATGCAGAGATGGAGTTTGTTTGGAGCAGCATTTACTGCGAACTTGACCATGAGTTGTTCACATGTAAATGAACACAGTGTCTCAGTTCACTCTGAAACATGCAGCTCATCAGATTAAATCACAGCCTTCTGCGATTTGACAAGCCATATCACAATTTCAATTTTATTTTGATTAATTTTACAGATTTATATATTTATTTATTTAAAATGTTTATAATTTAATTATTAGGTTTTCATCAACTCATGAACTCCCTGTAATTCCCTCAATAACCCTTATGGGTTCTCGAACTCCCATTTGGGAAACCCTGGCTTAAAGGGATACTTCAAACGAAAATCAAAATTCTGTCTTCATTTACTCACCCTCATGTTGTTTCACATCTCTATGACTTTCTTCCTTCTGCTGAACACAAAATAATTTTTTAAGAATGATAGGAACCCAACAACATTGGACATTTATCAAAATATATTTTATGTTCCACTGAAAAAAAAAAGTCCTACAGGGTTGGAAGGGTGAGTAAATGATAGAATTTTGATTTTTTGGTGAACCATCTCTTTATAGGTGAAAGTGCATTTTAAACTGGGATAGGAGAAAGTATTTTGAGATCCAAAAAATTACACACTTCGGTCACATCTGAAGCCTACATCCTGAGACAATGGGATGACCTCCATCATCCCCACAACCCAACATAGGACAAGTGCTTTGGAACTTGGATGGATGGGTCACATTAAAATGAAATTTTAAACTGACACCCAAACTCAATGTCATTGCCATTCAAATGGCATTTATGAGATAGGTGTCAGTGATTGTTTTCATCTGTCAGCATTGTAGATTTCTCTTAGATACATGTCCTCAGGAGAAAAAAAAAATGGCATCATCTTTAACTCCTCTCCTACTGAATGGCATTCTGATGTATTGTGGTTCAAACAGATTTATTTTGCATGTTAACTGGTAAGTACATGAATTTCATGTGTCCTGAATCTGAATCACATTCTGAGGAATATTACTACACGTCTGGTGAGTCTGCAAATGATGTCGTGGGTGGAAATGTACAGGAAAGTGTTGCTTGTTAGTGTGATATACTCTCCAGTACTACAGAGGTGAGTCAGTACTCGAAACATCATACTGTCACTTTAAAATCTGTATTCTGTGTTCTATTTGGACAAATGTCTTCTTTTTTTCCACATGGATCTGTGCAGCCTTTGTTTCATAACATCACTTTCAAATGAATAACAGGATCAAATCCAAGATGTAGGTTGTCCTTGCTAAATATAGTCTCGCATTGGCAGGATGATTATTGAGAGGAGAAAACAAGATTTCCTTGCATTTGCTACATATCTAACAGGCTAAACCATAAATAAGTTTTTGGATTTTCTTTTGTTAGCAACGCTGAAAATATATAACCAAACTTGTTGGTGAAAAGAAAAACAAACAAACAAAAAACATGTAACTAATCTTATTATTTTGATAAAGCTCCACGTATAATACTGAAAAGATAACAATCTGCAGCTCGAGCTGATATTGACAAGATAATGTGGATGGTGCGGGTTGTTAGATGGTTGCGGGAGTGTTTTGGGTGATTATTCTGTCACTATAATGTGATGTGAATACTTCACTATGTGGTTTATAAAAAAAGCTATCCTGAACTTCTTGATTTTCAATTTCCTACTCACTCCAAAGGTGTTCAATACTGTTGTTATATTTAAGTATATTTTGCATGTATACACCTTGCCATTGAAGTCTTTAGACTTGTCATGACCACCAAGGAGACTGCTGATGTCAAGATCGATAATGAACCTATAGTGAATTTTGGTCTGTTCTCACCACTGATCTCTGTATATGACAGAATTGCTCATTGAATTGTACCTTTTTATTAGAAGCTGCTGGAACATCCCACCCACCATATTAGTATTCCCAACCACCAATAAGTCAACAAATGATACATTAACCTAAAACCTAAAATAATCCAATGCATTAGTTAGTTTTTCAGTATATAATGTCTGAAATTGTTACTGTGGACATCTGTTATGTTTATCATCAATCCACGCAGAATAAGTAATATATAGACTTCAACACAGGTAACTGACCTAACAAAATATAGGCCTACTTTTGTATGCAATTATGCAGGAAATATTAAACATGATCATACTGCATATATGGTACACAGTAAAATCCCCAGTGTTAAATTAACACCCAAAGTGTACATATGAGTCCATCTTACCGGATGTTAAAAAGTAACACTGAAGCAGTGTTAAAGTTAATGAGATAATTGATTGATGATTGAGTGGTGATTGACAATTAGTGGTGACACCTGATGTTAATAAGCAGAATCATTGAAGGAAAGAGAGAAAAAAGGTGTTAATTAATGTTTTATGGAATGTTTCATTTCAAGTCACCATGAAAGAGGTCAGCGTTTGCTTTAGTTGGGCTCTTGACTCTTTACCTTTTATTATTAATTTTTCTCTGGCTGCTCAAACTTTGTGTTTGTAAAGCACATTTGTAATGGTCAGAGAAGATATGGTCAGGTCACAATGTAATTTGATGATGATATAATCATCATATAATGGCCTGATGTCGCTGCCGACTCGTCCTTTCCAGAGAAGTCTGGATCACCCTCCGATGCAGCTATCGACATCCGGTCATCGGGGGGAGCATCGAAGGATACAGCTGGTGCACACCTTTGAGATGGTCCAGCACACTCCCTCAGCAGCTCTACTGGCTGCGGAGTGCAGGTTTTTCAGCACTCAAAAGCGCACTGTAACAGCTGTGAGAACAGCCTTCTAGTGCTGTCAAAACAGCTAATGGCAAACGAAACACAATGATAATAAACAGAAAATAAAGAGAGGACTTCGACCCCACTGCTGTGATGTATGCCTGCACTTAACTAAAAGAGAAGTTCAACCAAAAAGCGTGACTCGTTTTCTAGCAGAGAACAGGCACATTCAACACACCTGCTGCTCATTAAATACCCGCACTGCATGGCAGAGCAGCAGCTGCATATGATTGCATGCCAATGTGCATTGGCTCGTTTTAGCAGATTGGCCTCTCTAGCGAAATTCCTATTTGTCGGTCTGTCTGACGTACGTCGAACGTTTTTGACATGCGTTTATCATTAAAAAAATGGGCGTCAAATTTGTGCATTTTGAGTAGGACAAAATGCTTGTTATGAACATGTAAAGAGGTAAACCAAACAGGCAGTGCAAACTTGTGTTTGAAGTGTCCAACAGGCGAAAAGAACTTACTCTTTCCTTAGTGTTCTCAAAATTGCACGTCGAAAGCGTGAGCTCAGTTTTTGTCATGTTTTTGTCCGCTATAGGTTTAGGACTCTTGTATTATCATTAAACCCAACCAAAACAACATGGTATTATTGAAGATAAATTTGGCAGGGATTATAACCCAAACGCTGGGTTTGTCTGTTATCAACCGAACTTGGGTTGATTTTAACCCAGCATGTTTTAGAGTGCAACATTTACTGATTTGTTTTAGTTCCAAACAAAGATTACAGCAGAACCATTATCTCACAGAAGTGAATTACAGAGAACAGAATTACAGTCATAAAAACAACTATAGTGTGTTCATGTAAGTGTCAGGAATGATGCACACCTTTTAGATTTTTGATATTTATTAAAATAAATAAGTATGGTATGTTAAAAAATAGCAATATGTAAACATGATTTGGCTGTTTATTTCTATTAAATATCAAAAATCTAAAAGGTGTGCATCATATCTGTCACCTACATAAACACTTTAAGATTGGTATTATGACTAAAGCCATGCACACACTTAACGATTGTAAGGCCAATTATGAATGTAAATTGATACTTATGACTAATCGCGCTCAAACACGTCCAGTCAGAGCCAGTTGCATTCAGTCGCCAATTACAGTCGGTGTTCAAATTCCGTGTGTAAGTATTTAAATCTGCTTCTGTTGAAGGAAAATTCGCTGTGTGTAGAGCACAGTCTTAGAATGTTTTATCTAGTTGTTAAATGTGTGCCCAGCTTAAGTCATTCTTTTCAAATTTAAATTTAAATGATGGTATATTGTGTGTATGAGTACACAATAGGAAATACATAGCAATATTTACATATGATTTGACAGTTTATTTTATTAAATATCAAAAATCTAAAAGGTGTGCATCATGCCTGACACCTACATGAACACTTTACAGCTGGTTTTATGACTATAAGTCATTCTTTTCAAATGCTATTAAAGTTGGAATCATGTATAGTATGACTTTGGAGATGGTCCCTAAATTTGCAAATACAGAACGTCCAGCATAGTGCCAACTTCATGCCAGTATTTCACTGGAAAAAGCTTGGCGTCAAACTTTGCGTGTATATAGTAGAGTTAACATCACCAATAATGTAACTCTATATAGTAGAGTTAACATCACCAGTAATGTGCACGTTTGTTCTTTTATATCACTAGTACTGGTCCATTAAGCTACATTAAGTGTTTTATATCAAAGTCCCTTTCTATATCTATGTCTTTGTTTATATGTCCCCACGGCGGGGGAATACTGCAGTATGGCGTATGAGAGAAACCACAGTACTGCATCACAGCTGCGATATAAGTTGAGAAATCTAACAACCAAGAAAAATTTCTCAGATTTTGATCTATACATCAGCATCGGGTGGGGAAAGCTTTAGAATCTCATTTGCGGTAGAGAAAGCAGCTTACATATAGTCTACAGGGAAAATAATCGTGAAGACAATGAATTAAACGTAAACACAGCTTTTGTGTCTTTATCAGCTTTTCTGCATATATTCTGGCCCTGATAATCATCACATATACTTACCACTTGCTATATTTCTGTAAATCCATTTTTTTTGTGGAAGAATGAATGAATGATTCTCTAGCTGTTGTTTGGGTGTTCGTTAACAGCCGTAGCGGCTCCTGCTGGTGAGGACAACTAACAGCAGGTGAAGATCATGCATCGGCAATCTACTGCTATTCCTGCAGTTCCCGGATGTCCAATGTTGAATTCTCTTGCCCTGTCCAAATACCCACACTTGTGGTCTTGACCACTTGAGAGCGTGTGTACGCGACAGGAAGTAAGTGCACAAGACTGTCCAGTGTCTTAAAAATGCCAAAGTGCAGTGCCCTTAATGCACACTAAACCCACACTATTTCGAATACCGCTTCTGAGCAGTATTCGAGGCTAAGCGTATCTCATCATGCATTATGTTCGGGAGCTCACATGCCCCGAAATCACGAGATGTCAAGCTAAATATTCCACTGTAAGTTAAATTAATTAGATACTACATATAATTTGGTAGTTAAACATAAGGTGTTGCACATTTTATTGGTGCAAATATGGGTAGGGTATGTGTATTTTGTACAACATTTGCAACTGTTTCTATCACTTAATTAGAAGCACCACAATTTTAAAAATGTGTCTTCTGTTAGTTACATAGTGACCACTGAACAGACATTTAGAAGTTAATTTTAAAAATATTTTTATTAAAAAAAAAAAAAAAAAAAAAGCTCCGTAAACTTATAGTTTTTGCAAGACTATAAGTGTGTCCCATCAGGTAATCAAAAGTTCTACACAAACTCGTGGGCTGCGTCCGAAAACCTAGGTAGCTGTCTTGCTGCCTCGCTATCTTATAAGAGAATGACTTGTACGGCAGCATTTGTGCATGAAGGTACCTCACGAAATT
Source organism: Ancherythroculter nigrocauda (assembly GCA_036281575.1). Taxonomy (NCBI): domain Eukaryota; kingdom Metazoa; phylum Chordata; class Actinopteri; order Cypriniformes; family Xenocyprididae; genus Ancherythroculter; species Ancherythroculter nigrocauda. Next base: position 14,349,766 of record VTFQ01000023.1, on the reverse strand, counting down.
GATTTCGGACAGACTTCTGAGGCAGCGTAACAGTTTAATGATCTACAGCAATATAGCGCAAGCTTTGGTGAGAACTAAACAAATATTTAATTACTACAGTAGTAATTTCTCGATAGAAATGATATCAAAATTGAAATATGTTGATCAAAATCGTACATTTATACACAAACTGAGCAGCAAATGCAACTTTCGGATGCCATCTTTATTTTTCTAGCTCAACTGTCACAGAATGGAAAGCACAGGATTGTGGGATATCAAAGGCAGCTAAGGATACATCTATGCTTCCTTCAAAAATCGATCTGAGGAAGGTATCTCATGAGAGAGGAAGTGAAGCTAACATTGGATTCGGATGTGCCTTGATGCCTTACTACCTTAAAATGTGTCCTCGGAAGGCAGCATTTTCCAGTTTTCGGACGCAGCCGTGGTCTTCACGCCCACTTGAACACTTGAGCCAAATACAGGAAATACGTCATGTAAGTAGACAAGTGGTCAAGTGCAAAGACAGCAAGTGTGGGTATTTGGACAGGGCATCTGTCGAATTTGAACCACTGAATTTGTGGAAGCAAATTTGTAAAGCGAAATAAAATGGACCGAAAATTGCCTGCTGAATATTTTAGGTTGTATTTTTAAACAGACTCAATATGTTGGAAGTGAATCTGAAAGGTGAATATGAATCTTTTTTATCTTTTTTATCATTTTTAATAATGAAAATGTGTGTGAAATGTTTTGAATTGAAATAGCCTATGCACAGCTTAAGTATACGACCATGTTAAATTTCAGCATATAAACTTCCATACACTCAACTGTGTTTCATTACTAAATGATTCAGCGTTTTGAACGAATCGTTTGAGTCAAAGTTTCAATGGCCCATTCATAAACGTCTCATTCTTGAATGAATGAGCCATTTAAACGAATCGTTTGAATGAATGACTCAATCATTAAGACGGTCACTTGCCTCCACCCACTGGCGGTTTAGTTTCATGTTAAAAAGTCAAATAATCGACGCCGATTTTTGTTATGATAAACGCACATCAAAAACGCGCGTTTTTATGGCAAATCACAAGTCAATGCGCGTGACGAGTCAGTGTGCAATCAGACGTCCGACCAGGCGTATGTGACTAAAGCCGCCTTTCCACTGCACACGACAAACGACAGCCGTTGGACCGGAAGTCATTAATTTCCAATGGAGAGTAGTACGGGGGCTGCGTGGAGTTCCGATCATATGCGAATGCGGAAATTTCGGATCCGATTTGAGCTTCGGATGCGTTGAAATATTTGAACTTCTGCGGCTAGACCGTATGCGACCGGCCGACCGGATATGATGTATTCTAATCAAAACTATGAGCGCGAAGTTAGAATTACCAGTATTTTAACACTTTAATGTTATTCTGTAAACACTATTTCTTTCAAATGGTGGTTATTATGATTAAATCAATTTTTTACGTATTAGCTCTATAAAATCTACTAGTATGTTTTTTTATTTTAGATTTATTGAGGGTCATTTGCTTTGTATGGATATATTCATACATGCATTAACGTTACAATCATTAAAATCGTTCAGTTTACCATGGTGGTTGCTGGGTTGGAATAAGCCGAGGGTAACGGTTGCTTCACTACCAATTTCAAAGTTCCGTGCGACTGCCGCTAGGGGGCCAAAATGCGACAATCGGATGCGAATGTCGTGTGCAGTGGAAAGGCGGCTTGAGAGCGGCGCGGAGGTCGGAAAGACACCTGTTGACTTCGGGAGACATTTCGAGTGAGAGACTCCTGTTTGGGTCGAGTTTTCCGGGTCTCTTGGATACCATCCTTGCGGGTTGTGGCTTAATAACGACACAAGGCTTCAAGAGGAAATGTTAACAATCTGCATTATATCAAGTCTGGTCTCGGATAGAGCGTCACTGCTCCCGCTGGAGTCTGGTACAGTAAAAATGGCTTGGGTTAATGCAAGATCACTCTTAAACAAAACGTTTATTTTAAATGACTTTTTTTTTTTATTATATGAAATAATCTCAGCGAGATGCATCCCCTGATTTAACTTTCTCAATATTCATTAGAGTTACTGGCCGGGGTGGCGGACTTGCTTGTGTTTTTAAGAAGAAATTTAAATGCCGTCTTTTGTCAACTGTGAATTATCAGAGCTTTGAGGCCCAAGTTATGATGTATGATGCTTGAAAATCTGTTTTGTGTGTTCTGGTTTAGACCACCAAGATACAATACGGAGCAGTTTCCAGAGTTTTTATCACTTATTGGTTATGTTGTGACAATGTTTTAATTCTTGGTTTTAATTCATGATTTTAATATTTATGTGTGTTGTCCGAATAAACCTATGTTTCTGAGTTTTTACAATTGGTGGACTCTTTTAACTTCACACAGATTGTTTTAAGTCCAACCCATGAGCAAGGCCATGTTTTGGACTTTTGTCTCTAGGCCTTCCTATTTGTAATATTGAGGTTTTTATTATGGTCTGTCTGATCATATGCCTGTTATTTTTAATGTTTTTATGCCATGCAAACCAGTTTTACCTCAGACAGATGTTTTCTTCTCATCTCATTGTGCCATCAACGGCTGTAGAATTTTCTGATGTAGGCTATATAATTCCTCTTCACTTGTGAATGTGCTTGAGTCTCCTTCTCCTGGGCCCAGACGGGCTGTTGATATTGTTTAATTCTGTTTGTTCAGATCTCTTGGATGTAGTGGCCCAGTATAAAGTTAGGAAACCTAAGCTTAATTCAACACTGTGGCTTAACAATTTTGAGGCAGGAATGCAGGAAGGCTAAACAGAAATGGAGAAAGGATAATTTACAGGTTTCTCTTCAAATTATGAGGCAATGTTTTTCAGATTACCAGGCTGCTGTGAGAACTGTGAGGCAAAATTATTTTTCCAATGTCATTGCACAGGAATGTAATGCCCCTACAGCCCTTTTCTCAGTGATTAATAGACTTCTTAAAGGGTTAGTTCACCCAAAAATGAAAATTATGTCATTAATGACTCACCCTCATGTCGTTCCAAACCCGTAAGACCTCTGTTCATCTTCGGAACACAGTTTAAGATATTTTAGATTTAGTCCGAGAGCTTTCTGTCCCTCCATTGAAAATGTATGTAGGTATACTGTCCATGTCCAGAAAGGTAATAAAAACATCATCAAAGTAGTCCATGTGACATCAGTGGGTTAGTTACATTTTTTTGAAGCATCAAATACATTTTGGTCCAAAAATAACAGTCCAGTTTTATTTGGTCCAATAAAATATTCAGCATTGTCTTCTCTTCCAGGTCTGTTGTCAATCCGTGTTCACGACTCCGCAGTGACGCTGCTTGTGACAGTGGTTGCTGCTGTGAAGGAGCTTCTTCTATCGCTCTTAAGCCTCGTTTACGCGTGTGCGGCGCGTTACGGCTCCGGCAAAATTTTGTTCCGTCCTCTGAGCTAGGGCTGCACGATTAATCGCATGAGATTGTCATGCGTGTCTCATCAGTAAAGCCGGTTCTGTGATTAGCGGTAAATGTCCATCACCTGCTTTCAAATGGAGCGGCACTTAATATACAGAGCCGTAGTTCGCGGACAAGCTACGCAATATCGCGTTCAATATCGATATGAATCGCCTTCGATTATGAACGCGATATTGCGTAGCTTGTCCGCGAACTACGGCTCTGTATATTAAGTGCCGCTCCATTTGAAAGCAGGTGATGAACATTTACCACTAATCACAGAACCGGCTTTACTGACGAGACACGCATGACAATCTCATGCGATTAATCGTGCAGCCCTACTCTGAGCAGTGTCAACTCACACCAGAAGCGTTTCAGAAGCGAAGCAGCTGGATTCGCTAGACCACGAGATTTGCCTGTCCAACGTTGTTTTCGTTGATTGTTTTCATGTTTTAATGGTTATATTTTGCCCGGTTTAATTGTGTTTATTGCTATGCCATATTTTATTTTGCTGTAGCCATGCAGATGAAGTTAATACACTTAAAATTCCAGTTATGGACAACAAAAACAAAGAAATTTCAAGTTTTTCAACTTCGAATCTCTTGTCTTCAGTTTCTGGCCTCTAGTGATGTGAAATATGAGCGGGAGTTTACTCAGGGTGATTATTTTGACTTTATTTTGTATTTGAGCTGCGCGTTTTGGACGCGGTGTCCGTCAAAAATAGGCGAGGCGCCTATGTTTAGCGAAGCGGCGCGTCGAGCCGCTTCTGGGACGCTTCTCAAACGCACCACGGCGCGGCTGGTGTAAACACGAGCACTGACTAGAGTGGCCGCGTATCAGCTCCGGTAGCCGCGTCGCAGCCGTAACGCGCCGACCTGGAAGAGAAGACAATGCTGTATAAAGTCGTTTTTGGACCAAAATGTATTTTCGATGCTTCAACAAATTCTAACTAACCCACTGATGTCACATGGACTACTTTGATGATGTTTTTATTACCTTTCTGGACATGGACAGTATACCGTACATACATTTTCAATGGAGGGACAGAAAGCTCTCGGACTAAATCTAAAATATCTTAAACTGTGTTCCGAAGATGAATGGAGGTCTTACGGGTTTGGAACGACATGAGGGTGAGTAATGACATAATTTTAATTTTTGGGTGAACTAACCCTTTAATCTGACTGGCTGTTCTACTTTGTCTCCCTCAGTGGAATGTGAAATGTTTCAGACATTTTTTTTTGTTGAAGAAGTGGAGATGAGTCTAGTCTTACTACATTGCCGGTTGAGTCTGTATGTCAGCAGCTTGTGTCAGGAGTTTTTACCTCTTTGAGCAGGTGTCAGTGGCACATAATTATTCGTTTGAAGCCTACATCTGGTGGTTGCGATGTGGTTCCTCTATGTCTTATGGTGTAATGTTATGTGTTATGTCTTATGGTGTCTAGATGGTGGAGATCTCATTGGGCCAAGTATTACCTCTATCATTAATAGTAGTCTTCATAATAGAATTGTTCCAATGGGCCTTAAGCAGGCGGTTATTCAGCCTTAATTTAGACCCTCAGAACTGAAGAATTACTGCCTCATCTCAAAACTACTGTGCTTATCAAAGATTTTAGAGAAGGTATTTTATTCACAGCTAATGTCATTTTTAAGTAAGTATGAGATCTTAGACAAATTTCAAATTTCAGTCTGGTTTTAGGGCAGTTCACAGTCAGGCCTGTCGCGTCTCGTCATGGTAATTTGATCATGGATATTACCTGTGTTTCAGAAAACTGCGATTATCACGTTCTTTTATAGGCCTACAGCACAAGCAGGGCCGCATTAAGACTACAAGGGGCCCCTGGGCTTTACCTCTTGAGGGGGCCCTTCATCCACCAGAACTATTACCTACATTCACTCAATCTTCTTAATCACAAAGTGAAAATTATCAGCCTTTTATTTTGCATGAATAAATGCCATTACCAAAACATCCGAACCTATAGGTCTGTTATAAAATATAAATATCACTGCATGAACTACATATTGGCACATAGTCTGAACTATTTGTACAGGCTACTCATTTCGAAGGCTGCATCCTCCGGAGGTCGCATTTGAAGGCTGTATACGTCATTGAGGCGGCTCATTTAAGAAAAACAAATGTTGGATTGCAAAGTAAGAAAGAAAATACAGCATTTTGCACCTTACGAGGAATAACCATAAATTTTATTATGGTTAGGCTACTTTTCTTAAATAAGACATCCTTAATGATGTATGCAGCCTTCAAATGCGAGCTCCGGAGGACGCAGCATTTGAAATGAGACGCAGATTCGAACAGTAACAAAGGTCTCAGTGTTTGAAGGCGGGTCAAAATAGATGTTGTTCGTGAGCAACCTGGTGCCATTATGCACATTTTTACATTGTTATGTAGGTTTGTAACAGAAAGTGAGACTGGAATCGCTGAAGACTCATTTCAGCAGTTCAGAATCAATTCATTCTTTAAGGCAAAAATTACTTTTTTATCCTTCACTTTGATCTTTAAAACAATGTGACAAAAACACACGCAAGTTCGACCCAAATGTTTAATGTCATGATTGTTACCATCTATTTGCATTAGTTTATATCCAGCTGGTCGCTTTTATCGATTCGTTTTGCAGCAAAGTTGCATAATTAAAACAAGTGTCATGAGAAAGCAAACTGTATCGTCATGCAGCAGACATATATAAACAAATCAGAAATGCATTCGATTTCAGTTCTCTTTTATCATCACTGTAATACAATACACATCTTATTTAAATAATAATCAGTGTTCTAAAATGGAAGCAAATAAAGTGTAAAATGGAAGCAAATAATGTATACATACAGGGACGTGCACAGGCATTTTGGGGGGCAGGGGCTCAAGTGGAAAAAAGGGCACTTCTCATAATTATTTATTTAAAAAATAATGAACCCTTAAATATATTAAGACAACTTTGACTTCACTTACACTCACGCACTTGTTTTATACTCCACAGATTTCTACAAAATAATCAGTTCACACAGAGACCATGGTCTTCTTTAGTATTCACTAGGTTTATCACAAGAGAAGTCAACAACAACTATTTTCAAGTAGCTATATATTTAGAATAAATGACTGCACCAAGGAGAGGGACATAGTTTCACTAATAATTTATTTTGCACAAATCAATAAATCGTTTTAATTTTTTGATGTTATTGGAATACTTCTTTCATGAAGTGGACAATTTTAAGATTTTACAATTTTACAATTTTAAGGTCCATTTTTGCTTCCATGTCTTTTACTCTAATGGAAAGAAAACTTAACCCTAACCCTACACATTTAGATGGAGTTTGTTTTAAGCCTACTACCCTCCGTCTGTTTGCATCTGTAGATTTCTTCTAAATTAACCAAAATAAGCTAATCTGCATATTTAAACACATCAAGATTTTTTTTCCTGAACTGTAAATACATTATTTATTATAACAAATGCCTGCAGAGGGCGCCAAAAGCCTGCTGATTTTTGTTGTTAGACAGCACAGCACAATCAAATCCACGAATCAAATCCATCAAAGCCAACCATGATTAAAAAAATATATTGTTAGTTAAATAATAATATTCGCCCACTTCTTTGTGATAGAAATGCTACAGCCACTGTAATTTCTTCAACAAGAATATGTGGACATCAAACATGCAAAGACAGAGCGAGGGTTTAAATTTTTATTGATGTATTATCCTGTGTAAGCGTAGATTTAAGAATAGCATTACGTAGCTGATGCTGTATTATGATTTTTAAATAGTTTTAATAAACCATGCATCCTTAGAAAACGGTCTAATAATGTGGTTCATGGATGTGCATCCATGGAATGCTTTTCTTCTTGTATTGACAGCCCAACCTATCGGTCAAGTGTTTACCATGGTTCAAAACGCAATGCAGAGCACAATACAATAATTTAAATTATAATATGACATATATTTCATTAGTATCAAATCAGGCAGATGTGTTGATTGTGGTCAAACTATTAATGCAGCGTTAAATGTATAAATAACCCTTAAATAGACAAAACTTTCAGGTTTGTGAACATAGCCTACCTGAAAGAAATGCATGGTATGCATCCATCTAGGGCCTTTTTTCTTTTTCGCTTCTTATCGCCAGACAGCAGTTGCATTTTCGCGGGAATAGTTGTCACAAGTTTTCAGCCAGCAGCAAACTCGAGGTGAGGTGGGGCGTGGCGCGCGTGCGTGCGTGCGGGCATGAATGGCGTGTCACGGAGTGAGGGCATCTGAACTCGACAAAGCCGACCTGATACAGTATTTTTTTTATTTGTTTTATAGAGTAAATATATTTGTTTGACAGGGAAGCTGTGCGCAAACAGTAATATATATTCATTTATAAAAAAAAAAAAAAAAAAAAGCACCCCAGAAAAAAGGGCACTTTCTCTCCAGGAAGAAAAAGGACAGGGGCTCAAGTGTGCACGTGCCTGTATACATACATACAATATCTAATGTCAATGCTATGGCCTTTGTGTAGATATTTAAAGATGGTCATCTTTAAGCATGACTGTTTGGATTTATATGAAATGGTAACAATTTATAATAAGATTCCATCTGTAAGGTTAATAAAAGTATTGTTCATTGTTAATTTCAACATTTTAAGTATAGTACCTCAGTGAACGTTTTAAGAAACTGTATTTTTGTATGACTATATATTGGACTATTTATTGGACTATACTGACAACTGCAGGGGTCAGTGAGTGAAGGCTCGCACATCGGTCGAGAAGTGTAACGCCGCACCACGTCTTTAAAATTCGAACACATTGTTTTCTTTGGGGCTGTTCACACAGAACGCGCTTTTCCATTCAAATGCGCTACTTTTTCTTTGTTTTTCTATGTAAACGTGCTAGAAGGACGTTGCGCTCGCGTCTTGCAGCATCTCGCGCATGACATGGCGTTCTAAAGCCATGAATCAGTTCAGCTAAGTTAAAATCAGTTAAAAAAGTTTTAAAAAGCGTCTCGAGACCTTGCGGTTTCCCCCATTCCACTGCCCGCGTCTCGCGTTTTTCAAAGCAAAAACGCATTCTTTGTGAACGAACCTTATGAGTGTATGCACACAGAGGCAGCGTCACTCGGTCTGTCCGCGTTGTCCAGATACTGATACAGTGAGTTGCTTGCTGCTAGACGCGGCGCGTCTTGATGCACTTCACGCTCAGGACCGTATATGTATTCAAAGCAAAGCGATGTTAAAGGGACAGTCATCACATTATAAAATGCGGTTATTTTTTCCGGCATTACTGGGGCCCTCCCTCAGCCCGGGGCCCTGGGCTTAAGCCCAGGTAAGCCTGTGCATTAATGCGGCACAAGGGGGAGTCATGGACCAAAAGAAATAGACAAGCACCAGTTAAGTTTTCATGCAATATATTCAAAGTCCTTTGAAGCCATTCCATAGCTTAGTGTGAGAGACAGAAGAATATTTACATCATTACATTAGTTCACGAAAACGTACTCGGTTACTAACGTAACCTTGGTTCCCTGAGATATGGAACGAGTACTGCGTATGGGGGAAAAGTCTCCCTTTTTCCCTGCTACTGAAGCCTTTTCAATAACGCAGTGTAACTGCACCGTCATTGGTTCACACATAGACAAGTTGTTGAACCAATGGCGGCGCGGCTCAGCTGCGCGGCCTATGGGAAGAGAGCGCGCGAACATTCCCGCCAAAAGCTGCCACGGCTGGGGAATGACAGAACTTGACCGGACGCCATAAGGGGGGACCAAGGACAAGTGAAGGCCGAAGCCGCCGTTACCCTGTTACACTACAAGGAGAGAACTCCTGGGTTTGTGCAAAAAGCGGAACACCTTGAGGGCCGCGAATTTACACTGAAAGGACCCGAGCATGTAAGGTCGGAACGTCCAACTGGTAGAATCTGACAAAGGTGGACGGCGAAGACCAGCCGGCCGCTTCACAAATGTCTTTGAGACTCCACTGGACCAGGCCCACAATGAAGCCATGCCTCTAGTGGAGTGGGCCCTAACTCCAATGGGGCAAGTAGCGCCCAAAGAGGAGTATGAAAGAGCTATAGCGTCAACGATCCATCATGATAGACGTTGTTTTGAGACCGGGGACCCTTTGGTGCGGCCACCAAAACAAACAAATAGCTGATCAGACTGCCGGAAAGGCTGTGATCGCTCGATGTAGATGCGTAAAGCCCTAACAGGGCATAAAGATTCCAGCTCTGGCTCGTCCGATGAACGGGGAAGCGCAGAGAGTGAAATCACTTGTGCTCTGAACGGCGTTGAGAGCACTTTGGGAACGTAGCCAGCCTTTGGTTTCAGAACGACCATGGAGTCGTTTGGACCGAACTCAAGGCATGCAGGGCTCACCGAGAGTGCCTGCAGATCGCCAACTTGCTTTACTGATGCCAAAGCAAGTAGTAAGGCAGTTTTGAGCGTTAAGGGTCTGAGGCCCGCTAGACGCAGTGGCTCAAAAGGAGGACCTTTAAGAGCTCTGAGGACCACGGAGAGGTCCCAGGGGGGAACAGTGAGGGGACGAGGAGGATGCAATCACCTAGAACCCCTCAGGAACTTAATGACCAAATCGTTCCGCCCTACTGATTGTCCAGCAATGGGCAAGTGAAACGCTGCAATGGCTGCTACGTAGACCTTAAGCGTAGAGGGGGCTCGCCCCAACTCCAAACGCTCCTGGAGGAAGGTTAGAATGGAAGAAACATCACATTCTTCCGGGTCTATGTTGCGTGTGGAACACCAGCTAACAAAGACAGACCACTTCTGGGCGTAGAGGCGTCTTGTAGATGGGGCTCTCGCCTGTGAAATGGTATCTAGCACTTCCCTTGGAAGGTCAGATGGTTCCCGTCGAGAATCCACAGATGTAGAGCCCAAAGCTCCGGCTACGGGTGCCAGATTGTTCTGTTCGCCTGAGAGAGGAGGTCCCGTCTCAGGGGGATTGGCCATGGGGCTTTTGTGGAAAGCCGGAACAACTCCGAGGTCCAAATCTGGCTCCTCCAGAGTGGGGCCACTAACAGAACTCTGTGCTCGTCCTCTTTTATTCGCCTGATAACCTGAGGGATCAGGGCGATCGGAGGAAAGGCATAAAGAAGGGTATTGGGCCATGTGTGGGCCAATGCATCGTCCTCCATCGAATAATAGGTTGGGCAATGAGAGTTGTCTTCTGAGGCGAAGAGGTCCACCTCCGCTCTCCCGAAGAGCTCCCATATAGTGAGAACCGTCTGGGGGTGGAGCATGGGAGGGAATGTTGTTCCGAGACAGCATATCTGCTCCCAGATTGTTCTTTCCGGGTATATGAGTCGCTCTGAGTGACCGAATCCTTGGGGATGCCCATTCCAGAAAGTTTTTCGCCAGAGCGCATAAGCGGCTGGACGAAAGACCCCCCTGGCGATTTATATAGGAGACCACTGTCATACTGTCCGACTGGACTAAGACGTGGCGATCCGTCAGATAAGCCCGAAAGGCATGGAGGGCTCGTGCCACTGCCAGCATTTCGAGGCAGTTGATATGTAGATGGCTCTCCTCGTGTGTCCATGAGCCGAAGACCGGGCTGCCCTCGCACAGAGTGCCCCAACCCGAGTTGGACACGTCTGTCGAAAGTACCGTTCTTCGTGACACCGCCTGAAGGGGTACTCCGAGTGTGAACCAAGTGGGGTTCATCCAGGGCTTCAGGGCTGCCAGACAGGCCTGATTGACCTTGAGGCGCAGGTGACTGTGGCGCCAAGCGTAGGGAGGTACCCGAACCTTCAACCAGTACTGCAGAGGCCTCATGCGAAGTAGGCCAAGCTGAAGAACTGGGGAGGCAGAAGCCATGAGCCCTAGCAACCTCTGGAACAGCTTCAGAGGGAGGTAGGCTTTGTTCCTGACGGAGGCCGCGAGCTGCTGAATGGCCAGAGCGCGCTCTGGTGAGACTACTGCCGTCATACGGACAGAGTCGAAAACTGCGCCCAGGAATGAGATACGTTGAGTGGGAAGCAGCGAGCTCTTGGCTGGGTTGACCCTGAGACCCAGGCACTGTAGGTGGCTGAGAAGCACGGATCTGTGGTGCTCTAGTTCTGTGCGCGAGCTGGCTAGAATGAGCCAGTCGTCGAGGTAGTTTAAAACGTGTATTCCCATCTGTCTCAGAGGGGAAAGGGCCACGTTCATGCACTTCGTAAAAGTGCGAGGAGCCAGGGAGAGCCCGAAGGGGAGGACCGTATATTGGTAAGCCACACCCTCGAACGCGAATCTCAAGAATCGCCTGTGATGGGGGGCTGACTCGCTCACTGGGAAGGGGACTATTTCTATAGCTCCCTTTCTCAACAGAGTTAAAACCTCGGTTTGGAGGACATGTCTGTCGTCCGCTTCTACCGAAGTCTGAATGACCCCGCCAAACCGTGGAGGTCTTCTGGCAAATTGGAGCGAGTAGCCCTGGCTTATGACCTTCAGAATCCAGTCTGACACGCCGGGGATCGCGGCGGGACTTGCCCCAATCCTCTTTCCTCTCAGACTAGGATGACTTAAGGGTCACAGGGTCCAGCACAATCCTGGGCGCCGGGGTCCCTGGCGCCTGGGGAAGGAGGAGCGCTTAGAAGGGCGCGAGTGCTGGCGTTGCTCCTTGGGCGGTGCTGCTTGGGAAGCAGAGGGGGCGGGCTTGGTCTGCTGAGCCGGCGCAGGCCTGGGGCGGCTAGAGGCAGACACGGAGCTAGAGCGTTTCGGCAAAAAGTGTCTCATAGCTTGAGAGGACTTCTGCGCCGCAGTAAAGCGCTCTGTGAAACCCTCCACCGCGGGTCCAAAGGGTCCTGACGGGGACAAGGGGGCATCTAAAAAGGCCATCTTGTCCTGCTCCTTGATCTCCGTCAGATTCAGCCATAGTTGGCGCTTCAGCACAACAAGGCTGGCCATTGACCTGCCAATGGCCTGGGCCGTGGCCTTCGTGGCCTGCAGGGCTAAGTCCGTAGCGCTGCGGAGGTCCTTGAAGGCAGGCGCATCAATACCGGACTCGTCCAGAGAGCGGAGGAGTTTGGCTTGAAAAACCTGAAAGATGGCCATAGAGTGAAGTGCTGAGGCGGCTTGGCCCGCTGAGGCGTAGGCTCTTCCTGCTAGGGCGGAGGTGGTCCTGCAGGGTTTGGACGGGAGGGCTCTCTTGGCTTTCCATCCCACGGCCGTGGGAGGGCAGAGATGTGTAGGGCCTGCCCAATCGGCCCAATGGCGGTTTCCCACAGGACGGGGAAGGTTTCTTGCGCGTTCCGTCTTTTCAGCGTGGCAAAGTAGTTTAATTCCAAATAATCTTTTATCTGACTCCATGTTGTTATGACCTCGAATTTAGTTTAGAATGTCAATTGATTATTGATTATTGGTAATAATTTAGCTTTACATTTGAATATGTCGCGCAGGGTCCTCGCACTGGCCATTCATTAATATGCGGGCCCACGATCACAAACTCGCCAGTCTTGGTCACTAGACAGAGGTAATTGACTATACTAATAGAGTGCCGCTCTCATGCTTGCTTTCTCTAAAAGTATTTGGTTTAGTCCCCCATAGAACTGTATACACTTGAATTAGAGTAACACTAACTCTAATCAGAGGTCATAACCACTACTACAGGTAAGCCGACCAATATTACTTCTCTTATAGTAGCTTTGGTTTGGTTATGCCATGATTTCCCATGTACACTTAGCTAGAGTAACGTTACAATAAACAGAGGTAAGGCTCACCCTATTTAGGTTGGTCGATCAACATTTGTTGTCCTAAACAGAATTCCCTTTATAGCTTTTACAGTCTAAGTACACTTGAACTAATGCCAAGCGTTAGTTGGAGCTCTAAAATCACAGTTAGTGTGCCCTATGCTCCACTCAACTGGACTTTAGTCCCTTACTAACCTGACGCAGATTTGCGGTAACAATGGATACATCGGAATCTACTAAAGTCAATAATTTCAGAGTAAATCAGAATAAAGTCAAATGTGACAATTTATTAGTCAGGTAAATGTATCATGCCAATTACATAATCAATTCAAAGATGATTAATACAAAACATCAAATGCTCAGAAATAGAGTAAGATGCATACCTGACATGCACATTGCTGAGTGTCCTAGACCTAGTATCTGAGGATCTGTTGATCTTACAGTTTCCCTCCTTGACCCCGTGGGTCAAATTCTGGTGGGTCCCATGGGGTCATTGTTAGTCGTTTGTTTTAGTCCTTTAGATTTAGCTCAAAATGGTCTTTACAAGGTTAGCAGCTGTAGAAACCTTCAGAGTGCTCTGTGTTCACTTGCCAGATTCCCAGTCTCACTGGGTATATTTAGCTTGAGTTCAGCAGGTGGATGGTTGGGTCCAGGTTTTCTACCTGTGGTTGAACACAGCACGTGAGTACAGTTTATAGAGTCAATCTGGGCCTTCTCGACTTGTTCAGTTAACATGTCGTTCCAAGGAGAAACATCTGCTTCTGTGGCACCTTCCCTGGGATGATAATCTGACCCTCCTTGACCAATCCTGACACCTCCAATGGTGTGGTTGTCTGGGCAGACTTCAATAGGTGAAGGGGTTCTCCTTAGTTATGCACTGCTTTGAGTGAGACAACTGAAAAGCATCTTAACGGCCACTTGACGACTGAACACTGATGAACTTAATGAACTCAAAAGCATAAGGAAATGCATAAGAAAACATAATGTAACAAAACAAAAACATAAAATCAGTTCATGTCAGCAAGTGCAATTGGTACGTCTGGTCTCAAGTGTTTTTCAAGGTCATGTATGGTAGGGTGGTCCCATTAAACATCAGATTCTGCACTACCACTGTGATGGAGTTTACTGGTAGTGGAATTTAGGTATCCTTGGTCTGAATTTTTCAAAGAAAATGTAGCAAAAACTCAGTATAACTTACATTTTGAGTAGATGGTATGCATCAATAAACCATATCATAACAATAATAATGTTCAAAAACAATTATGAAGGTATACATATCATTGTGTTTGTTCAGGAATACTCTATTGCAAGTCACCTATGCAGATCTAAGATTTCTAAGAAGTGACTTGGAAAATGCTTAGTCATACAAGAATGGAGATTGTCTGTTCCTTGCAACAGTTCAGTGTGTTTGTGCGTATATGTGTGTGCTGTATGTTATGCTGGCTAATTCACAGTCGATGGCGTGGTCAAATTATACATTTTGTAGTTGATTGACTGAAGTACCTGCACTCCAGATCTATCTGCTTTGATAATGTGTTTTGTTATTAGAGATAAGTTGAGAAACCAGGGGCCCTCTGGTTTGCCAACCACCCCAATAACAACCAGAAAGTTTAAACACTTTGAATTTTTAATAGCAGAACTGCTTCTGCTTTAGAATTTGTATCATCGATCTGTGACTGTAGCCATGCATATGTATATTACAATGTTTTTCCCATGAGTTGGCAGAAAATTGTAAATAGCGTATACTATGTGTGTCTTTGTTAAACTGTCATCATGGGATTAACTCTATTTCCCAATGTGTGTAAAGCTATGTGAATATGTTAGTGTGTAGATGGACAATAGATTTTTAGTGGAGTAACACTTTTTTGGGATCTAAGCCATCTTTGTCTTCTATGATGTGTAGTGTTCAGCCTGGAAAGTCTAGATCTTTACCAGGTGGTTATGCCATGAGGGTGTAGGTGCCATGCTGGTGGAGGTGTGTGTTCGGTGTTCATGTCTGGGAGATGGGTGGAATCTAATCTATAACAATCTGTGTTGCAGAATTTAGCTCCGGTGCTACACCGGGAGGCCATGTAAATATATGTAGTGAATTATTACTGTGAGGTGTGAATGGCCCCTTCAAGTGTCTTCACACCCATCTCTCAGATCTCAGGTTATGTTCTAACAATTCCGCTGTCCTGGCTTGAGGCAGTCAGGGTCAGGCACCTTCCTGGTGTCAGTCCTCCACGGAATTGCAACAGTTGACCTGAGACAGAAACAAATGCAGAGAGAACTACAGTTAATTTTAAAGTTTTCAACAGCTTCATATTCAGACATGTGGAGCTATTTCAATTGCACCGTTATCATGTCTATTGCAATTTTACTTCCAGAGGTCACATGAAACTGAGTTTCATTGGCCAGATCTGAATTTTGGCTGTTGTTTCAGTGCAGTCTAAGTGTGTCACACCTAAAGCTGCTCTTGCAGTTGATCTTTCACAGTCTGCTGTGACATGAGCATTAGAGATCCCAGTTCTGTTAGGGAAACTTTAAATTAACAAGTGTTTCCATCACCCTCCAAATCAGAAACTCAAATGGGCTGATGCCCATGTCCTTAGTTTCAGTCACTCTCTAAAGTGCAAAGTTCAGAGTTACTGAATCCTGCTGTGAGGAAAGCATTTTCATGGTGCATGTAATTTGTGAATCACATTGTAGCCACATGACAATTCTGTGCTCCTGTACATGGTTTTACTCTAGCTATATGGAAAATAGCTGAGTTATCCACTTAGGAGGCAAATAAATTCAACATAGTCACACATGCAACTAGAAATTGCTATACAATTCTAGTATTACCCGTATTATTCCAAATAACACAAGATACATGGCCTAGAATGCATAGCATCTACAGCCTTTACCTAAGTGTTCAAATAACACTTACAGTAACGCAATCATGTGTTTTAAAGAATAAACTCGGCTAGTCTATGTGTACATATAGTATCACAAACAACTTTAATGTGTGTTCTATGCGCACAATGTGTTTAGCACAATTACAGATTTGAAAATACAAACAGGATCATGTGGGTAAATTTATTTCACCTGTTTTGTCGTTCACATATTTGATTAATGTAGATCTCTGTCTGATGTTTAGCATTTCACACCCTCCTTGTAGATTTAATTATGGTGCACCCCAGTGAAAGATGATTTGGTCTGCTATCACACTGCTGCCACACTTCTAGTAGTGCTTTTTGTAAGGGCAAAAAATGAAAGCATACCCCCTCCCTTTTGGCAATGTGTAGTGGATTAATGAAATCGAATTTAAAGGATGAATGTATCACCATTCTTTTTTTAATGCCCTGCTTGGCGATTATAATATAATGTATATTATAATTTGATTCATAATATAATTATATTATATTAAAAATAGTATAAATTAAATAATATTATTTCTGGTCTCTGGAGAGTCTCTGGAACAACTTAGTTGTCAGTGTTTGTTTTGCAGAAGGCAATTCTGGTGATTTTGTCCTGCAGTCACAGCTGTACTGGCATATACATTGAGTGTACAACAATGGTCAGGCTTAAAGCCAATGAAGGACTCTGCTGTTTAAAACATCCAATGAATTGCAAGCACATGCTGGGTGCATGGTCAAATCTACACTCAGTTTCTCTTTTTAGATCTAAGATGTCACAGATTGTTAAAAATGTGACATCCTCGTGTCAATACATTTGAATATGAAAAGGCTTGGCTCAGGGTTGATGCAATGCACAATCTCTGTTTTCAGATTTCAAAGGCCTATTTATTTCATTTAGTCTATTTAAAGACTATATGAAAACACAGTGACCATTTTTCTCATTTACCAGATGATAGATTTAATTTGTGTTACTATTTAGCTAACCGATTCTATGGACCAGGGAGGAAAAGTGTATGTTCTTGGAGTGGTTATACCAATTGGCTCAGCTATGAGCTACTCTCAAAAACATTGTCATGTACTTTATTGACTAAAATATAGTAAACACATCACTATCATTCTGTGTATCAGATTAGGATTTAAACTGTTTAGGATTATCACCTCTTAATTATTTGTAGTCAAATGTTATTCTGCTTCGTTGCAGTAAGAGCTGAGGTGTAATTCTGGCCAGTCAAAAAAATCACATTGCATCACATTACCCTTCTTTTTCCAAACTTGCTTTTCATAAACAATGCATTAACCTGCCTTTCCATTTATCAAATCACATGTTCTCCAATAGTTTATACATTTTAAATTTTTCATTCTGTTTGCTCATTCTCATCAAGGTATTGCTAGTTTGTTGCAAAAAAGCCAATAAAACAATGGAGAAGGCATTTTGCTGATTTTAAAACTTATTTACAGCTCTCCATTAAGTACCAGAATATAGTTTGGAAGATGTTATTCCAATTTTAGGTTTGATCTCTTGTTGCTCAAGCAAACAAGGAGATCTTAAAAATGTATAGCAAGGGATGACTTTTCTGATCTACGCTGCCACTATCATGTCCCTGAAGCAATGTGGTTATGTCTAATACTCCAACCCCACCGGATTTCGGTATCCGGTCTAACACTGGGTATCCCGACCCATTCTATAAATGTGTCTATGGGATGCATCTGTTTTCCTTCAACATTTCTAAAAAATGAATAAGAATTGACTTACCACATCAGCTGAAGAAAAGAAGAAGATCAAACCCTTGCTTGTTGCAAATCCCATTATTTTGCTGAAAGATGTCACTCGCCTGGGCTGGGAGATCACGGAGGATCGTCACCACTTTGTAGGGCCCACCCAATCGGCCCAATGGCGGTTTCCCACAGGACGGGGAAGGTTTCTTGCGCGTTCCGTCTTTTCAGCGTGGCAAAGTAGTTTAATTCCAAATAATCTTTTATCTGACTCCATGTTATTATGACCTCGAATTTAGTTTAGAATGTCAATTGATTATTGGTCATTTGTATAATAATTTAGCTTTACATTTGAATATTCCATTTAACTCTTTACTCTTACTGCACTCGTTCATTCGGTTCTCAGTGTCGCACAGGGTCCTCGCACTGGCCATTCATTAATATGCGGGCCCACGATCACAAACTCGCCAGTCTTGGTCACTAGACAGAGGTAATTGACTATACTAATAGAGTGCCGCTCTCATGCTTGCTTTCTCTAAAAGTATTTGGTTTAGTCCCCCATAGAACTGTATACACTTGAATTAGAGTAACACTAACTCTAATCAGAGGTCATAACCACTACTACAGGTAAGCCGACCAATATTACTTCTCTTATAGTAGCTTTGGTTTGGTTATGCCATGATTTCCCATGTACACTTAGCTATAGTAACGTTACAATAAACAGAGGTAAGGCTCACCCTATTTAGGTTGGTCGATCAACATTTGTTGTCCTAAACGGAATTCCCTTTTTAGCCTTTACAATCTAAGTACACTTGAACTAATGCCAAGCGTTAGTTGGAGCTCTAAAATCACAGTTAGTGTGCCCTATGCTCCACTCAACTGGACTTTAGTCCGTTACTAACCTGACGCAGATTTGCGGTAACAATGGATACATCGGAATCTACTGAAGTCAATAATTTCAGAGTAAATCAGAATAAAGTCAAATGTGACAATTTATTAGTCAGGTAAATGTATCATGCCAATTACATAATCAATTCAAAGATGATTAATACAAAACATCAAATGCTCAGAAATAGAGTAAGATGCATACCTGACATGCACATTGCTGAGTGTCCTAGACACTCAGCAATGTGGGCTCCATCTGAATACAGAGTCGCGCCGAGCCTTTTGCAACATTTCTTTAAATACTCAGACCAAGACAAAACATCCCCCAATGTGGGGCATGAACTTACAATCAGAATTTGCATTGACTAGGGTCACAGACCTCAGGGGTTCGCACCTTGCTGTGGAACAGGAGGTAATTTAGATGAAAGACCCTGGGAAAGAGGCACACCCATGGTTGCAACCAAAGTATTTCTAAAACTCTTAAAACCTTTTAATACCTTTGGTTCACTTTCATGTAGACGAGACCATTGTACCAGTTGCACTGAGACATTTCAAATGATACCAAACATGACTGTTAATTCATTTGTATTGACAGAACATTGTAATTTGTATATAATCTTTTTAAGTGAACTGAGTGATGGGAAGAATGTGTAAAGGGAAGGAAGTGGGGGAGAAGGAGCAAATGCGAAGGAAGGACAGGATGGAAAGAAGCTTTCCCGCAACCTCACGCTGTGGGGTGTGGAAACAAATGGCTGTATGTGTTTGTGCTGTCCATATCTCAGGAGATCAAAGTATCTGAGCGGCTCTTCATCCGATCCACTGAAGGAGACGAGGTCACTCGCATCTACCGAGGGACGCTGGTCTGGGCGGGAGAATGAGACGGGGGTCTGCTCTCTGTGTGGAGAGGGCGAGGCACGCGGGTGCTGGGCCGACGTGTGCTCGCCCGTCTCCATGCGCTGAACTGTTCTGCCCCGCGGTCTTTTCCTGGCAGGTGCGGGAGACGGGAGGGCATGAACAGGGGGGTCGCTCTCGGAGAAGAAGGCGGCCCGCGAGCGCAGAGACTCTAAACTCATGCGTTCACAGTGTGGGCATGAGCCGCCGGCAAGCACGTCATCCGCGTGGGCAACGCCCAGACATCCAACGCACTCCCCGTGTCCGTCATCTTCGTGCAGCAGGGCTCTGCACGTAGTGGCGAGCTTCTTTCTCGGCGAGCAGGCTTCTGCGAGGATCAGCGAAGAGAAGTTTCAGTCGTCGCTGAAGGAGAAAGGACTGATGGCCTATGGCGAAACGCTCGCTTGTATAGCACATTACCCCGCCCCTTTTGGCGGGAATGTTCGCGCGCTCTCTTCCCATAGGCCGCACAGCTGAGCCGCGCTGCCATTGGTTCAACAACTTGTCTATGAGTGAACCAATGACAATGCAGTTACACTGCGTTATTGAAAAGGCTTCAGTAGCGGGGAAAAAGGGAGACTTTTCCCCATACGCAGTACAAGTGAAATATCGAAAGGGAACTCGTTTTCCCCTCTGCTGTCGCTGTCAATCATTTTCCGTTCAGCATTCAAACAGCGCACCTCGCCCGGTTACGATAGTCAGCACGGTAAAACTCTGTCCAGTATGAGATATTCCTTGATCTGTAGATAAAGGGCTGTGGATTTGCATAAAAATCTTTTATTTTGCTGGAGTTTATTGCTGTTTCTTTTCTTAATGACGTTGTACTCGCTACTGGGTGTCTGTCACACAGCACAATGACTATGAATGAATTGGCATCAAATGCACAATAACTGGAATTTAAAAGTGTGAAGAAACATATGATCAATAAATTGTGGACAGATATTAGGATTTGTGCACTCGATATTTCTTTGCTTTGACGTGAACTTTTGACGTGAATTTCTTTGCTTAGACGTGAATTCCTTTGCTTTGACGTGAACTTTTCATTGTGCACTTGCGCTGCGCACTGTGACTCTGTTGCTCTAAGCACATCATTCTGCACCCTGGATGCGCATAAGTGGTTTGTGGCGCATTATTTTAACGATCTAAGCACATGGTCTAAAGCGCACGATGCAAGTGCACTTAGGGCGTGTCCGAATCCACTTTTGCTAGTTTAAGGACGGGGAAAAATGATCGGTGTGCCCGGCGCATGGTCTAAAAGGGTTGGCCCTATTCTCTTAATGAGTAATGTGTGTGTTTTGGGCGTAATGTGCAATAAACCAATCAGAGTCTCTTCTCCCCTTCCCTTTAAAGTGCATTGCAGGTTAAACATTTTTTTTCGAGATGAATATATAACCTTGTACAAAAATACCATATAAAAAGGTACTGCAGGGTTTAAAAATGTTTTGCAGGACATAAGGGCATGAATTAAGTAAATAAAGTGACTGTCTCTGTAAAAACCGCTTTTTTTTTTCAGCGTCGCGTCATTTTACGTCACTAAAGGGAGTCATTCGCCGAGCTCTGTGTTGACTCTGTGCAGAGTAGGTTGATATTCAGTAACAGCGGTCGTGAATCAGTGTGTTTTCGGTAGTTTTTGTATTCTATTTATCATCATCATAGTAAATGATTGTGTTTGTGGAGGTTGCACAAACTCCAGCCTGTCAGGACATCGAGTCCAGAGGTTTAATAACAAGAAAAAGGACGGTGCTATCTTCTGTGCCGGGGTGTGTTTTGTGCAGGTGAAGAGACGGGACTTCACTTCTGCATCTGTTTCGAGAAACGCGTTCATTATAGACCGGAGGATTATCATCCCGGCGATATGATGGAGTTCAACATTGTAATACTACTGTAAATGATTATATTAAATGAATAAATGTACACACGTGACGCTTCTTCACCGTTTTTACTTGAATCAATTTCAACACTGATGAACAAATTATGTACACAAATGCATACAGTCTCACACTCACACAAAACAGTTTTGAATTATGTGCTGGTAATGCACTCCAATTTCATTCATGCCATATATAAACTTGACTGTAAACGTATATAGCCTATACATTCAAGTTCACACAACTACATAATCACGGTGTCATATACATCCCCACACTTTTTTTTTTTTTTTTTTTACATTTGCTAACGTTACCAAATCAGTCGTGATGAGAAACCGATATATCACGTAACGGTACTGTAGATGGATATTAAGGAAGTTTATTAGTTTCTGTTATTAGTAATCAATAACATTACTCCTAGATGACCAATAGCTTTGCTTTTGCCTGATTCATAATAATCTGTACAATATTGTGATCTGAGAACAGTGTTGCATGTCGTTAGGTAACGTGTATAGCAGGCTATCTATAAGCTAACATTTCTCCTACCCTGTTCTCCACTGCTTCTCCTCACACAACAGCTCAATTTTTCTCTTTCAACCATTATTTTGTCTAATTCTGGCCAGTCCCTGCTCTCTTGGACCCATAGCAGGCTAATTGTATGGCTGTGGTTTGTGATACGAGTATGAATAAACATTTACAATTTCCTCAGCGTCCGAACTGTCATTGCGATCCATTGTTTTCCTATTGTTTATATTGATCACACTCCCTTGAGTTACGTCACTTCCGATTTGGCATTTTTCAGATGCGGAAGTAAAATTTTCTCACAAAAACGACTCTAGAAGCCTATCTAGCGTATTTATATGTGTTTTTTCAAGAAAATCTATTTCATACATTATTTTTCTATACATTGAATCACTGAAGCTCTAAACTGCAATATGCCCTTTAAAATCCAGTTCCGCCATGGCGCTTAATGCTTCTGTAGCAAGGAAACAGATCTGCTTGTGCGCGAGGTTAGCGTGCGAGCAGACCATCTACTGGACAAGCCGGATTCCACCAAAGCATTTTTATCTTTAAGCACACAATAATAATCTCTGTAATTCCTTTATTTTTAATATTTGGCGTGTTTGTGCGCTGCTGCGTGTCCCTGTGTGTGTGTAATAAGCGGAGACAAAGCCTATGTGTTGTGCATGATCCGCATATAAGCGCATATTACTAATGCGCTCTTTAAATAACACAACTAATATTGCGGCATTGACTTCAGACCAGGTTTCAGTTGGTCCTGAAATAGAATAATATAATATATTATTAATATACATTTATAATAATAATGTTTTTTGAGCAGCAAATCAGCATATTAGAATGATTTCTGAAGGATGTGACACTGAAGACTGTAATGATGCTGAAATTCAGCTTTGGTTACAGGAATAAATTACAGTTTACAATATATTCATAATACATACACACACACACACACACACACACACACACACACACACACACACACACACAACATTATTAAAGGCAAGTGAACAGACTGTAAAAGAACAAATACTGTACGCTAATTACAAGAATAGATAAATACAACATAAAGTTACAAATATAAGGTCTAACTGTAGTATTAAATGGTTAGTTCACCCAAAAATTAAAATTCTGTCATTTATTACTTACCCTCATGCCATTCCACACCTGTAAGACCTTTGTTCATCTTTGGGACACAAATTAAGATATTTTAGTTGAAATCCGATGACTCAGTGTGGCCTGCATAGGGAGCAATGACACTTCCTCTCTCAAGTTCCATAAAGGTACTAAAACATATTTAAATCGGTTCATGTGAGTACAGTGGTTCAATATTAATATTATAAAGTGACAAGAATATTTTTTGGTGCGCCAAAAACAAAAAAACAAAATAACGACTTATTTGGTGATGGCTGATTTCAAAACACTGCTTCAGAAAGCATCAGATCATAAATGAATCAGTGTGTAGTGATTCATTGTTTTTTTTGTTTTTTTTGGAAATCATGCCAAATAGTGCAGAAATTGAATTTGAATAAATTTAGAGTAATTTCAAAGACATTTCCAAAACAGAAGTTATGGTCAGATGGTCGCACCACATTATCATGTGGTTTGACACTTTAAATAACAGAAAATTACAAATAACTAATGTTTTTTGAAAAGTTAAAGTGAGTACATGCACGGGAGAGGTACTACATATATATGGTATCTTTTTATGCATTTAAACCAAATTTTAACTGTAAAAAATGCAATCGGACAGAAATTTAGCCATCACGTCATTGAGCTATATATTGTCACAGATGGACTGTGACCTATGACTTTTATTTTGAAAGGACTGCTAAAGTGCATGCACACACATGGACAGTTTCCACCATTACTTTATTCCTTTGCTTAGTTTTGTCACTTTATATATTTTTGTTTTTGCTTGGGAACCACGATTGTATATTCTCTTTCATCGTCATTGATTTTACACTTTCACCGCTGGTAATATATATATATATATATATATATATATATATATATATATATATATATATATATATATATATATATATATATATATATATATATATATATAATGATTTTTGGCACGCTTGGTAAATATAATCAAAGATGACTGTAAAAATACTGTAAATCTGCATTGTTTATCCTTTTGATCTTTAATTCATAAAATTAGCAAAAATCTAACCTTTCATTGAAGGAAAAGAATTGAAAGTGGGGGGAAAATCACATTATGAAATAAATGTTCTTCTTCAAAACAAGTTGGCCAAAATTATTGGCACCCTTTTATTCAATACTTTTTGCAACCTCCTTTTGCCAAGATAACAGCTCTAAGAGATCAGAGACCATTCCTTCATGCAGAATCTCTCCAGATCCTTCAGATTCCCAGCTCCATGTTGGTGCTTCTCTTCTGGTGGGATAAACAAGGATAAACAATGCAGATTTATTTTTACAGTCATCTTTGATCATATTTACCAAGGGTGCCAGTAATTCTGACCACAACTGTGTGTGTGTGTGTGTGTGTGTGTGTGTGTGTGTAACATACAGGTTTTCCTTTCATACTGGCTAAATGTTTTGTGGCCAAGATTTAATTAGATAGCTTTAAAATATATGAATACATTTCTCTCTGGTTTTGTTTTGGCAGCTGTAGCCTAGTACCTTTTATGGTTATTAGAAGAACATTATAACATTACAATCTAAAAAAAAAAAAAAAAAAATGCTTTTTAAAGCAGAATTTAAAATCACAAAATATAATAAAAGCACAGACTAAATTTTAATTGATAAGATGAATCTAAGTAATTGGCCTACAGGATATTAGCCTTGATTTACCCCATTGCAATAGTTCATTTACAGTTATTGCTATCATAAAAATACACTTACTGGTAGGTTTAAAATTGTACATAAGGCACATTTAATGTCCAACATCAAATATTTTAGCAAAATGTATATTTTAGTCAGAATTATTGCGCTCCTATTGCGTTCGGGCTGTTTGGAGGGCATGTGCGCATTTCTTGACTAGGTAAACCTGGATCAAATTAGCCGGATTGCGTGAACTTCAATTACCTTTTATGAAACCGCTTTCACTTATTTGTTAGGTTCATTCAAGTTAGGTGTTGGAGTTTAATCCTTGTTTTTCTTAGCATCTTTTATGAAAAAGCCCTCTGGTACAAAAAAACAAACAAACAAAAAACAAACAAAGATAAAAATGATTTGTTTTTCTTTTATTTTTATTTATATAAATAAACATATATGGACTTCAAAGCAAGCCCAAACCTACATATGAAGACACTAGGAGTGTGAGAAAAAAAATCAATCCTTCGATGCATCGCAATTCTCTCTCCAACTATTCTGGATCGATTCTGAGAATTCTGAGCTTATTTTTTTTTATTCAGATGCCAGATACTGCTTGATGCCAATTCCTCACACACATACACCACTCGAACCTTCCACAAAATACTCTTTCATAAAGTTCGGAAAGGTTGAAGCGAGCTTCACTGCACAGGATGTGAGATGTGATATTATATTTCAAAAGAGATCCATGCATGAATGCAGCTAATTAGATCTCCCGCTGTCTGATGTAACAATCAAACGACATGTTCAATCAAGTAAACATGAGAAAGAAAACATTCAGATAATCTTAAATACTGAAAGCACTCTTTGTTTATTGCTTGTAATAGTCTATGTTTTGTTGCTCCTCTTTATTATTTGCTAATAGCTTATATGTTTTGAAGTTATATTAGTTTAAAATTCTTAACATACAGTTGTTTTAATTAAAAATTTTCAATTTATTTATTTTAAAAAGTAGGCCTACTTATTAATTACTTATGTAAATGTAAGGATTTTAAGGTTTTTAAGTTGGTAAACTAATTAATTAATAATAATTAAAAAAAAAAAGTAGATCAAGAATCGTTTTGGAATCGGACCGTGACTCCCAGAATCGGAATCGGATCGTAAGGTGACTAAAGATTCCCACCCCTAAAAGACAAACATAACACACATTTACATGTAAAATAGGGCGCATCCACAAGCTAATGCTAATCGAAGCATATACATTTAAACAACAACAACAACAACAAAAAAAATACAGTTAATAACTGTACATGACCTCCTGAAAAATCCCAGTAAAACATACATGTTAACATGTCTCTCACTAATTATTATTTTGGTTTACCAAAGCAGTCAACATTTATTAGTTTACAAAGCCAGCATTACTGTAGGAACACAACAAATGCGCCAAGAGAACACCTAGAGTGCGCCACTAATGAGTGTCCCACGGGAAACAAACCCTACATACTGTAGTTCCGGGAAGAAACTATGACTATTTAGCTATGACTAAATATAAATGAAATATAAAAAATTATTAGTGGTAGTTAGTCTATTTTTCCATGTTTTATTAGATGGATCTATGTAATCAATGGTTAAATAATGTACCATTCCAATTATTTGTCCAATTATTTATTTAATATTTTTTCTTTTCTTTTCTTTTCTTTTCTTTTCTTTTCTTTTCTTTTCTTTTCTTTTCTTTTCTTCTCTTCTCTTCTCTTCTCTTCTCTTCTCTTCTCTTCTCTTCTCTTCTCTTCTTTTCTTTTCTTTTCTTTTCTTTTCTTTTCTTTTCTTTTCTTTTCTTTTCTTTTCTTTTCTTTTCTTTTCTTTTCTTTTCTTTTCTTTCCTGTGGAACACAAAAAAAAAAAAAAAAAAATTACATTTGTAAGTGGTTAAGAAATCCTATAGCTCAGTTCCAGGAGAGTATCTGTAGCTCAAACCCATGACATTGGTTAGCAACAGCAATATCATAGGTGTGATTCAATACACATGTATTTAAAACATTAGTAAATAAAATTAATAATTTAGTGTTCATTTTCATCTAAATTTTTATACAATAGGCCATTACAGATAAGTCTCCCTGAAACGAGTTTAGGTTAAGTGCATTCCTGAAGGTCATATTTGTTGTAGAGCATGTCTGACTGCTGCTGCAAACCTTCAGTCGCTGGCTCATGGCCATGTCAAACAGCATCCTCTGAGCCTGCAATCTACATCTTTATCTCCAACATCAGCACAGCCTTTGCCATGATTACACACACAGCCTTTTAACAGTTGCCTTAAGTGTACAGTATCTGTGTTAGCGTCCTATCTCTGGCTGAACGGATGGGCTCAAATAAATCACCCTGAATAAGAGAAATCAATAAGCAATCTGGGAGATTATTAATTAGTTAGCAGGGAATGAATTTCCCATCTGTCTAGATCCAAATAAGAGTAACACCAGATTTTGGAAGTCTGGTTTGATGGTGTGATTGGAGTTTTCTGATGGACACTCGTAGATCTCTCTCTCTCCCTCTCTCTCTCTCTCTCTCTCTCTCTCACTTTGTGAGTGCGTGTTGGGAGTGAACGTGCTGAGTGCTGCTGAGAGCGTGTGGAAGTGTGTGAGTTTTTTTATTCTTTTTTACAAAATGATGTAATATAAGTCTAAGGTGTCCCCTGAATGTGTCTGTGAAGTTGCAGCTCAAAATACCCCATAGATTTTTTTTAATTAATTTTTTTAACTGCCTATTTTGAGGCATAATTACAAATGCGCCGATTTATGCTGCGGCCCCTTTAAATCTCGCGCTCTCCGCCCCCTCCCGAGCTCTCGACACTCTCACTGCATAAACAAAGTTCACACAGCTAATATAACCCTCAAAATGGATCTTTACAAAGTGTTCATCATGCAGCATGTCTAATCGCGTAAGTACAGTGTTTATTTGGATGTTTACATTTGATTCTGAATGAGTTTGATAGTGCTCCGTGGCTAACGACTAATGCTACACTGTTGGAGAGATTTATAAAGAATGAAGTTGTGTTTATGCATTATACAGACTGCAAGTGTTTAATAATGAAAATAGCAACGGCTCTTGTCTCTGTGAATACAGTATAAAATGATGGTAACTTTAACCACATTTAACAGTACATTAGCAACATGCTAACGAAACATTTAGAGAGACAATTTACAAATATCACTAAAAATGTCATCTGATCATGGATCATGTCAGTTATTATCGCTCCATCTGCCATTTTTCGCTGTTGTCCTTGCTTGCTTACCTAGTCTGATGATTCAGCTGTGCACATCCAGACGTTAATACTGGCTGCCCTTGTGTAATGCATTGAACATGGGCTGGCATATGCAAATATTGGGGGCGTACACCCCGACTGTTACGTAACAGTCGGTGTTATGTTGAGATTCGCCTGTTCTTCGGAGGTCTTTTAAACAAATGAGATTTATATAAGAAGGAGGAAACAGTGGTGTTTGAGACTCACTGTATGTCATTTCCATGTACTGAACTCTTGTTATTGAACTATGCCGAGGTAAATTCAATTTTCAATTCGATGGCACCTTTAAATCTGCTTCTAGGATGAATAGTGCAGTTGTGATTTTTTTTTTTTTAGATCACATGGACAAAGTTAATCTGCTATTAGAGAGTGGAGTAGTGATTCAAGATACCTATACATCTGTTTTATCCCTAGTAAGTCCTGCTAAAAAGGTCATTATTTCGAATGTACCCCCGTTTTTGAAAAATGAGCTTTTGGAAAAAGAACTGGAGAGACATGGAAAATTAGTGTCTCCGATCAAAATGATTCCCATCAGCTGTAAATCTCCTTATCTTAAACACGTTGTGTCTTTTAGGAGACAAGTGCACATGATTCTTAAAAAGAGTGATGAAGAACTAAACATCGTTTTTAAGTTTAATGTTGATGATTTTGATTATACTGTGCATGTGACATCAGAAACGATTAAATGTTTTGGGTGCGGAACTTTCCAGTTGGTCATGTGATTCGCTCGTGCCCGGAGAGAGTAGGTAAGACAAGCCGGTCAGGTGCTGCTAACACAGCAGAACCACCGTTAGTTAGGGCTGAAAGCGTAGCCCCTTTACTGGATGAACCGCAGGGAATTATACAGGTTTCGCATGAAGAAATCCGAGATGGTAGCGATCAGGAGAATGAGGTAATGGAAGATTCAGTGAGTAAACAAAGTGAACAAAATGTACAAGATGACTTTAGTGTTGGTTGTACCGCGACTAGAGTAGCGGAGTCTGTGTTGCTTAATGAGGAGGATGTTTTGAAAGATGTGGATCTTTCAAAAATGTCAACCAAGAGAAAAAATCCAGAAAACAAGTCAAACACTGAACAAGTTACAAAAGTGTCAAGGTCGAATCTAACAAGTTCATCTCAGTTAGATGAAGGTTTGATGAACACTCAGGAGTCTGAAAGTGATGTTTGTGGAGACACACAGATGGATGTAGAGAGTGCTTACTCTTTCACCAGAATTCAGTCCTTTTTACAAAGAACAAAAGGCATGAGATCAATGAAAATTGATGATTTTTTCCCAGATTTAAAGTTGTTCCATGATTGAGTTAAACTATTCATGAAAAACACAGAACGCCCCGGCCAACCGATCTTCACTGATCAAGAAATTTTTTGTCTTAAAAAAATGATGATAAAAGTTAGAGCGCAATTAGTAAATGATGGTTAAGTGTTTTTTTTGTTTTTCTTTTTTTGTGTTAACCTCTTTTTGTTTAAATGCAGTTTTACATTTAGTATGTGTGATATAAAGCTGGGCTCTTTAAACATTAATGGTGCCAGAGAGGATGTAAAGAGAGTTTCTCTTTACAACTTGTTTAAGGTTAAGAAATTGGATGTCATTTTTTTTTTTGTTTTGTTTTGTTTTTTTTTTTTACAAGAAACACACAGCACAGCTGAGAATGAAACTGCATGGAAAAAAGAATGGGATGGGGAAGTTTTTCTCAGTCATAATCGTAGTAATAGTGGTGGAGTTGGAATCTTGTTTGCTAGAGATTTTTTACCCATTTCTTGTGTTACTGAGGAAATCATTGAGGGTCGCTTGCTAAAAATACAAGCTGTATTTGAAAATGTAAAATTTACTTTTATCAATGTATATGCTCCAACAGTTTAAACACTCTAAATACTATAATTAGTAATTGTAGTGATGATGGATACATGTTCCTGGGTGGTGATTTTAACTGCACTGCAGATTAACCTGCACTGCACTGCAACCTTAGAAACCACCTAGAACCACATGGAGCCAGTAAAACATGTCTTCTTAAATTATTTGAGGCAAATGATATATGTGATGTTTGGAGGTTTTTTCATAATACTCAGCGTCAATATACTTGGACTCATGGTAAAGATAACTCTTTGTCTATGGCTAGGCTTGATAGATTTTATTATTTTATTATTTTATTAACATCAGAGTAATGTACTTAAAGGTTGTTCAATACACCCAGTTGTTTTTTCAGATCATTCCCTTGTACAAGTCTCTATCTTTGTTAAAGATGTGAAATGCAAAAGTGCCTATTGGCATTTTAATGTATCCTTGCTTTCTGATAGTGTTTTTAAAGATGCTTTTAAGTATTTTTGGAGTGTTTATACAAAGACAAAATCTGAATACACTTCTCTACAACAATAGTGGGATATAGGGAAGGGCAAGATAAAACAGCTGTGCTTACAATATACTCTCAATGTCACACGGGACATGACTAAGTCTATGAAAAATTTGGAAAATGAAATAGTGAGGCTGCAAGATTTGGCAGACTCCACAAGTCAAGTCAAGTCAAGTCACCTTTATTTATATAGCGCTTTTTACAATGCAGATTGTGTCAAAGCAGCTTTACATTGATAACTGGTACATAATTTGGCTGCACAGCAGCTCTTAAATAATAGTGTCAATGCAGGCAGATCAAAGCACTGTTGAATAAATGTCAAGAATACTATTGAATATCAAATGTCAAGTGTCCCCAACTAAGCAAGCCCAAGGCGACAGCGGCAAGGAACCCAAACTCCATCAGGTGACATCAGGTGGCAAACAAGTGGCAAATAGGTGTTAAAATGGAGAAAAAACCTTGGGAGAAACCAGGCTTAGTCGGGGGGCCAGTTCTCCTCTGGCGAACAGTGCTTTGTTACAATCAAAGTATTTATTTCAGTTCCATCCAGTTGAGTATTTTTTCATCATGCCGGTATAGACGGTCTGTTGAGGAACTGTGCTACTGGCTGTCGTGTCGATGAGGCCTTCACAATGGATGATCCAGTTGACTCGATCTCTGCTGATACTTCAGGGCTACGTTGTGGTCATGTCCAGTTGAGGATCGTATTCATCACGCCGGTATGAACAGTCTGTTGAGGAACTGTGGCACTGGCTGTTGTGTTGATGATGTCTTCACAATGGATGATCTAGTTGACTCGATCTCTGCTGATACTTCAGGGCTGTGTTGTGGTTGTGTCATGGCACCGGTCCATGGTCTCAGCTGGATACGGCCCAGATCCGGTTGACTACGGTAAACCTCGGGATAAACAGAAAGACTAATATTAGCGTAGATGCCATTCTTTTTCTGATGTAACGAGTACATCTGGTGTTATAGGAAGTGTTCCCGGTTCCGGCTGACCTAATTTATGCAGCCTAATAATCCTTTAACGGATTTGAAAATATAAATTGATAATGTGTTATGTGTATGCCAGGTTAAAGAGATGCGTTTTTAGTCTAGATTTAAACTGACAGAGTGTGTCTGCTTCCCGAACAATGCTAGGAAGATTGTTCCAGAGTTTAGGTGCCAAATAGGAGAAGGATCTACCGCCTGCGGTTGATTTTGATATTCTAGGTATTATCAGCTGGCCTGAATTCTGAGATCGCAATAAACGTGAAGGACTATAATGTATTAAGAGCTTACTTAGGTACTGGGGAGCTAAACCATTTAGTGCTTTGTAAGTAATTAGCAAGATTTTAAAATCTATACGATGTTTAACAGGAAGCCAATGCAGTGATGACAGAACTGGGCTAATATGGTCATACTTTCTAGTTTTAGTAAGAACTCTAGCTGCTGCATTTTGTACGAGCTGTAGTTTATTTATCAAGCAAGCAGAGCAACCACCCAGTAGAGCGTTACAGTAATCTAGCCTTGAGGTCATAAACGCATGAACTAACTGTTCTGCATTTTTCATTGAGAGCATATGTCGTAGTTTAGATATATTTTTCAGATGGAAGAATGCAGTTTTACAGATGCTAGTAACATGGCCTTCAAATGAAAGATTGGCATCAAAGAGCACACCCAGGTTCCTAGCTGACGATGAAGACTTAACAGAGCAGCCATCAAGTGTTAGACAGTATTCTAGATTATTGCGTGAAGAAGTTTTCGTCCAAAAATTAGAATCTCTGTTTTTCCTGAATTTAGTAGTAGGAAATTACTGGACATCCAGTTTTTTATATCAGCTATACATTCTGTTAATTTAGCGAATTGGTGATTTTCATCAGGGCGTGAAGAAATATAGAGCTGAGTATCATCAGCGTAACAATGAAAACGAATGCCATGCTTCCTAATGATATCTCCCAAGGGTAGCATGTACAGAGTAAAAAGCAATGGTCCTAGTACTGAGCCTTGCGGTACTCCATACTGAACTTGTGATCGATATGACCTCTCTTCGTTTACTACTACAAACTGATAACGGTCAGATAAGTAAGATTGGAACCATGCCAATGCAATTCCACTAATGCCAACATAATTTTCGAGTCTGTTTAGAAGAATATTGTGATCAATAGTGTCAAATGCAGCACTAAGATCCAGTAACACTAATAGAGAGATACAGCCACGATCTGATGATAAGAGCAAATCATTAGTAACTCTAATGAGAGCAGTCTCAGTACTATGGTATGGTCTAAATCCTGACTGGAAATCTTCACAGATACTATTTCTTTCTAAAAAGGAACATAGTTGTGATGAAACTGCCTTTTCTAGTATTTTTGACAGAAAAGTGAGATTTGAGATCGGCCTGTAATTGACTAATTCTCTAGGATCAAGTTGTGGTTTTTTAATAAGAGGTTTAATAACAGCCAGCTTAAAGGTTTTTGGTATGTATCCTAGTGATAAAGATGAATTAACAATATTAAGAAGAGGATCTATGACCTCTGGAAGCATCTCTTTCAATAGCTTAGTCGGTATAGGGTCTAACATACATGTGGATGATTTTGATGATTTAACAAGTTTAGACAATTCTTTCTCTCCTAAAGCAGTAAATTAATTGAATTTTTCTTTAGGGAAACTACAATGCACTGTCTGACACAAGACTGTAGTAGACGGTTGCATGGTTATAATTTTCTCTCTAATATTATCAATCTTGCAAGTAAAGAAGTTCATAAAGTCATTACTGCTGTGCTCTTTGGAAACATCAGAAGTTGAAGCTTTATTTCTTGTTAATTTAGCCACTGTATCAAATAAATACCTAGGGTTGTGTTTATTTTCTTCTAAAAGTTTCGAAAAATAGGCAGATCTAGCAGTTTTTAAGGCCTTTCTGTACTCAGTCATTTTCTCTCTCCATGAAATGCGAAATCCTTCTAGTTTTGTTTTCTTCCAGCTGCGCTCCATTTTTCTAACTGCTGTTTTTATGGCCCGAGTGTGCTCATTGTACCAAGGTGTTGGATTAATTTCCTTAATCTTTTTTAAACACAAAGGAGCAACTGAGTCTAATGTGCTGGAAAAGAGAGAGTCAATAGTTTCTGTTGCAATATCGAGGTCTTCTAAGCTGTCTGGTATGCTAAGGCGATGAAACTGATCAGGAAGATTATTTATAAAGCAATCTTTAGTGGTAGAAGTGATGGTTCTACCATATTTATGGCAGGGAGGCAGTTTAGCTGCTTTCACTAAATGTAATATACACGAGACTAGATAATGATCTGAGATGTCGTCACTCTGCTGCAGAATTTCAACGGCATCAATATCGATTCCATGTGACAATATTAGATCTAAAGTATGATTACGACAATGAGTGGGTCCCGACACGTGTTGTCTAACACCAATAGAGTTCAGAATGTCTGTAAATGCCAATCCTAATGAGTCTTTTTTATTATCTACATGGATATTAAAATCACCAACAACAAGGACTTTATCTGCAGCTAGTACTAATTCTGATAGAAAATCTGCAATTTCTTTGATAAAGTCTGTATTGTGCCCTGGTAGCCTGTATATAGTAGCCAACACAAATGTCAACTTACATAATGTTACGTAAAGCACCATCACTTCGAGCAAATTATATTTGAAAGACTTCTGGCTGATACTGTAAATATTACTATAAATTACAGCAACACCTCCCCCTTTTCCTTTCTGTCGAGGATTGTGTCGATAATCATAACCTTGAGGGCTAGACTCATTTAAAGTAGTGTAATCATCCGGTTTTAGCCAGGTTTCTGTCAAACACAGCACATCTAGATTATTGTCTGTGATAATATCATTTACAATAAGTGCTTTTGAAGAAAGTGATCTAATATTTAACAACCCAAGCTTTATCATTTGTTTATCATTATTATCTCTATTTTTTATTTGTTGAACATCAATTAAATTTTTACCATTAAATGGGTTTGGAAGTTTTTTGTTTTTATTCATTCGGGGTACAGACGCAGTCTCTATTTGATAATATCTAGGTGCAAGAGTTTCTATGTGTTGGGAATTATCTGACTTCTGTAACGTGAGGTAGCTAGTAGACGGTTGGTTTAGCCAGTCTGTCTGCTTCCTGTCCTGGGCCCCATGTTTTAGTTCT
The DNA here is from genome assembly GCA_036281575.1 of Ancherythroculter nigrocauda. Classification (NCBI taxonomy): domain Eukaryota; kingdom Metazoa; phylum Chordata; class Actinopteri; order Cypriniformes; family Xenocyprididae; genus Ancherythroculter; species Ancherythroculter nigrocauda. The sequence goes on along the minus strand of VTFQ01000023.1, from coordinate 14,315,363 downwards.
GAGACTATGTGCCATATTACTAGAGAGAAGAGCAGCACCATCGCGGGACGGATGAATACCATCTCTCTTCAACAGGTCAGGTCTGCCCCAAAAGCTTTTCCAATTGTCTATGAAACCTATATTATTCTGCGGACACCACTTAGACAGCCAGCCATTGAGTGATGATAATCTGCTAACTATCTCATCACTCCTACGAACAGGACGAGGGCCAGAACAAATTACTTCTCCTGACATTGTACTTGCGAGTTCACACACCTCTTTAATGTTAATTTTAGTGATCTCCGACTGGCGAAGTCGAACATCATTTGTGCCGACGTGAATAATAATTTTAGAGTATTTACGATTAGCTTTTAAATTTGCTTTGATGTCAGGTGCTCTGGCTCCCGGCAAACATGTGACTATGGTGGCTGGTGTCTCTATTTTCACGTTCTGTGTAATAGAATCGCCAATAACTAGGGCACTTTCAACAGGATTCTCAGTGGGTGCGTCACTGAGTGGGGAGAACCTGTTTGATGTTCTTAATGGAACAGAAGAGTGGTGTTTTCCGCGGCTAGGCCGCCTCACCGTTACCCAAGTGCCCTGCTGCACGGGCTCTACAGCCGGAACCGAACAATGTACAGAGTTCACTAAGCTAGTCGCATCCAAAACAGTATCTGACGCCCCTGCATTCTTACTAGCCTCGATTAACCCTCAGGGGTCTGAGGATTTTTGGGGCCCCAGAGAAGTTTTGACATGCCCTGACATTTGTGCTTTTTTCAGTTGTTCATAAACATATTAATGACAAAAGTGTCATTACACTGTATTCAGCACAAAGTAGGCTACAATAATATGTGAGGAACATGTATGTACATGTTTGTGTTTTTGAAGGAATAACGTTTATGCGTGGTTATTGAAAAAACAAAAAACTTAAGTCACTGAAATAAGGCCAAAAAAAATATATTAAAACTGTGTTCACAAGGATTCTGGGTATTGGAGGTTGTAGACTAGAGTTTTTGCTTCAGAATGAAGTAAAATTATCCTTCCTACTCCTTCATATAAAACAATAGAGAGATTTAAATTTTCTAAGACACTTTTTGTCAAGAAACACTGTATGCGTGGAGGCGTGAATCATCATGAATAATGGGTGATTCTCACCTGAGAAGACAAAAGAATTGCATAATAATGACCTGGAATGACTTGCATATTAATGAGGCCTTTCAGTCAGGTAGGCTGTGAAAAAACCCTCTGTGATCATGCTGATAACAGGATTAAAGTCCACTCAGGACAAAAAAAAAAAACAAAACATGATTTTTGTGATCTCATGCATGCACGTATTATTGCACATGATATGAAGAAAATTTTGTATAGGCCTATGTTAAATTACAGTACCAGTCAAAAGATTGAACACATTGCCATTATAATGTTTTTAAAAGAAGTTTCAAGTCTCTAACCAAATAATGGTTTTCTATTTTAATATATTTTAAAATATAATGTATTTCTGTGATGCAAAGCGTCTGAACATTCCTACCTCTAGGGCATTTCATATAGGCTACTATATTTGTTATATTATAGAGCCTAAATGTTGATGTGCAGTTGACAAACTATACATCATTAAAAAGATCTAAGACTCAAGCTTCACATTTTGACTCTTAAAATCTTATATTGACCATAATTTCTTAATATGCTTAAAAGCATACACATTTGGAGAAATATTGATGGATTATCATATGTTTATATCAATTTTCTATACAGAGGAGCAATATTTATTATTCTATATTTATTGTCATCATTATGAGCGCTGGATGCTGTGTTTTTAATTCATACTTGCAGCCGGAGGGCGCTCTGCCCCTTTTGTCCACAAATGCCGCAGTAAAAAAAGAGGCATATCATGTGACAATCAAGGAACTAACAGAGGCAAGAGATCGCTAAATATGGCTATTCAAAACACTTTTGAAGACAATAAATACACGATTGAGATGATGTATGCATGTATTGACTGAATTTGCGTCTGAATATCGCTGGCTCCGTGGGCGTGGCCGCATTAGCGGATAATGAGCTGAATCACAGACTTCTGACATGGCTCTCTTTTCATACAGATTACATAAACACAGAAGGTTTGTTTTCGATTTGACTTACATGTTTTAAAACCTGACATCTTAACGTTTTTTTAGACATAAGTGTAATTTTTCTGTGATTAGTATTCACTAAGTTAAAGTTCATTTTCTGAGAACTATCAGATTGGACTTCGTTCAGAGGGAGATGAGAGATCACGCATCATGTTAGTTTTCTTTATTTTACAAAAAGCACAACATTTTCTTTTTGCTCTGAGTGTACACAAATGAAAGAAGATATTCCACAGATTAAAATGGTGTATAACTTTTAATTGTATGTGCAACATTGACGGAGTATTTTGAGTCTCTTTCACACTGATAAGAAAAAAACCACGGTGGTATCGCCGGCGATACCCTCAGACCTCAGAGTGTTAAAGTTTGGATGCGTGTCTCTAATTCTGAGATTCTCTCTGTCAGCCTGACTATTTCCCTACATTTATGACATGCAAATCCCTTGTCGCTGACTATTTCCCTACATTTATGACATGCAAATCCCTTGTCGCTGACAGAGAGAGCTACACTGAACATGTGACAAACTGAACATGAGATAACAGTGGGAAAGGATGACATGACTCACCGTGATTGTAGACTGATCCGAGTTACCACAGCTGTTTGATGAACGCGTTGAAAAGGAGCACGCGAGAACAAGCGAGATGCAAACGCGTTGTAACAGCGATTTAGATTCAAAGATTACAGGCTAGCGACGTCAGATTAATGTGGTAGGCAATAATAATAATAATATAAGCAACAATTAATAAAAGTAAGAGATTCAATAAAAGTAAGAGAAAACAAAGCTATACGGACACGCAAACACCAGCAGCTAGGCAGAGGCAGCGAGGCAGACAGGAGCAATCGAGCGTCAGAAAGAGAAACGGAACATTTTAAAGTTCTTAAAAGAAAAAAGTCAGCTCTATCTAACTTGTTTGGTTTTTCTGCACAAGGTGCTCTGGTTCGTTCCCACTTCAAGATACTGCTAAAATGGATGCACCTTCTAATTTTTTTTTCAGACTTGAACGAAAAAATGGACAAAAGAGACTCGTGCACTCTTTGCGGTCCAACACCGGGCAGTTGCTGCAAGATTCTGTGGAGATCCGTAAGAGCGCAGTTACTTTTTATGAGAAGCTTTTCAAGAAAGAGTTCCAGGAGAAACCTGAGGTGGCGCAGTCCTTCTATGAAGGCTTACCTAAAGTGTCTGAGGAGGCTAATGCTGAGTTGGATGCACAAATATCTGCTGATGAACTATATTCTGCATTGCAAAGCATAGAGAGTGGTAAAGCTCCAGGCATTGATGGCCTTCCTGTGGACTTTTATAACGTTTTCTGGCCTGTGATTGGCAAAGATTTGCAGCTTATTCTCAGAGACAGTTTAAGCAAAGGACATTTACCATTGAGCTGCAGGAGAGCAATTCTAACTTTCCTCCCCAAAAAAGGAGATTTGCAAGAGATAAAGAACTGGTGGCCAGTGGCTCTGCTCTGCACTGATTACAAACTTTTGTAAAAAGTGTTGGCCATCTGACAACATCATTTTAATTCGTGATTTTTTTGGACCTTTCCGTTTCATTGGGCTGTGAAAGTTGTCTGATTTCAATACATCAAGAAAAAGCTTTTGACAGAGTTGAACACCAGTATTTGTGGCAAACGTTAGATGCATTTGGGTTTAACTCTGGTCTTATAAACATGATTCGAGTCTTGTACAGTGACATTGAGAGTATTTTAAAGATCAACGGTGGTTTAAGTGCTCCTTTTAAGGTTCAAAGGGGAATCAGGCAAGGCTGTTCATTATCTGGCATGCTGTACTTCCTGGCCATAGAGCCTCTTATGCACAAATTAAGACAATCTCTTTCTGGTGTAAACCTTCCTGGATGTGAAACTGTTTTTAAATTATCTGCCTATGCCGATGATGTTATTGTTATTGTCAAAAAACAAGAAGATATTGACACACTTGTAGAAAATATTAATATTTTTGGTGCTTTGTCTTCTGCTAAGATTAACTGGTAGAAAAGTGAAGCTGTAATAGGTGATGAGTTAAGCAGGAAACTTGTTTTACCTGCCGGGTTAATAAAGAACAAGGGTGGTTTAAAATATCTTGGTCTATATCTTGGTAATGATTCTTTTGTGTGTAAAAATTGGGACAATGTTTTAGAGAAAGTCGAAGGATGTCTCAAGAAATGGAAATGGATTTTGCCACACATGTCTTTTAGAGGTCAAACACTAGTAATCAACAACCTAGTGTCATCTATGTTGTGGCACCGTTTATCATGTGTAGACCCTCCAGTGCAACTGCTGGCCAAGATACAGGCGGTGATGGTGGACTTTTTCTGGGACCGTCCTCAGTGGGTTCCACAGAGCGTATTGTTTCTGCCAAAAGAGGAAGGATGGCAGGGACTCATTCATCTCGCCAGTAGGGGTGCTGCTTTCCAACTTCGTTTCGTTCAGAGGCTCCTTGTTGGGCCCTTAGACCTTGTCTGGAGACCCTTAGCCCGAACCATATTGACCCGAAGCGGAAATTTGGGTCTTGCTGAGCCATTGTTTTTGATGGAGGAAATCATGTATCAAATGCTTGTTAAAGTTTTAAATAAAGGCAAACTAAGTGGTCGGGTTGATACTCCTTGGAGAGCTCATTTAGGGCTTGACAATGAGACCAGACCTGTGTGGAGAGCGATATACAAACCACCGTTGACAAAAGGGGTAGGAGATTTACAATGGAAAATCCTACATGATATTGTGGCTGTTAATGCTGTTAATATGTTTCTCTTATTAATATTTATGCTCCAAATGATGGTGTAGAAAGAGTTTCTTTTTTTAGAAAATTAAAAGAGGTTATTTCAAAAGTTCCACACAATAGTATAATTTTTTAGCTGGTGATTTTAATTGTACTCTTGATTTTACTATGGATCGGAATCATGTCGAACCGCATCAAAATTAAGCTAAAACTCTCAAAACCGTTGTTCAGTTTCATAATCTTGTGGATATATGGAGGGAAGCTTTTCCTTGCGATAAACAATATACGTGGCTTAAAATTAATTCTAACACCATTTGCACGACTTGATAGATTTTATGTTCAAATGAACAAGAGAGGAAGAATTTTTAATAGTAACATTTCGCCAACATCTTTTTCTGATCATCATTATATTGCGGTAACTATGACAACAACACAGAGGACTTCTTACCATAAAATTTGGCGTTTTAATAATAGATTATTACAAGACAAATCTTTCGTAAAATTTTTCACTATTTTTTGGGGAGAGTGGAGAGAGAGAAAGTTACAGTATAAAACGTTAAGCCAGTGGTGGGATATCGGAAAGGTACAGATTCAGATCTTTTGCCAACAATATACAAGCAATCGAATGATGGAACTGAAAGAAAAAGTCCAGTTTTTGGAACAGCAGATTCTCAAGTTAAGCAGTTACATCAGTGAGGATGAAGAGACGGAAACAGCAAAAAGGCTAAAAGAGTATAACTTGATTTTGAAGAATTTATATGAAGAAAGAAGTCGTAGTGCATTTTTATGGGGAAAATATCTTCAGTTAAACAGCATGGATTCTTCAACTACTTTCTTTTTCTCATTAGAGAAGAAGATTAATGAAAAGAAGAATATAAACCATCTTAAATTGTCAAATGGAAAAGAGATAACGGAAAAGAAAGAAATAATTTCACAAGCTTTACTTTTTTTATGAAGATTTATATACTGTACAACCTTGTGACCTAGAAGCAACTAATCAGCTTTTAGATGGACTTCCACATCTTGAAAAAGATGATGAAGCTGAATTGGAGAAACCTTTGTCATTTCAAGAGTTAACCATGTCTGTTTAGCAACAATCTCCAGGAAAATCACCAGGGCTGGATGGATTGACTTCTGAATTTTACAAAGCTTTCTGGTCTCTTATTGGACATAATCTGTATGCTGTGTTTCTTGAAAGCTCTGAATCAAAAGTCTTACCCCTCAGTTGCAGAAGAGCTGTAGTGACTCTTCTACCCAAGAAAGGAGATCTTGGTTTATTAAAAAACTGGCAACCAGTCTCTCTTTTGGGAACTGATTATAAAATATTATCTAAAACTTTGACAAATTGTCTTAAGAAATGCATAGCAACTATTATCCATGAAGATCAGTCTTATTGTGTACCAAAGCAATCTATATTTGACAATCTTTTTCTTGTGTGAGACATGTTACACTTAACTGAATTGCACAAACTTGATCTTGGTCTTGTGTGTTTGGACCAGGAGAAAGCCTTCGACAAAGTAGATCATGAATATCTGTTTAAAACACTTGAAGGCTTTGGCTTTGGGAAAGTTTTTATTTCATGGACAAGGCTTCTATATAAGGATGTTTATAGTATGCTGAAAATCAATGGAAATCTGACGAGGCCTTTTTCTGTACGTAGAGGAGTGAGACAGGGGTGCAGTTTATCTGGCCTATTGTACATAATTTCTATTGAACCGATGTTGAAGATGTTGAGAGAGAAACTGCAAGGATTGACATCATCTTTCTTCTCAAATACACCAGCAGTGAAACTAACAGCTTATGCTGATGACATCACAGTGATCATTCGATCCGATGATGATGTTAAAAATCTAATTTCGTGTCTTAACATCTTTCAGAATGCTTCTTCTGCACGTGTTAATTGGGAAAAAACTGACTTGTTGTTAGGGCATTGGACAAATCAGAATCCACCTCAGCTTCCACATCAACGTCTTTGGAATAAAGAAGGAGTTAAGATACTTGGACTATTTTTTGGGACTGAGCAGTATATGGAAAAAAACTGGGAAGGACTAATAGAAAAAGTGACAGGAAAGCTCCTGAGATGGAAATGGATTCAAGCCCAGCTATCTTTCAGAGGCAGAGTGTTAGTATTGAACAATCTAGCCGCCTCAATGCTGTGGCATCGTCTAACAGTGCTGGAACCTCCAGAAGAACTTTTGTCACACCTTCAAAAAGCTTTTATAGACTTTTTTTTGGAGTGGCCATTATTGGCTTCCCCCTGGAGTACTTTGTCTTCCTGTTATTGAGGGTGGTCAAGGATTAATTCATTTAGCCTCTAAGGTGAAAGCCATGAGGTTACAAACTGCCTCTGACTCTGTACTGTGGATTAGTTTTGGTCTTGCCATTGTAAGGGGGGAAAACAAGATGGAATTTGATAAAGAAATGTTATTGATTTCACGAAAAGTTGTAAAAGATATGTTTGGGATTAAGTTTTATGGATCTGTTTTTAAAGCTTGGAGTTATTTTAAGTTGGAGCGAAAAGAACATTTTGGTTTGGATGAACCACTTTTTTATAATCCTTGGTTTTCCCAAAAATGTATTACTTCCAACATTGATATTTCTAACTTTGTCTCAGGTAGGGTAACTAAGGTTGGACATTTGGTTGATTTGATAAATAGAGAGTGGTTATCAGTACCTTTTTTTTTTACAACAAAGATTGGAGGCAGATCAGAGAGAATAGTTGGACATATATTGAAGAATTGGAAATGTTCTTTTCGTACAGCTTTGGGGGAATATATAACCAATTTTATGTCTGGTAATGATTATATAAATGTGTTTTTTCCAGAAGTGTATATAACTCCACAGGTAGATTTTGCATTGTGCACTACCAACAAAAGTGTTTTTCTTTAAATGTAACTATTCAGTTTCAGCACTTTGCACTTTGTGCTTTGTGTAATAAATAGGGGTGTAACGATACGCTCAGGTCACGATACGGTACGTATCTTGATACAGAGTTCACGATACGATACATATCACGATATTTTGAACAAAATGAAACTGAAATTCAAACAAGATTTATTAAAAAAAACATGAACAAATTTCAATAATTTTCCTTGTTGTACATACAAGATCACATTTCAATAAAATAAATAAATATAAAATTTTAATAAAAACCTTCTGTATTCAAATTAACAGTTGAATAGGGCTGTCTGTCACTGAAAAAAAATGTTAAATTTAACATGAACTTAGAATTATGAATAGGGGTCGTTCACATATCGCGTCTAAAAACGCGTGGAAGGCGCGGCCGCACCGCTTCTCCTTTCCAAAGCGCTTGCGCTCCCGTGGCGTCGGTCGTTGCTATGCAACCATGAACTGAGCTCTCCAAGAGGATCAGGATGTTTCTGCAAAGGATAAATGATTTCTAGCCCTTGCATTTGTTTTACTACGAGATATATTGATGGAGATAAGATATAAAAACCACCATGTACAGCTATGATCAGCTGTTCGGCTGAGCTTTTGATGTTTTGTTACGGAAAGGCCATAGCTGATCGGTTGATTCTTGTCACACGACCTGCGGTGTGCTTGCAGCATTCTGAGAAGTTGAGAATTGCAGGCGCGTCGCGACCGCGTTGATCCCATTATGAGCGCACCTGCCGCGCGGCTACATTTGAAAATAATAACTGACTTGCACGCGGAAAAGACGCAATATGTGAACGGCCCCACAGAACTTCTTAAAGCAAAGCATCGCAAGCGTCTTTTGCTTTTCTGTGAGCACAGCTGTTGCTGTGCACTGCGGTGAAAGAAAGCCACGACTTTTCTCATGCGACCATGCAAGAGACTGACATGAGAAACGTTTAAACCTGCTTGCAAGATTCAATGTGTGCCCGAAACACTTACTGAACTAGAGAGCTGATTAAGACACACCATCTACGATAAATCGTTACACCCCTAATACTTATAGTAATTTAAAAATGTGGTAGCATTGGATCTGGACAGGAAGGATAACTCTGGGAGTTGGAAGGGGTGTGTCGCGATTCTGCCTTCTCACATCGCGATACAGGTTCGTGGACCTGCGTATCGCGATTTCGGTTTCATATCGCATATCGTTACAGCCCTAGAAAATACATCTTAATTTAAGTATTTTTAGATATTTGTACTTGAAATAATACACAAATACTCAGTAAGAAAAGCATTTTTGCAGCGTGAATGAATGAATGAATGAAATATTTAAACATCGCTTGCGCTTTAAAAAGGAGGAGGAGACCGAAAGAAACTTGGGGTTTACCAATGAGAACCTGCTCCTGACCAGGTTAGGTTACCTCCCTTTCATAAACAGGCTTGACTTACCCTGCTTTCTCTGGTTTGATATATCTCCCATTCTGAAACGGAAAACCCAGAGTTTCCCTCATTTCAGGGTTAACATACTCAGAGTTTTCACTTAACCTCCTTTCTGAAATGGGCCTCATGTCTAGTGTATACAGTAGGTGCGGAAAGTATTCAGACCCCCTTAAATTTTTCACTCTTTGTTATATTGCAGCCATTTGCTAAAATCATTTAAGTTCATTTTTTTCCTCATTAATGCACACACAGCACCCCATATTGACAGAAAAACACAGAATTGTTGACATTTTTGCAGATTTATTAAAAAATAAAAACTGAAATATCACATGGTCCTAAGTATTCAGACCCTTTGCTCAGTATTTAGTAGAAGCACCCTTTTGATCTAATACAGCCATGAGTCTTTTTGGGAAAGATGCAACAAGTTTTTCACACCTGGATTTGGGGATCCTTTTCTCCTTGCAGATCCTCTCCAGTTCTGTCAGGTTGGATGGTAAACGTTGGTGGACAGCCATTTTTAGGTCTCTCCAGAGATGCTCAATTGGGTTTAAGTCAGGGCTCTGGCTGGGCCATTCAAGAACAGTCACAGAGTTGTTGTGAAGCCACTCCTTCGTTATTTTAGCTGTGTGCTTAGGGTCATCAGATAATCTTATTTCTCACCATCTTGGAGTCCTTCAGGTGTTTTTAGCAAACTCCATGCAGGCTTTCATGTGTCTTGCACTGAGGAGAGGCTTCCGTCGGGCCACTCTGCCATGAAGCCCCGACTGGTGGAGGGCTGCAGTGATGGTTGACTTTCTACAACTTTCTCCCATCTCCCGACTGCATCTCTGGAGCTCAGCCACAGTGATCTTTGGGTTCTTCTTTACCTCTCTCACCAAGGCTCTTCTCCCCCGATAGCTCAGTTTGGCTGGACAGCCAGCTCTAGGAAGGGTTCTGGTCCTCCCAAACATCTTCTATTTAAGGATTATGGAGGCCACTGTGCTCTTAGGAACCTTAAGTGCAGCAGAAATTTTTTTGTAACCTTGGCCAGATCTGTGCCTTGCCACAATTCTGTCTCTGAGCTCTTCAGGCAGTTCCTTTGCTCTGACATGCACTGTGAGCTGTAAGGTCTTATATAGACAGGTGTGGAGCTTTCCTAATCAAGTCCAATCAGTATAATCAAACACAGCTGGACTCAAATGAAGATGTAGAACCATCTCAAGGTTGATCAGAAGAAATGGACAGCACCTGAGTTAAATATATGAGTGTCACAGCAAAGGGTCTGAATACTTAGGACTAGGGGTGTCGCAATATACCGGTATTGACAATAATCGTGATATTCAAAGCATGAAATATCGATATCGTGTTAATTTAGGGTGTGACGATATAGCGGTATTGGCGATAACCACAATATTTAAAATAAATAGGAAGCTTATGATATCATGACATGTAAATACTCCAGCGCCAGTACCTGGCTGAGCTCTCAGATGGCACTTTAACGCTGACACCTGTCAAACAAGAAGAAGACGCAGCGCGCAGCTATTCCGAGCGGGAGAGTGAGAGGCTTTGTCCACACCCGAAAAATTAAATAAGCTCGACAGTATGGGAGTTTTACGGCTCCTTAGACAGCCCAATCCGCAGGATTTGCCTAGCTACAGTCAGTGCGAAGGGTGGCAACACCACCAACCTTTTTACCTTATCTCCCTGCAGATTTTTACAGAGCATCAGTTGTGATTATTTTACTAGTCATGGAATGGGAAATGTTATATTAACCTGTTAACAGCGATTTTCTGTGTTCATATATTTAAATAAAGGATGATTATTTTAAGTACCGCGTTTTCTTTACTCGTCTTATTCAGCGTGATGTAGTTATGCATGCAGTTATATGCCCTCAAAATTCAAGATACACGGGCATTTTTTGCCCCGACAATTTTTTGTCATTATATCATATTATAAGATGTAGTTGTTTTACAATATCACACGAGAAAAAGTGCTGTTTTTCCCAAATCAGCACAAATGCAATGTTCCTTCAACTTATTGATAAATGAACAATGTGAGTTACATTTTAGACACAGTATTGTTAATATTGTTTTTTTCCCTTTATTTCGCCAACGAAATTTCAAAATGATGAACAGCTGAACAGAGTCCCCGTGCAACAGAAATGTTTTTGTTACTGATTGAATCCGCGTTTAGAACGAATGAATCCGAGCTTCGTTCCTGAATGAATCAGTCATTTGAACAAATCGGTTGACTCACTCACTCATTAAGACAGTGACTTGCTGCCACCTACTGGCAGTTTAGTTTAGTTTCATATTTAAGGTACATTTTAATTAAAAAGTTAAAATTAGAAAAATTTATTTAAATATTTAAATATTGAATTAAGTTTATGCAGACAAATTGTAAATGCTGTGTAACTATAGTAATGCCACTTCTCATTCTGTGTCACCTCTGTATTGCAAAGATGGATTTTGTTGATAATGATTCAATTTGATTGGTAACAGCCATAATGTATAGGCTAATATGCTAGTATTAATTTTTATTTCTTCAGGTCTTAAAAAGCCTTAAATTTGACTTTAAAAAAAGAGAAAAACTAAATAAACAAAGTAAAAATTATTTAGACTGATAAATTCCCCCCCCCCCAAGGATTCTATAAATATCGCGATATATCGATATTGTGATATTTTTTGGCCACAATAACCGTGGTGTGAAAAATCTAATATCATGACAGCCCTACTTAGGACCATGTGATATTTCAGTTTTTCTTTTTTAATAAATCTGCAAAAATGTCAACATTTCTGTGTTTTTCTGTCAATATGGGGTGCTGTGTGTACATTAATGAGGAAAAAAAAATTAACTTAAATGATTTTAGCAAATGGCTGCAATATAACAAAGAGTGAAAAATTTAAGGGGGTCTGAATACTTTCCGTACCCACTGTACATAAGTATCTATAACTCCAAAAGGAAATGAGATATTTTCACCAAAATTAACACGTATATATATGAGCACACTCTGAGGACACCCCAAAAAAGTGGTGGAGATCGGAACATAGGTGGTGCTACAACTGTCAAAAAACCTTTTAAAAACCATATTTTTCCTTACTAAATTGCCTGTATTGGCTGTAAATGGTCTTTTCTATCTATGATCTAAGTGTTAACATTTTTGATTTATGAAATATAATACCTTTTTATGTGCTTAACGGCCTTAAATGCTTGAACCCTGATAAATGCTGCTTGCAGCTTTAATTATTATTATTTTTTTGCTATAAAACTGATCGGGCAGCCCAAACTATAAGGCCTAGAGACTTGAAACTTTGTCAGATGGTAGTAGTCTTGCTCGCTACTCAGATACCCAACTTTTCCAAATCAGTCAATAGGTGGCGCTACAGCAATCAAAAGTGCGAAATGGCTCGTAACTCCTAGACCATTTGTCTCAGTCTCAATCTTATATAATTGGAATCCTTGGCTCAAGATGAACAAAACGTATTCCAGGCGGAAAAGAAATCGGTTCAAGCGAACGCTGGCACATTTGGCGCATTTGGCTGCCGCTGCTCTCCGGTTTTATTTCTTTTAATCTTAATTTTTGCCCATTTGAGAATATTTTAAGACCTTTGATTGAGGAGATCTCACCTGATTATTGCCAGATATTCTTTCATCGCTTGCTATGGTTTACCGAGTCGGATTTGATTGTGTGGATCTATTGAGAACTGTCTGATGACCTTGAGCATGGAAGAGTGAATCCAGATTGAAATGTGGTGTTATATCATCTGTGCACTGGTGTGCTGGAGTTCTACTGTTTGTTCTCCGAAGTGGGGTCTGTTTCCTGATCCCAGTGTGAACAATTCTCCAGATATGGTGCTTAAATACTCTTTGACGGATTTACAGAGACTAAAATCGTTCTGCCGTCTCTCCGGCAGAATATACAACCGCTGTGCTACATTGGGAATTGTGCGCGATCACAGGTACATCCACCGTGGATCTCTGTTTGTGAGGACTTCGACTGTGTCTCAGGATAATGATCATATCCCGGTCATTTGGTCACCACATCGCCGCTCTGCCGTCGGGTCAAATGGTAAGAGTCGGAGTGTCAATCTTGGAAACATTCGGTTGCTCAAACACGCACCTCTCAGCGCTCGGCAGTCTGCTGGCCTTACTACAGTTAAGATGGCCTTATTGAATGCAAGGTCAATATCAAATAAATCTTTTATTTTAAATGTCTTCTTTACATCTCACTCCTTAGACTTTGTATTTGTTACTGAGAGCTGGTTAAAACAGGGTGACTTAATGCCTCTTGCTGAGATTGCTCCTGTTGACTGTGCTTTTTTCAGTTCTCCACGGGCCTCTGGACAGGGTGGTGGAGTGGCAACAATATTTAAAAACAAGACTGTACCTATGGACACTTTTTCCAGTTTTGAGGTCCATTTATTGAAGGTTGATTTAAAGGTTGAATAAGGATCTGGTGACTCGGGCTGATAGACTATTGATTCTTGGGGATTTTAACATTCATCTCTGCTGCCCTTCGAAACTGTTGGTCAAAGAATTTGTAACTCTTTTAGAGTCTTTGAACTTTGTACAATCTGTATGTGGTCCAACTCACAATTTGGGTCACACACTCGATCTTGTGCTGTCTCGAGGCTTTTTGATCTCAAATCTGGAGGTTATTGATGCATGTATGTCTGACCATTATCCAATTTTGTTTGAATCTGAGTGCTTTCTCCCATCATCTATTTGCTCCCAGCCTTCATGTGTCTCTTGATTTATTCACTCTAACACTGCAAATTTGTTTTCTGAATATTACTTTTTACATTTTAATAATAATTTTCTTAACGAAACAGATACTGAATGCTTGGTTGACAAATTTATATAGTATCCTCTTCAATAATGCCACCTGCGCTCTCAGACAAGAGTGTCGAAAAGTGGAGCGAAAGTGGAAAAAAAGATAGGCTCCAGGTTTCATTTGATATTTTAAAATCAAGTCTGTTCAACTATCAAACAGCATTAAGGAAGGCAAAGTCTGATTTCTTTTCTCAATTAATTGTTGACAACGCGAAGAGACCAAAAGTACTGTTTGACATGATTGATTCTCTTCTAAACCTGACTATGAATAAATACTTTATCTGAAGCCTCTGCAGAGCTTTGTGAAGATTTTTTTTTAAAACATTTTGCTAAAAAAATTAATGATGTTGGATGCTCTATTGTTTACTCTGTAACTGTGTCAATTGAAACTGCCTTGCCCTATGAGTTGTCTGTCTAACTTTCAACCACTTTCTCCAATTTAGTTAGCAGATACAATCTCTACTATGAAGTGTTCTGGTTCCAAGTTAGATATTATCCCGGCTCGTCTTTTTAAGGATGTTTTTTTCTACCATTAGTTCTATGGTAACAACTATAGTTAACAGCTCTTTAGCCAAAGGTGTTGTTCCAGCTAATTTTAAACATGCAATTGTGCAACATCTGTTGAAAAAACCTCAACTTGATCCGGTAATGTGCAGTAACTATCGACCAATCTCTAAACTGCCTTTCATCTCTAAGCTTTTGGAGAAAGTATCGTTTTCACAGCTTCAGTCTTATTTGGATTTTTTTCATATTTTGGACATGTTCCAATCTGGTTTTAGATCATAGAATCACATTATGAAATAAATGTTTTTCTTCAAAACACGTTGGCCACAATTATTGGCACCCCTAGAATATTTATGAGTAAAATATCTCTGAAGTATATTCCCATTCATATGTACATTTTTTTTTAGCACACCAGGGTGATCATGAACATGAAATTGTCCAGCCATAACTTCCTGTTCCACAGGAGTACAAACATGAGGAAACACAAAGGCCAAATTCCCTTAATCATTCATCACAATGAGTAAAACCAAAGAATATAGTTCTGATGTGCAGCAAAAGATTGTTGAGCTTCACAAAATAGAAAGGGGCTGTAAGAAAATAGCTAAAGCATTGAAAATCCCCATTTCCACCATCAGGGCAATAATTAAGAAGTTCCAATCAACTAAAGATGTTAAAAATCTGCCTGGAAGAGGACGTGTGTCTGAATCGTCCTAATGCGTGGTGAGAAGGAAAGTTTGAGTGGCCAAAGACTCTCCAAGGATCACAGCTGAAGAATTGCAGAGATAAGTTGAGTCTTGAGTCTCAGAAAGCCTAAAAAAATGATCAAACAGCACCTACATCACCACAAGTTGCTTGGGAGGGTTTCAAGAAAAATCCTCTGCTCTCATCCAGAATCAATCTCCAGCATATTCAGTTGTTAGGCAAGACTGGAACTTCAAATGGGACCGACTTCTATGGTCAGATGAAACTAAAAAAAAGAGCTTTTTGGCAGCAAACCCACCAGATGGGTTTGGTGCACACATGGATAAAAAGGACCCCATGCCCACGGTTAAATATACTGTTGGATCTTTAATGTTGTGGGCCTATTTTTCTGCTGGAGGTCCTGGACATCTTGTTCAGATACATGGCTTCATGGATTCTATGAAATACCAACAGATAAAAAAATCAAACCCTGGCCGCTTCTGCTAGAAATCCAATAATGGGCCATGGTTGGAGCTTCCATCAGGACAGTGATCCAAAACAAACATCAAAACCAACACAAAAATGTGTCACTGAGCACAAAATGAAGCTTCTGCCATGGTCCCCTCACCTGAACCCTAAAGAAAATGAGTGAAGTGAACTGAAGAGAAGAGAAGAAGCACCAACATGGAGCTGGGAATCTGAAGGATCTGGAGAGATTCTGTATGAAGGAATGGTCTCTGATCTCGTCAGGTGTTCTCCAAACTCGTCAGGCATTAGAGGAGAAAACTCAGAGCTGTTACCTTGGCAAAAGGAGGTTGCAAAAAGTACTGAATAAAAGGGTGCCAATAATTGTGGCCAACGTGTTTTGGAGAAAACCATTTATTTCATAATGTGATTTTTTTTTTCCCCCCCACTTTCAATTCTTTTCCTTCAATGAAAGATTCGATTTTTGCTAATTTTATGAATTAAAGATCAAAAGGATAAACAATGCAGATTTATTTTTATAGTCATTAGGGCCAAAGCCCAAGGGGCTGAAGGCCCTTTTGTTTTCTTTAGAATTAGGGCCCAAGCGAAAATTCGCGCAGGGCCCTCTTGTTCTTCTAAGGATTATTAGGGCCAAAGCCCAAGGGGCTGAAGGCCCTTTTGTTTTCTTTAGAATTATTAGGGCCAAAGCCCAAGGGGCTGAAGGCCCTTTTGTTTTCTTTAGAATTATTATTAGGGCCCAAGCGAATTAAGCGCGCAGGGCCCTCTTGTTCTTCTAAGGATTATTATTATTTTTTTAGGGCCCAAGCGAATTAAGCGCGCAGGGCCCTCTTGTTCTTCTAAGGATATTTTTTTTTTTTTTTTTTTTTCGTCTTCCGGGGCTTTTTGGGGGCCTTAACATGCTCAAAAACTCTTGAAAATTGGCACACACATTGGAATCCGCGGCCATTAGGACGCCCCAGAGGCTGGTATCCGGGCGTGGCAGGGGGGCTCGACAGCGCCCCCTTGAAAAAAGTCTGAAAATTTGGTCCATATATTAAACACGCTTGCACGTATTAGTATGAAACTCGGTACACATATAGACCTCATCGGGCCGAACAACTTTCGTACTCTAAGTTAAACGCCACGCCAACAGGAAGTCAGCTATTAAGGGTTGTTTGAAAAACGCATGCTCTGGAATTTGATATACTCCTCCTAGACGATTAATCCGATCGCCACCAAACTCGGTCAGCATGAAGTCAAGACACTGATGATTAAAAATTGCCAGGGAATTTTTGATATCTCGAACGGTTTGGCTGTGGCGAGGCAACGAATTTATGGCGAGAAAAAGGAAACAGGAAATGTGTTATAACGTCTGCATACATATATTGATCTTTATGAAACTTCACGAGTGTGTTGGTTGTAGTAGTCTGATCACATGGATGTGACTATTGTGAGTCAAAGTTATAGCGCCACCAACTGGCAGCAGGAAGTGTATCACTTTTTGAAATGCTTTGAGATCACCCTCTTATTTTTACCTGATTTGCTTCAAACTTCATCAATGTAATGGCAATACACAGCAGATGTAGACCTATGACAGGATTTTTGATATTTGAAATATTGTTGCCATGGCAACAGGTCAAACTGTAATAATATTCTTGAGTGTTTTTGAGGCTCTTAACATGCTTCAAATTGCATGAAACTCGACACACACATCAATATTGTCAACCAGTAGACATGGACAAAGCCATAGAAATGGGCGTGGTGGAGGGGCTCAGTAGCGCCACCTTTTGACAAAAGTGGGGGGGTTAGTTTTTCCTACAGTCACCAAACTCGGTACACATATTGTTCTCATCAAGCCGGACAATTTTCTAATTTACATTCATTAGCTCCGACCAACAGGAAGTCGGCTATTTTTGTTTGAATGTTAATTTTTTGAAAAAACAGGCTATGAATTTTATACTACTACTCCTACAGGGTTTATCCAATTTACACCAAGCTTTTTTTAACTTGTTGCTAACACATTGAAGTTGTTTAATTGCAAACGGATTTTGGATACCTCAAACGGTTTGGCCGTGGCGAGGCAACAAATTTATGGCGAGAAAAAGGAAACAGGAAATGTGTTATAACGTCTGCATACATATATTGATCTTTATGAAACTTCACGAGTGTGTTAGTTGTAGTAGTCTGATCACATGGATGTGACTATTGTGAGTCAAAGTTATAGCACCACCAACTGGCAGCAGGAAGTGTATCACTTTTTGAAATGCTTTGAGATCACCCTCTTATTTTTACCTGATTTGCTTCAAACTTCATCAGTGTAATGTCAATACACAGCAGATGTAGACCTATGACAGGATTTTTGATATTTGAAATATTGTTGCCATGGCAACAGGTCAAACTGTAATAATATTCTTGAGTGTTTTTGAGGCTCTTAACATGCTTCAAATTGCATGAAACTCGACACACACATCAATATTGTCAACCAGTAGACATGGACAAAGCCATAGAAATGGGCGTGGTGAAGGGGCTCAGTAGCGCCACCTTTTGTCAAAAGTGGGGGGGGTTAGTTTTTCCTACAGTCACCAAACTCGGTACACATATTGTACTCATCAAGCTGGACAATTTTCTAATTTACATTCATTAGCTCCGACCAACAGGAAGTCGGCTATTTTTGTTTGAATGTTAATTTTTTGAAAAAACAGGCTATGAATTTTATACTACTACTCCTACAGGGTTTATCCAATTTACACCAAGCTTTTTTTAACTTGTTGCTAACACATTGAAGTTGTTTAATTGCAAACGGATTTTGGATATCTCAAACGGTTTGGCCGTGGCGAGGCAACGAATTTATGGCAAGAAAAGGGAAACAAAGTGTTATAACTTCTGCATACATTAATTGATTTTGATGAAACTTTGGCTTAGTCTTCGTTGTACAAGGCTGATCACATGGATTTGACTATTGTGATTCAAAGTCATAGCGCCACCAACTGGAAGCAGAAAATGTGTCACTTTCAGCATACATTGAGATCACCCTCTTATTTTTACCTGATTTGCTTCAAAATTCATCAGAATAATGTTAAAACTTGGCACATGTAATCCTTTGAAAATGGGCAGGGAGGAGGGGCTCTATAGCGGCACCTTGTAGTGCAGTAAATGTGGAGTGAATTTGACATAGTCCTTTGATGTTTAACCATTTTAAGTGCCTATTGCCCGCTGTGCACAGTTGCCCTGAAGCCACCGGGGTGGCGGTGCCACCGGGCTTGGGCCCGCCATCGCTGCTCGCAGCTATATTTTTAGGGCCCAAGCGAATTAAGCGCGCAGGGCCCTCTTGTTCTTCTAAGGATTATTAGGGCCCAAGCGAAAATTCGCGCAGGGCCCTCTTGTTCTTCTAAGGATTATTAGGGCCCAAGCGAAAATTCGCGCAGGGCCCTCTTGTTCTTCTAAGGATTATTATTATTATTATTTTTTTTTTTTTTTTTTTTTTTTTTTTTTCCGTCTTCCGGGGCTTTTTGGGGGCCTTAACATGCTCAAAAACTCTTGAAAATTGGCACACACATTGGAATCCGCGGCCATTAGGACGCCGGAGAGGCTGGTACCCGGGCGTGGCAGGGGGGCTCGACAGCGCCCCCTTGAAAAAAGTCTGAAAATTTGGTCCATATATTAAACATGCTTGCACGTATTAGTATGAAACTCGGTACACATATAGACCTCATCGGGCCGAACAACTTTCGCGCTCTAAGTTAATCGCCACGCCAACAGGAAGTCAGCTATTAAGGGTTGTTTGAAAAACGCATGCTCTGGAATTTGATATACTCCTCCTAGACGATTAATCCGATCGCCACCAAACTCGGTCAGCATGAAGTCAAGACACTGATGATTAAAAATTGCCAGGGGATTTTTGATATCTCGAACGGTTTGGCCGTGGCGAGGCAACGAATTTATGGCGAGAAAAAGGAAACAGGAAATGTGTTATAACGTCTTAATACATATATTGATCTTTATGAAACTTCACGAGTGTGTTCGTTATAGGAGTCTGATCACATGGATGTGACTATTGTGAGTCAAAGTTATAGCGCCACCAACTGGCAGCAGGAAGTGTATCACTTTTTGAAATGTTTTGAGATCACCCTCTTATTTTTACCTGATTTGCTTCAAACTTCATCAGTGTAATGTCAATACACAGCAGATGTAGACCTATGACAGGATTTTTGATATTTGAAATATTGTTGCCATGGCAACAGGTCAAACTGTAATAATATTCTTGAGTGTTTTTGAGGCTCTTAACATGCTTCAAATTGCATGAAACTCGACACACACATCAATATTGTCAACCAGTAGACATGGACAAAGCCATAGAAATGGGCGTGGTGGAGGGGCTCAGTAGCGCCACCTTTTGACAAAAGTGGGGGGGTTAGTTTTTCCTACAGTCACCAAACTCGGTACACATATTATTCTCATCAAGCCGGACAATTTTCTAATTTACATTCATTAGCTCCGACCAACAGGAAGTCAGCTATTTTGGTTTGAATGTTAATTTTTTGAAAAAACAGGCTATGAATTTTATACTACTACTCCTACAGGGTTTATCCAATTTACACCAAGCTTTTTTTAACTTGTTGCGAACACATTGAAGTTGTTTAATTGCAAACGGATTTTGGATATCTCAAACGGTTTGGCCGTGGCGAGGCAACGAATTTATGGCGAGAAAAGGGAAACAGGAAATGTGTTATAACTTTTGCATACATTGATTGATGTTTATGAAACTTCAGGAGTGTGTTGGTTGTAGTAGTCTGATCACATGGATGTAACTATTGTGAGTCAAAGTTATAGCGCCACCAAATGGCAGCAAGAAGTGTATCACTTTTAAAATGCTTTGAGATCACCCTCTTATTTTTACCTGATTTGCTTCAAACTTCATCAGTGTAATGTCAATACACAGCAGATGTAGACCTATGACAGGATTTTTGATATTTGAAATATTGTTGCCATGGCAACAGGTCAAACTGTAATAATATTCTTGAGTGTTTTTGAGGCTCTTAACATGCTTCAAATTGCATGAAACTCGACACACACATCAATATTGTCAACCAGTAGACATGGACAAAGCCATAGAAATGGGCGTGGTGGAGGGGCTCAGTAGCGCCACCTTTTGACAAAAGTGGGGGGGTTAGTTTTTCCTACAGTCACCAAACTCGGTACACATATTATTCTCATCAAGCCGGACAATTTTCTAATTTACATTCATTAGCTCCGACCAACAGGAAGTCAGCTATTTTGGTTTGAATGTTAATTTTTTGAAAAAACAGGCTATGAATTTTATACTACTACTCCTACAGGGTTTATCCAATTTACACCAAGCTTTTTTTAACTTGTTGCTAACACATTGAAGTTGTTTAATTGCAAACGGATTTTGGATATCTCAAACGGTTTGGCCGTGGCGAGGCAACGAATTTATGGCAAGAAAAGGGAAACAAAGTGTTATAACTTCTGCATACATTAATTGATTTTGATGAAACTTTGGCTTAGTCTTCGTTGTACAAGGCTGATCACATGGATTTGACTATTGTGATTCAAAGTCATAGCGCCACCAACTGGAAGCAGAAAATGTGTCACTTTCAGCATACATTGAGATCACCCTCTTATTTTTACCTGATTTGCTTCAAAATTCATCAGAATAATGTTAAAACTTGGCACATGTAATCCTTTGAAAATGGGCAGGGAGGAGGGGCTCTATAGCGGCACCTTGTAGTGCAGTAAATGTGGAGTGAATTTGACATAGTCCTTTGATGTTTAACCGTTTTAAGTGCCTATTGCCCGCTGTGCACAGTTGCCCTGAAGCCACCGGGGTGGCGGTGCCACCGGGCTTGGGCCCGCCATCGCTGCTCGCAGCTATATTTATTATTATTATTATTTTTTTTTTTTTTTTTTCGTCTTCCGGGGCTTTTTGGGGGCCTTAACATGCTCAAAAACTCTTGAAAATTGGCACACACATTGGAATCCGCGGCCATTAGGACGCCGGAGAGGCTGGTACCCGGGCGTGGCAGGGGGGCTCGACAGCGCCCCCTTGAAAAAAGTCTGAAAATTTGGTCCATATATTAAACATGCTTGCACGTATTAGTATGAAACTCGGTACACATATAGACCTCATCGGGCCGAACAACTTTCGCGCTCTAAGTTAATCGCCACGCCAACAGGAAGTCAGCTATTAAGGGTTGTTTGAAAAACGCATGCTCTGGAATTTGATATACTCCTCCTAGACGATTAATCCGATCGCCACCAAACTCGGTCAGCATGAAGTCAAGACACTGATGATTAAAAATTGCCAGGGGATTTTTGATATCTCGAACGGTTTGGCCGTGGCGAGGCAACGAATTTATGGCGAGAAAAAGGAAACAGGAAATGTGTTATAACGTCTTAATACATATATTGATCTTTATGAAACTTCACGAGTGTGTTCGTTATAGGAGTCTGATCACATGGATGTGACTATTGTGAGTCAAAGTTATAGCGCCACCAACTGGCAGCAGGAAGTGTATCACTTTTTGAAATGTTTTGAGATCACCCTCTTATTTTTACCTGATTTGCTTCAAACTTCATCAGTGTAATGTCAATACACAGCAGATGTAGACCTATGACAGGATTTTTGATATTTGAAATATTGTTGCCATGGCAACAGGTCAAACTGTAATAATATTCTTGAGTGTTTTTGAGGCTCTTAACATGCTTCAAATTGCATGAAACTCGACACACACATCAATATTGTCAACCAGTAGACATGGACAAAGCCATAGAAATGGGCGTGGTGGAGGGGCTCAGTAGCGCCACCTTTTGACAAAAGTGGGGGGGTTAGTTTTTCCTACAGTCACCAAACTCGGTACACATATTGTTCTCATCAAGCCGGACAATTTTCTAATTTACATTCATTAGCTCCGACCAACAGGAAGTCAGCTATTTTGGTTTGAATGTTAATTTTTTGAAAAAACAGGCTATGAATTTTATACTACTACTCCTACAGGGTTTATCCAATTTACACCAAGCTTTTTTTAACTTGTTGCGAACACATTGAAGTTGTTTAATTGCAAACGGATTTTGGATATCTCAAACGGTTTGGCCGTGGCGAGGCAACGAATTTATGGCAAGAAAAGGGAAACAAAGTGTTATAACTTCTGCATACATTAATTGATTTTGATGAAACTTTGGCTTAGTCTTCGTTGTACAAGGCTGATCACATGGATTTGACTATTGTGATTCAAAGTCATAGCGCCACCAACTGGAAGCAGAAAATGTGTCACTTTCAGCATACATTGAGATCACCCTCTTATTTTTACCTGATTTGCTTCAAAATTCATCAGAATAATGTTAAAACTTGGCACATGTAATCCTTTGAAAATGGGCAGGGAGGAGGGGCTCTATAGCGGCACCTTGTAGTGCAGTAAATGTGGAGTGAATTTGACATAGTCCTTTGATGTTTAACCGTTTTAAGTGCCTATTGCCCGCTGTGCACAGTTGCCCTGAAGCCACCGGGGTGGCGGTGCCACCGGGCTTGGGCCCGCCATCGCTGCTCGCAGCTATATTTATTATTATTATTATTTTTTTTTTTTTTTTTTTTCGTCTTCCGGGGCTTTTTGGGGGCCTTAACATGCTCAAAAACTCTTGAAAATTGGCACACACATTGGAATCCGCGGCCATTAGGACGCCGGAGAGGCTGGTACCCGGGCGTGGCAGGGGGGCTCGACAGCGCCCCCTTGAAAAAAGTCTGAAAATTTGGTCCATATATTAAACATGCTTGCACGTATTAGTATGAAACTCGGTACACATATAGACCTCATCGGGCCGAACAACTTTCGCGCTCTAAGTTAATCGCCACGCCAACAGGAAGTCAGCTATTAAGGGTTGTTTGAAAAACGCATGCTCTGGAATTTGATATACTCCTCCTAGACGATTAATCCGATCGCCACCAAACTCGGTCAGCATGAAGTCAAGACACTGATGATTAAAAATTGCCAGGGGATTTTTGATATCTCGAACGGTTTGGCCGTGGCGAGGCAACGAATTTATGGCGAGAAAAAGGAAACAGGAAATGTGTTATAACGTCTTAATACATATATTGATCTTTATGAAACTTCACGAGTGTGTTCGTTATAGGAGTCTGATCACATGGATGTGACTATTGTGAGTCAAAGTTATAGCGCCACCAACTGGCAGCAGGAAGTGTATCACTTTTTGAAATGTTTTGAGATCACCCTCTTATTTTTACCTGATTTGCTTCAAACTTCATCAGTGTAATGTCAATACACAGCAGATGTAGACCTATGACAGGATTTTTGATATTTGAAATATTGTTGCCATGGCAACAGGTCAAACTGTAATAATATTCTTGAGTGTTTTTGAGGCTCTTAACATGCTTCAAATTGCATGAAACTCGACACACACATCAATATTGTCAACCAGTAGACATGGACAAAGCCATAGAAATGGGCGTGGTGGAGGGGCTCAGTAGCGCCACCTTTTGACAAAAGTGGGGGGGTTAGTTTTTCCTACAGTCACCAAACTCGGTACACATATTGTTCTCATCAAGCCGGACAATTTTCTAATTTACATTCATTAGCTCCGACCAACAGGAAGTCAGCTATTTTGGTTTGAATGTTAATTTTTTGAAAAAACAGGCTATGAATTTTATACTACTACTCCTACAGGGTTTATCCAATTTACACCAAGCTTTTTTTAACTTGTTGCGAACACATTGAAGTTGTTTAATTGCAAACGGATTTTGGATATCTCAAACGGTTTGGCCGTGGCGAGGCAACGAATTTATGGCGAGAAAAGGGAAACAGGAAATGTGTTATAACTTCTGCATACATTGATTGATGTTTATGAAACTTCAGGAGTGTGTTGGTTGTAGTAGTCTGATCACATGGATGTAACTATTGTGAGTCAAAGTTATAGCGCCACCAAATGGCAGCAAGAAGTGTATCACTTTTAAAATGCTTTGAGATCACCCTCTTATTTTTACCTGATTTGCTTCAAACTTCATCAGTGTAATGTCAATACACAGCAGATGTAGACCTATGACAGGATTTTTGATATTTGAAATATTGTTGCCATGGCAACAGGTCAAACTGTAATAATATTCTTGAGTGTTTTTGAGGCTCTTAACATGCTTCAAATTGCATGAAACTCGACACACACATCAATATTGTCAACCAGTAGACATGGACAAAGCCATAGAAATGGGCGTGGTGGAGGGGCTCAGTAGCGCCACCTTTTGACAAAAGTGGGGGGGTTAGTTTTTCCTACAGTCACCAAACTCGGTACACATATTATTCTCATCAAGCCGGACAATTTTCTAATTTACATTCATTAGCTCCGACCAACAGGAAGTCAGCTATTTTGGTTTGAATGTTAATTTTTTGAAAAAACAGGCTATGAATTTTATACTACTACTCCTACAGGGTTTATCCAATTTACACCAAGCTTTTTTTAACTTGTTGCTAACACATTGAAGTTGTTTAATTGCAAACGGATTTTGGATATCTCAAACGGTTTGGCCGTGGCGAGGCAACGAATTTATGGCAAGAAAAGGGAAACAGGAAATGTGTTATAACTTCTGCATACATTGATTGATGTTTATGAAACTTCACGAGTGTGTTGGTTGTAGTAGTCTGATCACATGGATGTAACTATTGTGAGTCAAAGTTATAGCACCACCAACTGGCAGCAAGAAGTGTATCACTTTTAAAATGCTTTGAGATCTCCCTCTTTTTTTCATCTGATTTGCTTCAGACTTTATCAGTGTAATGTCAATACACAGCAGATGTAGACCTGTGACAGGATTTTTGATATTTGAAATATTGTTGCCATGGCAACACATCAAACTTTAATAATATTCTTGAGTAATTTTGAGGCTCTTAACATCCTTCAAATTGCATGAAACTCGACACACACATCAATATTGTCAACCAGTAGACATGGACAAAGCCATAGAAATGGGCGTGGTGGAGGGGCTCAGTAGCGCCACC
Organism: Ancherythroculter nigrocauda; assembly: GCA_036281575.1. NCBI lineage: Eukaryota > Metazoa > Chordata > Actinopteri > Cypriniformes > Xenocyprididae > Ancherythroculter > Ancherythroculter nigrocauda. The sequence goes on along the minus strand of VTFQ01000023.1, from coordinate 14,289,754 downwards.
TTTTGACAAAAGTGGGGGGGATAGTTTTTCCTACAGACACCAAACTCAGTACACATATTTTTCTCATCAAGCCGGACAATTTTCTAATTTACATTCATTAGCTCCGACCAACAGGAAGTCGGCTATTTTTGTTTGAATGTTAATTTTTTGAAAAAACAGGCTATGAATTTGATACTACTACTCCTACAGGGTTTATCCAATTTACACCAAGCTTTTTTCAACTTGTTGCTAACACATTGAAGTTGTTTAATTCCAAACGGATTTTGGATATCTCAAACGGTTTGGCCGTGGCGAGGCAACGAATTTATGGCAAGAAAAGGAAACAAAGTGTTATAACTTCTGCATACATTAATTGATTTTGATGAAACTTCGGCTTAGTCTTCGTTGTACAAGGCTGATCACATGGATGTGACTATTGTGATTCAAAGTCATAGCGCCACCAACTGGAAGCAAAAAATGTGTCACTTTCAGCATACATTGAGATCACCCTCTTATTTTTACCTGATTTGCTTCAAAATTCATCAGAATAATGTTAAAACTTGGCACATGTAATCCTCTGAAAATGGGCAGGGAGGAGGGGCTATATAGCGGCACCTTGTAGTGCAGTAAATGTGGAGTGAATTTGACATAGTCCTTTGATGTTTAACCGTTTTAAATGCCTATTGCCCGCTGTGCACAGTTGCCCTAAAGCCACCGGGGTGGCGGTGCCACCGGGCTTGGGCCCGCCATCGCTGCTCGCAGCTATATATATATTTTTTTTTTTTTATTATTTTTCCGTCTTCTGGGGCTTTTTGGGAGCCTTAACATGCTCAAAAACTCCTGAAAATTTGCACACACATTGTAATCCGCGGCCATTAGGATGCCGCAGAGGCTGGTACCCGGGCGTGGCAGGGGGGCTCGACAGCGCCCCCTTGAAAAAAGTCTGAAAATTTGGTCCATATATTAAACACGCTTGCACGTATTAGTATGAAACTCGGTACACATATAGAACTCATCGGGCCGAACAACTTTCGTACTCTAAGTTAAACACCACGCCAACAGGAAGTCAGCTATTAAGGGTTGTTTGAAAAACGCATGCTCTGGAATTTGATATACTCCTCCTAGACGATTAATCCGATCGCCACCAAACTCGGTCAGCATGAAGTCAAGACACTGATGATTAAAAATTGCCAGGGGATTTTTGATATCTCGAACGGTTTGGCCGTGGCGAGGCAACGAATTTATGGCGAGAAAAAGGAAACAGGAAATGTGTTATAACGTCTGCATACATATATTGATCTTTATGAAACTTCACGAGTGTGTTGGTTGTAGTAGTCTGATCACATGGATGTGACTATTGTGAGTCAAAGTTATAGCGCCACCAACTGGCAGCAGGAAGTGTATCACTTTTTGAAATGCTTTGAGATCACCCTCTTATTTTTACCTGATTTGCTTCAAACTTCATCAATGTAATGGCAATACACAGCAGATGTAGACCTATGACAGGATTTTTGATATTTGAAATATTTTTGCCATGGCAACAGGTCAAACTGTAATAATATTCTTGAGTGTTTTTGAGGCTCTTAACATGCTTCAAATTGCATGAAACTCGACACACACATCAATATTGTCAACCAGTAGACATGGACAAAGCCATAGAAATGGGCGTGGTGGAGGGGCTCAGTAGCGCCACCTTTTGACAAAAGTGGGGGGGTTAGTTTTTCCTACAGTCACCAAACTCGGTACACATATTGTTCTCATCAAGCCGGACAATTTTCTAATTTACATTCATTAGCTCCGACCAACAGGAAGTCGGCTATTTTTGTTTGAATGTTAATTTTTTGAAAAAACAGGCTATGAATTTTATACTACTACTCCTACAGGGTTTATCCAATTTACACCAAGCTTTTTTTAACTTGTTGCTAACACATTGAAGTTGTTTAATTGCAAACGGATTTTGGATACCTCAAACGGTTTGGCCGTGGCGAGGCAACAAATTTATGGCGAGAAAAAGGAAACAGGAAATGTGTTATAACGTCTGCATACATATATTGATCTTTATGAAACTTCACGAGTGTGTTAGTTATAGTAGTCTGATCACATGGATGTGACTATTGTGAGTCAAAGTTATAGCACCACCAACTGGCAGCAGGAAGTGTATCACTTTTTGAAATGCTTTGAGATCACCCTCTTATTTTTACCTGATTTGCTTCAAACTTCATCAGTGTAATGTCAATACACAGCAGATGTAGACCTATGACAGGATTTTTGATATTTGAAATATTGTTGCCATGGCAACAGGTCAAACTGTAATAATATTCTTGAGTGTTTTTGAGGCTCTTAACATGCTTCAAATTGCATGAAACTCGACACACACATCAATATTGTCAACCAGTAGACATGGACAAAGCCATAGAAATGGGCGTGGTGAAGGGGCTCAGTAGCGCCACCTTTTGTCAAAAGTGGGGGGGTTAGTTTTTCCTACAGTCACCAAACTCGGTACACATATTGTTCTCATCAAGCTGGACAATTTTCTAATTTACATTCATTAGCTCCGACCAACAGGAAGTCGGCTATTTTTGTTTGAATGTTAATTTTTTGAAAAAACAGGCTATGAATTTTATACTACTACTCCTACAGGGTTTATCCAATTTACACCAAGCTTTTTTTAACTTGTTGCTAACACATTGAAGTTGTTTAATTGCAAACGGATTTTGGATATCTCAAACGGTTTGGCCGTGGCGAGGCAACGAATTTATGGCAAGAAAAGGGAAACAAAGTGTTATAACTTCTGCATACATTAATTGATTTTGATGAAACTTTGGCTTAGTCTTCGTTGTACAAGGCTGATCACATGGATTTGACTATTGTGTTTAAAAGTCATAGTGCCACCAACTGGAAGCAGAAAATGTGTCACTTTCAGCATACATTGAGATCACCCTCTTATTTTTACCTGATTTGCTTCAAAATTCATCAGAATAATGTTAAAACTTGGCACATGTAATCCTTTGAAAATGGGCAGGGAGGAGGGGCTCTATAGCGGCACCTTGTAGTGCAGTAAATGTGGAGTGAATTTGACATAGTCCTTTGATGTTTAACCATTTTAAGTGCCTATTGCCCGCTGTGCACAGTTGCCCTGAAGCCACCGGGGTGGCGGTGCCACCGGGCTTGGGCCCGCCATCGCTGCTCGCAGCTATATTTATTATTATTATTTTTTTTTTTCTATGTTTTGGGGTTTTTGGGGCCCTTGACATGCTCAAAAACTCTTGAAATTTTGCACACGGGTCAGAACCCGCGGCCATTACAGCCGGACAGAAGCTGGTACCCGGGCGTGGCAGGGGGGCTCGACAGCGCCCCCTTGAATTGGGTCCGAAATTTTGGTCTATATATCAAACACGCTTGCACATACAAGTATAAAACTCGGTACACATATAGACCTCATCGGGCTGAACAACTTTCGTACTCTAAGTTAAACGCCACCTCAACAGAAAGTCAGTTATTATGGGTTGTTTGAAAAACGCATGCTCTGGAATTTGATATACTCCTCCTAGACGATTAATCCGATCGCCACCAAACTCAGTCAGCATGAAGTCAAGACATTGATGATTAAAAATTGCCAGCGGATTTTTGATATCTCGAACGGTTTGGCCGTGGCGAGGCAACGAATTTATAGCGAGAAAAAGGAAACAGGAAATGTGTTATAACGTCTGCATACATATATTGATCTTTATGAAACTTCACGAGTGTGTTGGTTGTAGTAGTCTGATCACATGGATGTGACTATTGTGAGTCAAAGTTATAGCGCCACCAACTGGCAGCAGGAAGTGTATCACTTTTTGAAATGCTTTGAGATCACCCTCTTATTTTTACCTGATTTGCTTCAAACTTCATCAGTGTAAAGTCAATACACAGCAGATGTAGACCTATGACAGGATTTTTGATATTTGAAATATTGTTGCCATGGCAACAGGTCAAACTGTAATAATATTCTTGAGTGTTTTTGAGGCTCTTAACATGCTTCAAATTGCATGAAACTCGACACACACATCAATATTGTCAACCAGTAGACATGGACAAAGCCATAGAAATGGGCGTGGTGGAGGGGCTCAGTAGCGCCACCTTTTGACAAAAGTGGGGGGGTTAGTTTTTCCTACAGTCACCAAACTCGGTACACATATTGTTCTCATCAAGCCGGACAATTTTCTAATTTACATTCATTAGCTCCGACCAACAGGAAGTCGGCTATTTTTGTTTGAATGTTAATTTTTTGAAAAAACAGGCTATGAATTTTATACTACTACTCCTACAGGGTTTATCCAATTTACACCAAGCTTTTTTTAACTTGTTGCTAACACATTGAAGTTGTTTAATTGCAAACGGATTTTGGATACCTCAAACGGTTTGGCCGTGGCGAGGCAACAAATTTATGGCGAGAAAAAGGAAACAGGAAATGTGTTATAACGTCTGCATACATATATTGATCTTTATGAAACTTCACGAGTGTGTTAGTTATAGTAGTCTGATCACATGGATGTGACTATTGTGAGTCAAAGTTATAGCACCACCAACTGGCAGCAGGAAGTGTATCACTTTTTGAAATGCTTTGAGATCACCCTCTTATTTTTACCTGATTTGCTTCAAACTTCATCAGTGTAATGTCAATACACAGCAGATGTAGACCTATGACAGGATTTTTGATATTTGAAATATTGTTGCCATGGCAACAGGTCAAACTGTAATAATATTCTTGAGTGTTTTTGAGGCTCTTAACATGCTTCAAATTGCATGAAACTCGACACACACATCAATATTGTCAACCAGTAGACATGGACAAAGCCATAGAAATGGGCGTGGTGAAGGGGCTCAGTAGCGCCACCTTTTGTCAAAAGTGGGGGGGTTAGTTTTTCCTACAGTCACCAAACTCGGTACACATATTGTTCTCATCAAGCTGGACAATTTTCTAATTTACATTCATTAGCTCCGACCAACAGGAAGTCGGCTATTTTTGTTTGAATGTTAATTTTTTGAAAAAACAGGCTATGAATTTTATACTACTACTCCTACAGGGTTTATCCAATTTACACCAAGCTTTTTTTAACTTGTTGCTAACACATTGAAGTTGTTTAATTGCAAACGGATTTTGGATACCTCAAACGGTTTGGCCGTGGCGAGGCAACAAATTTATGGCGAGAAAAAGGAAACAGGAAATGTGTTATAAAGTCTGCATACATATATTGATCTTTATGAAACTTCACGAGTGTGTTAGTTGTAGTAGTCTGATCACATGGATGTGACTATTGTGAGTCAAAGTTATAGCACCACCAACTGGCAGCAGGAAGTGTATCACTTTTTGAAATGCTTTGAGATCACCCTCTTATTTTTACCTGATTTGCTTCAAACTTCATCAGTGTAATGTCAATACACAGCAGATGTAGACCTATGACAGGATTTTTGATATTTGAAATATTGTTGCCATGGCAACAGGTCAAACTGTAATAATATTCTTGAGTGTTTTTGAGGCTCTTAACATGCTTCAAATTGCATGAAACTCGACACACACATCAATATTGTCAACCAGTAGACATGGACAAAGCCATAGAAATGGGCGTGGTGAAGGGGCTCAGTAGCGCCACCTTTTGTCAAAAGTGGGGGGGTTAGTTTTTCCTACAGTCACCAAACTCGGTACACATATTGTTCTCATCAAGCTGGACAATTTTCTAATTTACATTCATTAGCTCCGACCAACAGGAAGTCGGCTATTTTTGTTTGAATGTTAATTTTTTGAAAAAACAGGCTATGAATTTTATACTACTACTCCTACAGGGTTTATCCAATTTACACCAAGCTTTTTTTAACTTGTTGCTAACACATTGAAGTTGTTTAATTGCAAACGGATTTTGGATATCTCAAACGGTTTGGCCGTGGCGAGGCAACGAATTTATGGCAAGAAAAGGGAAACAAAGTGTTATAACTTCTGCATACATTAATTGATTTTGATGAAACTTTGGCTTAGTCTTCGTTGTACAAGGCTGATCACATGGATTTGACTATTGTGATTCAAAGTCATAGCGCCACCAACTGGAAGCAGAAAATGTGTCACTTTCAGCATACATTGAGATCACCCTCTTAATTTTACCTGATTTGCTTCAAAATTCATCAGAATAATGTTAAAACTTGGCACATGTAATCCTTTGAAAATGGGCAGGGAGGAGGGGCTCTATAGTGGCACCTTGTAGTGCAGTAAATGTGGAGTGAATTTGACATAGTCATTTGATGTTTAACCATTTTAAGTGCCTATTGCCCGCTGTGCACAGTTGCCCTGAAGCCACCGGGGTGGCGGTGCCACCGGGCTTGGGCCCGCCATCGCTGCTCGCAGCTATATTTATTTTTTTATTTTTTTTTATTTATTTTTTTTTTCCGTCTTCCGGGGCTTTTTGGGGGCCTTAACATGCTCAAAAACTCTTGAAAATTGGCACACACATTGGAATCCGCGGCCATTAGGACGCCCCAGAGGCTGGTATCCGGGCGTGGCGGGGGGGCTCGACAGCGCCCCCTTGAAAAAAGTCTGAAAATTTGGTCCATATATTAAACACGCTTGCACGTATTAGTATGAAACTCGGTACACATATAGACCTCATCGGGCCGAACAACTTTCGTACTCTAAGTTAAACGCCACGCCAACAGGAAGTCAGCTATTAAGGGTTGTTTGAAAAACGCATGCTCTGGAATTTGATATACTCCTCCTAGACGATTAATCCGATCGCCACCAAACTCGGTCAGCATGAAGTCAAGACACTGATGATTAAAAATTGCCAGGGGATTTTTGATATCTCGAACGGTTTGGCCGTGGCGAGGCAACGAATTTATGGCGAGAAAAAGGAAACAGGAAATGTGTTATAACGTCTGCATACATATATTGATCTTTATGAAACTTCACGAGTGTGTTAGTTGTAGTAGTCTGATCACATGGATGTGACTATTGTGAGTCAAAGTTATAGCACCACCAACTGGCAGCAGGAAGTGTATCACTTTTTGAAATGCTTTGAGATCACCCTCTTATTTTTACCTGATTTGCTTCAAACTTCATCAGTGTAATGTCAATACACAGCAGATGTAGACCTATGACAGGATTTTTGATATTTGAAATATTGTTGCCATGGCAACAGGTCAAACTGTAATAATATTCTTGAGTGTTTTTGAGGCTCTTAACATGCTTCAAATTGCATGAAACTCGACACACACATCAATATTGTCAACCAGTAGACATGGACAAAGCCATAGAAATGGGCGTGGTGAAGGGGCTCAGTAGCGCCACCTTTTGTCAAAAGTGGGGGGGTTAGTTTTTCCTACAGTCACCAAACTCGGTACACATATTGTTCTCATCAAGCTGGACAATTTTCTAATTTACATTCATTAGCTCCAACCAACAGGAAGTCTGCTATTTTTGTTTGAATGTTAATTTTTTGAAAAAACAGGCTATGAATTTTATACTACTACTCCTACAGGGTTTATCCAATTTACACCAAGCTTTTTTTAACTTGTTGCTAACACATTGAAGTTGTTTAATTGCAAACGGATTTTGGATATCTCAAACGGTTTGGCCGTGGCGAGGCAACGAATTTATGGCAAGAAAAGGGAAACAAAGTGTTATAACTTCTGCATACATTAATTGATTTTGATGAAACTTTGGCTTAGTCTTCGTTGTACAAGGCTGATCACATGGATTTGACTATTGTGTTTAAAAGTCATAGTGCCACCAACTGGAAGCAGAAAATGTGTCACTTTCAGCATACATTGAGATCACCCTCTTATTTTTACCTGATTTGCTTCAAAATTCATCAGAATAATGTTAAAACTTGGCACATGTAATCCTTTGAAAATGGGCAGGGAGGAGGGGCTCTATAGCGGCACCTTGTAGTGCAGTAAATGTGGAGTGAATTTGACATAGTCCTTTGATGTTTAACCATTTTAAGTGCCTATTGCCCGCTGTGCACAGTTGCCCTGAAGCCACCGGGGTGGCGGTGCCACCGGGCTTGGGCCCGCCATCGCTGCTCGCAGCTATATTTATTATTATTATTTTTTTTTTTCTATGTTTTTGGGGTTTTTGGGGCCCTTGACATGCTCAAAAACTCTTGAAATTTTGCACACGGGTCAGAACCCGCGGCCATTACAGCCGGACAGAAGCTGGTACCCGGGCGTGGCAGGGGGGCTCGACAGCGCCCCCTTGAATTGGGTCCGAAATTTTGGTCTATATATCAAACACGCTTGCACATACAAGTATAAAACTCGGTACACATATAGACCTCATCGGGCTGAACAACTTTCGTACTCTAAGTTAAACGCCACCTCAACAGAAAGTCAGTTATTATGGGTTGTTTGAAAAACGCATGCTCTGGAATTTGATATACTCCTCCTAGACGATTAATCCGATCGCCACCAAACTCAGTCAGCATGAAGTCAAGACATTGATGATTAAAAATTGCCAGCGGATTTTTGATATCTCGAACGGTTTGGCCGTGGCGAGGCAACGAATTTATAGCGAGAAAAAGGAAACAGGAAATGTGTTATAACGTCTGCATACATATATTGATCTTTATGAAACTTCACGAGTGTGTTGGTTGTAGTAGTCTGATCACATGGATGTGACTATTGTGAGTCAAAGTTATAGCGCCACCAACTGGCAGCAGGAAGTGTATCACTTTTTGAAATGCTTTGAGATCACCCTCTTATTTTTACCTGATTTGCTTCAAACTTCATCAGTGTAAAGTCAATACACAGCAGATGTAGACCTATGACAGGATTTTTGATATTTGAAATATTGTTGCCATGGCAACAGGTCAAACTGTAATAATATTCTTGAGTGTTTTTGAGGCTCTTAACATGCTTCAAATTGCATGAAACTCGACACACACATCAATATTGTCAACCAGTAGACATGGACAAAGCCATAGAAATGGGCGTGGTGGAGGGGCTCAGTAGCGCCACCTTTTGACAAAAGTGGGGGGGTTAGTTTTTCCTACAGTCACCAAACTCGGTACACATATTGTTCTCATCAAGCCGGACAATTTTCTAATTTACATTCATTAGCTCCGACCAACAGGAAGTCGGCTATTTTTGTTTGAATGTTAATTTTTTGAAAAAACAGGCTATGAATTTTATACTACTACTCCTACAGGGTTTATCCAATTTACACCAAGCTTTTTTTAACTTGTTGCTAACACATTGAAGTTGTTTAATTGCAAACGGATTTTGGATACCTCAAACGGTTTGGCCGTGGCGAGGCAACAAATTTATGGCGAGAAAAAGGAAACAGGAAATGTGTTATAACGTCTGCATACATATATTGATCTTTATGAAACTTCACGAGTGTGTTAGTTATAGTAGTCTGATCACATGGATGTGACTATTGTGAGTCAAAGTTATAGCACCACCAACTGGCAGCAGGAAGTGTATCACTTTTTGAAATGCTTTGAGATCACCCTCTTATTTTTACCTGATTTGCTTCAAACTTCATCAGTGTAATGTCAATACACAGCAGATGTAGACCTATGACAGGATTTTTGATATTTGAAATATTGTTGCCATGGCAACAGGTCAAACTGTAATAATATTCTTGAGTGTTTTTGAGGCTCTTAACATGCTTCAAATTGCATGAAACTCGACACACACATCAATATTGTCAACCAGTAGACATGGACAAAGCCATAGAAATGGGCGTGGTGAAGGGGCTCAGTAGCGCCACCTTTTGTCAAAAGTGGGGGGGTTAGTTTTTCCTACAGTCACCAAACTCGGTACACATATTGTTCTCATCAAGCTGGACAATTTTCTAATTTACATTCATTAGCTCCGACCAACAGGAAGTCGGCTATTTTTGTTTGAATGTTAATTTTTTGAAAAAACAGGCTATGAATTTTATACTACTACTCCTACAGGGTTTATCCAATTTACACCAAGCTTTTTTTAACTTGTTGCTAACACATTGAAGTTGTTTAATTGCAAACGGATTTTGGATACCTCAAACGGTTTGGCCGTGGCGAGGCAACAAATTTATGGCGAGAAAAAGGAAACAGGAAATGTGTTATAAAGTCTGCATACATATATTGATCTTTATGAAACTTCACGAGTGTGTTAGTTGTAGTAGTCTGATCACATGGATGTGACTATTGTGAGTCAAAGTTATAGCACCACCAACTGGCAGCAGGAAGTGTATCACTTTTTGAAATGCTTTGAGATCACCCTCTTATTTTTACCTGATTTGCTTCAAACTTCATCAGTGTAATGTCAATACACAGCAGATGTAGACCTATGACAGGATTTTTGATATTTGAAATATTGTTGCCATGGCAACAGGTCAAACTGTAATAATATTCTTGAGTGTTTTTGAGGCTCTTAACATGCTTCAAATTGCATGAAACTCGACACACACATCAATATTGTCAACCAGTAGACATGGACAAAGCCATAGAAATGGGCGTGGTGAAGGGGCTCAGTAGCGCCACCTTTTGTCAAAAGTGGGGGGGTTAGTTTTTCCTACAGTCACCAAACTCGGTACACATATTGTTCTCATCAAGCTGGACAATTTTCTAATTTACATTCATTAGCTCCAACCAACAGGAAGTCTGCTATTTTTGTTTGAATGTTAATTTTTTGAAAAAACAGGCTATGAATTTTATACTACTACTCCTACAGGGTTTATCCAATTTACACCAAGCTTTTTTTAACTTGTTGCTAACACATTGAAGTTGTTTAATTGCAAACGGATTTTGGATATCTCAAACGGTTTGGCCGTGGCGAGGCAACGAATTTATGGCAAGAAAAGGGAAACAAAGTGTTATAACTTCTGCATACATTAATTGATTTTGATGAAACTTTGGCTTAGTCTTCGTTGTACAAGGCTGATCACATGGATTTGACTATTGTGTTTAAAAGTCATAGTGCCACCAACTGGAAGCAGAAAATGTGTCACTTTCAGCATACATTGAGATCACCCTCTTATTTTTACCTGATTTGCTTCAAAATTCATCAGAATAATGTTAAAACTTGGCACATGTAATCCTTTGAAAATGGGCAGGGAGGAGGGGCTCTATAGCGGCACCTTGTAGTGCAGTAAATGTGGAGTGAATTTGACATAGTCCTTTGATGTTTAACCATTTTAAGTGCCTATTGCCCGCTGTGCACAGTTGCCCTGAAGCCACCGGGGTGGCGGTGCCACCGGGCTTGGGCCCGCCATCGCTGCTCGCAGCTATATTTATTATTATTATTTTTTTTTTTCTATGTTTTTGGGGTTTTTGGGGCCCTTGACATGCTCAAAAACTCTTGAAATTTTGCACACGGGTCAGAACCCGCGGCCATTACAGCCGGACAGAAGCTGGTACCCGGGCGTGGCAGGGGGGCTCGACAGCGCCCCCTTGAATTGGGTCCGAAATTTTGGTCTATATATCAAACACGCTTGCACATACAAGTATAAAACTCGGTACACATATAGACCTCATCGGGCTGAACAACTTTCGTACTCTAAGTTAAACGCCACCTCAACAGAAAGTCAGTTATTATGGGTTGTTTGAAAAACGCATGCTCTGGAATTTGATATACTCCTCCTAGACGATTAATCCGATCGCCACCAAACTCAGTCAGCATGAAGTCAAGACATTGATGATTAAAAATTGCCAGCGGATTTTTGATATCTCGAACGGTTTGGCCGTGGCGAGGCAACGAATTTATAGCGAGAAAAAGGAAACAGGAAATGTGTTATAACGTCTGCATACATATATTGATCTTTATGAAACTTCACGAGTGTGTTGGTTGTAGTAGTCTGATCACATGGATGTGACTATTGTGAGTCAAAGTTATAGCGCCACCAACTGGCAGCAGGAAGTGTATCACTTTTTGAAATGCTTTGAGATCACCCTCTTATTTTTACCTGATTTGCTTCAAACTTCATCAGTGTAAAGTCAATACACAGCAGATGTAGACCTATGACAGGATTTTTGATATTTGAAATATTGTTGCCATGGCAACAGGTCAAACTGTAATAATATTCTTGAGTGTTTTTGAGGCTCTTAACATGCTTCAAATTGCATGAAACTCGACACACACATCAATATTGTCAACCAGTAGACATGGACAAAGCCATAGAAATGGGCGTGGTGGAGGGGCTCAGTAGCGCCACCTTTTGACAAAAGTGGGGGGGTTAGTTTTTCCTACAGTCACCAAACTCGGTACACATATTGTTCTCATCAAGCCGGACAATTTTCTAATTTACATTCATTAGCTCCGACCAACAGGAAGTCGGCTATTTTTGTTTGAATGTTAATTTTTTGAAAAAACAGACTATGAATTTTATACTACTACTCCTACAGGGTTTATCCAATTTACACCAAGCTTTTTTTAACTTGTTGCTAACACATTGAAGTTGTTTAATTGCAAACGGATTTTGGATATCTCAAATGGTTTGGCCGTGGCAAGGCAACGAATTAATAGCAAGAAAAGGGAAACAAAGTGTTATAACTTCTGCATACATTAATTAATTTTGACGAATCTTCGGCTGTGTCTTCGTTCTACAAGGCTGATCACATAGATGTGACTATTGTGAGTCAAAGTTATAGCGCCACCAACTGGCAGCAGGAAATGTGTTACTTTCAGCATGCTTTGAGATCACCATCTTATGTTTACCCTATTTGCTTCAAACTTCATTTAAATAATGTCAAAACATGTCAGATGTAGGCCTTTGAAAAGAATTGTGATATCTCAAACACAGTTGCCTTGGCAACGCATCAAACTTTTATATTGGTTTTGAATGCTTTTGAGACTCTTAGCATGCTTCAAATTGTTTGAAACTCCACACACACATCAGGATTGTTAGCCAGTAGACATGGGCAAAGCCTTAGAAACGGGCAGGGAGGAGGGGCTCTATAGCGCTACCTTGTAGTGCAGCAAATGTGGAGTGAATTTGACAGTCCTTTTATGCTTAACTGTTTTAAATGCCCATTGCCCGCCATGCACAGTTGCCCTGAAGCCACAGGGGTGGCGGTGCCACCGGGCTTTGGCCCGTCATCGCTGCTCGCAGCTATATTCTTTGATTATATTTACCAAGGGTGCCAATAATTCTGATCACCACTGTACCTAACCAGCATATGCTGTTTTTGTCAAAAGGATAATAAGAGCTTCACTGCTTGTGAGGCATGTCGTGTTTGTCTCTCATTATCAATCACTCCAGCGGCCTCGCCCTACTCACAAAAATGGCCGCCGAGTGAAATGACTCGTCTTAAAGGGACTTTGCTAATGCACGGATACAATAATGATACACATGCGTTCTTTATTTACTTTTTCTTTATTTACCGACTATGTTTACCTAGATACTCGCTGGCATTTTGAGATAAATTTGTGTGAATTTGTCCATGTAGGCGCAAGGAGAGGTGAAAGAGAATTCATTTTATTATTTGCACGCTGTCTGAGGCGCGCAGCTCTGATGCTTCGGGTGTGTGTGCTGCTCACACAAAACTTCTCACACAGCGTGCGTGAATTCTCTTCCACTTGAATGCTTAAATTGGCAAGGCTTGAAAACGCATGCAAATGAAAACTTTCGTGATCATGCAGCGCTGGGCCGATCGGGACACTGACAGTTCCTTCAACTGTCCGGAACATCTTTCACGCTGAAAAGTGTGCCTACTTCCGTCATGTTTAGCACTAAATAAATGACAGATCCCCACTGTAACATCACGTAAGGTAAATAAGAGGATGACATCTAGTGGAGGAGACTAGTAACAAGATTTACGTCAATCAGATATTATGTTCAGTGTTTGCAGAAATAAATACAAAAAAAAATCGATTCATGGCTTTTGAGAATCGATATCGACTCGACCACATTTTAAAAAGCCCTATTGATTACTTTCCTACTGTAGAAGCAAAAATAATAATAAAAACAAAACTATATTCTTTATCTCTTCTTTTAAAACAAAGAGACATCCTTTTTCTAATTCATGTTTCATAAAATATTGATCTTTATCTTTGATGAGAAAAGTATTGCCACCCCTGCACTTACATTGGTGCCATGGCTTAAAATATATTCTCCATCCCACCACAAACCCCAATCTGTTTAATTTCTTTAATCACTGTGTTTCTTGTTGAAACATAACATTAATTTCTTTAGTTTCAATACATTCCTTCAACAAAGCCAGCTTATTTCTATCTCTTGCCCCCTTTATGTTCAAGGACCCTAATCTTAGGATTAGGGCTGCACGATTAATCGCATGCTATTCTCACGCGCATTTCGTCAGTAAAGCCGGTTCCCTGATTACCGCTAAATCGCCATCACCTGTTTTTAAACAGAGCGCCTTTTAATAGACGGAGCCGTAGTTCACGGACAAGCCACGCAATATCGCGTTCATTATCGCAGGCGATTCATCTGCGATATGAACGCGATATTGCGTGGCTTTTCAGTGATCTACGGCTCTGTCTATTAAATGCCGCTTCATTTGAAAGCAGGTGATGGCGATTTAGCGGTAATCAGGGAACCGGCTTTACTGACGAAATGCTCGTGAGAATAGCATGCGATTAATCGTGCAGCCCTACTTAGGATATCCATGAAAAGAAAACAGGGTAAGAGATTAAACAAAACCAGAGATGTAAAAAGAAACTCAAAAAAGATACAGACACCCATGTGGTTCCTATTTTGATTTGCCTCTTTTATTCTGACCCCTAGTCCAAACATTTCTTGAGCTATGCTTTCTTGCCGTTAAGTATTTCTTTAACCTAAATCTCTTCTGCTGGGACAGTACTTCAATACTATACTCTCTACATATTTTTATCACTGATTCTACAAATGAATTCAGATCAGGAAAAAACGCAAGTTCAACATTTGTTCCTTTTGTTTCATCCAGGAATTTATTAATCTGTTCAACAGTATACAAGTCATACACATCAACACAAGTTCATAGGCCTTATCCATATCACCATCAATGCATGATTCATCATCTCTAATGCTACCCTTAGTGACTTCAGACTTCCATCTATTTTATTATCACTACTCTCAACACTACTCTCAACATTATTCAACTTATTCAAAAACGCTTCACATTCTGGACTATCAGTGTTTTGCTGAGCACTTCCATCACTGACACTACTACCACTTGGTTTTTCATCATCATTAACATGAACCACTTGTCTTACCTCAGTGTTGCTCTCTTTCTGAATGTTCATCATATCACATTCCACATTGACTGTCTCTGCCTGCAACCTGTCTTCCATCGCTACATTATTTTCCACAACTTTCTGTAGGCCTTGATTTTCATCAGCGCGTTGTTTATGCGGACAGGTGAAACGTTTGTGTCCAATGTCTCCACACTGAAAACAACATAAATTGCTTGTATACACAATGTATGAGCTCTCCTCATGAGTCACACGGAAAGATACATCGAGCGTTTTGTCAGGAGATGTTAAAAACATGTTATAAACTTGCCTTCTTAAAGACAACACGTTTTAACAATGCGTTTTTACATCTGATTGGAATCGTTTTCACCCCACCTGCAATTTTTCTGAACCTAGATGGCTCTATTTGAGACAGTAACTTTTGTAACCGGCGCAGATAAGGGTGTTACAGGCACATCATTTTCCTGAACCCAAATTCCTTTTTCAATCATCGTCTTTACTAAATTTTCTTTTTTCAAGAACACTACAACCACCTTATTCATTCTTGAGGCAGAGTTTATGTTTTCGTGACCAATTTTTTCAGCAACTGCTAAGAGCACATGTTCAAATGTTGCACCTAATTCTGGCACACACCTGAAACCATTCTGGAGAGAGAGAGAGGCAACGCTCCCCTCTCCAGGGTAGACATAATTTTAACCTCAATCTCTCTACTTTATTAAATCAGTGAAACACTAACACTTTTACTAAAAAAATATCAAAGAAAATGGGTTTGGAATCTGTTAACCAGGAAAAAATCAGAAAAACCGTGCACTCTCCCACATGCAACCCAAACACTACATTCACTCCCAGCATGCACCAGAGAAAAAGAGAACATAAATGTCAGTACAAAATACCATGAGGAAACCATGACATTAATCATGTTAAATGACAACTCTGGGATCATCTGCATCAGAGGATTCTTTTTTTCTTGTTCTTCTGCTTATTTACTTTTGTATTGAAATGTCTAAAATGAACTGGGGTGGAGTTAGAGGAAAAGGGTTATGAAGAATGGTACAGGATCATTTTGAAAAGGTAAATTTGATTAACAGAAGAAAAATTACTCTGTCTTAAGTGGCACCCATTGTGACGGGACAGGGGGTCTATATGCTGGATTACACTAAGCACACAATAACACAAAGGCAATTGCAAAATGTATATTTAGATACAACAATATTAACAGCAATAAATAAAAGATATTCATATCATAATAACAGTTGTCATGTTAAAATTCCAGGTGAAGATAAAGCATCTTTTATTGCTCCCTTCACCAAGTGTGTTCCAAATGATGAGCCACATTTGCCCTGCTCTCTCTAAAATTATCACTCAGCCCTTCACAGTGAGGGCACACAGATGCTCACTTCCAATTGGAATTCGTCCATAGAGGTTATGTATTTAAAATTCATCCAAATTAGCCAACCGCTCAGAATGCCTGTCATTCAATCAGAATCAGAATAAATTAGTAGTAAATTACTACTAATTTAATCATGTCAGGTTGCATAATTAATCCATTAATCATACACTATATGTTTTCACAGAGGTTTGTTGGAACTGAATCTCTCCTGCTAAAGGTTAAAAGTCATGATTTTCCATAGAGCTGGTGGATACTGTCACCACTTAAAATGGACAGTACAGATTGCCTAGTCATGCTAGTATCAGCAAAACACAACTGGTTGCTGGCTTTGTAGTGTGAACTTGGCATCATTAAGAAATCAATGTGGTATCTGTTTCAAATGACTATTGTGGCTGAAAATTTTAGGATGGAAATGTTGTTTGCTTTGGAGATGGTGTATGTAACACACACACACACACACACACACACACACACACACACACACACACACACACACACACACATTAATGGTGACTATTGCATATATGTCAAGTCAAGTCACCTTTATTTATATAGCGCTTTTTACAATGCAGATTGTGTCAAAGCAGTTTTACAGTGATAACTGGTATATAATTTGGCTGCACAGCAGCTCTTAAAGAATAGTGTCAATGCAGGCAGATCAAAGCACTGTTGAATAAATGTCAAGAATACTGTTGAATATCAAATGTCAAGTCAAATGTCAAGTGTCCCCAACTAAGCAAGCCAAAGGCGACAGCGGCAAGGAACCCAAACTCCAACAGGTGACATCAGGTGGCAAACAGGTGGCAAATAGGTGTTAAATGGATAAAAAAAAACTTGGGAGAAACCAGGCTTAGTCGGGGGGCCAGTTCTCCTCTGGCGAACAGTGCTTTGTTACGATTCAGGTTGCTATCATAAGTCTGATAGGATCGCAACATTCAAAGTATTTATTTCAGTTCCATCCAGTTGAGGATCGTATTCATCACGCCGGTATGGACGGTCTGTTGAGGAACTGTGGCACTGGCTGTCGTGTCGATGAGGCCTTCACAGTGGATGATCTAGTTGACTCGATCTATGTTGATACTTCAGGGCTGTGTTGTGGTCGTGTCAGGGCGCCGGTCCTCGGTCTCATCTGGATACGGCTCGGATCTGGTTGACTACGGTAAACCTCGGGATAAACAGAAAAACTAATATTAGCGTAGATGCCATTCTTCTTCTGATGTAACGAGTACATCTGGTGTTATAGGAAGTGTTCCCGGTTCCGGCTGACCTAATTTATGCAGCCTAATAATCCTTTAACGGATTTGAATATATATATTTATAATGTGTTATGTGTATGCCAGGTTAAAGAGATGCATTTTTAGTCTAGATTTAAACTGACAGAGTGTGTCTGCTTCCCGAACAATGCTAGGAAGATTGTTCCAGAGTTTAGGTGCCAAATAGGAGAAGGATCTACTGGGGAGCTAAACCATTTAATGCTTTGTAAGTAATTAACAAGATTTTAAAATCTATATGATGTTTAACAGGAAGCCAATGCAGTGACGACAGAACTGGGCTAATATGGTCATACTTCCTAGTTCTAGTAAGAACTCTAGCTGCTGCATTTTGTACGAGCTGTAGTTTATCAATCAAGCGGGAGGAACAACCACCCAGTAGAGCGTTACAGTAATCTAGCCTCGAGGTCATGAACGCATGAACTAACTGTTCTGCATTCTTCATTGAGAGCATATGTCGTAGTTTAGATATATTTTTAAGATGGAAGAATGCGGTTTTACAGATGCTAGTAACATGGCCTTCAAATGAAAGATTGGTATCAAAGAGCACACCCAGGTTCCTAGCTGACGACGAAGACTTAACAGAGCAGCCATCAAGTGTTAGACAGTATTCTAAGTTATTACGTGAAGAAGTTTTTGGTCCAAAAATTAGAATCTCTGTTTTTTCTGAATTTAGTAGTAGGAAATTACTGGTCATCCAGTTTTTTATATCAGCTATGCATTCTGTTAATTTTGCGAATTGGTAAGTTTCGTCAGGGCGCGAAGAAATATAGAGCTGAGTATCATCAGCGTAACAATGAAAACTAACACCATGCTTCCTAATGATATCTCCCAAGGGTAGCATTTACAGAGTGAAAAGCAACGGTCCTAGTACTGAGCCTTGCGGTACTCCATATTGAACTTGTGATCGATATGACCTCTCTTCATTTACTACTACAAACTGATAACGGTCAGATAAGTATGATTTTAACCATGACAATGCAATTCCACTAATGCCAACATAGTTTTCGAGTCTATTTAAAAGAACATAGTTGTGATGAAACTGCCTTTTCTAGTATTTTTGACAGAAAAGTAAGATTTGAGATCGGCCTGTAATTGACTAATTCTCTAGGATCAAGTTGTGTTTTTTTTTAATAAGAGGTTTAATAATAGCCAGCTTAAAAGTTTTTGGTATGTATCCTAGCATCTGGAAGCATCTCTTTCAATAGCTTAGTCAGTATAGGGTCTAATTTGTATATATGGTATATATGATAAGATTATATTATTGAGAAGATTCATAATGTGTATATCCTACTGCATGCTAGCAATGTGCAAACTAGATACTGTATTGAAAATATAGTCTACAGTACATAATTTTAACAACAACTACTCAGGTAATATATTTAGATTGAGACAGACGCATAAATGTCAGTGGGCCTACTTCTGTGCATCAAAATAGATTAAGTTTGGTCACAGTGATGACAATTTTTTTGGGGGGCACCTGAAAAAGTTAGAGTGGGAGAGGTGGAGATAAGCATATGTGTAGTGACATCACTGCCCCAATAAATATTATTTAGCTTGGACTGAAAATGACTGAGGTGTCATGCTAATATTTGCTTAATATTTGCTACTTTTACATTTTAATAGCAATTTGTTATTAATCCAGAAATCCACTAATCTCGGAGATGTCACAACTAAACTGTCAGCCATTCAAAAATTCTGACAATTCTCGTTTTATTACCAGAATACGCAACTCAAATGAAAGGTTTGAGTATGTAGCCAATAACAGACATATCTGTTTAATTTTTTTTTTTTTTTTTTTGAACGCAGTGCAGTGGCCAATCAGAAAGTGTTTGTTAGTCAGAATCTGAAAAGATTTTATTCAGTACTGAGTTAGCGAATCCTTTCAACAACGTGTAGACACGGTGTAAATAAGAGATTTATTGTGCAGTGTAGATAGCTTCATTGAATATAATGTTTAGATTAATTAACACATTCAGTACTTGAGACTTCAATGAACATTTTCCACAGAATCTATTTTTTTTTTTTTTAACAAAATACTGTGACCCTTTGTTTTTCATTTTGCCTGATCCATTTGTGACCTGTGCTGGCAAAATCAGTCACAATGAGCAAATTATCAAAAAAAAAAAGATCATTTTCACATTCTCTATTAAAGCTAACATTACACACTGTTGGAGAGATTTATAAACAATGAAGCTGTGTTTATGAATTATACAGACTGCAAGTGTTTAATAATGAAAATAACGGCATGGCTTTGGTCTCCGTGAATACAGTAAGAAACAATGGTAACTTTAACCACATTTAACAGTACATTAGCAACATGCTAATGAAACATTTAGAAAGACAATTTACAAATATAGCTGCGAGCAGCGATGGCGGGCCCAAGCCCGGTGGCACCGCCACCCCGGTGGCTTCAGGGCTACTGTGCACAGCGGGCAATAGGCATTTAAAACGGTTAAACATCAAAGGACTATGTCAAATTCACTCCACATTTACTGCACTACAAGGTGCCGCTATATAGCCCCTCCTCCCTGCCCATTTTCAGAGGATTACATGTGCCAAGTTTTAACATTATTCTGATGAATTTTGAAGCAAATCAGGTAAAAATAAGAGGGTGATCTCAATGTATGCTGAAAGTGACACATTTTCTGCTTCCAGTTGGTGGCGCTATGACTTTGAATCACAATAGTTACATCCATGTGATCAGCCTTGTACAACGAAGACTAAGCCGAAGTTTCATCAAAATCAATTAATGTATGCAGAAGTTATAACACTTTGTTTCCTTTTCTTGCCATAAATTCGTTGCCTCGCCAC
Organism: Ancherythroculter nigrocauda; assembly: GCA_036281575.1. Lineage (NCBI taxonomy): Eukaryota > Metazoa > Chordata > Actinopteri > Cypriniformes > Xenocyprididae > Ancherythroculter > Ancherythroculter nigrocauda. The sequence goes on along the minus strand of VTFQ01000023.1, from coordinate 14,269,153 downwards.
GGCCAAACCGTTTGAGATATCCAAAATCCGTTTGCAATTAAACAACTTCAATGTGTTAGCAACAAGTTGAAAAAAGCTTGGTGTAAATTGGATAAACCCTGTAGAAGTAGTAGTATCAAATTCATAGCCTGTTTTTTCAAAAAATTAACATTCAAACAAAAATAGCCGACTTCCTGTTGGTCGGAGCTAATGAATGTAAATTAGAAAATTGTCCGGCTTGATGAGAACAATATGTGTACTGAGTTTGGTGTCTGTAGGAAAAACTACCCCCCCCACTTTTGTCAAAAGGTGGCGCTACTGAGCCCCTCCACCACGCCCATTTCTATGGCTTTGTCCATGTCTACTGGTTGACAATATTGATGTGTGTGTCGAGTTTCATGCAATTTGAAGGATGTTAAGAGCCTCAAAATCACTCAAGAATATTATTAAAGTTTGATGTGTTGCCATGGCAACAATATTTCAAATATCAAAAATCCTGTCACAGGTCTACATCTGCTGTGTATTGACATTACACTGATAAAGTCTGAAGCAAATCAGATGAAAAAAAGAGGGAGATCTCAAAGCATTTTAAAAGTGATACACTTCTTGCTGCCAGTTGGTGGTGCTATAACTTTGACTCACAATAGTTACATCCATGTGATCAGACTACTACAACCAACACACTCGTGAAGTTTCATAAACATCAATCAATGTATGCAGAAGTTATAACACATTTCCTGTTTCCCTTTTCTCGCCATAAATTTGTTGCCTCGCCACGGCCAAACCGTTTGAGATATCCAAAATCCGTTTGCAATTAAACAACTTCAATGTGTTAGCAACAAGTTAAAAAAAGCTTGGTGTAAATTGGATAAACCCTGTAGGAGTAGTAGTATAAAATTCATAGCCTGTTTTTTCAAAAAATTAACATTCAAACAAAAATAGCCGACTTCCTGTTGGTCGGAGCTAATGAATGTAAATTAGAAAATTGTCCAGCTTGATGAGAACAATATGTGTACCGAGTTTGGTGACTGTAGGAAAAACTAACCCCCCCACTTTTGACAAAAGGTGGCGCTACTGAGCCCCTTCACCACGCCCATTTCTATGGCTTTGTCCATGTCTACTGGTTGACAATATTGATGTGTGTGTCGAGTTTCATGCAATTTGAAGCATGTTAAGAGCCTCAAAAACACTCAAGAATATTATTACCGTTTGACCTGTTGCCATGGCAACAATATTTCAAATATCAAAAATCCTGTCATAGGTCTACATCTGCTGTGTATTGACATTACACTGATGAAGTTTGAAGCAAATCAGGTAAAAATAAGAGGGTGATCTCAAAGCATTTCAAAAAGTGATACACTTCCTGCTGCCAGTTGGTGGCGCTATAACTTTGACTCACAATAGTCACATCCATGTGATCAGACTACTACAACCAACACACTCGTGAAGTTTCATAAAGATCAATATATGTATGCAGACGTTATAACACATTTCCTGTTTCCTTTTTCTCGCCATAAATTCGTTGCCTCGCCACGGCCAAACCGTTCGAGATATCAAAAATCCGCTGGCAATTTTTAATCATCAATGTCTTGACTTCATGCTGACCGAGTTTGGTGGCGATCGGATTAATCGTCTAGGAGGAGTATATCAAATTCCAGAGCATGCGTTTTTCAAACAACCCTTAATAGCTGACTTCCTGTTGGCGTGGCGTTTAACTTAGAGCACGAAAGTTGTTCGGCCCGATGAGGTCTATATGTGTACCGAGTTTCATACTAATACGTGCAAGCGTGTTTAATATATGGACCAAATTTTCAGACTTTTTTCAAGGGGGCGCTGTCGAGGCCCCCTGCCACGCCCGGGTACCAGCCTCTGCGGCGTCCTAATGGCCGCGGATTCCAATGTGTGTGCCAATTTTCAAGAGTTTTTGAGCATGTTAAGGCCCCCAAAAAGCCCCGGAAGACGGAAAAAAAAAAAAAAATAAAATAAATAAATAAATAAATATAGCTGCGAGCAGCGATGGCGGGCCCAAGCCCGGTGGCACCGCCACCCCGGTGGCTTCAGGGCAACTGTGCACAGCGGGCAATAGGCACTTAAAATGGTTAAACATCAAAGGACTATGTCAAATTCACTCCACATTTACTGCACTACAAGGTGCCGCTATAGAGCCCCTCCTCCCTGCCCATTTTCAAAGGATTACATGTGCCAAGTTTTAACATTATTCTGATGAATTTTGAAGCAAATCAGGTAAAAATAAGAGGGTGATCTCAATGTATGCTGAAAGTGACACATTTTCTGCTTCCAGTTGGTGGCGCTATGACTTTGAATCACAATAGTCAAATCCATGTGATCAGCCTTGTACAACGAAGACTAAGCCAAAGTTTCATCAAAATCAATTAATGTATGCAGAAGTTATAACACTTTGTTTCCCTTTTCTTGCCATAAATTCGTTGCCTCGCCACGGCCAAACCGTTTGAGATATCCAAAATCCGTTTGCAATTAAACAACTTCAATGTGTTAGCAACAAGTTAAAAAAAGCTTGGTGTAAATTGGATAAACCCTGTAGGAGTAGTAGTATAAAATTCATAGCCTGTTTTTTCAAAAAATTAACATTCAAACAAAAATAGCCGACTTCCTGTTGGTTGGAGCTAATGAATGTAAATTAGAAAATTGTCCAGCTTGATGAGACCAATATGTGTACCGAGTTTGGTGACTGTAGGAAAAACTAACCCCCCAACTTTTGACAAAAGGTGGCGCTACTGAGCCCCTTCACCACGCCCATTTCTATGGCTTTGTCCATGTCTACTGGTTGACAATATTGATGTGTGTGTCGAGTTTCATGCAATTTGAAGCATGTTAAGAGCCTCAAAAACACTCAAGAATATTATTACAGTTTGACCTGTTGCCATGGCAACAATATTTCAAATATCAAAAATCCTGTCATAGGTCTACATCTGCTGTGTATTGACATTACACTGATGAAGTTTGAAGCAAATCAGGTAAAAATAAGAGGGTGATCTCAAAGCATTTCAAAAAGTGATACACTTCCTGCTGCCAGTTGGTGGTGCTATAACTTTGACTCACAATAGTCACATCCATGTGATCAGACTACTACAACTAACACACTCGTGAAGTTTCATAAAGATCAATATATGTATGCAGACGTTATAACACATTTCCTGTTTCCTTTTTCTCGCCATAAATTTGTTGCCTCGCCACGGCCAAACCGTTTGAGGTATCCAAAATCCGTTTGCAATTAAACAACTTCAATGTGTTAGCAACAAGTTAAAAAAAGCTTGGTGTAAATTGGATAAACCCTGTAGGAGTAGTAGTATAAAATTCATAGCCTGTTTTTTCAAAAAATTAACATTCAAACAAAAATAGCCGACTTCCTGTTGGTCGGAGCTAATGAATGTAAATTAGAAAATTGTCCGGCTTGATGAGAACAATATGTGTACCGAGTTTGGTGACTGTAGGAAAAACTAACCCCCCCCACTTTTGTCAAAAGGTGGCGCTACTGAGCCCCTCCACCACGCCCATTTCTATGGCTTTGTCCATGTCTACTGGTTGACAATATTGATGTGTGTGTCGAGTTTCATGCAATTTGAAGCATGTTAAGAGCCTCAAAAACACTCAAGAATATTATTACAGTTTGACCTGTTGCCATGGCAACAATATTTCAAATATCAAAAATCCTGTCATAGGTCTACATCTGCTGTGTATTGCCATTACATTGATGAAGTTTGAAGCAAATCAGGTAAAAAAAAGAGGGTGATCTCAAAGCATTTCAAAAAGTGATACACTTCCTGCTGCCAGTTGGTGGCGCTATAACTTTGACTCACAATAGTCACATCCATGTGATCAGACTACTACAACCAACACACTCGTGAAGTTTCATAAAGATCAATATATGTATGCAGACGTTATAACACATTTCCTGTTTCCTTTTTCTCGCCATAAATTCGTTGCCTCGCCACGGCCAAACCGTTCGAGATATCAAAAATCCCCTGGCAATTTTTAATCATCAGTGTCTTGACTTCATGCTGACCGAGTTTGGTGGCGATCGGATTAATCGTCTAGGAGGAGTATATCAAATTCCAGAGCATGCGTTTTTCAAACAACCCTTAATAGCTGACTTCCTGTTGGCGTGGCGTTTAACTTAGAGTACGAAAGTTGTTCGGCCCGATGAGGTCTATATGTGTACCGAGTTTCATACTAATACGTGCAAGCGTGTTTAATATATGGACCAAATTTTCAGACTTTTTTCAAGGGGGCGCTGTCGAGCCCCCCTGCCACGCCCGGATACCAGCCTCTGGGGCGTCCTAATGGCCGCGGATTCCAATGTGTGTGCCAATTTTCAAGAGTTTTTGAGCATGTTAAGGCCCCCAAAAAGCCCCGGAAGACGGAAAAAAAAATAAATAAATAAATAAAAAATAAATATAGCTGCGAGCAGCGATGGCGGGCCCAAGCCCGGTGGCACCGCCACCCCGGTGGCTTCAGGGCAACTGTGCACAGCGGGCAATAGGCACTTAAAATGGTTAAACATCAAAGGACTATGTCAAATTCACTCCACATTTACTGCACTACAAGGTGCCGCTATAGAGCCCCTCTTCCCTGCCCATTTTCAAAGGATTACATGTGCCAAGTTTTAACATTATTCTGATGAATTTTGAAGCAAATCAGGTAAAAATAAGAGGGTGATCTCAATGTATGCTGAAAGTGACACATTTTCTGCTTCCAGTTGGTGGCGCTATGACTTTGAATCACAATAGTCAAATCCATGTGATCAGCCTTGTACAACGAAGACTAAGCCAAAGTTTCATCAAAATCAATTAATGTATGCAGAAGTTATAACACTTTGTTTCCCTTTTCTTGCCATAAATTTGTTGCCTCGCCACGGCCAAACCGTTTGAGATATCCAAAATCCGTTTGCAATTAAACAACTTCAATGTGTTAGCAACAAGTTAAAAACAGCTTGGCGTAAATTGGATAAACCCTGTAGGAGTAGTAGTATAAAATTCATAGCCTGTTTTTTCAAAAAATTAACATTCAAACAAAAATAGCCGACTTCCTGTTGGTCGGAGCTAATGAATGTAAATTAGAAAATTGTCCAGCTTGATGAGAACAATATGTGTACCGAGTTTGGTGACTGTAGGAAAAACTAACCCCCCCACTTTTGACAAAAGGTGGCGCTACTGAGCCCCTTCACCACGCCCATTTCTATGGCTTTGTCCATGTCTACTGGTTGACAATATTGATGTGTGTGTCGAGTTTCATGCAATTTGAAGCATGTTAAGAGCCTCAAAAACACTCAAGAATATTATTACAGTTTGACCTGTTGCCATGGCAACAATATTTCAAATATCAAAAATCCTGTCATAGGTCTACATCTGCTGTGTATTGACATTACACTGATGAAGTTTGAAGCAAATCAGGTAAAAATAAGAGGGTGATCTCAAAGCATTTCAAAAAGTGATACACTTCCTGCTGCCAGTTGGTGGTGCTATAACTTTGACTCACAATAGTCACATCCATGTGATCAGACTACTACAACTAACACACTCGTGAAGTTTCATAAAGATCAATATATGTATGCAGACGTTATAACACATTTCCTGTTTCCTTTTTCTCGCCATAAATTTGTTGCCTCGCCACGGCCAAACCGTTTGAGGTATCCAAAATCCGTTTGCAATTAAACAACTTCAATGTGTTAGCAACAAGTTAAAAAAAGCTTGGTGTAAATTGGATAAACCCTGTAGGAGTAGTAGTATAAAATTCATAGCCTGTTTTTTCAAAAAATTAACATTCAAACAAAAATAGCCGACTTCCTGTTGGTCGGAGCTAATGAATGTAAATTAGAAAATTGTCCGGCTTGATGAGAACAATATGTGTACCGAGTTTGGTGACTGTAGGAAATCTAACCCCCCCACTCTTGTCAAAAGGTGGCGCTACTGAGCCCCTCCACCACGCCCATTTCTATGGCTTTGTCCATGTCTACTGGTTGACAATATTGATGTGTGTGTCGAGTTTCATGCAATTTGAAGCATGTTAAGAGCCTCAAAAACACTCAAGAATATTATTACAGTTTGACCTGTTGCAATGGCAACAATATTTCAAATATCAAAAATCCTGTCATAGGTCTACATCTGCTGTGTATTGCCATTACATTGATGAAGTTTGAAGCAAATCAGGTAAAAATAAGAGGGTGATCTCAAAGCATTTCAAAAAGTGATACACTTCCTGCTGCCAGTTGGTGGCGCTATAACTTTGACTCACAATAGTCACATCCATGTGATCAGACTACTACAACCAACACACTCGTGAAGTTTCATAAAGATCAATATATGTATGCAGACGTTATAACACATTTCCTGTTTCCTTTTTCTCGCCATAAATTCGTTGCCTCGCCACGGCCAAACCGTTCGAGATATCAAAAATCCCCTGGCAATTTTTAATCATCAGTGTCTTGACTTCATGCTGACCGAGTTTGGTGGCGATCGGATTAATCGTCTAGGAGGAGTATATCAAATTCCAGAGCATGCGTTTTTCAAACAACCCTTAATAGCTGACTTCCTGTTGGCGTGGCGTTTAACTTAGAGTACGAAAGTTGTTCGGCCCGATGAGGTCTATATGTGTACCGAGTTTCATACTAATACGTGCAAGCGTGTTTAATATATGGACCAAATTTTCAGACTTTTTTCAAGGGGGCGCTGTCGAGCCCCCCTGCCACGCCCGGATACCAGCCTCTGGGGCGTCCTAATGGCCGCGGATTCCAATGTGTGTGCCAATTTTCAAGAGTTTTTGAGCATGTTAAGGCCCCCAAAAAGCCCCGGAAGACGGAAAAAAAAAAAATAAAATATAGCTGCGAGCAGCGATGGCGGGCCCAAGCCCGGTGGCACCGCCACCCCGGTGGCTTCAGGGCAACTGTGCACAGCGGGCAATAGGCACTTAAAACGGTTAAACATCAAAGGACTATGTCAAATTCACTCCACATTTACTGCACTACAAGGTGCCGCTATAGAGCCCCTCCTCCCTGCCCATTTTCAAAGGATTACATGTGCCAAGTTTTAACATTATTCTGATGAATTTTGAAGCAAATCAGGTAAAAATAAGAGGGTGATCTCAATGTATGCTGAAAGTGACACATTTTCTGCTTCCAGTTGGTGGCGCTATGACTTTGAATCACAATAGTCAAATCCATGTGATCAGCCTTGTACAACGAAGACTAAGCCAAAGTTTCATCAAAATCAATTAATGTATGCAGAAGTTATAACACTTTGTTTCCCTTTTCTTGCCATAAATTCGTTGCCTCGCCACGGCCAAACCGTTTGAGATATCCAAAATCCGTTTGCAATTAAACAACTTCAATGTGTTCGCAACAAGTTAAAAAAAGCTTGGTGTAAATTGGATAAACCCTGTAGGAGTAGTAGTATAAAATTCATAGCCTGTTTTTTCAAAAAATTAACATTCAAACCAAAATAGCTGACTTCCTGTTGGTCGGAGCTAATGAATGTAAATTAGAAAATTGTCCGGCTTGATGAGAATAATATGTGTACCGAGTTTGGTGACTGTAGGAAAAACTAACCCCCCCACTTTTGTCAAAAGGTGGCGCTACTGAGCCCCTCCACCACGCCCATTTCTATGGCTTTGTCCATGTCTACTGGTTGACAATATTGATGTGTGTGTCGAGTTTCATGCAATTTGAAGCATGTTAAGAGCCTCAAAAACACTCAAGAATATTATTACAGTTTGACCTGTTGCCATGGCAACAATATTTCAAATATCAAAAATCCTGTCATAGGTCTACATCTGCTGTGTATTGACATTACACTGATGAAGTTTGAAGCAAATCAGGTAAAAATAAGAGGGTGATCTCAAAGCATTTTAAAAGTGATACACTTCTTGCTGCCATTTGGTGGCGCTATAACTTTGACTCACAATAGTTACATCCATGTGATCAGACTACTACAACCAACACACTCCTGAAGTTTCATAAACATCAATCAATGTATGCAGAAGTTATAACACATTTCCTGTTTCCCTTTTCTCGCCATAAATTCGTTGCCTCGCCACGGCCAAACCGTTTGAGATATCCAAAATCCGTTTGCAATTAAACAACTTCAATGTGTTCGCAACAAGTTAAAAAAAGCTTGGTGTAAATTGGATAAACCCTGTAGGAGTAGTAGTATAAAATTCATAGCCTGTTTTTTCAAAAAATTAACATTCAAACCAAAATAGCTGACTTCCTGTTGGTCGGAGCTAATGAATGTAAATTAGAAAATTGTCCGGCTTGATGAGAATAATATGTGTACCGAGTTTGGTGACTGTAGGAAAAACTAACCCCCCCACTTTTGTCAAAAGGTGGCGCTACTGAGCCCCTCCACCACGCCCATTTCTATGGCTTTGTCCATGTCTACTGGTTGACAATATTGATGTGTGTGTCGAGTTTCATGCAATTTGAAGCATGTTAAGAGCCTCAAAAACACTCAAGAATATTATTACAGTTTGACCTGTTGCCATGGCAACAATATTTCAAATATCAAAAATCCTGTCATAGGTCTACATCTGCTGTGTATTGACATTACACTGATGAAGTTTGAAGCAAATCAGGTAAAAATAAGAGGGTGATCTCAAAACATTTCAAAAAGTGATACACTTCCTGCTGCCAGTTGGTGGCGCTATAACTTTGACTCACAATAGTCACATCCATGTGATCAGACTCCTATAACGAACACACTCGTGAAGTTTCATAAAGATCAATATATGTATTAAGACGTTATAACACATTTCCTGTTTCCTTTTTCTCGCCATAAATTCGTTGCCTCGCCACGGCCAAACCGTTCGAGATATCAAAAATCCCCTGGCAATTTTTAATCATCAGTGTCTTGACTTCATGCTGACCGAGTTTGGTGGCGATCGGATTAATCGTCTAGGAGGAGTATATCAAATTCCAGAGCATGCGTTTTTCAAACAACCCTTAATAGCTGACTTCCTGTTGGCGTGGCGATTAACTTAGAGCGCGAAAGTTGTTCGGCCCGATGAGGTCTATATGTGTACCGAGTTTCATACTAATACGTGCAAGCATGTTTAATATATGGACCAAATTTTCAGACTTTTTTCAAGGGGGCGCTGTCGAGCCCCCCTGCCACGCCCGGGTACCAGCCTCTCCGGCGTCCTAATGGCCGCGGATTCCAATGTGTGTGCCAATTTTCAAGAGTTTTTGAGCATGTTAAGGCCCCCAAAAAGCCCCGGAAGACGGAAAAAAAAAAAAAAAAAAAAAAAAAAAAAAAAAAATAATAATAATCCTTAGAAGAACAAGAGGGCCCTGCGCGAATTTTCGCTTGGGCCCTAAAAAATAATAATCCTTAGAAGAACAAGAGGGCCCTGCGCGCTTAATTCGCTTGGGCCCTAATAATCCTTAGAAGAACAAGAGGGCCCTGCGCGCTAATTCGCTTGGGCCCTAATAATCCTTAGAAGAACAAGAGGGCCCTGCGCGCTTAATTCGCTTGGGCCCTAAATATCACTAAAAATATCATGTTATCATGGATCATGTCAGTTATTATTGCTCCATCTGCCATTTTTCACTGTTGTCCTTGCTTGCTTACCTGCATATTCAGCTGTGCACAGATCCAGATGTTAATACTGCCTTGTCTGCCTTGAACATGGGCTGGCATATGCATGAATTTGGGGGCGTACATATTAATGATCCTGACTGTTGCGTCACAGTCGGTGTTATATTGAGATTTGCCTGTTCTTCGGAGGTCTTTTAAACAAATTAGATTTACATAAGGAGGAGGAAACAATGGTGTTTGAGACTCACTGTATGTCATTTCCATGTACTGAACTATTGTTACTCAACTATGCAATTTTCAATTCTATTTTTCTCAAAATTGACTTTGACTTCAAACAGGTGTAGCTCAGTCTTTTTTTTTTTTTTTTCCAGATTCCAACAAACCATAGATCATTTTGAAGGTTTTTTAATAGAGAATGTGAAAATGACTAATTTTTGATAACTTGCTCATTGTGACTCATTTTGCCAGCATGGGTCACAAATATCTGTGTGCAAAAAGAGTGGATCAGGCAAAATGAAAAACAAAGGGTCACAGTATTTTGTTAAAAAAAAAAAAAAAAAGATTCTATGGAAAATGTTTACTCAAGTCTCAAGTACTGAATGTGTTAAGTAACTTTCAGTTCTTTTATTTTTGTTCCCCTTCAGTAACACACAACTGCATTCTAACAGATTTGCTATCACTGCATGCGACACCAACAGAATTGATAATATACACAATTACATTGACTATAGAATGATTAGAAATTATTCATGGCAGTTTGGGCTGATAAATCAGCGTTGACGGGCATACAATTTTGCTTAGTTGTGGTAATATTTGAATTTAAAGCTATAAAAAATGTCAAATCCAAAATGACTCACTCACTCACTCACTCACTAATTCATTCAGATGTTTTTCCCCAACAATTAAGCAAACGTTCACTTAAAACAACAGATAATGTTTGCGTGAATACTTGCCAAGACAGATTATTATTATTTATTTATTTTTTTTTTTTAAAAAACAGTAATTCTGTGTATATGTGTATATCAGGATCGCTGTGTCTTTGTGCGTGCTTCGGATCTATCAGTCAGCGCGCTTAAGATCATTTTGTTTACATCAGCATAAGTTTGAAAATGTATTGGTTCAGACTCATTCCATTGAGAATTTGCTATGAATATTCACAAAGTTGGAATGCTGCGTTTTACAACAATACCAAACTTGCGCTGAGAGGAAGCGCCTGTCGTCCAGAAGCGAGCAGAGAAAGATGGCATTTTTCATGGTCAAAGGAAAGGTATTCCTCTCAGAAAACGTACAAATAAAAATACTTTTAGATGTTTAATTTCTATTTAGAGCATTGGGATCGCTAGACGAGGGCTTAATGAACTACTTTTTGTGAAAACCTCAAAATCGACTAAAATTTAAATTTTTTATTTTTTTTGTCTGTAGCTCGAAATTAGCCTGTGTGCATTCCGAATCATTTTGACAGCACGGGTCACATTTAGTAGGACAGATAATACAACATTTGAAACCCAGATTTACACAAACTCTTTGCTTGATAACATAACAGTTTATTTATTCAGCATGTTTAAGAATAAAGCTTATGCACAACATAATTCAGAATGATATTGTGAAATATATTCTGATGGAGATTTCTGTGGCCTGTTACACAGAGAAATAGAAGGTCATCTCACTGCTGAGTCAGGCTTTGAGATCGGCTCTCTGGGTATTATCTGGGCTTTCCTCACACACATAAATTTGGTATGAGCGGACAGACATTAATACCTCCAAAATCAGCGCTGGCCACTCTTTGCTGGTCAGATGGGCAGGAGGGAGGGAGTGTGGTATGTAAAAAAAAAAAAAAAAAACTGATGTGTCAGCTTCAGAACTTCACATTCCAAACATCAAACAAATTTCCACTGCAACCTACATTTACATATATACAGTAGCATGCTCAAAACTCATGCTTTTCTTTTTCTGAAGGGGCATCGGTGACAGTTCTGGCATTTCTTCCTTAGAGTGTGAGTCATGATTGTATAGTCGTGTTTATTAAGAATATTAAACATATTCTGAAGCTGTCATAAACTCCTCAGAGACATGAAGGTTGATCCAAATGCAGTAGTTTCTTGAAAGGGTAATCCACAATTATAGTCAAAAACAGGCAAAAAGACAAACACAGGGTAAACAGTCCAAACCACAATGGCACAGAAACACAGGCAAACAGGGAAATCCATGAGAGACAGGCAAACAGGGTTAATCCAAAAAACAGGCAAACAGGGTCAAAACCAAAGTACAGGAAACCAAATGAGCACTCAGAAATGCATTATGACACTTACAAGACTTTGCAATGCAACAATTCACGTTAAAATTCAATGTGATTTGATTAATTTGATTCTGCATTTGAATATGCATTCAGAGGGTTATTGAAATGCTTCCCTCAATGTGTCTTAGTCAGGGTGAGAATTACACAGTGGCCTTCAGGAGGTCAGAGTAAGAGCAAAAACGAACAAACAAACAAAAAAACCTTTTGTCCATTGTTAATGTTAGTTCATGTTAGTTCTCAATGATGCTACATAACTTTATTTTAAAAGCCTATAAAAATTGCCATTTGTGAAAATTTTCATAAGCCAAAACTTTAAAAGGGCCTAGTTAATAGTTAACTATAGTGGAGGATAGTGTTAAAGAATTAGTTCACTTTCAAATTAAAATTTCCTGATAATTTACTCACCTCCACGTCATCCAAGATGTTCATGTCTTTGTTTCTTCAGTCAAAAAGAAATTAAGGTTTTTGATGAAAACATTCCAGGATTTTTTCTCCATATAGTGGACTTTAATGGCCTCCAAAGTGTTAAAGGTCAAAATTACAGTTTCATTGTAGCTTCAAAGCGTTCTACATGATCCCAGATGAGGAATAAGACATGAACATCTTGGATGACATTGGGGTGACATGAACATCTTGGAATACATTGGGGTGAGCAAATTATCAGAGTAAATTATCAGAGAATTTTAATTTGAAAGTGAACTAATCCTTTAATGGCTACACAACCATAAGTGTTCCAGGTACATTAAACATACTAATGCTTACATGGAGAGACTATCCTAGAATATCATGCACTTTCCCAAATAATCCTAAACTAACTTTTCTTCACGGAATAGTAAGAAAAGCCCTCTTTGTTCTCTTTATACGGAACATTTTCCTTATGATGATTCTGAAAGAATTACACAGTGGCCTTCAGGAGGTCAGAGTAAGAGCAAAAAAAAGAGCAAAAAAAAGAGCAGATTGTTTACTGTTGCTGTAGTAACGAACGCAACTTTAATGCGCATCTGATCTAATTGATAGACCTAGTGCTCTTATTTCAGTGTTGTTAATGTTGTAGTTATTTCAGCAGTTTCCTTGACATATTAAATTGAACAAAATTAAGTTCATAATTTCATGTATCATTCATTGACCTCTGCGTATGCATTTAGACACTTACATTATGTGTTGGCTCCGTCCATGCAATAAATGCACGCCTTGAAACTGCTCAGGTAATGTCAATGACCCATTTCCTTAAATCTTCTGTATTTTATCTTATCGAAAATAATGGTGACCTTTCCACGCAATAAAAGTGTTTTATTTCAACAGTAGTGACCGCGCAATGACTTGGCAGATTTATCAATGGCTTAAGCAGTTTGACTCAGGACTATTTCTGTCTTAACAGAGAGCTGTCATCTGCTCATGTGAATAGCAGTGGCCGTCCTGAGGAGAGCTCAAATGTGGGCTATGGACTGAGCGCGAGTGCAATCCAGTGAGAGGCGGTAAAGAGTGCAGCTGCGCGTATCTGTGGAGAGCTGTGAGGGCGCAAATGACGACGCACAACGTCTCCATCAATTCGCGCACATAGTAATTTAATGTCTATATATTTTAAAGCACTGAATCACTATAGAATCGCAATTAATCCGATTCTTAGCATTTTACATCGATTTTTGACCGAAATGAATGGCAGTGATGTCTCGCGCGTATACTTCAACGAGTGATAGACATCACTGCCGTTGTCAGAGCGCGATCAGACCTCACTAAGCGAATGCTGAACGCAGTTGGACATAGTGGTGTATTAGAGGTAAAAAAATTATATAAATACTGTTCGGTTTCTCGCACAAACCGATCGTTTCGTGTCTTAGGACATCAATGTGTGTCAGGGGTGCATGTGTATGCGACGACTACAAAATCGTAACAATTGACAAACTAAAATCCTCTGCTATGAACACTAAAATGCTGATCAAAATCATTCTATAGATGCTGGTAGTGTGCAAAGCTACATATGATGACAATAAAATCTTCCTGTAGGCCTGTGCCTTCTCCTTTGTGTCAGTTTCAAATATAAGAGTGATGCTAACATTAAAGGAGAGAATATAAATACAAAATACAGCGCTCGACATTAAGCCTTGTTTTGTGCTTGTCCCTTGGACAACTAAAATGGTCATTTACTTGTCAGAGTAAAAAAGTAGCTTGTCTGGAAAAAAATAGGATTTTTTGTGTGCTGTAAATATAATTTATTCTGAAACAAGCAACATTCTCTTCAATTTGATCAGCAGTGATATATTTAAATCTGCATATTTATGTTATTTACCCTGGGGGTATTTTATTAACCTTTTATAAAGGGCATCTCACCCCCCCCCCCAACCACACACACCCCCCACACACACCCCTCCCCCCCCAATCTAATTAAATTTATGTTTAATCTTTTATTTCAAATTCTTACATTTGATAAATTAAAATAGTAAGACACTATAGGGCTGTTACCAAATTAAATAATTTACACTGAAAAAGTACAACTGCATTCAATAATGTTATGAGATTTTTTTTAAATATTTTTGAATATACAAATAAGAAATGTTGGTGGGAAATTTATACTTTTAAACATGAAATTAAACTGCCAGTAGATGGCGGCAAGTGACCGTCTTAATGAGTGAGCCACTGAGTAATTTATTCAAATGATTCATTCATTCAAAAGGCTGAATCAAGAATGAAGCAGTTGTTTATGATTGGGCCATTGAATCTTCACTCAACCGATTCGTTCAAAACACTGAATCATTCTAAACGGTTGAGCGTAGCTGCGAGATGCGCTGGTTCTGCCTTGTTTGGAACTATTTTCGCTGCTACAATAGAACAAAAACAGGCAATATTGCACCTAAAACGTAAGTGATTAATATTAATTACTTGTTCATTGAACTGTTGTATGACATTATTGTCAATTTCAATCAAGGTGATATTCAGGAATTCAACACTTTCGGTCGTGTGATGCTTAACTTTATCATATGTCGTAAATAGCAAGCTATAAAAACCCCAAATATTGAATTTTTATTTCAACATAATAACTGAGTTTCTTTGTGTGAGCAGAGCTCATCTCCTCGAGAGGTTACGTGCACCTCAACAGCAACAGTAACCCAATATACATTACGTTACATATATTATCCACTAGCCTACCACTATCGCCACTTAAGCTAAATGAATCATTCTCGCGTTTTGGTTGTTATTGTCATTTTAAGCAAGCTACTTATCTGGTCAGGCAAGTAAAATTCTCTTTCACATCAAAAAATCCACTTGTCCTGCAGTCCCGGACAATCGTATGTCGAGCCCTGGTAAACCTATGTGCCGGGGCTCAGCCCCGGACGGCCCCGGCCCAATTTAACCCCTGCTTATAGTAGAAGTTCCCATCCACTAGCATTATTTGACTGACAGACGGCAACGGTTGGAGTTAAAAATCATCATTTGTGTTCTACTGACGAAACAAAGTCACCTACATCTTGGATGCACTGGGGGTAAGCAGATAAACATCAATTTTTCATTTTTGGGTGAACTATCCCTTTAAAGCTATTTCGAGGAAACCTGTTTAAATATGTTTTAAAATGGGGAATCACATCTCCTTACCCTGGAGTTGGTTCACCCTCCGCCTGATCAGAAAATTCATATATAACGCATTATTACACAAAACGGAACTTGAAACATAATTAGGCCGTATTTATTAATGACTAATAAATAATGACTATCACTGCCGCCTTCAACTATTTTAATGGTGAGTACACTCAAAAGTCTTTGTTACACTTAAATATGCTACAGATGTAGGCTAGCCTATTTATTGCTATTTTGGTATGTATCATTTTTATTATTGTGTTGATCGAGGAATTGAAAAGCTTTTGTGCCTCGTGTTTGCAAAGTATATTGCCATAATGCAAAGGGGTTTCGTTTTTGGTGTAGTTTGATCTAATTAGGATCGACTATCTTGTGTTTTTGTGGTAATATAGAACTTTATTTCATTATAGAAGTCTATTTCAGTAATAATAAATACGGGACATTATTATTTTGGCGAACGTCTGTTTCTCAGATTATAAAAATGTGTGCCCCCCTATGGAAACCGAATGCCCCCCCCATTCTATATGTTCTGGCGATGGCCCTGATCCAAATGCAGTAGTTTATTGAAAGGGTAATCCACAATCGTAGTCAAAAACAGGCAAAAGGTCATAAACAGGGTAAACAAATCCAATATATAACGGCACAGGAAAACAACAGGGCAAACAGGGACCACATATGAAAATAATGAATTCAAACTATCAGCAATGGACACTGCAAAGCTAAACTCCCTGCTGAAAAATCCAGCGGGAGTGCTGGTGGACCAGCTACACCAGCTCAGATTTGCTGGAGAACAGCATGACCAGCACTAAACCAGCTCTAACCAGCATAAACCAGCCTAGACCAACATGGAATTCATGCTGGTTTATGCTGGATTTTTCAGCAGGGCTGTACCTTATCTTTTAGTTTGGAAGTGCATTTTGTGATATTAGTCTGTTCTCTGTAGTCCTACACATTTAATTGGTGGGGCTACAAATGTTACATATCTCATTAAATGCTAAAACTCTTGATTGTATTGTCTTGACAAATTAATATTTTTAAAAACATTGGATGGATTCTGTCAACCACCTACATTTCTCCTGTGTACTTGTATTCTCCTGCCTGTACTCCTGCATGCTTGTTATTAGGAATCTCTTGGAATCTCTTGCTCTTGGAATTGCTGTGCTTATTATTATTATTAGGGGCCAAGCACCGAAGGTGCGGAGGCACCTATTGTATCTGTTGGCGTTCTTTTTTTCTTTTTTATTCTTCTTCTTCTTCTTCTTCTTCTTCCGCTCTTGAAGTCTATGGCAGACCATAGAACCGTTTGCGGGAAAGTTATGAAATTTGGCACACAGTTAGAGGACAGTCTGATCTGATCTATCCATAGCAAATTTGGAGTCTCTAACTCAATCCCTCTAGCGCCACCAGCTGTCCAAAGTTGCACTTATGTTTATGTTAATAACTTTTGAACCATAAGGGCTAGAAACAAAATTCTTTCAAAATTTTTTCCTCTGATTCCTTGGCTCAAGCCGAATCGATTGCACCCTATGACGTCATTTTCCGTCATGAAAATTTTTCCGCCATTTTGAATTTTCTGAAAAACCTACTTTTTCAAACTCCTCCTAGGCCGTTACTCCGATTTTGACGAAAATTGAACCAGATAATCTTTAGACCATGCTGACAAAAAGTTATGGAATTCAAGTTGATTGCTCAAACCGTTTTCGAAAAACACACGAACGAATTGTACGTAGCGCTTGCGAAAATAGAAGTAAGGCTGTATCTCTGCAACACTTCATCATATTCAGACCAAACTTGGTACATGTCATCACAAGCATGACCTGAGGCACCATGCAGTGTTTTGGCGCAGCGCCACCTACTGGTGCGGAGATATGAAAAATGGCTATTTTTGCTTATAACTTCTGATGGGTTTAAATTTGGTCTCGTTGGATTCGGGGAATCATGCCGAGTTGAATGATATCCAATTTTCCCACTTCGGCCATTTTGGCCGTCGGCCATTTTGAATTTTGTGCTAAAACGCTGTATTTTACGAACGCATTAGCGTATCGTTACGAAACTCTGTATGGGTCATCAGCACAATGAAGCTGAAGGAGCCTGAGAAGTTTCGGACCAGCGCCACCTTGTGGTCAAAAGTTATAACAAAATGTACAAAAATGTTAATAACTTTTGACTGTATTCACCAATTGTAATGAAACTGGTCTCAGTAGATTCCTTGGGTCATGCTGAGAACATAGATATCAAATTTGCCATAGTCAGCTAAACTTCCTGTCCGCCATATTGTTTTTCTTTAAAAACATACTTTTTCAAACTCCTCCTAGACCGTTGCTCCGATTTTCACCAAAATTGAACCGTGTCATCTTCAGACCATGCCGACAAAAAGTTATGGATTTCAAGTCGATATGTCAAACCGTTTTCGTATACCAGAGCAAAGAATTTGAGGCATGATGCAAAAACGACTCTTGAAGCTGTATCTCTTCAGTGCTTTGACATATTGACACCAAACTTTGCAAGTGTCATTGTCACCTCACTCTGACTATACCACAACAATTTGGACACAGCGCCACCTATTGGTCGAAAGTGATGAACCAGTAAATCCTCATTTTTGATCATTTTTCAGCTCTTTTACCTAAAATGATCTTAATAGGTCTTTAATTGCTCACTGCTGCAGTTAACCTGATGCTCCCAGTCGTGTTGGCTTACTTCTTGTGCCGTTTTTGTGCTTGGCCCCGTAATTGCTGCTTGCAGCTATATTTATTATTATTATTATTATTATTATTATTAGGGCCCGAGCACTGATGGTGTGAGGAACCTATTGGAATTGCTCCGTTTCTTCTTCTTCTTTGCATTTTTGAGGGCCTAAACATGCTCAAACTCATGAAACTTTGCACACATGTCAGAAGTGGTGAAAATTTACTTTTGATGTGGGTTTTAGAATTGGGCATGGCAAATGGCTTGATAGCGCCACCTACAAAATTTCAACAAAGTGCCTCTCACCCTACGTTTCACGTACAGGTATGAAATTCGGTACACACATGTAACAGCCCAAAAATCTGAAAACCAACATGAAGTCAGATATTTATAATTTTCTTTGAAAAATGTGTGCAGTTTTTGACATTTCTACACATTGTACTTTAACAAACTCCTCCTAGAGCTTTGATCAGATCAACATCATATTCGGTCAGTCTAATTTAAATCCCTTTGTGACATTAAATTGCAAAGATCTAGAGTTTTCACTGAAGAGCGTGTCCGTGGCGGCCTGACAAAATTTTGAGGTTTTGCCATGAAACAGGAAGTTGTTGTAACTCGTTAAATCGTGCAACACTTGGCGAAGTGCTAATGTATGCGATTAAAGCCATGAAACAGGAAGTTGTTGTAACTTGGCGGTAAAATGGCTCGATAGCGCCACCTATAAAACTTCAACGGTGTGTGCCTCCGGCTATATTTGATGTACGTGTATGAAATTTGGTACATACCAGGGCTACATACCAATAATGTCTGTTTTTGCTCTATTTTGTGAAAACAGTTTCAAACAAAGCCACACCAGAACTATTGCGCATCTCCAAACAATGGTGATTCCTGAATGAATAAATAATTTATTTTCATATTTACACTTTACATAGACTGTTTTACTTAAAATATCAAACTTTTAAAGTTTAATTTTTTTACATATTCATTCATACAACATTATTTACCAATGAGCTGCATTAAGCAGTCTATGTAAATGTGTCTAAATAATACCATTTCAGATGGAGCTTCTGTGCCACTTCTGCAGTGCAAAGATGGATTTTTTTTTTTTTTTTTTTTGATGATGATTTATTTTGATAGGTAACAGTCTGATTGGGTCTCATTGTTCGAACCAAATTTATTGTTTAACATCTTAAAAACAAATTTTCTATTTTAATTTAAGAAATTTACTAAATATGCATACATTTAATAAGATTTAAAAAAAAAAAAGCTCTTAGGCTGTGTGTCCACCAAAGTGTTTTTAGCCAGCTGAAAACGTTAGGCGCTCTGCTTAAAACGCCTATCTGTGAGCGCTTCTGCAGCGCAGCGGTTTTTTCTGTTGAGACGCTTTGTTGCTATGATACGGAATATCCGCGGCGCTGTTACTTATAAGTGATTTTGCAGGTAATTTGTTTCAGACTAAAAATGTTGACACAATGTGGAATTACTTGCTAAGTATGTTCGTAGACCAGCAATATTAATTTCTCGTCCATTTTGTTTCGTTCTGTAACGATGTAGCGGTTATTAACCAATTTATGGATGAAATATGAATATAATAATTCATAAAGACTTATGAATAAATTATGATTCATATATTGACCCAACGGGGAATTAAACATATATTGTGAATTAATTACAACGAATTATAATCAATTACATATATGCTTAGTTCTGGCTTACTAATTATTTAGAGAAACTGTTAGTCTGTCCAGCAAACCGTTGCTTCTCATAGAATATTATGAACGGAGTTATTCTCTGGCCAAGAGAATATTCCTATTATAGCATCAAAGCATAAAACGATCGAAAAAATGTTAAAGTGACTTGGTCTTCAGTTGAAAGAACAAACAGAACAATCGAGCGTGAATAACGTTTTAATATATGCAAACTACGAATACAGAGGTTATATGTCTAAATATATATACAAGAATATAAACACCTATGTACAAGAGTGGAAGTAGAGAAGGAAAGAGAGAAGGCAAGTAGCAAACTCACAAACAGTCCTAAGCCAGCACGGAAATCAGTTTCATCATCTAAGATTGAGAAACGGCAGTATACTTGCATTGGTTGTGCGTGTCGAATTTCGGGTTAGCACTGGTGCAGTTCGTTGGCTTCCTCCGTTCCACGGGAAGGTTTGAACTGAGGACTTGAGAGTGAGTTTCGCTGGAAGATGGCGGTCCCGAAGCTGAGCGCGATGGCAGCGTGTGGTCACCGGAGATGTCCGGGAAAGACGGAATGGCCAAGTCAAGTGGAATGGCCAATGACATTGATGCAAAGTTGGTGGGCAAGCTCTTTCTTTGTCTGGTCTCCTAGATGAATTTGCATACTTAATGACTATCAGATCGGATTTCGAAATGGAGTACATTCTTCACAGTATCATTAAACACATAGAAAAATGCATTTGTCCGCTATGTGACAGATCTCAGTGAATAGCTCAAGTCCGGAGCTTTACGGAGAGATCAAACTCGATACATCAGAAATGCATACAAAAGAAGTTATGGTTTACAGACAGAATTCTATCATTAAAATGCACACTAGCACAAATACACTCATTTAAACACTAGGAAACATGCACATGCTTCAAAATACAAGATGGGTATATGTTGGCATAATTGTACCTTACATACACAGTCAAAAAATGTATGTTTGTGTGTTTCTGTATGTGTCTGTGTGTGTGTTTTTGTGTGTGCCTGTGTGTGTGGGTGTTGGAATGTGGATCTGGCCCGTAGTCCACATGAGGGGCCCCTTTGATGTCCTAAGAGCAAGGAAATTGGGCCTCCTGTGTTGGGCAACAAAGGTGTCAAGTGGGCTCATCTTTAGCAGACTGTTCGGAGCCGATTTAGTGATTAAGAACACAGTTCATCAGGTTAAAAGCGTTCTGAAAACTCCAAAGTTTATTGATTATCCTGATACATGTGCATATGCTACAGATCCCCCTTTCGGCCAACGAAGTTCCTGTGCGGACTTCGTTGGACGGTAACCAAGTTCGATGGCACATGGATCCGGATGGTCACGCAGCAGGTGGTTCCTGCTGGCCCTTGAGGGAGGGCAGATGAGCACTTGTCCATGGACTCTTGCATCCCTGTGATCCCTTGGGATAGGATGAAGGCCAGGCCCAGGGCGAGTGAGTACTTGATTGCCATGGAGAGGCAACGGGTTGTGTTGGCAGGAGTCCAAGCTTGGGCTTTAGGCGAGCTGGTCAGGACAGGCAGTCGTGAGAGTGCTTGGAGGGCTGCATCAATAGGAGTACTGTCACTTAGCTGGGACCCCCCTTTGCCAATCCTCAGTTCCAGTCCTGGATCTAAGGTGTGATGGTGATTCCTGGAGGAGGATGGGGTTTCCAGTTCTGACTGGTCCTCTTTGCTTGATAGACAGTGCACTGCCAGATGGCTGCGGTGAAGGATGGAACCCAGGGGTACCTGGATCCACTTACTTGGATTGGGCAGGCTGACACGAGTGGCGGTGTTGTGCTGATTGTAGGTTAGGGTGGCAGCATGAGTGGGGGAGTGGACGAGCAGTCGATCACCCACAATTTCGGCTTGTGTCCCGATGACTTGGGTGCAAAGCTTGGCCCTGGCAGGGCAGCGTGTGTCGCTGGTCATGGGCTGCAACCGGCCCATTCCTTCAGTGTGGTTTCTGAGGAAGAGCTGGTTTGGGCAGAAGTACTGAAGGTCTTTGGTGAAGCTAAACCTGCAAAAGTGGGGAGCCAGGCACAGCCGTGGGTTGCTGTTGTGGTAGGCTACCACAACTGAGGTGTGCTTCTTGGCATGGGTGTTACATTGCCACCACCTGACATTGACCTTGTCTTTGGGTCTGGAGATGTTATCTGGTTCACCGCTGGGTAGATTGAGAAGGACTGCCACCTCATTCTGCTCGGGGTCGACGTGCAGTAGGATGGCAGCACCCAGGGAGTCAGTGAGGTGGGCTGGAACAGTCTTGGTGGGTCTGCCAGTAGCAAAGTTCAGCACAGTTTGTGTAGGATACTGAGGGATCCTATTCATAGCCACTCTGTCCATTGAGAAGCGGACTTCTCGCAGCAGGTCTGTCATCAGAGCTATGACTGGCTGATTTTGGGCAAAGTCATTTTGGAAGACTGTAAACAGCTGCTTCCTTGAGTTCGCCGTTTGGATCAGCAGGAAACTGTGGGTACAGAGAACCACCACAATACCTTTCCGGGATTTGCAGGTGGTTTGCAGGGTTTGGCTCTGTGTTGAGAGTTGTTTTCTCAGTTGTAGGCGGAGCTTGTTGCGATGCTGGTGAGGGGAGCAGGCTGTGATGAGACTCGAGTCTCCTGGTTGGTACAGGTGCAATGGCAGTGGCACCTGCCGTGCCATCAGTAGTTCCGTGGGGAACACCTGAGTTGACTCCGGTATGGTGTCTGTGATGGCCACGAGCATTAGAGGAGGTTCTACAGTCCAGTCTTTCTGGTTGACGGACCATGGAAACGTGACTCCTCTGTGTTGCAGTGGAGCTCTGTAATTTGTGTTTGCAGTCTGGACTTGACAGCAAACTTGACATCCTCTGGCGTGCTCTGCCACATCTTGCTGCATGCTGGGCCAGTACGCCACTTGTTTTAATGTCTCTTGAGTGATTCTGGTGCCATGGTGTTTGGCACATGGTGTGTCGTGGGTGTATATCAGTTCACCCCCCTTTTGGCCCTGTGGCAGTACAAGCTTTGGCGCTGTGAGGACATAAGGAACATACATTAGAAAGTTCACTCCCACACGCAGCATGTGGTTGGTCTCATGTGGTCGTTTCTGGCTAGGGGCCGTCGTGGGACCAGATGCCGTGAACGGGAGGTTGGAGGGGTATGAGTGGTGGCGCAAAACATTTCGCATGGAAGTGTTGGCAAGTTTGGTTGTCAGTGGCAGTGGCAGTAAGGCGGGAAATGTTGCAGGAAGTGTCCGCTGGCTGCGGGTTGTTGTTGTCACACTAAGGGTGGGTGAATGGGGTGGGTGTGACCATAGCTTGTTATGCAGTGTGCCAGTCTTGGCAAGGGCATTAGTTTGGTCGTTCACACCTTTGTCACGCCCTGGTTGCTTCAAGCATCTTTTCACCTTTTCCCAGTAAACGATCATGTCATGTGCTTGGGTGAGGTGATCACGTGTCTGGAACAGGTGTTGATGTTTCACCTGCTTGTTGCATTCAGTCTTGAAACCAGTTTGTTTCCAGCCCAGAAGATGGCATGTGAAACAAGGTCTGGCAAAGTGTGAGTCTGTGCACATGAGTTCCCTGATGTTATGAGCTGAGGAGACGTGAAGGGTTTTGAGGGTAGCTGCTGCTTCACCATACTGACATGACTGGGGACCCCACCTGCTGTTCTGTGGTTGGCAGGGTTGGTTTCTTAACCATCGTACCCCTGCATTTGCCTGTGGGATGCCCTTATGGATGTAGAAACGTCCATCAACGTAGGCCGTGGGCATTCCTTGGCACGCATTCTCTTTGAGGTACCTGTGACAGGTTGGTTGCTGTTGTTGGGGTGCCTTTACCTTAAGTGTCAACGCTGGTGTGTTGTTATAGCAGTTTTGACAGGCAGCTGAATCTCCGCTCCGTGCAGACTTGTGATTTCTGGCACGTTGTGGCAGTGGCACTTGCTGGTTTGACTTCCTGAAGTCGATGGTGAGTCGCCACTTGCTGTCTGGTTTGACAATGGACCAGATGGAGACTGAATAGGTGTTGTTGCATGGGCAGCGAACACCTTTTTCTTCCATGAAACAAATAGTTTCCCGCACTGGTTCATGTGAGGCAATAGGACCATTGTACTGTTTGATGCAGGTGGGAGGAGTGTTTGGGTGTGTGGAAACACCCATTGTATGAAAGTT
The DNA here is from genome assembly GCA_036281575.1 of Ancherythroculter nigrocauda. Classification (NCBI taxonomy): domain Eukaryota; kingdom Metazoa; phylum Chordata; class Actinopteri; order Cypriniformes; family Xenocyprididae; genus Ancherythroculter; species Ancherythroculter nigrocauda. Next base: position 14,245,199 of record VTFQ01000023.1, on the reverse strand, counting down.
AGTGAGGCCACAGTCTAAAGAGTCTTTGGCAAATGACACTCTGGATTCGTTCAGGAACTGTTGAAGTTTTTGACAGACTGCATCATTCTTTGGGACATTTGCATCTTTCTGAATCTGTTGGCCTTTAGACTCCAACCTGGGGAATGGCTCCTCTGTTGTGGTGTTAACTGTCAGGTTGGCTGTCAGAGTTGTAGCGCCTTTTTGAGTTTCACAGGCAGGCTGGTTATCGACTGTGGGTACAGCGAGGTGTTGGTCATCCATTAGTTCCGTTCTGTGCACCTGTTCTGTGGGTACCAGTTTGATGGAGATGCTCTTCAAGGATGTTGTGAACCTTGCATTGTCTGAACTTCCTTCTGGGACCATTGCAGCTGGTATTAAGTTAATGACCGTTAACCTGAGTTCAAAGTCATAGGGGCCGTGGTCCATTATCCATTCTAGATGGTGGGCTTTGGGAATGCTGATGTCTGCGACCATGCATTCGTTGAGCCAGCTGTGAACTACATAGGGTGACACTTCAGTTAGCGGTGTGGCTTTTAGAGTGAGTCCAAGTTCCACGCCTTCAGGTGAAAGTGTGAAGGAGCCCAGCATGTGGCTTAGGGTTTGACCACATTGCCTGTTGAGCCAAACAGCACCCCCTTTGGTGTAAGGTGGTACTGCAGTTTCCTGTGTGTGGAGCCAAACAGCACCCCCTTTGGTGTAAGGTGGTACTACAGTTTCCTGTATGTGGATCAGGATGCAGACCTCTTGGGTGGTCTGGCCTGACAGGACGTTGGCAGTGTTGACAGGAACAACAGGAAGCTGTACAGTCATTGGGGCCCACAACAACTCATTTGCACTGTCCGTATGAGCATTAGAGTGCATCAGGGGGTCTGGAAGGACCAGGAAGTGATGGGTTAAATGCCGGTTGTTCCATTTGAAGTTCACAACGCAGATGTCCTTGACAGTCATGTTGACAAATGGGAGGTCCGGTGTTCCTTCACTGAGAGCACTTAACAGCGTGTGGCTGAAGGCTGAGTTGTCTGCCCACAGTGTGAGAATAATGTCTGTTGTAGTTACATCATTCAGCTGTGAGTCTGTCGTGACCTTGGAGCAGAGGGAGTTACAGTCTATGGTGAGTTGAAGTGCGCCGGGTAGCGAACTTGAACTGTGCTCTGAGACGGGGTTCCCACGGTTAGCTGGGAGATTTCCCGCGACCTCTGTGACCTGACCGTCTGGCTCAGGTGGTCTGGGTGACTGGGAAGGCAGAAGTTCACACACTTGAGCCCAGATTTTCAGCGGTCTGGCGTTCAATAAGGGCTCAAAACAGTCTAGCAGGTCTTTGTGGGTGAACCAGGGAAACGTGTCCATTTGCGCTACGCACACAGGAGGTACCAGGCTCACTCGACCAATGGTGTGGTGCATGGGAGCTGTGTGTTCAAGGTGGACCTCATTTGGACTGTGCGACTGCACATTCAGCTCACATCTTTGTGACTTGAGAGTCTGGCTTTGTCTTTCAGCTTCATTTCTCAGTCTTTCAAAAAGGTGAGGACAGGTTTTTGGGCAGTGATCGGAGCCTGGGTAACTGGTTGGATTTTCTACAGTCTTTTTAGACGCAGTTCTCTGCTTGGCTTGAGCTTCGTCGACCAAGTCTCGCGGCTGCTGAATAGACATGCTGCGTGAGCAGGCCAAGGCTGCCAGATGATCACTCACCGCAGGGTGCAGCCCTCGGAGAAGCAGAGTGTTGAAGATGAAATCTTCCTCTGTTGCTGGCTGGTTACGTGCTCCGTAGTACCCTCTTTGCATTCGGCTGTAGAAAGTGTATGGGTTTTTTAGTCTGCCCCGTTTTAGGTCCATGGCAGCAGGGAGCCCTTGATCTGATGCAGGGTCAGGAAGCTTTTTGATCAGAGCCTGTCGCAGGTGCTGGCAGTTGGATGTGACAGCTGCTGGCAAAGTTTCTTGGCCGCTGGACGTTTTGGGCAGTGGACTTTTGACCCCATTTGGAATTAGGGCTTCTTGACTGGTTAGGGGAAACTCTGTGATGTGTGTCTCCCCTCCCATGCCACTTTTCAGCTCTCTGTAACCAGTGTCAAGTTCATTCACATAGTCTCTTTGTTGTTTCGGAGCCATAACTCCTTTCTGGGCCTGTTTAAGATGATTTTCACAGGTCAGGGATTTAGTGTGTCTGTCTTTCGGCTTAGTCTCTGCTTTGGCTAGGGGAGCTTTGCTGTGTTGGAGTTTTTCAGTCAGTTCTCTACGCTCCACCTCCAGGTGGAGCTCTGCAAGGGCTTTTTGAAGACTCTGCAGCTCCTCCTGCAGCTCGGGTTTGGATTCATCCGCTGTCCAACGCTGGTCCTGGGTCTCGACGAGTCGCTGATCGTGGTGACGATGAATCTGGGCCTGATTCCTCCGGGCATCCTCCGCCTTGAGCTTGAGGTTGTGGGCCATGGCTCGGATGCCCATTCTTTGTAGCTCGGCGTCGGATCGTGGGCCATCAGTGGATTCAGGTTGTCGTCCAGCTGCTCGTTGCTTAGGTGCTGGGAATCCACAGAGTCGTTAGGCAGGAACGTGCTGGTCAGGGAGCCCAACCAGGTCTTGAGTCGGTCCCCGTGGGTGCTGGGGCTGGCTGCTCTGAACACGTTAGCTTGCTGTTGGCGAGAGAAAGACAGCACAAACAGAACCAATGCAAGCACGCGCAGAACTAACGACTTATAATAATGCATAATTATATAATTCTTTGGTTTGGTTCCAGTTAACTGGTGCAGACAGTTAGTGGAATGTAGGCTAGACAATTAATTGTCAATAGCCAAAAGGACCACGCGGATCAATTTGTGTGGGTGAGTGCCGGATTTAAACAAAGAATTTGACAGGCGGTAGCCCTAAGAGTCCTTTGATGACTCTCGCTGCTCGGTCGTCTATCTGTTACTCAGTTTTCCGTGATGACTCTCACAGGCTCTGCTTTTACATGAACTGAAAGAAACAAACACAGTAGACAAGCAAAACAGAACAGAACAGAACAGGATGGATGCAGTTAAATGAAATAGACCAGTAAACAAATAGAGAGGATAAAACAATAAAATAAAACAGAAGGGCTAGAAGGGAGAAGTGAACTTAAACTTCCTATCACAGCTGGGTTTATGACGGGGCCAGGCGAGTGCACTGTTGTGTCATAAAACCTAGAGGGATGGTATGGCTCAAGAGTATAAGGGTTGGCCCGCACCTGAATAATCGAAGAATATGTAATATTCTGTGGCTTTCAATTAGGTGAAGTGACTGTATGTCACTAAATTAGGCCTGGGTGAATTGTGGGTGCTCAGACAAGAACTCAATGGCAGGCAACCTTTCCTCGACGTTCAAACACTCTACTGCGGTGTCTGTGGCCACCTGTCCCCTTTGTAACATGGTGCAACCTCTCAAACAGGGAACATCAGCACAATTGCGCACTTCGGTAAGGTACTTGCGCCAACGGCCAGCGTGACCGGTCAAAATTGAGTTTTCCCTGAACTCAGAGTCTGTCCCCTTTACGGGCAGTTACTCCAAACGGGCGGTTCTGTTGTGCAGAAGCCTGAGCAGGGAAATTAAACAAAATTGCCGTTTGTTGTCAATCTGGGCTCGTTGCCTCCCTGTACCTGATACACAACTTGCTGATGTCCTTGCGTGTTGCCTGTGATACGAGGTCAGAATGTCCCCGATTCACACACGGTTAGTGTAAGACCCGCCAGGCCAGGCAGCTCCACTCACTGGAACTCACTGGGGCGACCGTCAACTCACCACCAGACAGTGAAGGGCCTTGTCTGCAAATACACAAGTGGTCACACAAACACAACTTAATTGTAAATTTAAATCTCAGTTTAAATCTTGTTTAAACCAAATTTAAATAATTAAGTGTGTATGACAAAAGAAAATGAGCCTAAAATGACAGTCAGAATGAACTAGTTAAACTAGACTGAAATGAGCAAAAGGGGGTAAAGACAAAAACAAAATAGTTCAGATGCACTTGATTCAAATTTGCACTAAACGAGTGCGCAGAATAGCAGAATGGGAAAAGAGAAAGCAACGAGGATAATTCAGATGCACTTGATTCAAATTTGAATGAAATCTTTTTCAATCAAATTTAAATGAGTGCATAGAATAACAGAATGGGAAAAAGAAAGGAGAAAGCCTTCCCTATTTGTGATTTTTCCTAAAGAGAATTGCTTGTTGATGAGCAAAATGCCAACTGATTGACACTACTTAATTTTAAAATTCATTTAAATGTTATTTAATTAAATTCAAAATAAGTGTATGAAATAAGGGAGGCTTGGGTGTGCGTGAATGTTATTGCCAGCCAATAACAAACAGGACCCAGAACTAAGAGTGAATAAAATAAAACATTAAGTAATAAAAGGGAATGAGAAAGAGAGAGAAAAGACAAAAAGGGAACAGATGAAATAAAACAAAGTAGAATAAAATAAACTAAAATAAAATCAAATAAGAGTAGATCGGTGAACACAGGGAAAGAATACAAGGAAAAGAGAATTGACTTATCTGGTAGTGTCCACCAGGGGGCGCACTCTCAGAAAGTGAATTCCCTTGTTGGAAGGGAAACTTAAGTTAAATTAAAAATTTAAACGTGTTTAAATTAAATTTAAATCAGTAAACCACATTCCAACAACGATTGGAAAGCATAACCACCAAAAGCAAATTACTTTTACAACTCCCCGCAATATAGAGAAGCAACAAGATAATTTGGAGATAATTTCAGTTCAAAGCATGGAGAGCGGCTTTACCTCAGAACGTCCACACGGTGGCGTCAATGAGTCCACACAACCAATAAGTAGGGAGGGGTGCCACACCTGAGCAGACTGCCCTCTGGCGTCTGGTCAGAGTTACTGCATCCCCTATCTTTAATTCGTGATATAAAACGAGCGCTTTGTAGGGTTCTGACCCTTACGCTGTTTTAACTGCGCGATTGCAACTATAGAACCTCAGCGGATTCTTTCATAAATATATATGTACCGTTTTACTCACGGGTACACAACTCTGGGAATCAGTCCCTTTGGTGCAAACTTTAATGCACGCGAATATGTAACTTTTGCGGGGTTTCGCCGCTGTTACAGTTCACGCTGGATCAGGGCGTAAACGGCTCCAAATTCTCACACATCAATCGTTAAAGCAGATGAACTGCTCTCCGATTAGATTTGTAAGGGGGATCACGTGATTTGGGTAGCTAGGCCGAACGACGTAACCCAGGAGCGCCAGCTATATTGTGAATTATTGGATGACACAAATAATTCAATTAAAATAGCGGCAGATAAGGCCTTTTGCAGAGATTAAATAGGAAACTCGCTACAAAATCTCGTTTTCAGAACACGCTTAATGACGATCAATTTGTTTCATTCAAGCGGAAATTAATATTAAAACTGTATTGCAAAAGACTGTCGCCCTTTTGCATACGAGTCTGAATATTAATGAACTGCAGTTATTTCACGGTCAACCAAGGCTAGGCCTGCAGTGTTTTTAGACACAAACAGCAGCTTGTTAACGGTGCGTAGAGTGAGGACCCGTGTGTCTTCTCACTGAATAAAGCGCGCATGTACATTAAATCACACACAAATTATTCTACATTGCTCTTTTACCAAAAACCAAGTTTAAAATGTTGCTCGCGAATTCTCCACCAAATAATATGTAACGATGTAGCGGTTATTAATCAATTTATGGATGAAATATGAATATAATAATTCATAAAGACTTATGAATAAATTATGATTCATATATCGACCCAACGGGGAATTAAACATATATTGTGAATTAATTACAATGAATTATAATCAATTATATGCTTAGTTCTGGCTTACTAATTATTTAGAGAAACTGTTAGTCTGTCCAGCAAACTGTTGCTTCTCATAGAATATTATGAACGGAGTTATTCTCTGGCCAAGAGAATATTCCTATTAAAGCATCAAAGCATAAAACGATCGAAAAAACGTTAAAGTGACTTGGTCTTCAGTTGAAAGAACAAACAGAACAATCGAGCGTGAATAACGTTTTAATATATGCAAACTACGAATACAGAGGTTATACGCCTAAATATATATACAAGAATATACACACCTATGTACAAGAGTGGAAGTAGAGAAGGAAAGAGAGAAGGCAAGTAGCAAACTCACAAACAGTCCTAAGCCAGCACGGAAATCAGTTTCATCATCTAAGATTGAGAAACGGCAGTATACTTACATTGGTTGTGCGTGTCGAATTTCGGGTTAGCGCTGGTGCAGTTCGTTGGCTTCCTCCGTTCCGCGGGAAGGTTTGAACTGAGGACTTGAGAGTGAGTTTCGCTGGAAGATGGCGGTCCCGAAGCTGAGCGCGATGGCAGCGCGTGGTCACCGGAGATGTCCGGGAAAGACGTGCACGAGGTGCTCGTGAGACAATCGGGAGAGAACACAGGAGAATCTTGGTGTTCCTTTTTATGACAGATAGGCCGACACACCTCCTTGAGGTGGAATGGCCAATGACATTGATGCAAAGTTGGTGGGCAAGCTCTTTCTTTGTCTGGTCTCCTAGATGAATTTGCATACTTAATGATTATCAGATCGGATTTCGAAATGGAGTACATTCTTCACAGTATCATTAAACACATAGAAAAATGCATTTGTCCGCTATGTGACAGATCTCAGTGAATAGCTCAAGTCCGGAGCTTTACGGAGAGATCAAACTCGATACATCAGAAATGCATACAAAAGAAGTTATGGTTTACAGACAGAATTCTATCATTAAAATGCACACTAGCACAAATACACTAATTTAAACACTAGGAAACATGCACATGCTTCAAAATACAGGATGGGTATATGTTGGCATAATTGTATCTTACATACACAGTCAAAAAATGTATGTTTGTGTGTTTCTGTATGTGTCTGTGTGTGTGTTTTTGTGTGTGTGTGCCTGTGTGTGTGGGTGTTGGAATGTGGATCTGGCCCGTAGTCCACATGAGGGGCCCCTTTGATGTCCTAAGAGCAAGGAAATTGGGCCTCCTGTGTTACCTCGGAGGGCAACAAAGGTGTCAAGTGGGCTCATCTTTAGCAGACTGTTCGGAGCCGATTTAGTGATTAAGAACACAGTTCATCAGGTTAAAAGCGTTCTGAAAACTCCAAAGTTTATTGATTATCCTGATACATGTGCATATGCTACAGTTCTCTGTTTGTTGATGTCGCTGTACAGCAAGAATGTTGTGACAGTTGGTCAGTGTTGTATTTGTCCCGCCCCTCCTCCACTCTGATTGGATAGCTGGCTAAAAAGTGACAGTGATGAGCACATCGTTTTACTCAAAGTTGAACATTCTTCAACTCGAGGCTACCAGTAAAAAACGCCCAGCTCTCAGCGCTTGAGTGTGAAAAAGACGCTCAGCGCCTCGTTACGCTCCTGGCGTTTAAAAAACGTGGCGTTCACATTGAAAACAATTGAAAAAGTACGCTAGCAGCTGGAAAAAACGCTTTGGTGGACACACGGCCTTATAATGGTAAAATTGCCTGTGAAAATTATTTTAAAGGGGAAAATATTGCCCTGTAATGGGAAAGTTAATGTCTGTTATTGATCAGAAAGTGCTCCTAAGTTTTTGACTGTGTTCCTATAGAAAAATATTAGCGTAGAGCCCTGCATACCTGCAAAAAAGTCTATTGGAGTAAAGTCCTAAACGCAACAGGAAGTCAGCCATTTTGAATTTCCTCTGCAATTTTTCAGGCCTCATACTTTAATGAACTCCTCCTACAGTTTTAATCTGATCATCTTCAAATTTGGTTTGTGCAATTATAAGGCCTTTGCGATGCTAAATTGTGAAGATATTGAGTTTGTGCCCATATTTAGTTATAGTCATTGTGCCATCTGCTGGCAACGGGAAGTGACATGTTTAAAACTGTTATGGACTCCTAACAGCATATTAAAATGTGCCAGCAAGTGTTAAACAGGCTAGCAACATGCTAGAAAAATGTTAGCAAAACACTTATCTTACAAAACACTAGTATCTTAAGTACTAAAGCATGCTATTAATTCAATGAAACAGGAAGTTGTTGCAACTCAGACATACAATGTCCGATCTGCCCCAAACTTCACATGTTTGATAATAGTCCTAGCCTGAGTATTCAGTTATAGTCAATGCACCAACTGCTGGCAGCAGGAACTGTGGTGCATCAAAATGACTTTGCCATATTTCTCCTCTATTTATTTATATTGCCCACTGTTCACAGTTTTCCTAAAGGCCAGAACACACCAAGCCGACGCCGACGAACTAGTGGAGACGAAAGCAGACTGCGGGGTTGGCTCACGTCGGCAGCGTCTGTGTCCAAAGTTGCCCTGACACACCAAACCGACGCTAAACAGCCGACGGCCAAGCAGCACGTTAGTTCTGCGCCTGCGTGAGATGAAATGCCTTTCCGAAACAGCAGGCGGCAGTAGCTGAGCAGCCAATGAGCGGCTGAAAAAAGGCAGACGAGGACCAACTTCAGCCGACGGTGCGGAACACACTGAGAAAACTTAGTCGGCCGACGAAGAAAAACTGCCCGACGGCCGACCGTCGGCTTGGTGTGTTCCTGCCTTAAGGCCACCGGCTGCGAGGGCCCAGGTGCAGGGCCCTTTCATCGCTGCTTGCAGCTTTAATTTTGTTTTAATTGTTAATAAAAGTGACTGCTGCAGTTAGATCTTGCCTCAACTACTCTTCCTTTCTGCAGCCAACTGTGACATTGATATTGGGAAATGTGGCCCGGAACAGGTTTGAGTTGTAGTACTAGTAGTCATCTAATACACCTATTCTTAACCATAGGGCCGTGAGCGCCACCAGGAGGGCCGTAAAAAACTTTACATTTTTCACCTGTGGGCCGCGAGGGCCATGGGACCAGACAAGTTATCAATTGAAGACACCAGAATGACCACTGTTATCCATGAGACAGTTAAAATACCCATCCCACCACTAGTGGCAGTAATGCCTCAGTTAGTTGTTTAACAAGCGCTAATAAGCAGAAGAAGACACTCAGTCAACCGTAGCCTGTAGCAAAAGTTATGGAGAAATATTTAAAGCGGAAAAGGGGAGACCAAAGTTGTGCCAACCCGCCCCAAAAGTCAAGATTTTGCCGCAAATACAATCCTGACTTCATTAAGTAGGGATTTGTGAAAATCGGATGCGTGTCTGCCTTGTCCAAATACCCACACTTGCGGTCTTGGCCACTTGAGAGCTCGCGCACCCCGGGTAGCGCTTACATGATGCTGTTGGTTAATGAAGTTTTGATGGATGAACTTGCGGTTCAGTTACTCTCTTGTTATGTGAAAGTTGATAATACTTTTCAGTTTTATGGACGTCGCCATCTTTAATATTACGTTGATCACTGTCGTCATGGTTACTAGTAAGAGAATACAGGCTTGACACTCGCTGCACGTTCATACAGACAGTATTCCAGACGCTACTGTAAGTTGCTGTGTGAACGAGACATTTCGAGACTCACACCTGTAAGTAAATGTGGTTGTCAATCCCAAAAAATTACTGTGTGAACGTGGCCAGGGAGTTGTAGCTTGTTGAAATTGGACTGTTGTGACTGTTATTGTTCATTTATAACAGATATGAAGAGCAACTTCAGGTTCTGCCATGCAAAAATGTAGACTGCTGAAACAATTATCAAATTATTTTGCAGATTATATTTTTAGGGCCCAAGCGAATTAAGCGCGCAGGGCCCTCTTGTTCTTCTAAGGATTATTAGGGCCCAAGCCAATGAAATGGCGAAGGGCCCTCTTGATCTTCTAAGGATTATTAGGGCCCAAGCGAATTAGCGCGCAGGGCCCTCTTGTTCTTCTAAGGATTATTATTAGGGCCCAAGCGAATTAAGCGCGCAGGGCCCTCTTGTTCTTCTAAGGATTATTAGGGCCCGAGCACCGATGGTGTGAGGACCCTATTGGAATTGCTCCATTTATTAGGGCCCGAGCACCGATGGTGTGAGGACCCTATTGGAATTGCTCTGTTTATTATTATTATTATTAGGGCCCGAGCACCGATGGTGTGAGGACCCTATTGGAATTGCTCCGTTTATTATTATTATTATTATTATTATTATTAGGGCCCGAGCACCGATGGTGTGAGGACCCTATTGGAATTGCTCCGTTTATTATTATTATTATTAGGGCCCGAGCACCGATGGTGTGAGGACCCTATTGGAATTGCTCCGTTTATTAGGGCCCGAGCACCGATGGTGTGAGGACCCTATTGGAATTGCTCCGTTTATTAGGGCCCGAGCACCGATGGTGTGAGGACCCTATTGGAATTGCTCCATTTATTATTATTATTATTATTATTATTATTATTATTCTCCAAAGTGAATCGCATTTTAGAGGGCCTAAACGTGCTCGAAAACTCATGAAACTTTGCACACGCGTCAGAAGTGGTGAAAATTTACGTCTGTTATGGGTTTCGGAATTGGGCGTGGCAAAATTGCTCGATAGCGCCATCTAACGTACAGCCCCGCTCGCTACATTACACTAGGGTTTTGAAATTCGGTACACACATTTATCAGCCCAGTACCTACAAAAAATTCTCTTGGAGCGAATTCCGAAACCAAACAGGAAGTCAGATATTTTGAAATAATTCACCGTTTTTTGCATTTTCCAGACGTTGTACTTTAACGAACTCCTCCTAGAGATTTAATCAGATCAATGTCATTTTTGGTCAGTCTAATTTAAAGACCTTTGTGACGCTGAAGGGCGTGTCTGTGGCGGCCTGACAAAGTCTGATGTTTCGCCATGAAAGAGGAAGCTGCTGTAACTCAGGCATACAATGTCCGATCTGCTCCAAACTTTACATGTGTGATAAGAGTCCTAGCCTAAAGACGTCTATATGATAATATTCAGTTAGTCATAGCGCCACCTGCTGGCAACAGGAAGTGGCATGCTTTATACTGTAATTCACTACCAGATTCACATTTCATCATGCCACGAAGTACCAGCCATGCTAGAAACACGTTAAATCATGCAACACTTGGCTGAGTGCTAATGTGTGCGATTAACGCCACGAAAGAAACAGGAAGTTGTTGTAACTCAGGCATACAATGTCCGATCTGGTTCAAACTTCACGTGTTCAATGATAGTCCTGGCCTGAAGACATCAACATGGCAAAATTCAGTTACGGTAAAAGCGCCACCTGTTGGCCGCAGGAAGTGTGGCATTTCGAAATGACTTTGGCATAATTCTCCTGTATTCACTCACTTAAATGCATGACGCCCACTGTTCACTGTTTTCCTGAGGCCAACGGGTGGCGGTGAGCCCGGGTGCGAGGGCCCTCTCAACGCTGCTTGCAGCTTTAATTCTTCTTCTTCTTCTTCTCCAAAGTGAATCGCATTTTAGAGGGCCTAAACGTGCTCGAATACTCACGAAACTTTGCACACGCGTCAGAAGTGGTGAAAATTTACGTCTGTTATGGGTTTTGGAATTGGGCGGGGCAAAATGGCTCGATAGCGCCATCTAACGTACAGCCCCACTCGCTACATTTCACTAGGGTTTTGAAATTCGGTACACACATTTATCAGCCAAGTACCTACAAAAAATTCTCTTGGAGCGAAATCCGAAACCGAACAGGAAGTCAGATATTTTGAATTAATTCACCGTTTTTTGCATTTTCCAGACGTTGTACTTTAACGAACTCCTCCTAGAGATTTAATCAGATCAGTGTCATTTTTGGTCAGTCTAATCTAAAGGCCTTTGTGATGTTAAATTGCGAAGATTTAGAGTTTTCAACAAAGGGCGTGTCCGTGGCGGCCTGACAAAGTTTGATGTTTTCGCCATGAAAAAGGAAGTTGTTGTAACTCAGACAAACAATGTCGGATCTGCTCCAAACTTCACATGCTTTATTAGAGTCCTGACCTGAAGACATCTTCATAACAATATTCAGTTACAGTCATAGCGCCACCTGCAGGCAACAGGAAATGACATGTTTTACCCTGTGATTAACTCCTCATAGAGATTTAACCAGATCAACATCAAATGTTGTCAGTCTAATCTCAAGACCTTAGCAATGATAAATATCAAAGATCTTGAGTTTTCGCTGAAGGGCGTGTCTGTGGCGGCCTGACAAAGTCTGATGTTTCGCCATGAAAGAGGAAGCTGCTGTAACTCAGGCATACAATGTCCGATCTGCTCCAAACTTCACATGTGTGATAAGAGTCCTAGCCTAAAGACATCTATATGACAATATTTAGTTAGTCATAGCGCCACCTGCTGGCAACAGGAAACGGCATGCTTCACGATGTAATTCACTACCAGAGTCACATTTCATTATGCCACGAAGTACCAAACATGCTAGAGACACGTTAAATCATGCAACACTTGGCTAAGTGCTAATTTATGCGATTAACGCCACTAAAGAAACAGGAAGTTGTTGTAACTCAGGCATACAATGTCCGATCTGCTTCAAACTTCACGTGTTCCATGATAGTCCTGGCCTGAAGACATCAACATGGCAAAATTCAGTTACGGTAAAAGCGCCACCTGTTGGCCGCAGGAAGTGTGGCATTTCGAAATGACTTTGGCATAATTCTCCTGTATTCACTCACTTAAATGCATGACGCCCACTGTTCACTGTTTTCCTGAGGCCAACGGGTGGCGGTGAGCCCGGGTGCGAGGGCCCTCTCAACGCTGCTTGCAGCTTTAATTATTAGGGCCCAAGCGAATTAAGCGCGCAGGGCCCTCTTGTTCTTCTAAGGATTATTAGGGCCCAAGCGAATTAAGCGCGCAGGGCCCTCTTGTTCTTCTAAGGATTATTAGGGCCCGAGCACCGATGGTGTGAGGACCCTATTGGAATTGCTCCGTTTATTATTATTAGGGCCCAAGCGAAAATTCGCGCAGGGCCCTCTTGTTCTTCTAAGGATTATTTTTTTTTTATTATTTTTTTTTTTTCCGTCTTCCGGGGCTTTTTGGGGGCCTTAACATGCTCAAAAACTCTTGAAAATTGGCACACACATTGGAATCCGCGGCCATTAGGACGCCGGAGAGGCTGGTACCCGGGCGTGGCAGGGGGGCTCGACAGCGCCCCCTTGAAAAAAGTCTGAAAATTTGGTCCATATATTAAACATGCTTGCACGTATTAGTATGAAACTCGGTACACATATAGACCTCATCGGGCCGAACAACTTTCGCGCTCTAAGTTAATCGCCACGCCAACAGGAAGTCAGCTATTAAGGGTTGTTTGAAAAACGCATGCTCTGGAATTTGATATACTCCTCCTAGACGATTAATCCGATCGCCACCAAACTCGGTCAGCATGAAGTCAAGACACTGATGATTAAAAATTGCCAGGGGATTTTTGATATCTCGAACGGTTTGGCCGTGGCGAGGCAACGAATTTATGGTGAGAAAAAGGAAACAGGAAATGTGTTATAACGTCTTAATACATATATTGATCTTTATGAAACTTCACGAGTGTGTTCGTTATAGGAGTCTGATCACATGGATGTGACTATTGTGAGTCAAAGTTATAGCGCCACCAACTGGCAGCAGGAAGTGTATCACTTTTTGAAATGTTTTGAGATCACCCTCTTATTTTTACCTGATTTGCTTCAAACTTCATCAGTGTAATGTCAATACACAGCAGATGTAGACCTATGACAGGATTTTTGATATTTGAAATATTGTTGCCATGGCAACAGGTCAAACTGTAATAATATTCTTGAGTGTTTTTGAGGCTCTTAACATGCTTCAAATTGCATGAAACTCGACACACACATCAATATTGTCAACCAGTAGACATGGACAAAGCCATAGAAATGGGCGTGGTGGAGGGGCTCAGTAGCGCCACCTTTTGACAAAAGTGGGGGGGTTAGTTTTTCCTACAGTCACCAAACTCGGTACACATATTATTCTCATCAAGCCGGACAATTTTCTAATTTACATTCATTAGCTCCGACCAACAGGAAGTCAGCTATTTTGGTTTGAATGTTAATTTTTTGAAAAAACAGGCTATGAATTTTATACTACTACTCCTACAGGGTTTATCCAATTTACACCAAGCTTTTTTTAACTTGTTGCGAACACATTGAAGTTGTTTAATTGCAAACGGATTTTGGATATCTCAAACGGTTTGGCCGTGGCGAGGCAACGAATTTATGGCGAGAAAAGGGAAACAGGAAATGTGTTATAACTTCTGCATACATTGATTGATGTTTATGAAACTTCAGGAGTGTGTTGGTTGTAGTAGTCTGATCACATGGATGTAACTATTGTGAGTCAAAGTTATAGCGCCACCAAATGGCAGCAAGAAGTGTATCACTTTTAAAATGCTTTGAGATCACCCTCTTATTTTTACCTGATTTGCTTCAAACTTCATCAGTGTAATGTCAATACACAGCAGATGTAGACCTATGACAGGATTTTTGATATTTGAAATATTGTTGCCATGGCAACAGGTCAAACTGTAATAATATTCTTGAGTGTTTTTGAGGCTCTTAACATGCTTCAAATTGCATGAAACTCGACACACACATCAATATTGTCAACCAGTAGACATGGACAAAGCCATAGAAATGGGCGTGGTGGAGGGGCTCAGTAGCGCCACCTTTTGACAAAAGTGGGGGGGGTTAGTTTTTCCTACAGTCACCAAACTCGGTACACATATTATTCTCATCAAGCCGGACAATTTTCTAATTTACATTCATTAGCTCCGACCAACAGGAAGTCAGCTATTTTGGTTTGAATGTTAATTTTTTGAAAAAACAGGCTATGAATTTTATACTACTACTCCTACAGGGTTTATCCAATTTACACCAAGCTTTTTTTAACTTGTTGCTAACACATTGAAGTTGTTTAATTGCAAACGGATTTTGGATATCTCAAACGGTTTGGCCGTGGCGAGGCAACGAATTTATGGCAAGAAAAGGGAAACAAAGTGTTATAACTTCTGCATACATTAATTTATTTTGATGAAACTTTGGCTTAGTCTTCGTTGTACAAGGCTGATCACATGGATTTGACTATTGTGATTCAAAGTCATAGCGCCACCAACTGGAAGCAGAAAATGTGTCACTTTCAGCATACATTGAGATCACCCTCTTATTTTTACCTGATTTGCTTCAAAATTCATCAGAATAATGTTAAAACTTGGCACATGTAATCCTTTGAAAATGGGCAGGGAGGAGGGGCTCTATAGCGGCACCTTGTAGTGCAGTAAATGTGGAGTGAATTTGACATAGTCCTTTGATGTTTAACCGTTTTAAGTGCCTATTGCCCGCTGTGCACAGTTGCCCTGAAGCCACCGGGGTGGCGGTGCCACCGGGCTTGGGCCCGCCATCGCTGCTCGCAGCTATATTTATTATTATTATTATTATTCTCCAAAGTGAATCGCATTTGAGAGGGCCTAAACGTGCTCGAAAACTCACGAAACTTTGCACACGCGTCAGAAGTGGTGAAAATTTACGTCTGTTATGGGTTTCGGAATTGGGCGTGGCAAAATGGCTCGATAGCGCCATCTAACGTACAGCCCCGCTCGCTACATTACACTAGGGTTTTGAAATTCGGTACACACATTTATCAGCCCAGTACCTACAAAAAATTCTCTTGGAGCGAAATCCGAAACTGAACAGGAAGTCAGATATTTTGAATTAATTCACCGTTTTTTGCATTTTCCAGACGTTGTACTTTAACGAACTCCTCCTAGAGATTTAATCAGATCAATGTCATTTTTGGTCAGTCTAATCTAAAGACCTTTGTGACGTTAAATTGCGAAGATTTAGAGTTTTCACTGAAGGGCGTGTCCGTGGCGGCCTGACAAAGTTTGATGTTTTCGCCATGAAACAGGAAGTTGTTGTAACTCAGACAAACAATGTCCGATCTGCCCCAAACTTCACATGCTTTATTAGAGTCCTGACCTGAAGACATCTTCATAACAATATTCAGTTACAGTCATAGCGCCACCTGCAGGCAACAGGAAATGACATGTTTTACGCTGTGATTAACTCCTCATAGAGATTTAACCAGATCAACATCAAATGTTATCAGTCTAATCTTAAGACCTTAGCGATGATAAATATCAAAGATCTTGAGTTTTCGCTGCAGGGCGTGTCCGTGGCGGACTGACAAAGTCTGATGTTTCGCCATGAAAGAGGAAACTGTTGTAACTCAGGCATACTATGTCCGATCTGCTCCAAACTTCACATGTGTGATAAGAGTCCTAGCCTAAAGACGTCTATATGATAATATTCAGTTAGTCATAGCGCCACCTGCTGGCAACAGGAAGTGGCATGCTTTATACTGTAATTCACTACCAGATTCACATTTCATCATGCCACGAAGTACCAGACATGTTAGAAACAGGTTAAATCATGCAACACTTGGCTGAGTGCTAATGTATGCGATTAACGCCACGAAAGAAACAGGAAGTTGTTGTAACTCAGACATACAATGTCCGATCTGCTCCAAACTTCACATGTTCGATAATAGTTCTGGGCTGAAGACATCAACATGGCAAAATTCAGTTACGGTCAAAGTGCCACCTGTTGGCCGCAGGAAGTGTGGCATTTCGAAATGACTTTGGCATGATTCTCCTGTATTCACTCGCTTACATGCATGACGCCCCCTGTTCACTGTTTTCCTGAGGCCAACGGGTGGCGGTGAGCCCGGGTGCGAGGGCCCTCTCAACGCTGCTTGCAGCTTTAATTAGGGCCCAAGCGAAAATTCGCGCAGGGCCCTCTTGTTCTTCTAAGGATTATTATTATTTTTTTTATTTTTTATTTATTTATTTATTTATTTTTTCCGTCTTCCGGGGCTTTTTGGGGGCCTTAACATGCTCAAAAACTCTTGAAAATTGGCACACACATTGGAATCCGCGGCCATTAGGACGCCGGAGAAGCTGGTACCCGGGCGTGGCAGGGGGGCTCGACAGCGCCCCCTTGAAAAAAGTCTGAAAATTTGGTCCATATATTAAACATGCTTGCACGTATTAGTATGAAACTCGGTACACATATAGAACTCATCGGGCCGAACAACTTTCGCGCTCTAAGTTAATCGCCACGCCAACAGGAAGTCAGCTATTAAGGGTTGTTTGAAAAACGCATGCTCTGGAATTTGATATACTCCTCCTAGACGATTAATCCGATCGCCACCAAACTCGGTCAGCATGAAGTCAAGACACTGATGATTAAAAATTGCCAGGGGATTTTTGATATCTCGAACGGTTTGGCCGTGGCGAGGCAACGAATTTATGGCGAGAAAAAGGAAACAGGAAATGTGTTATAACGTCTTAATACATATATTGATCTTTATGAAACTTCACGAGTGTGTTCGTTATAGGAGTCTGATCACATGGATGTGACTATTGTGAGTCAAAGTTATAGCGCCACCAACTGGCAGCAGGAAGTGTATCACTTTTTGAAATGTTTTGAGATCACCCTCTTATTTTTACCTGATTTGCTTCAAACTTCATCAGTGTAATGTCAATACACAGCAGATGTAGACCTATGACAGGATTTTTGATATTTGAAATATTGTTGCCATGGCAACAGGTCAAACTGTAATAATATTCTTGAGTGTTTTTGAGGCTCTTAACATGCTTCAAATTGCATGAAACTCGACACACACATCAATATTGTCAACCAGTAGACATGGACAAAGCCATAGAAATGGGCGTGGTGGAGGGGCTCAGTAGCGCCACCTTTTGACAAAAGTGGGGGGGTTAGTTTTTCCTACAGTCACCAAACTCGGTACACATATTATTCTCATCAAGCCGGACAATTTTCTAATTTACATTCATTAGCTCCGACCAACAGGAAGTCAGCTATTTTGGTTTGAATGTTAATTTTTTGAAAAAACAGGCTATGAATTTTATACTACTACTCCTACAGGGTTTATCCAATTTACACCAAGCTTTTTTTAACTTGTTGCGAACACATTGAAGTTGTTTAATTGCAAACGGATTTTGGATATCTCAAACGGTTTGGCCGTGGCGAGGCAACGAATTTATGGCGAGAAAAGGGAAACAGGAAATGTGTTATAACTTCTGCATACATTGATTGATGTTTATGAAACTTCAGGAGTGTGTTGGTTGTAGTAGTCTGATCACATGGATGTAACTATTGTGAGTCAAAGTTATAGCGCCACCAAATGGCAGCAAGAAGTGTATCACTTTTAAAATGCTTTGAGATCACCCTCTTATTTTTACCTGATTTGCTTCAAACTTCATCAGTGTAATGTCAATACACAGCAGATGTAGACCTATGACAGGATTTTTGATATTTGAAATATTGTTGCCATGGCAACAGGTCAAACTGTAATAATATTCTTGAGTGTTTTTGAGGCTCTTAACATGCTTCAAATTGCATGAAACTCGACACACACATCAATATTGTCAACCAGTAGACATGGACAAAGCCATAGAAATGGGCGTGGTGGAGGGGCTCAGTAGCGCCACCTTTTGACAAAAGTGGGGGGGTTAGTTTTTCCTACAGTCACCAAACTCGGTACACATATTATTCTCATCAAGCCGGACAATTTTCTAATTTACATTCATTAGCTCCGACCAACAGGAAGTCAGCTATTTTGGTTTGAATGTTAATTTTTTGAAAAAACAGGCTATGAATTTTATACTACTACTCCTACAGGGTTTATCCAATTTACACCAAGCTTTTTTTAACTTGTTGCTAACACATTGAAGTTGTTTAATTGCAAACGGATTTTGGATATCTCAAACGGTTTGGCCGTGGCGAGGCAACGAATTTATGGCAAGAAAAGGGAAACAAAGTGTTATAACTTCTGCATACATTAATTGATTTTGATGAAACTTTGGCTTAGTCTTCGTTGTACAAGGCTGATCACATGGATTTGACTATTGTGATTCAAAGTCATAGCGCCACCAACTGGAAGCAGAAAATGTGTCACTTTCAGCATACATTGAGATCACCCTCTTATTTTTACCTGATTTGCTTCAAAATTCATCAGAATAATGTTAAAACTTGGCACATGTAATCCTTTGAAAATGGGCAGGGAGGAGGGGCTCTATAGCGGCACCTTGTAGTGCAGTAAATGTGGAGTGAATTTGACATAGTCCTTTGATGTTTAACCGTTTTAAGTGCCTATTGCCCGCTGTGCACAGTTGCCCTGAAGCCACCGGGGTGGCGGTGCCACCGGGCTTGGGCCCGCCATCGCTGCTCGCAGCTATATTTATTTATTTATTTTTATTTTTTTATTTTTTTATTTTTTTCGTCTTCCGGGGCCTTTTGGGGGCCTTAACATGCTCAAAAACTCTTGAAAATTGGCACACACATTGGAATCCGCGGCCATTAGGACGCCCCAGAGGCTGGTATCCGGGTGTGGCAGGGGGGCTCGACAGCGCCCCCTTGAAAAAAGTCTGAAAATTTGGTCCATATATTAAACACGCTTGCACGTATTAGTATGAAACTCGGTACACATATAGACCTCATCGGGCCGAACAACTTTCGTACTCTAAGTTAAACGCCACGCCAACAGGAAGTCAGCTATTAAGGGTTGTTTGAAAAACGCATGCTCTGGAATTTGATATACTCCTCCTAGACGATTAATCCGATCGCCACCAAACTCGGTCAGCATGAAGTCAAGACACTGATGATTAAAAATTGCCAGCGGATTTTTGATATCTCGAACGGTTTGGCCGTGGCGAGGCAACAAATTTATGGCGAGAAAAAGGAAACAGGAAATGTGTTATAACGTCTGCATACATATATTGATCTTTATGAAACTTCACGAGTGTGTTAGTTGTAGTAGTCTGATCACATGGATGTGACTATTGTGAGTCAAAGTTATAGCACCACCAACTGGCAGCAGGAAGTGTATCACTTTTTGAAATGCTTTGAGATCACCCTCTTATTTTTACCTGATTTGCTTCAAAATTCATCAGAATAATGTTAAAACTTGGCACATGTAATCCTTTGAAAATGGGCAGGGAAGAGGGGCTCTATAGCGGCACCTTGTAGTGCAGTAAATGTGGAGTGAATTTGACATAGTCCTTTGATGTTTAACCATTTTAAGTGCCTATTGCCCGCTGTGCACAGTTGCCCTGAAGCCACCGGGGTGGCGGTGCCACCGGGCTTGGGCCCGCCATCGCTGCTCGCAGCTATATTTATTATTATTATTATTAGGGCCAAAGCCCTGTAAGGGGCTGAAGGCCCTTTTGTTTTCTTTAGGATTATTATTAGGGCCCAAGCGAATTAAGCGCGCAGGGCCCTCTTGTTCTTCTAAGGATTATTATTATTTTTTTTTTTATTTTTTTTTTTTTTATTTTTTTTCCGTCTTCCGGGGCTTTTTGGGGGCCTTAACATGCTCAAAAACTCTTGAAAATTGGCACACACATTGGAATCCGCGGCCATTAGGACGCCCCAGAGGCTGGTATCCGGGCGTGGCAGGGGGGCTCGACAGCGCCCCCTTGAAAAAAGTCTGAAAATTTGGTCCATATATTAAACACGCTTGCACGTATTAGTATGAAACTCGGTACACATATAGACCTCATCGGGCCGAACAACTTTCGTACTCTAAGTTAAACGCCACACCAACAGGAAGTCAGCTATTAAGGGTTGTTTGAAAAACGCATGCTCTGGAATTTGATATACTCCTCCTAGACGATTAATCCGATCGCCACCAAACTCGGTCAGCATGAAGTCAAGACACTGATGATTAAAAATTGCCAGGGGATTTTTGATATCTCGAACGGTTTGGCCGTGGCGAGGCAACGAATTTATGGCGAGAAAAAGGAAACAGGAAATGTGTTATAACCTCTGCATACATATATTGATCTTTATGAAACTTCACGAGTGTGTTGGTTGTAGTAGTCTGATCACATGGATGTGACTATTGTGAGTCAAAGTTATAGCGCCACCAACTGGCAGCAGGAAGTGTATCACTTTTTGAAATGCTTTGAGATCACCCTCTTATTTTTACCTGATTTGCTTCAAGCTTCATCAATGTAATGGCAATACACAGCAGATGTAGACCTATGACAGGATTTTTGATATTTGAAATATTGTTGCCATGGCAACAGGTCAAACTGTAATAATATTCTTGAGTGTTTTTGAGGCTCTTAACATGCTTCAAATTGCATGAAACTCGACACACACATCAATATTGTCAACCAGTAGACATGGACAAAGCCATAGAAATGGGCGTGGTGGAGGGGCTCAGTAGCGCCACCTTTTGACAAAAGTGGGGGGGTTAGATTTCCTACAGTCACCAAACTCGGTACACATATTGTTCTCATCAAGCCGGACAATTTTCTAATTTACATTCATTAGCTCCGACCAACAGGAAGTCGGCTATTTTTGTTTGAATGTTAATTTTTTGAAAAAACAGGCTATGAATTTTATACTACTACTCCTACAGGGTTTATCCAATTTACACCAAGCTTTTTTTAACTTGTTGCTAACACATTGAAGTTGTTTAATTGCAAACGGATTTTGGATACCTCAAACGGTTTGGCCGTGGCGAGGCAACAAATTTATGGCGAGAAAAAGGAAACAGGAAATGTGTTATAACGTCTGCATACATATATTGATCTTTATGAAACTTCACGAGTGTGTTAGTTGTAGTAGTCTGATCACATGGATGTGACTATTGTGAGTCAAAGTTATAGCACCACCAACTGGCAGCAGGAAGTGTATCACTTTTTGAAATGCTTTGAGATCACCCTCTTATTTTTACCTGATTTGCTTCAAACTTCATCACTGTAATGTCAATACACAGCAGATGTAGACCTATGACAGGATTTTTGATATTTGAAATATTGTTGCCATGGCAACAGGTCAAACTGTAATAATATTCTTGAGTGTTTTTGAGGCTCTTAACATGCTTCAAATTGCATGAAACTCGACACACACATCAATATTGTCAACCAGTAGACATGGACAAAGCCATAGAAATGGGCGTGGTGAAGGGGCTCAGTAGCGCCACCTTTTGTCAAAAGTGGGGGGGGTTAGTTTTTCCTACAGTCACCAAACTCGGTACACATATTGTTCTCATCAAGCTGGACAATTTTCTAATTTACATTCATTAGCTCCGACCAACAGGAAGTCGGCTATTTTTGTTTGAATGTTAATTTTTTGAAAAAACAGGCTATGAATTTTATACTACTACTCCTACAGGGTTTATCCAATTTACACCAAGCTTTTTTTAACTTGTTGCTAACACATTGAAGTTGTTTAATTGCAAACGGATTTTGGATATCTCAAACGGTTTGGCCGTGGCGAGGCAACGAATTTATGGCAAGAAAAGGGAAACAAAGTGTTATAACTTCTGCATACATTAATTGATTTTGATGAAACTTTGGCTTAGTCTTCGTTGTACAAGGCTGATCACATGGATTTGACTATTGTGATTCAAAGTCATAGCGCCACCAACTGGAAGCAGAAAATGTGTCACTTTCAGCATACATTGAGATCACCCTCTTATTTTTACCTGATTTGCTTCAAAATTCATCAGAATAATGTTAAAACTTGGCACATGTAATCCTTTGAAAATGGGCAGGGAAGAGGGGCTCTATAGCGGCACCTTGTAGTGCAGTAAATGTGGAGTGAATTTGACATAGTCCTTTGATGTTTAACCGTTTTAAGTGCCTATTGCCCGCTGTGCACAGTTGCCCTGAAGCCACCGGGGTGGCGGTGCCACCGGGCTTGGGCCCGCCATCGCTGCTCGCAGCTATATTTTTTATTTTTTTTCTAAGTTTTTGGGGTTTTTGGGGCCCTTAACATGCTCAAAAACTCTTGAAATTTTGCACACGGGTCAGAACCCGCGGCCATTACAGCCGGAGAAAAGCTGGTACCCGGGCGTGGCAGAGGGGCTCGACAGCGCCCCCTTGAATTGAGTCAGAAAACGTGGTCTATATATCAAACACGCTTGCACATACAAGTATAAAACTCGGTACACATATAGACTTTATCAGGCCGAACACCTTTCGTACTCTAAGTTAAACGCCATCCCAACACGAAGTCAGCTATTATGGGTTGTTTGAAAAACGCATGCTCTGGAATTTGATATACTCCTCCTAGGCAATTAATCCGATCACCACCAAACTCGGTCAGCATGAAGTCAAGACATTGATGATGAAAAATTGCCAGCGGATTTTTGATATCTCGAACGGTTTGGCTGTGGCGAGGCAACAAATTTATGGCGAGAAAAGGGAAACAGGAAATGTGTTATAACTTCTGCATACATTGATTGATCTTTATGAAACTTCACGAGTGTGTTGGTTGTAATAGTCCGATCACAAGGATGTGACTATTGTGAGTCAAAGTTATACTGCCACCAACTGGCAGCAGGAAGCGTGTCACTTTCAAAATGCTTTGAGATCACCATCTTATTTTTATCCGATTTGCTTCAAACTTCACCACAATAATGTCAAAACATGGCAGATGTAGACCTTTGAAAAGAATTGTGATATCTCAAACATAGTTGCCTTGACAACACGTCAAACTTTTATAATATTCTTTGGCGTTTTTGAAGCCGTTAACATGCTTCAAATTGGATGAAACTCGACACACATATCATTATTGTCATACAGTAGATATGGATAAAGCCTTAGAAACGGGCGGGGAGCAGGGGCTCTGCAGCGCCACCTTTTGACAAAAGTGGGGGGTTTAGTTTAACCTACAGTCACCAAACTCGGTACACTTATTGGTCTCATTAAACTGGACAACTTTCTCATTTACAGTCATTAGCTCTGACCAACAGGAAGTCAGATATTTTGGTTTAAATGTGGATTTTTCTTAAGCTCTCTTAGACGTAGGGTCTCAGTCCCCCCTCCCTCTGTGTGTGTGTGTGTCTCTCTGTGTGTGTGTGTGTGTGTGTGTGTGTGTGTGTGTGTGTGTGTGTGTGTGTGTGTGTGTGTGTGTGTGTGTGAGTGAAAGTGAGAGACAGAGAGAGTTTTACAGCCAGTTATTTAACCCTTTTATTGCAGACTCACTGTGCTTAAGAGTTTATTCCCAACCCTTACTCAAACATATCTGAAGCAGCTAATCAGGCCAGTTCATTTGTAGGCCACTGACAACATATTATTACATTATTAGTTTGATAATTAGGGTTATTTCAAATATAAAAACACACTGCAAAAGCATGCTTTTGGTGCATAAGATTGGGGCACAAACAACAGCTCAGGGAGGTCAAAAACATAAAGTGTGAGGATTATTGACTAGCCTTATTCCTGACTAGCCTACTGCGTTTCAAATTACGGGTTCCACTTCCGGTTTGGTGAACTTCCATTCAAAAAAACTGAAACTTATCGTTTCAAATCATATAGTTGCCCTACAATTAAAGCTTATCTGTCAGCTTGACTGAATCAGCTGTCAATTTCTTTCATGTTTTATTTTCAGACATCATGAGAATGACATAACGCTTGGTATTGTAATATGTTATAACAAAAATATCTATGGCAAGAGCTCTTTTCAGCAGCTGCTTTCTATCCTCCAGAATATTTTATTTTGTCTCTTTGCATACTGCTGTAATAGTATGAAAAAGGACAGCATATACTGTACATTTGTGGTCTGTTCTCTCTATATAATTTACAATACATCCCATTAATAATTCACTGGAATGCACAAAGAATCTCCTCAAAGCCTCACGTCTCTTTCCAGGTTTGTTTCACAGGTAAATACAATTTATTAAAATGGAAATCACTTTGAAATAGTACCACACAATGGTGAAGTTCATGACCTTTTTTATTAAGGCAATGTATTACATAATGCATATATATATATCACTATAGCATATGTTCAACCCATCCGTTATTGCTGTGGAAAAAATCACACCTTTACATGGCTTGTTGAAATTACCTTGTTGATGCTTTCACACTTTTAAATGTCCATTTATTGTTCATTGGTTGAAGGGTGAGTAGAATAATGTCATCTTATTGTACCCAGTTTAAAAAGATCATAGTGTCTATCACTGACTGTTTACAGTTTAACGGAAATTACTCCCATAATTTGTGCAAAGCGTCGTGGGGCGTTGGAATAAGGTGGATACAACATCAGCAATCACAGACATTCGCATTAAGGCTAAATTAGATTTCTCAGAGCACGGTGGAGTTTGCACAAATAACAGTATGTAATTTGCTCTAGAATTTTTTTAGGGTTTGTCTGAGAAAAAACACAGACATGGCAGATTAGGATGATATTTTGCACTCATTGTTTGATTTAAATTAAATTACGATTGTATGTTTAGTAATTGAACCTGGATGAATTCAAAATGAAGGTACTATACTTCAGATCAGTAAAAAGATAAGAAAACTGTTAGTCTTTGTTTTTTTAAGTTCGAATGACAAAATAGCTGTGTTAGGCACTGATTAAAGTGGATTGATTCTATTTTTTCATTGTATGAGTTTTAATGAACTTTAAAACTTGGAAAATAAAGCTGCATTGTTTAGGGTACAATGCAATATTTTGTGTGTAGTTATTTATTTGTAAATATTATGATATAATCAATGTTAAAATAATAGTTTGGTATAACACAACATTTACTTATAGTGCACAGCCTTAATATGGTTTGAAAGAAATATGTGTATAAATTTAATAAGGTAGTAGCAGTAGGAGTAAAAAAAAAATCATGTATTTGTCATCTTAAAGGAGGCAAGCTGACAGGGAAATATATGTACGAAAATATTTGTTATTCTAAAACTTGATCTATAGTGGACAATTGTAGTGTAATAGCAGTCTTCTGGTAGTTGAAATGGTTAAAAGTTAATAATATGCTGTTTGGACCAAAAACACTAAAAACATGGCTGAAGTTTGAAGTAAAAGCTGCTGCAGTAAATGTGGTGTGATATTGACATAGTACTTTTATGTTTAACCGTTTTAAATGCCCATTGCCCGCTGTTCACAGTTGACCTGAAGCCACCGGGGTGGCGGTGCTACCGGGCTTTGGCCCGTCATCGCTGCTCGCAGCTATATTTAGGGCCCAAGCGAATTAAGCGCGCAGGGCCCTCTTGTTCTTCTAAGGATTATTATTATTATTAGGGCCCAAGCGAATTAAGCGCGCAGGGCCCTCTTGTTCTTCTAAGGATTATTTTTTTTTTTTTTTTTTTTTTTTCCGTCTTCCGGGGCTTTTTGGGGGCCTTAACATGCTCAAAAACTCTTGAAAATTGGCACACACATTGGAATCCGCGGCCATTAGGACGCCCCAGAGGCTGGTATCCGGGCGTGGCAGGGGGGCTCGACAGCGCCCCCTTGAAAAAAGTCTGAAAATTTGGTCCATATATTAAACACGCTTGCACGTATTAGTATGAAACTCGGTACACATATAGACCTCATCGGGCCGAACAACTTTC
This sequence comes from Ancherythroculter nigrocauda, assembly GCA_036281575.1. Taxonomy (NCBI): domain Eukaryota; kingdom Metazoa; phylum Chordata; class Actinopteri; order Cypriniformes; family Xenocyprididae; genus Ancherythroculter; species Ancherythroculter nigrocauda. The sequence goes on along the minus strand of VTFQ01000023.1, from coordinate 14,218,954 downwards.
GTACTCTAAGTTAAACGCCACGCCAACAGGAAGTCAGCTATTAAGGGTTGTTTGAAAAACGCATGCTCTGGAATTTGATATACTCCTCCTAGACGATTAATCCGATCGCCATCAAACTCGGTCAGCATGAAGTCAAGACACTGATGATTAAAAATTGCCAGGGGATTTTTGATATCTCGAACGGTTTGGCCGTGGCGAGGCAACGAATTTATGGCGAGAAAAAGGAAACAGGAAATGTGTTATAACGTCTGCATACATATATTGATCTTTATGAAACTTCACGAGTGTGTTGGTTGTAGTAGTCTGATCACATGGATGTGACTATTGTGAGTCAAAGTTATAGCACCACCAACTGGCAGCAGGAAGTGTATCACTTTTTGAAATGCTTTGAGATCACCCTCTTATTTTTACCTGATTTGCTTCAAACTTCATCAGTGTAATGTCAATACACAGCAGATGTAGACCTATGACAGGATTTTTGATATTTGAAATATTGTTGCCATGGCAACAGGTCAAACTGTAATAATATTCTTGAGTGTTTTTGAGGCTCTTAACATGCTTCAAATTGCATGAAACTCGACACACACATCAATATTGTCAACCAGTAGACATGGACAAAGCCATAGAAATGGGCGTGGTGAAGGGGCTCAGTAGCGCCACCTTTTGTCAAAAGTGGGGGGGTTAGTTTTTCCTACAGTCACCAAACTCGGTACACATATTGTTCTCATCAAGCTGGACAATTTTCTAATTTACATTCATTAGCTCCAACCAACAGGAAGTCGGCTATTTTTGTTTGAATGTTAATTTTTTGAAAAAACAGGCTATGAATTTTATACTACTACTCCTACAGGGTTTATCCAATTTACACCAAGCTTTTTTTTAACTTGTTGCTAACACATTGAAGTTGTTTAATTGCAAACGGATTTTGGATATCTCAAACGGTTTGGCCGTGGCGAGGCAACGAATTTATGGCAAGAAAAGGGAAACAAAGTGTTATAACTTCTGCATACATTAATTGATTTTGATGAAACTTTGGCTTAGTCTTCGTTGTACAAGGCTGATCACATGGATTTGACTATTGTGATTCAAAGTCATAGCGCCACCAACTGGAAGCAGAAAATGTGTCACTTTCAGCATACATTGAGATCACCCTCTTATTTTTACCTGATTTGCTTCAAAATTCATCAGAATAATGTTAAAACTTGGCACATGTAATCCTTTGAAAATGGGCAGGGAGGAGGGGCTCTATAGCGGCACCTAGTAGTGCAGTAAATGTGGAGTGAATTTGACATAGTCCTTTGATGTTTAACCGTTTTAAGTGCCTATTGCCCGCTGTGCACAGTTGCCCTGAAGCCACCGGGGTGGCGGTGCCACCGGGCTTGGGCCCGCCATCGCTGCTCGCAGCTATATTTATTATTATTTTTTTTTTTCCGTCTTCCGGGGCTTTTTTGGGGCCTTAACATGCTCAAAAACTCTTGAAAATTGGCACACACATTGGAATCCGCGGCCATTAGGACGCCGGAGAGGCTGGTACCCGGGCGTGGCAGGGGGGCTCGACAGCGCCCCCTTGAAAAAAGTCTGAAAATTTGGTCCATATATTAAACATGCTTGCACGTATTAGTATGAAACTCGGTACACATATAGACCTCATCGGGCCGAACAACTTTCGCGCTCTAAGTTAATCGCCACGCCAACAGGAAGTCAGCTATTAAGGGTTGTTTGAAAAACGCATGCTCTGGAATTTGATATACTCCTCCTAGACGATTAATCCGATCGCCACCAAACTCGGTCAGCATGAAGTCAAGACACTGATGATTAAAAATTGCCAGGGGATTTTTGATATCTCGAACGGTTTGGCCGTGGCGAGGCAACGAATTTATGGCGAGAAAAAGGAAACAGGAAATGTGTTATAACGTCTTAATACATATATTGATCTTTATGAAACTTCACGAGTGTGTTCGTTATAGGAGTCTGATCACATGGATGTGACTATTGTGAGTCAAAGTTATAGCGCCACCAACTGGCAGCAGGAAGTGTATCACTTTTTGAAATGTTTTGAGATCACCCTCTTATTTTTACCTGATTTGCTTCAAACTTCATCAGTGTAATGTCAATACACAGCAGATGTAGACCTATGACAGGATTTTTGATATTTGAAATATTGTTGCCATGGCAACAGGTCAAACTGTAATAATATTCTTGAGTGTTTTTGAGGCTCTTAACATGCTTCAAATTGCATGAAACTCGACACACACATCAATATTGTCATCCAGTAGACATGGACAAAGCCATAGAAATGGGCGTGGTGGAGGGGCTCAGTAGCGCCACCTTTTGACAAAAGTGGGGGGGTTAGTTTTTCCTACAGTCACCAAACTCGGTACACATATTATTCTCATCAAGCCGGACAATTTTCTAATTTACATTCATTAGCTCCGACCAACAGGAAGTCAGCTATTTTGGTTTGAATGTTAATTTTTTGAAAAAACAGGCTATGAATTTTATACTACTACTCCTACAGGGTTTATCCAATTTACACCAAGCTTTTTTTAACTTGTTGCGAACACATTGAAGTTGTTTAATTGCAAACGGATTTTGGATATCTCAAACGGTTTGGCCGTGGCGAGGCAACGAATTTATGGCGAGAAAAGGGAAACAGGAAATGTGTTATAACTTCTGCATACATTGATTGATGTTTATGAAACTTCAGGAGTGTGTTGGTTGTAGTAGTCTGATCACATGGATGTAACTATTGTGAGTCAAAGTTATAGCGCCACCAAATGGCAGCAAGAAGTGTATCACTTTTAAAATGCTTTGAGATCACCCTCTTATTTTTACCTGATTTGCTTCAAACTTCATCAGTGTAATGTCAATACACAGCAGATGTAGACCTATGACAGGATTTTTGATATTTGAAATATTGTTGCCATGGCAACAGGTCAAACTGTAATAATATTCTTGAGTGTTTTTGAGGCTCTTAACATGCTTCAAATTGCATGAAACTCGACACACACATCAATATTGTCAACCAGTAGACATGGACAAAGCCATAGAAATGGGCGTGGTGGAGGGGCTCAGTAGCGCCACCTTTTGACAAAAGTGGGGGGGTTAGTTTTTCCTACAGTCACCAAACTCGGTACACATATTATTCTCATCAAGCCGGACAATTTTCTAATTTACATTCATTAGCTCCGACCAACAGGAAGTCAGCTATTTTGGTTTGAATGTTAATTTTTTGAAAAAACAGGCTATGAATTTTATACTACTACTCCTACAGGGTTTATCCAATTTACACCAAGCTTTTTTTAACTTGTTGCTAACACATTGAAGTTGTTTAATTGCAAACGGATTTTGGATATCTCAAACGGTTTGGCCGTGGCGAGGCAACGAATTTATGGCAAGAAAAGGGAAACAAAGTGTTATAACTTCTGCATACATTAATTGATTTTGATGAAACTTTGGCTTAGTCTTCGTTGTACAAGGCTGATCACATGGATTTGACTATTGTGATTCAAAGTCATAGCGCCACCAACTGGAAGCAGAAAATGTGTCACTTTCAGCATACATTGAGATCACCCTCTTATTTTTACCTGATTTGCTTCAAAATTCATCAGAATAATGTTAAAACTTGGCACATGTAATCCTTTGAAAATGGGCAGGGAGGAGGGGCTCTATAACGGCACCTTGTAGTGCAGTAAATGTGGAGTGAATTTGACATAGTCCTTTGATGTTTAACCGTTTTAAGTGCCTATTGCCCGCTGTGCACAGTTGCCCTGAAGCCACCGGGGTGGCGGTGCCACCGGGCTTGGGCCCGCCATCGCTGCTCGCAGCTATATTTATTATTATTTATTTATTTTTTTTTATTTTTTTTTCGTCTTCCGGGGCTTTTTGGGGGCCTTAACATGCTCAAAAACTCTTGAAAATTGGCACACACATTGGAATCCGCGGCCATTAGGACGCCCCAGAGGCTGGTATCCGGGCGTGGCAGGGGGGCTCGACAGCGCCCCCTTGAAAAAAGTCTGAAAATTTGGTCCATATATTAAACACGCTTGCACGTATTAGTATGAAACTCGGTACACATATAGACCTCATCGGGCCGAACAACTTTCGTACTCTAAGTTAAACGCCACGCCAACAGGAAGTCAGCTATTAAGGGTTGTTTGAAAAACGCATGCTCTGGAATTTGATATACTCCTCCTAGACGATTAATCCGATCGCCACCAAACTCGGTCAGCATGAAGTCAAGACACTGATGATTAAAAATTGCCAGGGGATTTTTGATATCTCGAACGGTTTGGCCGTGGCGAGGCAACGAATTTATGGCGAGAAAAAGGAAACAGGAAATGTGTTATAACGTCTGCATACATATATTGATCTTTATGAAACTTCACGAGTGTGTTGGTTGTAGTAGTCTGATCACATGGATGTGACTATTGTGAGTCAAAGTTATAGCGCCACCAACTGGCAGCAGGAAGTGTATCACTTTTTGAAATGCTTTGAGATCACCCTCTTATTTTTACCTGATTTGCTTCAAACTTCATCAATGTAATGGCAATACACAGCAGATGTAGACCTATGACAGGATTTTTGATATTTGAAATATTGTTGCCATGGCAACAGGTCAAACTGTAATAATATTCTTGAGTGTTTTTGAGGCTCTTAACATGCTTCAAATTGCATGAAACTCGACACACACATCAATATTGTCAACCAGTAGACATGGACAAAGCCATAGAAATGGGCGTGGTGGAGGGGCTCAGTAGCGCCACCTTTTGACAAAAGTGGGGGGGTTAGTTTTTCCTACAGTCACCAAACTCGGTACACATATTGTTCTCATCAAGCCGGACAATTTTCTAATTTACATTCATTAGCTCCGACCAACAGGAAGTCGGCTATTTTTGTTTGAATGTTAATTTTTTGAAAAAACAGGCTATGAATTTTATACTACTACTCCTACAGGGTTTATCCAATTTACACCAAGCTTTTTTTAACTTGTTGCTAACACATTGAAGTTGTTTAATTGCAAACGGATTTTGGATACCTCAAACGGTTTGGCCGTGGCGAGGCAACAAATTTATGGCGAGAAAAAGGAAACAGGAAATGTGTTATAACGTCTGCATACATATATTGATCTTTATGAAACTTCACGAGTGTGTTAGTTGTAGTAGTCTGATCACATGGATGTGACTATTGTGAGTCAAAGTTATAGCACCACCAACTGGCAGCAGGAAGTGTATCACTTTTTGAAATGCTTTGAGATCACCCTCTTATTTTTACCTGATTTGCTTCAAACTTCATCAGTGTAATGTCAATACACAGCAGATGTAGACCTATGACAGGATTTTTGATATTTGAAATATTGTTGCCATGGCAACAGGTCAAACTGTAATAATATTCTTGAGTGTTTTTGAGGCTCTTAACATGCTTCAAATTGCATGAAACTTGACACACACATCAATATTGTCAACCAGTAGACATGGACAAAGCCATAGAAATGGGCGTGGTGAAGGGGCTCAGTAGCGCCACCTTTTGTCAAAAGTGGGGGGGTTAGTTTTTCCTACAGTCACCAAACTCGGTACACATATTGTTCTCATCAAGCCGGACAATTTTCTAATTTACATTCATTAGCTCCAACCAACAGGAAGTCGGCTATTTTTGTTTGAATGTTAATTTTTTGAAAAAACAGGCTATGAATTGTATACTACTACTCCTACAGGGTTTATCCAATTTACACCAAGCTTTTTTTAACTTGTTGCTAACACATTGAAGTTGTTTAATTGCAAACGGATTTTGGATATCTCAAACGGTTTGGCCGTGGCGAGGCAACGAATTTATGGCAAGAAAAGGGAAACAAAGTGTTATAACTTCTGCATACATTAATTGATTTTGATGAAACTTTGGCTTAGTCTTCGTTGTACAAGGCTGATCACATGGATTTGACTATTGTGATTCAAAGTCATAGCGCCACCAACTGGAAGCATAAAATGTGTCACTTTCAGCATACATTGAGATCACCCTCTTATTTTTACCTGATTTGCTTCAAAATTCATCAGAATAATGTTAAAACTTGGCACATGTAATCCTTTGAAAATGGGCAGGGAGGAGGGGCTCTATAGCGGCACCTTGTAGTGCAGTAAATGTGGAGTGAATTTGACATAGTCCTTTGATGTTTAACCATTTTAAGTGCCTATTGCCCGCTGTGCACAGTTGCCCTGAAGCCACCGGGGTGGCGGTGCCACCGGGCTTGGGCCCGCCATCGCTGCTCGCAGCTATATATATATATATTTTTTTAAATTATTTTTCCGTCTTCTGGGGCTTTTTGGGAGCCTTAACATGCTCAAAAACTCCTGAAAATTTGCACACACATTGGAATCCGCGGCCATTAGGATGCCGCAGAGGCTGGTACCCGGGCGTGGCAGGGGGGCTCGACAGCGCCCCCTTGAAAAAAGTCTGAAAATTTGGTCCATATATTAAACACGCTTGCACGTATTAGTATGAAACTCGGTACACATATAGAACTCATCGGGCCGAACAACTTTCGTACTCTAAGTTAAACACCACGCCAACAGGAAGTCAGCTATTAAGGGTTGTTTGAAAAACGCATGCTCTGGAATTTGATATACTCCTCCTAGACGATTAATCCGATCGCCACCAAACTCGGTCAGCATGAAGTCAAGACACTGATGATTAAAAATTGCCAGGGGATTTTTGATATCTCGAACGGTTTGGCCGTGGCGAGGCAACAAATTTATGGCGAGAAAAAGGAAACAGGAAATGTGTTATAACGTCTGCATACATATATTGATCTTTATGAAACTTCACGAGTGTGTTGGTTGTAGTAGTCTGATCACATGTATGTGACTATTGTGAGTCAAAGTTATAGCGCCACCAACTGGCAGCAGGAAGTGTATCACTTTTTGAAATGCTTTGAGATCACCCTCTTATTTTTACCTGATTTGCTTCAAACTTCATCAGTGTAATGTCAATACACAGCAGATGTAGACCTATGACAGGATTTTTGATATTTGAAATATTGTTGCCATGGCAACAGGTCAAACTGTAATAATATTCTTGAGTGTTTTTGAGGCTCTTAACATGCTTCAAATTGCATGAAACTCGACACACACATCAATATTGTCAACCAGTAGACATGGACAAAGTCATAGAAATGGGCGTGGTGGAGGGGCTCAGTAGCGCCACCTTTTGACAAAAGTGGGGGGGTTAGTTTTTCCTACAGTCACCAAACTCTGTACACATATTGTTCTCATCAAGCCGGACAATTTTCTAATTTACATTCATTAGCTCCGACCAACAGGAAGTCGGCTATTTTTGTTTGAATGTTAATTTTTTGAAAAAACAGGCTATGAATTTTATACTACTACTCCTACAGGGTTTATCCAATTTACACCAAGCTTTTTTTAACTTGTTGCTAACACATTGAAGTTGTTTAATTGCAAACGGATTTTGGATATCTCAAACGGTTTGGCCGTGGCGAGGCAACAAATTTATGGCGAGAAAAAGGAAACAGGAAATGTGTTATAACGTCTGCATACATATATTGATCTTTATGAAACTTCACGAGTGTGTTAGTTGTAGTAGTCTGATCACATGGATGTGACTATTGTGAGTCAAAGTTATAGCACCACCAACTGGCAGCAGGAAGTGTATCACTTTTTGAAATGCTTTGAGATCACCCTCTTATTTTTACCTGATTTGCTTCAAACTTCATCAGTGTAATGTCAATACACAGCAGATGTAGACCTATGACAGGATTTTTGATATTTGAAATATTGTTGCCATGGCAACAGGTCAAACTGTAATAATATTCTTGAGTGTTTTTGAGGCTCTTAACATGCTTCAAATTGCATGAAACTCGACACACACATCAATATTGTCAACCAGTAGACATGGACAAAGCCATAGAAATGGGCGTGGTGAAGGGGCTCAGTAGCGCCACCTTTTGTCAAAAGTGGGGGGGTTAGTTTTTCCTACAGTCACCAAACTCGGTACACATATTGTTCTCATCAAGCTGGACAATTTTCTAATTTACATTCATTAGCTCCGACCAACAGGAAGTCGGCTATTTTTGTTTGAATGTTAATTTTTTGAAAAAACAGGCTATGAATTTTATACTACTACTCCTACAGGGTTTATCCAATTTACACCAAGCTTTTTTTAACTTGTTGCTAACACATTGAAGTTGTTTAATTGCAAACGGATTTTGGATATCTCAAACGGTTTGGCCGTGGCGAGGCAACGAATTTATGGCGAGAAAAGGGAAACAGGAAATGTGTTATAACTTCTGCATACATTGATTGATGTTTATGAAACTTCAGGAGTGTGTTGGTTGTAGTAGTCTGATCACATGGATGTAACTATTGTGAGTCAAAGTTATAGCGCCACCAAATGGCAGCAAGAAGTGTATCACTTTTAAAATGCTTTGAGATCACCCTCTTATTTTTACCTGATTTGCTTCAAACTTCATCAGTGTAATGTCAATACACAGCAGATGTAGACCTATGACAGGATTTTTGATATTTGAAATATTGTTGCCATGGCAACAGGTCAAACTGTAATAATATTCTTGAGTGTTTTTGAGGCTCTTAACATGCTTCAAATTGCATGAAACTCGACACACACATCAATATTGTCAACCAGTAGACATGGACAAAGCCATAGAAATGGGCGTGGTGGAGGGGCTCAGTAGCGCCACCTTTTGACAAAAGTGGGGGGGTTAGTTTTTCCTACAGTCACCAAACTCGGTACACATATTATTCTCATCAATTTACATTCATTAGCTCCGACCAACAGGAAGTCAGCTATTTTGGTTTGAATGTTAATTTTTTGAAAAAACAGGCTATGAATTTTATACTACTACTCCTACAGGGTTTATCCAATTTACACCAAGCTTTTTTTAACTTGTTGCTAACACATTGAAGTTGTTTAATTGCAAACGGATTTTGGATATCTCAAACGGTTTGGCCGTGGCGAGGCAACGAATTTATGGCAAGAAAAGGGAAACAAAGTGTTATAACTTCTGCATACATTAATTGATTTTGATGAAACTTTGGCTTAGTCTTCGTTGTACAAGGCTGATCCCATGGATTTGACTATTGTGATTCAAAGTCATAGCGCCACCAACTGGAAGCAGAAAATGTGTCACTTTCAGCATACATTGAGATCACCCTCTTATTTTTACCTGATTTGCTTCAAAATTCATCAGAATAATGTTAAAACTTGGCACATGTAATCCTTTGAAAATGGGCAGGGAGGAGGGGCTCTATAGCGGCACCTTGTAGTGCAGTAAATGTGGAGTGAATTTGACATAGTCCTTTGATGTTTAACCATTTTAAGTGCCTATTGCCCGCTGTGCACAGTTGCCCTGAAGCCACCGGGGTGGCGGTGCCACCGGGCTTGGGCCCGCCATCGCTGCTCGCAGCTATATTTATTAGGGCCCGAGCACCGATGGTGTGAGGACCCTATTGGAATTGCTCAGCCAATTATTCTTTTTCTCCAAAATGAATCGCATTTTTGAGGGCCTAAACGTTCTCAAAAACTCATGAAACTTTGCACACGCATCAGAAGTGGTGAAAATTTACATCTGATATGGGTTTCAGAATTAGGTGTGGCAAAATGGCTCGATAGCGCCACCTACAAAATTTCAATTAAGCGCCCTTCGTGCTACGTTTCACGTACAATTATGAAATTTGGTAGACAGATGCAACAGCCCAATACCTACAAAAAAGCCCCTGGGTGCAAAGTTTGTAAACCCAACAGGAAGTGAGATATTTTGAATTTTCTCTACAAAATTTTGGCAGTTTTTGCCATTTCCACATGTTGTACTTTAACGAACTCCTCCTAGAGCTTTAATCAGATCAACATCATATTTGGTCAGTCTAATCTAAAGGCCTTTGAGACGTTAAATTGCAAAGATCTAGAGTTTTCGCTGAAAGGCGTGTTCGTGGAGGCCTGGCAAAGTTCGATGTTTCGCCATGAAACAGGAAGCTGTTGTAACTCGGGCATGCAATGTCTGATCTGCCCCAAACTTCACATGTTTTATTAGAGTCCTGACCTGAAGATATCTATATGACAATATTCAGTTACAGTCATAGCGCCACCTGGGGGCAACAGGAAATGACATGTTTTACACTGTGATTAACTCCTCATAGAGATTAAACCAGATCAACATCATATATGGCCAGTCTAATCTTAAGTCCTTTGAGATGTTGAATTGCAAAGATCTTGAGTTTTCGTTGAAGGGTGTGTCCGTGGTGACCGACAAAGTCTGATGTTTCGCCATGTAAGGTGAATCACTTTTTTGAGGGCCGAAACATACTCGAAAACTCATGAAACTTTGCAGATGCATCAGAAGTGGTGAAACTTTACGTCTGATATGGGTTTCAGAATTAAATATGGCAAAATGGCTCGATAGCGCCACCTAAAAAATTTCAACGAAGTGCCCCTGATACTACGTTTCACGCACAGGTATGAAATTTGGTACACACATCTAACAGCCCAATACCTACAAAAAAGTCTCTTGGAGTGAAATATGAAAACCAACAGGAAGTCAGATATTTTGAATTTTCGTTGCAAAATTTGTGCAGTTTTTGCCATTTCCAGACATTGTACTTTAATGAACTCCTCCTAGAGCTTTAATCAGATCAACATCATATTTGGTCAGTCTAATCTAAAGGCCTTTGAGATGTTAAATTGCGAAGATCTAGAGTTTTCGCTGAAAGGCCTGTCCGTGGCGGCCTGGCAAAGTTCGATGTTTCGCCATGAAACAGGAAGTTGTTGTAACTCGGGCATACAATGTCTGATCTGCCCCAAACTTCACATGTTTTATTAGAGTCCTGACCTGAAGACATCTATATGACAATATTCAGTTACACTCATAGCGCCACCTGGGGGCAACAGGAAATGACATGTTTTACACTGTGATTAACTCCTCCTAGAGATTTAATCAGATCAATGTTATTTTTGGTCAGTCTAATCTAAAGGCCTTTGTGACGTTAAATTGCGAAGATCTAGAGTTTTGACTGAAGGGCGTGTCCGTGGCACCCTGACAAAGTTTGATGTTTTCGCCATGAAACAGGAAGTTGTTGTAATTCAGACAATCAATGTCCGATCTGCCCCAAACTTCATATGTTTTATTAGAGTCCTGGCCTGAAGACATCTTCATAACAATATTCGGTTACAGTCATAGCGCCACCTGTAGGCAACAGGAAATGACATGTTTTACTCTGTGATTAACTCCTCCTAGAAATTTAATCAGATCAATGTCATTTTTGGTCAGTCTAATCTAAAGGCCTTTGCGACGTTAAATTGCGAAGATCTAGAGTTTTCACTGAAGGGCGTGTCCGTGGCGGCATGACAAAGTCTGATGTTTCGCCATGGAAAAGGAAGTTGTTGTAACTCAGACAAACAATGTCCGATCTGCCCCAAACTTCACATGTTTTATTGGAGTCCTGACCTGAAGACATCTTCATGACAATATTCAGTTACAGTCATAGCGCCACCTGGGGGCAACAGGAAATGACATGTTTTACACTGTGATTAACTCCTCATAGAGATTTAACCAGATCAACATCAAATGTTGCCAGTCTAATCTTAAGACCTTAGCGATGATAAATATCAAAGATCTTGAGTTTTCGTTGAAGGGCGTGTCCGTGGCGGACTGACAAATCTGATGTTTCGCCATGAAAGAGGAAGCTGTTGTAACTCAGGCATACTATGTCTGATCTGCCCCAAACTTCACATGAGTGATAAGAGTCCTGGCCTAAAGACATGTATATGACAATATTCAGTTAGCTATAGCGCCACCTGCTGGCAGCAGGAAGTGTGGCACTTTTACATGATTTTGCCATAATTGTCCTGTATTTACTCGCTTACATTGCCCACTGTTCGCTGTTTTCTTGAGGCCAATGGGTGGCGGTGAGCCCGGGTGCGAGGGCCCTTTCATCGCTGCTTGCAGCTTTAATTATTATTATTATTATTCTCCAAAGTAAATCGCATTTTTGAGGGCCTAAACGTGCTCGAAAACTCATGAAACTTTGCACACGCGTCAGAAGTGGTGAAAATTTACGTCTGTTATGGGTTTGAGAATTGGGCGGGGCAAAATGGCTCGACAGCGCCACCTAACGTAGTGCCCCTCTCGCTACATTTCACATTGAATTTTGAAATTCGGTACACACATTTATCAGCCCAATACCTACAAAAAAGTCTCTTGGAGCGAAATCCGAGACCGAACAGGAAGTCAGATATTTTGAATTAACGTGCCATTTTTTGCCATTTCCAGACGTTGTACTTTAACGAACTCCTCCTAGAGCTTTAACCAGATCAATGTCATATTTGGTCAGTCTGATCTAAAGGCCTTTGTGATGTTAAATTGCGAAGATCTAGAGTTTTCACCAAAGGGCGTGTCCGTGGCAACCTGACAAATTTCGATGTTTCGCCATGAAAAAGGAAGTTGTTGTAACTCGGGTATACAATGTCCGATCTGCCCCAAACTTCACGTTTTATTAGAGTCCTCACCTGAAGACATCTTCATAACAATATTCGGTTACAGTCATAGCGCCACCTGTAGGCAACAGTAAATGTCATGTTTTACACTGTGATTAACTCCTCCTAGAGATTTAATCAGATCAATGTCATTTTTGGTCAGCCTAATCTAAAGGCCTTTGTGACGTTAAATTGCGAAGATCTAGAGTTTTCACTGAAGGGCGTGTCCGTGGCGGCATGACAAAGTCTGATGTTTCGCCATGTAAAAGGAAGTTGTTGTAACTCAGACAAACAATGTCCGATCTGCCCCAAATTTCACATGTTTTATTAGAGTCCTGGCCTGAGGACATCTTCATAACAATATTCAGTTACAATCATAGCGCCACCTGCAGGCAACAGGAAATGACATGTTTTACACTGTGATTAACTCCTCATAGAGATTTAACCAGATCAACATCAAATGTTGTCAGTCTAATCTCAAGACCTTAGCAGTGATAAATAGCATGAATGTTTCGCCATGAAAGAGGAAGCTGCTGTAACTCAGGCATACAATGTCCGATCTGCTCCAAACTTCACATGTGTGATAAGAGTCCTGGCCTAAAGACATCTATATGACAATATTTAGTTAGACATAGCGCCACCTGCTGGCAATAGGAAATGGCATGCTTCACAATGTAATTCACTACCAGATTCAAATTTCATTATGCCACGAAGTACCAAACATGCTAGAGACACGTTAAATCATGCAACACTTGGCTGAGTGCTAATTTATGCGATTAACCCCCGAAAGAAACAGGAAGTTGTTGTAACTCAGGCATACAATGTCTGATCTGCTCCAAACTTCACATGTTCAATAAAAGTCCTGGCCTGAAGACATCAACATGGCAAAATTCAGATACGGTCAATGCGCCACCTGTTGGCAGCAGGAAGTGTGGCATTTCGAAATGACTTTGGCCATAATTCTCCTGTATTCACTCGCTTACATGCATGTCGTCCACTGTTCACTGTTTTCCTGAGGCCAACGGGTGGCGGTGAGCCCGGGTGCGAGGGCCCTCTCATCGCTGCTTGCAGCTTTAATTAGGGCCCAAGCGAATTAAGCGCGCAGGGCCCTCTTGTTCTTCTAAGGATTATTAGGGCCCAAGCGAATTAAGCGCGCAGGGCCCTCTTGTTCTTCTAAGGATTATTATTATTTTTATTAGGGCCCAAGCGAAAATTCGCGCAGGGCCCTCTTGTTCTTCTAAGGATTATTAGGGCCCAAGCGAAAATTCGCGCAGGGCCCTCTTGTTCTTCTAAGGATTATTATTATTATTTTTTTTTTTTTTTTTTTTTTTTTTTTTTTTCCGTCTTCCGGGGCTTTTTGGGGGCCTTAACATGCTCAAAAACTCTTGAAAATTGGCACACACATTGGAATCCGCGGCCATTAGGACGCCCGAGAGGCTGGTACCCGGGCGTGGCAGGGGGGCTCGACAGCGCCCCCTTGAAAAAAGTCTGAAAATTTGGTCCATATATTAAACATGCTTGCACGTATTAGTATGAAACTCGGTACACATATAGACCTCATCGGGCCGAACAACTTTCGCGCTCTAAGTTAATCGCCACGCCAACAGGAAGTCAGCTATTAAGGGTTGTTTGAAAAACGCATGCTCTGGAATTTGATATACTCCTCCTAGACGATTAATCCGATCGCCACCAAACTCGGTCAGCATGAAGTCAAGACACTGATGATTAAAAATTGCCAGGGGATTTTTGATATCTCGAACGGTTTGGCCGTGGCGAGGCAACGAATTTATGGCGAGAAAAAGGAAACAGGAAATGTGTTATAACGTCTTAATACATATATTGATCTTTATGAAACTTCACGAGTGTGTTCGTTATAGGAGTCTGATCACATGGATGTGACTATTGTGAGTCAAAGTTATAGCGCCACTAACTGGCAGCAGGAAGTGTATCACTTTTTGAAATGTTTTGAGATCACCCTCTTATTTTTACCTGATTTGCTTCAAACTTCATCAGTGTAATGTCAATACACAGCAGATGTAGACCTATGACAGGATTTTTGATATTTGAAATATTGTTGCCATGGCAACAGGTCAAACTGTAGTAATATTCTTGAGTGTTTTTGAGGCTCTTAACATGCTTCAAATTGCATGAAACTCGACACACACATCAATATTGTCATCCAGTAGACATGGACAAAGCCATAGAAATGGGCGTGGTGGAGGGGCTCAGTAGCGCCACCTTTTGACAAAAGTGGGGGGGTTAGTTTTTCCTACAGTCACCAAACTCGGTACACATATTATTCTCATCAAGCCGGACATTTTTCTAATTTACATTCATTAGCTCCGACCAACAGGAAGTCAGCTATTTTGGTTTGAATGTTAATTTTTTGAAAAAACAGGCTATGAATTTTATACTACTACTCCTACAGGGTTTATCCAATTTACACCAAGCTTTTTTTAACTTGTTGCGAACACATTGAAGTTGTTTAATTGCAAACGGATTTTGGATATCTCAAACGGTTTGGCCGTGGCGAGGCAACGAATTTATGGCGAGAAAAGGGAAACAGGAAATGTGTTATAACTTCTGCATACATTGATTGATGTTTATGAAACTTCAGGAGTGTGTTGGTTGTAGTAGTCTGATCACATGGATGTAACTATTGTGAGTCAAAGTTATAGCGCCACCAAATGGCAGCAAGAAGTGTATCACTTTTAAAATGCTTTGAGATCACCCTCTTATTTTTACCTGATTTGCTTCAAACTTCATCAGTGTAATGTCAATACACAGCAGATGTAGACCTATGACAGGATTTTTGATATTTGAAATATTGTTGCCATGGCAACAGGTCAAACTGTAATAATATTCTTGAGTGTTTTTGAGGCTCTTAACATGCTTCAAATTGCATGAAACTCGACACACACATCAATATTGTCAACCAGTAGACATGGACAAAGCCATAGAAATGGGCGTGGTGGAGGGGCTCAGTAGCGCCACCTTTTGACAAAAGTGGGGGGGTTAGTTTTTCCTACAGTCACCAAACTCGGTACACATATTATTCTCATCAAGCCGGACAATTTTCTAATTTACATTCATTAGCTCCGACCAACAGGAAGTCAGCTATTTTGGTTTGAATGTTAATTTTTTGAAAAAACAGGCTATGAATTTTATACTACTACTCCTACAGGGTTTATCCAATTTACACCAAGCTTTTTTTAACTTGTTGCTAACACATTGAAGTTGTTTAATTGCAAACGGATTTTGGATATCTCAAACGGTTTGGCCGTGGCGAGGCAACAAATTTATGGCAAGAAAAGGGAAACAAAGTGTTATAACTTCTGCATACATTAATTGATTTTGATGAAACTTTGGCTTAGTCTTCGTTGTACAAGGCTGATCACATGGATTTGACTATTGTGATTCAAAGTCATAGCGCCACCAACTGGAAGCAGAAAATGTGTCACTTTCAGCATACATTGAGATCACCCTCTTATTTTTACCTGATTTGCTTCAAAATTCATCAGAATAATGTTAAAACTTGGCACATGTAATCCTTTGAAAATGGGCAGGGAGGAGGGGCTCTATAGCGGCACCTTGTAGTGCAGTAAATGTGGAGTGAATTTGACATAGTCCTTTGATGTTTAACCGTTTTAAGTGCCTATTGCCCGCTGTGCACAGTTGCCCTGAAGCCACCGGGGTGGCGGTGCCACCGGGCTTGGGCCCGCCATCGCTGCTCGCAGCTATATTTATTATTATTTTTTTTTTTTTTTTTTTTTTTTTTTTTTTTTTTCCGTCTTCCGGGGCTTTTTGGGGGCCTTAACATGCTCAAAAACTCTTGAAAATTGGCACACACATTGGAATCCGCGGCCATTAGGACGCCCCAGAGGCTGGTATCCGGGCGTGGCAGGGGGGCTCGACAGCGCCCCCTTGAAAAAAGTCTGAAAATTTGGTCCATATATTAAACACGCTTGCACATATTAGTATGAAACTCGGTACACATATAGACCTCATCGGGCCGAACAACTTTCGTACTCTAAGTTAAACGCCACGCCAACAGGAAGTCAGCTATTAAGGGTTGTTTGAAAAACGCATGCTCTGGAATTTGATATACTCCTCCTAGACGATTAATCCGATCGCCACCAAACTCGGTCAGCATGAAGTCAAGACACTGATGATTAAAAATTGCCAGGGGATTTTTGATATCTCGAACGGTTTGGCCGTGGCGAGGCAATGAATTTATGGCGAGAAAAAGGAAACAGGAAATGTGTTATAACGTCTGCATACATATATTGATCTTTATGAAACTTCACGAGTGTGTTGGTTGTAGTAGTCTGATCACATGGATGTGACTATTGTGAGTCAAAGTTATAGCGCCACCAACTGGCAGCAGGAAGTGTATCACTTTTTGAAATGCTTTGAGATCACCCTCTTATTTTTACCTGATTTGCTTCAAACTTCATCAATGTAATGGCAATACACAGCAGATGTAGACCTATGACAGGATTTTTGATATTTGAAATATTGTTGCCATGGCAACAGGTCAAACTGTAATAATATTCTTGATTGTTTTTGAGGCTCTTAACATGCTTCAAATTGCATGAAACTCGACACACACATCAATATTGTCAACCAGTAGACATGGACAAAGCCATAGAAATGGGCGTGGTGGAGGGGCTCAGTAGCGCCACCTTTTGACAAAAGTGGGGGGGTTAGTTTTTCCTACAGTCACCAAACTCGGTACACATATTGTTCTCATCAAGCCGGACAATTTTCTAATTTACATTCATTAGCTCCGACCAACAGGAAGTCGGCTATTTTTGTTTGAATGTTAATTTTTTGAAAAAACAGGCTATGAATTTTATACTACTACTCCTACAGGGTTTATCCAATTTACACCAAGCTTTTTTTAACTTGTTGCTAACACATTGAAGTTGTTTAATTGCAAACGGATTTTGGATACCTCAAACGGTTTGGCCGTGGCGAGGCAACAAATTTATGGCGAGAAAAAGGAAACAGGAAATGTGTTATAACGTCTGCATACATATATTGATCTTTATGAAACTTCACGAGTGTGTTGGTTGTAGTAGTCTGATCACATGGATGTGACTATTGTGAGTCAAAGTTATAGCACCACCAACTGGCAGCAGGAAGTGTATCACTTTTTGAAATGCTTTGAGATCCCCCTCTTATTTTTACCTGATTTGCTTCAAACTTCATCAGTGTAATGTCAATACACAGCAGATGTAGACCTATGACAGGATTTTTGATATTTGAAATATTGTTGCCATGGCAACAGGTCAAACTGTAATAATATTCTTGAGTGTTTTTGAGGCTCTTAACATGCTTCAAATTGCATGAAACTCGACACACACATCAATATTGTCAACCAGTAGACATGGACAAAGCCATAGAAATGGGCGTGGTGGAGGGGCTCAGTAGCACCACCTTTTGACAAAAGTGGGGGGGTTACCAGTCACCAAACTCGGTACACATATTGTTCTCATCAAGCCGGACAATTTTCTAATTTACATTTATTAGCTCCGACCAACAGGAAGTCAGCTATTTTGGTTTGAATGTTATTTTTTTGAAAAAACAGGCTATGAATTTTATACTACTACTCCAACAGGGTTTATCCAATTTACACCAAGCTTTTTTTAACTTGTTGCTAACACATTGAAGTTGTTTAATTGCAAACGGATTTTGGATATCTCAAACGGTTTGGCCGTGGCGAGGCAACGACTTTATGGCAAGAAAAGGGAAACAAAGTGTTATAACTTCTGCATACATTAATTGATTTTGATGAAAATTCGGCTTAGTCTTCGTTGTACAAGGCTGATCACATGGATGTGACTATTGTGATTCAAAGTCATAGCGCCACCAACTGGAAGCAGAAAATGTGTCACTTTCAGCATACATTGAGATCACCCTCTTATTTTTACCTGATTTGCTTCAAAATTCATCAGAATAATGTTAAAACTTGGCACATGTAATACTTTGAAAATGGGCAGGGAGGAGGGGCTCTATAGCGGCACCTTGTAGTGCAGTAAATGTGGAGTGAATTTGACATAGTCCTTTGATGTTTAACCGTTTTAAATGCCTATTGCCCGCTGTGCACAGTTGCCCTGAAGCCACCGGGGTGGCGGTGCCACCGGGCTTGGGCCCGCCATCGCTGCTCGCAGCTATATTTTTTATTTATATACATTTTCTATTTTTTGTAAGTAAAATTTGTCAAATCTAACTGATTTTTGTGTTAATATCAAAGACTAGAATAACACAAGACGTGTCATTGGTATGCTGCGTCCCAATTCGCCTACTTATACTGCGTCCTAAAAGTATGTACTGTTTTTGTAAAGAAGAAGTACATACTTTTGAGTGTGTAGCAGAAGAGTATGCAAGCTTTGGGACATACTACCTCGTCATAACTGCGTCTTTAACGGACATTATGTCGCTTAGTTACGCAACCTGTAACTGTTTAAATTGCCCTGTAAATAATCTTGTCACAGTTAAAATCCTCCACATTCAATTAAATTTAATTTCCTACTGTTTCGGAAAGAAATGTAGTCGGACGTTTATCTGCCAGTCATGGGTCTTTCATGCACTCTCCTCATCTTTGCATAATGATGCATTTAAAAGTTAATGACCAAACGCATCGTTATAAAAGTTCACAATACTGTTGCAGATGAAATATAATGTGGATAACATTTAATAAATATCTTTTCGTCAGGTTGGATACTGATTATTAATCATTCAAGCCCCTTTATCTTAACCGCTCTGCTTAACCGTCGGACCTCGCACGTCTGTCATGTTTGTAGTTTTTAACATGTTTTATTCGTATTTGTAGTTCTAATCAAATCCTCGTCCACAGCGCAATGTGTTATGGGCAATATTAGCCGTTAGAAGTGTGCACTGATCTGCACTTCGAATTCTAAAAAAATAGACCATCCGGGTATCTTTGGAATACTCATTTCAACATACTACGATTTGGGACATACTAATTCTTTTTTCGAATACTATTTAGGACGGATAGTATGCGAATTGGGACGCAGCAGTATTGTTTTGAATGGGAGAAAGTGTAACACGCAATATGGCGGAATAAGTCCCGCCTTCTAAATAAGAGCCAATCGCTGACTGGTAAAGTCACGCATCACTTCAGCGGCTGTTAGAATCATCGGTTTCTATAGAAACAGTTAGACGCGCACCTCCGAAGTGACGCGCATTTAGGTCTGCGCGCATTAGCTTGATCCAGCCTGAAAAATAGTTTTTTTTGTCATGATTCGAGCGTTTAGAAACTAAATTTATGAGTCGGTTGTTGTTAGATTTCATTGGTGATTTCAAATATGAAATTTAATCGTAAGGTTAGCGAACAGTTTTGAAGAATTTGATGTTTCCTCATTCAAAGAGATTGCATGATGCCCAGGATGCCCGAGAGGCGTTTCAAAGATGGCCGCCGAGTGAAATGACTTGTCTTAAAGGGACTTTGGTTAATATGCCTGACTTGAGCCTTTAAATTTGTTCTTGATGCAGATTGATTTGTTCCATGAATTGTTGTGTGTTTGGCATCTTGTTGTATGTGCAGGTTTACATACACATGAATAATAAACTGTTAAACTGCAAGTGGATTTCATTTAGTTATTGAATACACATCAAACCAAGGGTGAGATCAATAAACCAATACAGTGCTAATATTTGAATGGGCCCTGGGCCACTTTGT
This sequence comes from Ancherythroculter nigrocauda, assembly GCA_036281575.1. NCBI lineage: Eukaryota > Metazoa > Chordata > Actinopteri > Cypriniformes > Xenocyprididae > Ancherythroculter > Ancherythroculter nigrocauda. Next base: position 14,198,748 of record VTFQ01000023.1, on the reverse strand, counting down.
ACTGTAAAATTTGGGCCCCGACATCAAAAAGGTTAAGAACCCCTGATCTAGTAGTTATAGGCCAGGAGTCATGTTTTTTATAAACCTTGGTTTGTCATCCATTCCATGAAATTAGGTTTCTCAACACCCATAATCATCACAACAATCCTGGAATATGATTTAAAAAAAAAAAAATACTAAGACCTCTTATGTTCTAAGAGAGCCTGCATTTATTTTGTCGCTTTTAGGGCAAATCTATTTTTAGGACACACATATGCATTTCCCAAAGCATAGTACAGTCTTTCATGCATGATGGGTAATTATCTAGGGGCAAAAATGTAGACCTTGACATCCCACTCAGATACAAAGAGACCTTAGTAGTTATCTCCATGTTTTGAAAAAAGGGAAAATACTAAGGCCGCGTTCACACCGCACGCGGCAGCAGAGCGGAAGCAGCGCGTGAGCGTGAACTGCAGAGACGCGCGAGTATTCACACTGGAAGTGTTTTTACAGCGTCACAGCAGCGGCTCGAAGCTACATATAAAGTGAGCATTTCTTTACAAAGACAGCTATAAATTTGTTTTTATAAGTTGGTCATTGTTAAACTTGATAGTCTTGAAAGTTTGTTAACATGCAAGGTGTACAACACTCACATATAAACATTAAAAAAAAAATAAATAAATAAAAGCCTCGTGTCATCCATTGCTGCACACAAATGAGGTAAGCTTTGTGTTTTACATCATCTGACGCGTGAACATGTTTACAAGACTGCAAACGCGGGTTTGATTTGGGCAGGGGCGCCGTTGGCACGGGGGACAGGGGGGTTAGGACCCCCGCACTTTTGATAAGGGCTGCTTCAATTAGTCACACTATATCATCTTTTAGCATAGGATATTTTCTTTCAAATGAGACCATTTTCACGTTTCTGTGAGCTTCCGTTTGTAAATAATCAGCTGTTTTGTCGCAGATGTGAACAGGAAATGCGCTCTCGAACGGAGAAACACGCGATCTCCAAACCATCCATCAAAGCGTGCTAACGTTTTAGGACAGGTCGATGGTATATAAATCATGCCCGAACGTTAGCGTTTGTCAATCAAGCCAAACCGTCCATTCAGAAACCGAGAAATTTGACACTTTAAGGTAAGGAGGCTGATCTCTCAGGTTGACGCGCGAGCTGGCTTGACTGAAGTTTTCGTGAGGATTTATAGTTTATGGACTGTTTTGATTTCGGTAATTACTTGAAAGGCAAAAGCATTGATGGCATCTATAAAAGAGATATCTGAAATAGAAACGAAAGTGATATTGCCTCATCCAGTGGAGGATGCACGAGAGGAGATCTGTGCGTTTAATTGGTATGTGTATACTGTAATACTTAATTTACAATGCTTATCAGTGGCGTGCACTTTGATCGTGAAAGTGAAAGTGCCTTTTGCGGTCGCATCGCGGTGCTCCCGTGTTCCCGATGTAAACGTGAGCTCCAGTCCATTACAATTTAGAGCAGTTAAGGCCCGGGTATACTTCATTTCCCGCGTTCCGTTCAGTCTCGCGCGAGCCTTTCAGAGAAACTCCTTTGCCCATGGGAAAGACGCGTTCGGCGCATATGTGCACCGCCCGTTGTCATAATAACAACTTATTCTGCGCATTTTGAGCACTTTTTGTGTGAAATCATATTTATTTTGTCCATCAAAGGTGTACTTTCACTTTAATTGAGCGTTAGCAGCGCAGCAAAAATAGACCCAGCGCCGAAACGATCATGGGACTGCTGCTTCTGCTCTGCTCCTGCAACGCGCTGCCGCGCAGCCTCTGCGTGCGGTGTGAACGCTCTCATCTGTTAACATGGACGCCGAAAAAAATACGCGCTGCTTCCGCTCTGCTGCCGCTTGCGGTGTGAACCCGGCCTAACATAAGCTATTCTAAAGGTTGAATTGAGACGTATCTATGTATTTAATTATTTATGCCTGTATGTTATAATGAATTTGATGGAGTCTTTGGTTATAGTCTAATTTAACAGCTGACATGTGCTTTTTGTATATCACACACAAGGGCTTGATCTTTTATTTAAACTTGCCAGTTTTTTAATGGTAATGATGATTTGAAATTGACCATTGATTCATCTTGACCATTTACTATTCATGGCCATTGACCGCATTCGGAGGTCAAATGACAGTCCATAACTGAAAAACCTTGCCAAAAATATACAATGACATACAACACATTTTCATACCATTTCATGTAATCACTATTCTTACTTCTACAGAACAGTAATGTTCTTATATCCACTGACCTCAATCTGTAGTAAGGTCATCTTATGTTGAAAATGTGTTCAGATATTTCTCTGTGTCAGTGTGTAGATCCAGGGGTCAAACAGGCACATTTAGGAATGTTACTGTGAAAAGTTCTTGTCTCAAAGATTCTTGAGAGAGTGTTGAAGAGAAACATTAAAGCTCATTTACAGAGATTCTTCTCATGTGCAGTTCAACTCAAGATATCTATGGTAGCTTTGAGATATACCTCCAGCTACATGACGGCCATTGCAGCATTTGCATCTAGTTTTTAAATCTTCACTATGATTCAAGTGTGTCTCAGACAGAACTGCCCTCAAAGCATTGGTTTTGTTTGTGGTTGAGATGTAACCTTATCAGACATATGCACTGCATTTCTACTAAAGATAATAACACTGTAAGAACCTTTCTGTTGCAATGTGGAATAAGTATGCAGCTGTTGTTTTAAATCAGTAATAATAATCCCACTCTCTGTCTCCAGTAACTGAATAACATAAGCCAAAGCCTTCATACTAAATCTAAAGTGACTTGCAAAAATATAGTTCTATATAGATTAGTGGTGTCCCCGACTACGGATTTACATAGTCGAATCAGATTCGAATCAGATTGCCTATATTCAACTGATAGTTGAATCATATATGTGTGGGGGTTGGGGTGCATGAAAAATAGCTGTCCACTAGATAGTGCCCAAAAACTCTTTTCACTGTCACTTTGAAAGGCTTGCGTGCTCAACTGTGCACGAGATGGAGCGGGATACAGGAAATGAAGTAAGGCCTATACCTGTGGCTTAAGACAACTTTTTATTTTCTCTCACACACAACACAGAGAAACAACTTTCTAATAAAGCGACTAAACTGCCTGTCAAGTGATAGACGAAACTGACAATGACTTTTTATCTTTTTTAAAATGAAATGAAAGGCAATGTGAATAAACATTCACAATCACGACCGCAGTTCACTGTTGTTCAACTGAAGCTCCCTCATCATCACCTACCTTTTCCGTGCTCGTCTGACTTGCGCCTGGCGCTGAGGTAAAGCCGGGGCATATTTTTTTTATCCCCCACCAGGGATAAAGTTTTTTATCCGAAGTGGGGGAAACTCACATTATGAAATTATTATTTTTTTTAATATATAATATATAATCTTCTTTATTAATATATACATCTTTAGTTCCAATCAACTAAAGATGTTACAAATCTGCCTGGAAGAGGACATGTCTAAATCGTCCTAATGTGTGGTGAGGAGGAAAGTTTGAGTAGCCAGAGACTCTCCAAGGATCACAGCTGGAGAATTGCAGAGATTAGTTGAGTCTCGAGTCTCAGAAGCCTAAAAAAAACCTAACAAACAGCACCTACATCCCCACAAGTTGTTTAGGAGGGTTTCTGTCACGGGAAATAAAGATAGATGCAAGTGCAAGTCAAAATATCTCATTTATTCGGTGCTCCACCTACGGTTCGGCACGCGCTTGCACTGCGGTTCATCCCCATCTGACGACGCATTTATAATAGGGTTTGTTGAAAACAACGTGCAAAACAGACAGACTGATTCGGCTAATGCATGTTTCAGTCGATGGATGTGCATTCTGGGTTTCCCAATACGTTACAACTGCGATGATCAAAAGAACATGGACAAAATGCTCTATGCCCAGTCATTTACGCCGTCATCACCCGGGTGTTGATAGCTCTCGAGCGCAGGTGAGACCTGAACATCTCACGTTGCTATCTTTGTTTAAATTAAACTCATTTAAACCATGACAATTTAAACATTCAACCGTAAGTCGCGAAAGAGAACTCGCGCGCGCTGCGAGGAGATTTGTGTGTCATCCGAAGCGCGTTCATGGAGAGCCGTGTCACAGCGCGCAAATACTCTCGCGCAAATTCTCTTTCAAGTCTTGTACCTAAACGGACAAATTCACACAAAAATTGTCAACATGCCCATCTTAGCGAGTATCCTAACAAACATAGTAGGTTATGTTTTAAGAGAAAAACGAGACAGACAGTGCATGTGTATCAGTCTCAATGTACTGGATCTTTGAATTTTGTCTTAAAGGGAAAGCAGTCTAATATTCCTGCTTTGTGTGTTTAATGTTAATCAAAAGACAAAAGACGAAGAAATCACTCTTGACTGACTATCTTTTGTAACTTAATGTTACATCTTTATTTAATCAAAGAAGTTCAATTTCTGAAAACTATTGTTAGATAGTTGAAAAACCTGTAAAGCATTGTTGATTTTTTTTTTTATTTATTCATTTTTTTTTTTTTTTTTTTTATAGGTGCATGGTGTACATAAATGTATGAATTATATTATAAATCATATCATTTGGTTATTTGGTGTCCTTTTTTGGAAAGAGATCTAAGATCTAAATTTACCTTGAAAAAAGCAGAAAAATACAGTTTTGTGAAAATCACACTTCAATCTGAGGGTTTACTTGGTTGGATATAGGCAATGATGGCAAAATGGACGTGTTAAACAAGATAAATGGTGTATGCTTAATTTCATGATAAGTGTGCTGTAGTAGACTTAAGTTCGTAGTGGGGAAGGAAGTGGTCAGGGACGACGAACAACTGCTGACTGAGTCTTTATTGAATATCAACAGAAGGACTGTGCAACGCACAACAACGAAAATAAACAATCCACAAAGGGCTTCACTCCAGGTTCGGCATACGCTATCCACAAGGGCTTCGGCCACAGCCATTCGAACACCCGGCCTGTGGACCACCTTGAACTTAAAAGGCTGTAAAGCCAGATACCAACGAGTGATCCACGCGTTGGTATCCTTCATGCGGTGGAGCCACTGCAGGGGAGCGTGGTCCGAACAGAGAGTGAATTCCCGTCCCAGGAGATAATAGCGGAGGGTGAGGACGGCCCACCTGATTGCCAAACACTCTTTTTCTACGGTACTGTACTTAGCTTCTCTCTTCGAGAGCTTACGGCTAATGTACAGTACCGGCCGCTCCTCACCCTCTATCTCCTGGGACAGGACAGCACCCAGCCCCCTGTCCGACGCGTCAGTCTGCAACAGAAAAGGGAGAGAAAAGTCAGGAGAGTGAAGCAATGGCCCGCCACATAGAGCAGCTTTTACCTGGGTGAAAGCCTGCTGGCACGGCTCCGTCCACTGGACCGTATCTGGAGCATCCTTTTTAGTTAGATCAGTCAACGAGCTGGTGAGGGCCGAATAATTAGGTACAAACCTTCTATAATATCCCGCCAGCCCGAGGAACTGTCTAACCTCCTTTTTGGTCTTGGGGCGCGGACAGGTCGCAATCGCTGCCGTCTTGTCAATTTGGGGACGCACCTGCCCATGCCCCAAGTGGAAGCCCAGATACCTTACTTCCACGCGCCCAATTGCACACTTCTTCGGGTTGGCCGTGAGCCCAGCCGCTCTCAGCGATCTCAGGACGGCTCTCACATGCTGCATATGCCGCTGCCAATCATTACTATAGATAATAATATCATCTAGATAGGCAGCCGCATATGCAGCATGGGGCCGGAGAATTTTATCCATGAGTCGCTGAAAGGTGGCCGGTGCCCCGAACAGCCCGAACGGAAGCGTAACAAATTGGTGTAATCCGAACGGCGTCGTGAAAGCTGTCTTTTCTTTGGATAAAGGCGACAAGATCTGCCAGTACCCTTTCGTTAAGTCCAGTGTCGAATAAAATCGAGCCGCACCTAGCCGGTCAAGCAATTCGTCCACCCGCGGCATTGGATATGCGTCGAATTTCGACACTGCATTCACCCTGCGATAGTCCACGCAGAAACGAACCGAGCCGTCAGTCTTAGGAACCAAAACTATCGGGCTCGCCCAGTTACTGCTGGACTCTTCTATTACTCCCATTTTCAGCATTGCCTCTAATTCGTCCTGAACTACCTTTTTTTTGTGTTCAGGTAACCTATACGGCCGGCTGCGAACAACCACGCCCGGCTCCGTCTCGACATGGTGCTGAATGAGGTTGGTACGTCCCGGCAGGGGAGAGAACACGTCTGCAAATTCCGTTTGCAATTTGGATAAATCAGTGAGCTGGGAGGGCGAGAGGTGATCTCCCCCCGGGACCAGAGCGAGAGATTGAGTTTTTACATTCGCCTCTGGTCCGAGATCATCCTCCCCGCTAATCACCGTTGCCAGCATCACTGAATCTGCCTCATTCCATTTTTTTAGGAGGTTGAGGTGATAGATTTGACGTGCCCCCCTCCTGTTGGACCGTACCACCTCGTAATCGAGCTCGCCGACTTGCCGTGTGACCTCAAAGGGTCCTTGCCACTTTGCAAGTAATTTCGAACTGGAAGTAGGGAGCAATACAAGCACTTTTTCTCCCGGTGCGAATTTACGTAGGTTAGACCGTCTGTTATACAGTTGGCTCTGTCTGTGCTGGGCCTGTAACAAATTCTCCATTGATAGCCGCCCCAAAGTGTGGAGTTTTGATCGCAAGTCCAGCACATACTGAATTTCATTTTTGGCCTGAGATCGTCCGTCCTTCCAAGTTTCCCTGAGGACATCCAGCACCCCACGGGGCTGGCGCCCAAAGAGAAGCTCGAAGGGGGAAAACCCTGTGGAGGCTTGCGGGACCTCTCGCACTGCGAATAACAGAGGTTCTAACCACTTATCCCAATTTTTGGCGTCCTCTTGAACGAACTTACGAATCATGGATTTAAGCGTGCGATTAAAACGTTCGACCAGCCCGTCCGTTTGTGGGTGAAAGACGCTGGTACGAACCGATTTAATGCCCAATAATTTGTACAGTTCGCGTAACGTGCGTGACATAAACGCCGTGCCTTGATCAGTGAGGATTTCTTTTGGAATCCCCACCCGGGAGATTAAGCGAAACAGTGCATCCGCAACACTTTTAGCAGAAATGTTGCGGAGAGCCACTGCTTCAGGATATCGTGTTGCATAATCAACAATGACTAATGCAAAGCGATGTCCCCTTGCTGATCGTTCTAATGGCCCGATGAGGTCCATACCAATTCTCTCGAAGGGGACCTGCATTAATGGAAGTGGGCGCAATGGCGCTTTTGGGGTGGCCGGTGGGTTCACCAACTGGCATTCACGACAAGACGCGCACCACCTGCGTACATTCTCGTGAATGCCCGGCCAGAAAAACCGGGTCATGAGACGATTTAGTGTCGCTGCCTGTCCCAAATGCCCCGCCATTGGATTAGAATGAGCCGCGTGGAAAAGCATTTCCCTGCGGCTCTTTGGCACTAATAACTGGGTTGTATCTTCTTTTGTCTGAGTGTCTTGGGTCACTCGATACAACCTATCTTTTAAAATCGCGAAATATGGGTAAGCAAGCGGACGTCCAGGCTGGAGAGGCTGACCATCAATCATAGAGACCCTATCAAATGCATTTTTTAATGTCTCATCCTGAGACTGCTCCAGGGGAAAATCATCGCGTTCCGGAAGAATTAGTCTTCCGGCTTCACTCAGATCCCCTGCAGCAGAACTCTCCGGTCTCTGATCAGTCTCTCCCACCTGTACTCGCGCTTGCTCACCCCGCGTTCTTTTCCCCCAAGAGGCATCCGAGCATAGACATCCCAATAATTGTTTAAACGCGGGCCAATCCGTCCCCAAAATTATCGGATGCCGGAGGTGCGAGTTAACTGCCACCTCAACACTATGCTTTTGTCCCCTAAATTTAATTATGACGGACATTACGGGATATCTTACCACATCCCCGTGCACGCACCGAACCCCAACCATGCGGCCTGTATCCAATGCCCCAGACGAAATCAGGCTTTGATGGAGAGAGGTTTGGTTACAGCCCGAGTCCACCAAAGCCTGATAGGTACCCCCCTTGATACTCACAGGTATTTGGTACCCGCCAGCCTGACCAGGGGTGGCCTGAGGGTCGTCGGGGACCCGGATCACCGTCCCGACCTCCATAACCGGACATTTATCCACAAAATGATCCGGATCCCCGCACCGCCAACAGGCTGGCCCAGACCTGCCCGCCGCTCCAGTGGCAGAGAGTGGGCTGAATACATGGCGCGGAGAGAGGGGAGAAGCAGGAGCGGGGTCCGTCCCGGCAGCAGGGAGTCCCGCCCCCCTCGGGGCGGAACACGAGGTGGGCCGGGCGGACGAGACCTAGGGAGAGGGACAGGTCTAGAGAGAGAGGGGGACAAAAGAGAGGGAGAGAGAGAGGCAGCTGGAAGGGGTTCGCCGCCCCCTTGGCACGCCACCAGATGATCCTCCGCCAGTTGGATGGCTGAGTCCAGCGACGTGGGGCGGTGGCACTGGACCCACTCGGCCGTCTTCTTCGGGAGCCGAGTGATGAATTGCTCCAGCACCACGCGATCGACGACCAGGTCCATGTCGCTTCCCTCAGCCAGCAACCATTTGCGGCACGAGTCCCGGAGCTGCTGGGCCAACGTGAAGGGCCGGCCGGACTCACCCAGGTCGAGGGAGCGGAAGCGCTGTCGGTGCTGCTCCGGGGTCCGACCGATCCGCTGGACGATGGCCCGCCTTAGGTCTTCATAGACCAGGAGGTTCGGGACGGGGAGCTGCTGTGCCGCCACCTGTGCTTCTCCTGAGAGGAGCGGGACCAGCCTCATCGACCACTGGTCCCACGGCCATTTACACGCCTCCGCGGATCTCTCGAAGAGGTCTAAGAACACCTCTGGATCATCCAGTGGGCCCATCTTATTTAAGGGCAGGTGGACAGGCACAGCGGGCGGTTCGGTGGGCTCCCGGGGAACCTCCCGGTCAATCCAGCTCCGGAACGCCTCGCGGTCCTCCTGCTGGGTCTGTAGAATGGCTTGGAAACACCGCTCCTGGTCGCCTCTTAACTCCAGCAGGGCCTGTTGTTGTTCGCGGTGCAGGACCGCGAGGGACCGATGATGTCCCCAAATGTGGCGGAGGACGAAGATTGCATGGCGACGTGCTCACCGACTTCCTTCCCGGGTTTTCGGCACCAGTGTAGTAGACTTAAGTTCGTAGTGGGGAAGGAAGTGGTCAGGGACGACGAACAACTGCTGACTGAGTCTTTATTGAATATCAACAGAAGGACTGTGCAACGCACAACAACGAAAATAAACAATCCACAAAGGGCTTCACTCCAGGTTCGGCATACGCTATCCACAAGGGCTTCTCTCCAAGTTTGGTTTACACCATCCACAAGGGCTTCACTCCACGAACCTCGACTCGACTCAGTCAACAGTTCCCCTCTCTCTCCCATGCTCCTGCTTCTCACGGCGTTTTAACCTGTCTCCGCGCCAATCACTGGAATGAGAAACAGGTGTTCTTGATTTGTATCCAACCCACTCACTTACCAAGCGTCTCCCGCTATTCTCTCCGGTTGCAGACCTCGCTGAACCACGCCCCCCTCGCCACATGTGCGATTAATCGTGATTAATAAAAAATTAATCTATTGACAGCCCTAATATACACATATACAGTACAGTCCAAAAGTTTGGAACCACTAAGATTTTTAATGTTTCGTCTGCTCACCAAGGCTACATTTATTTAATAAAAAATACAGTAAAAACAGTAATATTGTGAAATATTATTACAATTTAAAATAACTGTTTTCTATTTGAATATATTTCACAAAGTAATTTATTCCTGTGATGGCAAAGCTGAATTTTCAGCATCATTACTCCAGTCTTCAGTGTCACATGATCCTTCAGAAATCATTCTAATATGCTGATCTGCTGCTCAAGAAACATTTAATGCGTACAATTGTACAAAATATTTGTGTACAGTATTTTTTTTCAGGATTATTTGATGAATAGAAAGTTCAAAAGAATAGTGTTTATCTGAAATCTAATCTTTTGTAACATTATAAATGTCTTTACTGCCACTTTTGATTGATTTAATGCATCCTTGCTGAATAAAAGTATTAATTTCTTTAATTTCTTTTCAAAAAAATAAAAATAAAAATTCTTACTGACCCCAAACTTTTGAACGGTAGTGTATAATGCTACAGAAGCTTTGTATTTCAGATAAATGCTGTTCTTTTGAACTTTCTATTCATCAAGGAATCCTGAAAAAAAAAAAGTACACAACTGTTTTCAACATTGAAAATAATCATAAATGTTTATTGAGCAGCAAATCAGCATATTAGAATGATTTCTGAAGGATCATGTGACACTGAAGACTGGAGTAACGATGCTGAAAATTCAGCTTTGCATCACAGGAATAAATTACTTTGTCAAATATATTTAAATAGTACACATTTTTAATAATATTTCACAATATTACTGTTTTTTACTGTATTTTTAATTAAATAAATGTAGCCTTGGTGAGCAGACGAAACTTCTTTTAAAAACATTAAAAATCTTAGTGGTTCCAAACTTTTGGACTGTACTGTATATATGTGTGTATATATATATATATATATATATATATATATATATGAGCAATATCACGTGCGATATGGCTGTATATCAGCACGGCTGTGATTCGTCTGTAGGTAATCACAGCGTGCTGATATACAGCTATATCGCACGGCTACGAGTGTGATATTGCATTTAAACAACAGTTCGACAGCACGAGTGTGTAAATAAATAAGAACAACAACAGAGTGTCTTTAAAAACCTATTTTGTGCAGCACTACTGCCTTCCGCCACGGATTCAAATCTCAAGTTGACAGTTGGACCAAGCCTCCGTTACTAATTCTAAAACGTCACTTTAGAACTAGTAATGAAGGAACGTTGAGTCCCTCCATTGAAACGTATTTTGAGAGAGAGAGAAAGAGAGAGAAAGAGATCACCTGAGTGAGTATTACCTGTGACTGAAATAACATTCATTCTTGTATATATCCATTATAAAAGCCTGTTTTAATGTCCGCTGAGGAAAGCGATCTTTGTATTTGTCCTTTTTACAAGGGAATTTTCCACAACATACAGTGCTAAAACAACTTCCTTTGCAAAAATACCTTTCAATTTAAAGTCTCTTGTGACTGACTGACTCATTCACTCGTAAAGTTTTGCTGCCATCTAATGGCGTATTAATATAACTTTCACTCAATCCATATTACGCACGGACCCTTTCTCAATACCAAATACAACATATTTATATGAAATATTTATTAAACAACAAATTAACAAAATAGCCATTAAAAATGACAAAAGCAGCAGTGTGCCCGTGACAGGTTATGTGTGCCAAAACCTCGTAACTCCATTGGCTCCTCAAACTGTCAGTCAAACCTCATAAATCCGCCTCACCTCTATGAAGTGCCGCACGTGGTTTGGAGATCTCTGCTTCTTTGCAATGCAAAGGTAAATAAAGATCTGATGTTTGAAAAAAAAAATGTAAAGTGTTTTCTTTGCTCAAGAAACACTATGTCTATAAAGGCTCATGTTTTGTGTATTTGAAGAGTGGAGAACAGTCTTCGTCTGATTTCCCGTCTAGTTGTAGCCAGTATGCTATTCTATATAACGTTAGAGGATGTAAGTTAATTATATTAAATTATCAAATTTAACATGGCACAATTAGACTTGCTCTGGAACAAGTGATAGATTAATAAGACCAAAGATTGCCTGTTTTATGTACCCAAAATGAATTGTGTCTCATGTTTAACCACTATAAGAGCCAGCGGCAAATCCCCAAAGCACTGGCCGAGATGAAGTGTTCTCGGCGCGTGCACGACCCCTAAATGGCCGTTGACGGCCTGGAGCTCGCATCTCTGAAAACGTTTAAAGAAATTGTAAAATAGGCACTATGATTAAATATAAGTCACAATTCAGGTCTAAACAACTACATTCTCACCTAAAAAAACTCTTAAAGTTCGTGGTACAACAAGTGTATTATTTGTAAAAATTACGCTGGATTTGCTCGGCCGCCATGACGGTCGCTTCTAGCGGAGTGATACAAACGGTGAAAAGGTAGGAGTGCTGTTATCACTGAAATAGCGCACAGCTATCAGCCAATCAGATTCGAGAACAAGAAAGAACTGTTGTGTAAATATATAGAGGGTATGCACATGACGTCACCGTCGACCATTATGACTGCGGTCACGCCTACTGAGTGGCAAAAGACTGAGTGGCCCAGCATGAATGCCATGAAAAACACTAAAAACATCCAAAACGGGAAAGAGCTTTGCAATTGACTGTACAAATAGCTTTGACACAAAACCTGAAGTATATATTTAAAGACTGCCGAAAGCTACAGAAAAAAGAAGCAAATGTATCTCTGTAATTCACAGAAACAGCTGGACTCCAGACAGAGAAACATGGATTTGCAGTTATCATTTTGTGTCAAATTGTTGGATTTTGAGGTAAAATCATACCGTATATATTGTATTGTTATATACTGTGTTGACAACTCATCAATTAAATATTTACCATCTTATATTCTGCATAATTGGGTGTTTTTAAATAAACACTGACCAAAAACTATACAAATTTTAGGGCTAGACGATATGACGATATATATATAACATTGATATAAGTGATTACTCGGATTTAAACCTATATTGTAGTTATATAAAATATTCACAGGCAGATTTACTTTATGTATTTCCCCACGTCAAAATCAGGCACGTATAAATGTCAGGAAACACGATTCCTGGCTGCATGTCAATATCCATGGATTAGGTTTATTTGACAAGTTGTAAGGAACACTTTGGAGCCCAACCTTTAGTGTAATTGTTTGTTTTACTCGTGTTTTCGCAGTTTCCTCTATTAAATCCAGTCATGCAGCAGGTTCTTTTGCCACTCAGTCCAGCTGAGGGAGCACGTTCCGGCAGGAAAGTGACAACGATGCATACCCTCTATATATATATATATATATATATATATATATATATATATATATATATGTATGTATATATGTATATGTATATATGTATATATATATATATATATATATATATATATATATATATATATATATATATATGTATATCTCACAGAAGTGAGTACACCCCTCACATTTTCGTAAATATTTTGTCAGGGTCTTAGCAATCTTTTTATAGCCTACGCCATCTTTATGTAGAGCAACAATTCTTTTTCTTCAGATCCTCAGAGAGTTCTTTGCCATGAGGTGCCATGTTGAACTTCCAGTGACCAGTATGAGAGAGTGAGAGCAATAACACCAAATTTAACACACCTGCTCCCCATTCACACCTGAGACCTTGAAACACTAACGAGTCACATGACACCGGGGAGAGAAAATGTCTAATTGGGCCAAATTTGGAGATTTTCACTTAGGGGTGAACTCACTTTTGTGGCCAGCAGTTTAGACAATAATGGCTGTGTGTTGAGTTATTTTGAGGAGACAGCAAATTTACACTGTTATACAAGCTGTACACTCACTACTTTACATTGTAGCAAAGTGTCATTTCTTCAGTGTTGTCACATGAAAAGATATAATAAAATATTTACAAAAATGTGAGGGGTGTACTCACTTCTGTGAGATACTGTATATAATAAGTTATGTGTAGTAAACGAAATGTGCGTCTGCTCCATTCATTCACACAGAGACACACAGAACATGCAGGATTCATATTTAAACAGTCTTTTTGCGGTTTAATATTCACAGACACTATGTCGCGATGAGAATAAAGATCTTAAGAATGAAAAAACTTACCATTCACAATCATCGACTTGATCAAGTTGATCCTCGAAATGAAATTGAAAGACATGCTCTTCATCTGAGGTAAATTATTCCAGAATTATTCCTCACTGCATCTCAAAATGATATACATGAATCAGACTAAGCTTGATGCATTTTTTCGAGCTGATGCGGGCATTTACTCTGTTGCATGTATTGCCTCAGAATTTGCGTTTGAATGCTGTGCGCTCTCCGTGGGCGTGGCCGCATTAGCGGATAATGAGCTGACTCGCAAACTACTGACATCTTTTGCTTTTTCAAACAATTACATAAACAGAGAATATTTGTTTTCGATTTGACTTGCATGATTTAAAACCTGACATTTCCACATTTCTTTAGACATACAGTACAGTCCAAAAGTTTGGAACCACTAAGATTTTTAATGTTTTTAAAAGAAGTTTCGTCTGCTCACCAAGGCTACATTTATTTAATTAGAAATACAGTAAAAACAGTAATATTGTGAAATATTATTACAATTTAAAATAACTGTTTTCTATTTGAATATATTTGACAAAGTAATTTATTCCTGTGATGGCAAAGCTGAATTTTCAGCATCATTACTCCAGTCTTCAGTGTCAAATGATCCTTCAGAAATCATTCTAATATGCTGATCTGCTGCTCAAGAAACATTTAATGCGTACAATTGTACAAAATATTTGTGTACAATATTTTTTTTCAGGATTATTTGATGAATAGAAAGTTCAAAAGAACAGTGTTTATCTGAAATCTAATCTTTTGTAACATTATAAATGTCTTTACTGCCACTTTTGATTGATTTAATGCATCCTTGCTGAATAAAAGTATTAATTTCTTTAATTTCTTTTCAAAAAAATAAAAATAAAAATTCTTACTGACCCCAAACTTTTGAACGGTAGTGTATAATGCTACAGAAGCTTTGTATTTCAGATAAATGCTGTTCTTTTGAACTTTCTATTCATCAAGGAATCCTGAAAAAAAAAGTACACAACTGTTTTCAACATTGAAAATAATCATAAATGTTTATTGAGCAGCAAATCAGCATATTAGAATGATTTCTGAAGGATCATGTGACACTGAAGACTGGAGTAACGATGCTGAAAATTCAGCTATGCATCACAGGAATAAATTACTTTGTCAAATATATTTAAATAGTACACAGTTATTTTAAATTGTAATAATATTTCACAATATTACTGTTTTTTACTGTATTTTTTATTAAATAAATGTAGCCTTGGTGAGCAAACGAAACTTCTTTTAAAAACATTAAAAATCTTAGTGGTTCCAAACTTTTGGACTGTACTGTATGTCTTATGTTTGTGTGATAAGTTTTCACTAAGTTGCAGTTAATTTATCAGAATGGACTTCATTGAGAAAGAGACTGCAGTTCGCGCATGTTAGTTTTCTGTATTTTAGCAAAAAGCACCACAGCAACATTTTGTTTTTACTGTGAGTGTACACAAATAAAAGACTACATTCCACATTGTTTAATAATGTATATCTCTTATTTGTATATCCAAATTTGGAGTATTTTGAGTCTCTTTTCGCACTGGTAAGAAAAAACTGTGGTGGTATCGCCGGCGAGACCGCCACCCCCTGAGTGTTAACATGAATTAAATATGCATTGATTCATAATAAAGGTACAAATGGTAATCAGTCAAGAGCAGTGAGTTAATTTCTCTTTATCTTTTGTTGTTTGACAGACAGCAGCAGGTTTACTGTAATGCTGCTGTCCCTTTAAGACCTAATGCACTGCCACGGATCCTACTGAAACACATCCGATTTCTTTCATGCAGTTGAGATTTGCTATGTTGTATCTATCACCATATGTGAGAATGAGGAACTTTCCTTTTCAAGGAACTTTGTCCATCGAACTGTTGCTTTAGTAGTACCCCGTGTTCTGTTAGTGAATGGAATCGCCAGCTTTCAATGGCAGGTACAGCTGTCTATCATCAGCATCAAAAATTAAATGAATCATTGTGGTTCTTAATAATATCCCCCAGTGAACACATGTATAAGTTTAAAAGAAGCAGACCCAAAATAGAGCCCTCAGGAGCTCCACTACAAATAGGAGCAGAAGAGAACCTAACTCTATTGGAAAAGACCTGTCTTTAAGATACAAACTAAACCACCTCAAGGCCGTACCCTTGATACAGAATAAATGCTCTAAACGCCAAATAAGAACATTATGGTCTACAGTACCTAAGATCAAGTAGGATCAATATGGCATTTTTACTGGCATCAACTCCAAGTAAAATGTCATTGAACACTTTTAGCAAGGCAGCCTGAAAGCAAACCAGACTGAAAGGGTACTAATAACTTGGTTGCATTTAAAAACGGGATCAATTGAGACTGAAACTTTTTCTAAAAGTTTTGATAAAAATGATAGATTAGACACAGGCCGAAAATTATTAAATCAACCCTCATCCAGACCTTGCTTCTTAAGCAAAGGCTGAACAACCGCATGCTTAAAATGATTCGGGACCACCCTAATGTCCAGAGATTAATAATCAAAACTTGGATACTGGGGCCAATTATAGGAAAAGCTACTTTATAATAACATTGAGCGAGGTGGTAGTTGTCTTCATCTTGTTAACCAGATCACAGAGTTCCATTAAAGAGACATGCTGAAAATGATGGAAGAGAAATGGACTAGCCTGCGAATTCTAAGGCAGATCTGAGAGCTGTAAATTGAAGGATGAATGAATAGCTATGTTTAAACGTTAAAAATTTCTCACAAGATCAAGTTCAACCAAGGGTTCCCCATGAAATTGGCAACTTGGATTAATTACTGAATTTATCGTAGAGAATAAAATCCTAGGTCTATGACAGTGTGTAGTAATTAAATTAGAAAAAATATGTTTTGTTCTAGCTGACTTAGCAGCACTCTAACCAGACACTCTTTGAAAATCTCAAATGACACCGTTAAGTAATCATGCTTCCATCTTCTCTCCGCTTTACGACAAGCCTGAGAGAACGAGCGTTATCATCTAGCCAATAAGATTTTCACTTTGGTTGTTTTAACTTAAAAGGGGCAATAGAATCTAAAATATCAGAACAAGCTGTGTAAAAAAGAGAAATTAAATCATCAGGCCTGAACGAAGACTCAGCATTCAAGACGAATATTTCAACAGCATTAGTTAAATATTTCTAGCTAAACTGAGAGGCAGCAAGTGAGTTTATAAAGTAAGAAAAAGAGTCTACAGGCTTATTCACAAAGGAAGCATTTTCAATATACAGGTGCATATCAATAAATTACAATATCATGAAAAATATTTTTTTTCTGTAATTTAATTCAAAAACTAAAACTTAAATATATTCTAGATTTATTAGACAAAGTAAAATAGAATAGAAAAGCTGCAAATAATACGAAAAGATTGATAAAACGTAGTGCTAGGTTTAAAGTCTAGTGTGAGTTAATGTGACTAACCTTTGTGGATGTGGTCTCATAAAATTTGATGATGTTGTTCCGGTGTCTTTAATTGTTTTCCCACATTCTGTGCGTCTAGCTGATCTGACGTGATAATAAACCCAAGCGAAAGAACATATGGCACGGTGGCTCCTGTCATGCTGCATGGGACTCTTATTATGAATTTTTAGTGCGAGTGCATGGTATTTCTGCTTTATAATACAACATAAAAGCTACCTTTTAGTGAGCAAAGGTGTGTGATGGCTTGGATTTCCAATGGGAATCGGATATGCGTGTTTAGACGTAGGTTGCATGTCCAGAGATCGGATCTGATTTAAAACCACATTTGGAAGTGGCTCAGATCGGATGCGAAAAAATTGGATCTCGTGCAGATTTTTGTGTTTACACGTGTGCAACAAATTCCGATCTGTATCAGATGTGAGCAAAAATCGGATTTTTTGTGCCAGTGTTAACACAGCCAAACTTTCTTCGATACAAAAACATACCTTGTGTGAGTTCTTGTATTTAATGTTGATAACGAGCAAGAATGCAATTGTTCCCAAATATCCACATGACTGCAAACGTGACATTATTATACACCAGGTCAAAAAACAAAATGTACATTTTAAACACAGTACTGTCAGTATTTATTGTATTTATTATTATTTATATTTATTATCTATTTTGCAATGAAAAAATATTTCTAACGAAAACCACAGCAGAACTACAACATGAATTCTGAGGCTTTGAAAGAATCGTGAGAGTCAGTGATTCAATGATTCATTCACAGTCACTTGCTTCATTACTGAATGAATGACTCGATGCCTCAATCATAAAAACAGTGACTTGCTTCCTCCTACTGGTGGTTTTAGTTTCATATTTAAAAGTATCACTTCATTTTACCATCATTGCATATTTCTCTATTGAACATTTTTTTATTTAAAACGTTATTTATTTTATAAAGTTATTCATAAAGGTAAAAATATGCACTGGAAAATCAATTTAGGTGGCAAATATTGTCCCTTAATGGAAAAGGTGTGACTGCAGTCTAAATGGAAGAGAGGGGGTACACAGAAGGATCCCTTCAGGGGGTACTCCACTCTAAAAAGTTTGAGAACCACTGCACTAGAAGATCAAGGCTAAGATGTTTTACACTGATATTTGTATCAGAGCAACGATGTACCAGACTGTACTAGGCAGTTAAAAAAAAAACTAAAAAAAAAATATTTGATTGATTCAATGTAAGTGACTGGTTTCACAGAAAAAGTGCACAATTGCTTGTTTCACTAAAAGAGGTTAGTGAAGCATTAAATGAGTACTTGTTTGTTTTACTATAAGCAAACTCCATTGAGACTATCTGCATTCAGATGGTGTGTAGACAGCAGTTTTGTATGAGAACAGTCAGATTTATTTTCTGTGAGAATCCTGCTCTCTCTCTCTTATTCCCAAACTCTCAGGCCTGTTTTCTGCTCGCATGCTGCCCATATGCATTTACGGGCTTGGCCTCTTCTGTGAGGCAGTCTCTCTGAGACACTGGCTGCGTCCAAAATCGCATACTTCCCTACTATATAGTATGCGAAAAACAGTATGCGAGGCGAGTAGTATGTCCGAATTCATAGTATTCGAAAAACAGTAGGCGAGAAGTACCCGGATGACCTACTGCTTCCGCCCGAATTCTGTAGTAGGCATTCGATGGACGCTGCGCTATCCCGTGATGCCACAGGAGAGGATTCTTCATATTCAAAAATGGCAGAAAGCGGCGATATGCAGCTCATTCAAGTCCTTAAGTACCTCAGGGAAAAACGGTGTTTATTGTGGTTAAATTGCACTTGTTTAACATTATGTAAGTAAATGGCTGACTTATTGAAAGTTTAAACAATGTAATGAGAAGATTAAGAGTTGGCTGTAAAAAGATGTTTACTCATTATTACTGACAGCACATCAAGCTAACGAACAGGTCGAGATAACGTTACATCCGCTTGTTAACACTTTTATTTAATGGAGACGTTCGTTGTTAAGCAGTTTAATGAGATTAGAAAACTTAACGGACAACAACATTCAGGCGGCAGTAGTTTATAGGGCTCATAGTTTGTAGGTTTTTTTTAATATGTATATTATTATCATTGTATTTATTTGTATATATTGTATATAATATTTAGGCTATGTTGTGTATTTCTCTCGCCCTCTCTGTCTATCTACACATTATTTATTTATAATGTATTCAAGTTTGTTTATTGATTCCTGTCTTTTGTTTCTCGTGTATTTTATATGCATTTATTTTTAACAATAAATTACTGAATTTCGTTGCTTCAAATCAGCCTCTGTCGTGATATTCACAGATGTATTTTTATTCTGAGGTAAAATTTCCTAGCTAAATAGGTGATTATACTTTGACATATTTAACAAACTGATGAAGAAAGCGTGATCTGCGAGCAGCTGACCGATGCCTCCTTTGAGCTCTTTATTGAATCAACGTTAAAACAACGATGAAAGCGGTAAGCATTAATAAAAAACATTGCTGATAAAAGCGGAGTAGAGCAGGCCCTTTAAATTTTCGCGCTGTTGTGACGACGCATGACACGTGACAACATTAACATGGCGGATGTAGTACGTCCGAATTCCATTCATACTACCCATATTCATACTATATAGAACGTACTGTTTTAACGGTCGGGAAGTACGTTCAAATTCAAATGTAGTACCTACTCATGTAGTATGCGATTTCGGACGCAGCCACTGTGTCACTCAAGACTGATGTTTTTGTTGTGCTTTGCCCCCTTAGGGCCATGTGACCACCTTGGCAATCCTTATGTGCTTGTTCCATCAGAGCAACGTGGACCTTGGTGCAGTGCTGCCACATTTTATCTGCTGTGTAATAACCGTACTGAGGACAGCATTTGAGCAGAATAAAAAAGCCTCTGTTAGAATGGAAATCCATTGTACAGATAGCATGTCAAATCTTTATTAGTTCGTTAGCATTTTTTAAGCCCTCAAACCGCCAGTGACATGATGCAACAAAGCAACATAATCCCATTATGTTGCGACATGAGCAACAGTGACCACTGGTGACAGGATGCAGCTATGTCCAGCAACATAACAAAGTTAAGAAAGTTGTTTAATTAAAAAAAAAAAAAAAACAGTGACTTTTAGGAGAAAAAATGAAGTCAGGAGTGCACATGATCCATCAGATAATGTACATTCTTAAAGGGGTCATGAACTGCATTGTTTTATTGTTTTAGAATGTTTCCTGTGCTGCACTTATGATTTTTACATCAAAAATTGAATTGTTATAAAATTGAATTAATTTAGAAACAAAAAAAGGCAATTTTCCTACCCTGGTTTTAGCCCTCTGAATTGATTGCTCTGTTTGAAGGGGCTGCTTTTTTTATGTCTGCTGTGAGACTTCAGTGTAAACGGCCACTGCTGTGATTGGCTAACATCTTTGCATATGAAATAGATTTAGTATTACACGTTTAAAGGAACACTCCACTTTTTTTGAAAATAGGCTCATTTTCCAACTCCCCTAGAGTTAAACAGTTGAGTTTTACCGTTTTCGAATCCATTCAGCCGATCTCCGGTTCTGGCGGTACCACTTTTAGCATAGCTTAGCATAGTTCACTGAATCTAATTAGACCGTTAGCATCGCGCTTAAAAATGACCAAAGAGTTTAGATATTTTTCCTATTTAAAACTTGACTCTTCTGTAGTTAAATCGTGTACTAAGACCGATGGAAAATAAAAAGTTGTGATTTTCTAGGCTGATATGGCTAGGAACTATACTCTCATTCTGGCGTAATAATCAAAGAACTTTGCTGCCGTTCCATGGCTGCAGCAGTGCAATGATATTACGCAGCGCCCGTGAGCCCCTGCTTGCACAGGGAACGTGCCTTGCAACCATGGAGACGTTTGTGAGAGACGCTGCGTAATATCATTGCGCCTGCTGCAGCCATGATACGGCAGCAAAGTTCCTTGATTATTACGCCGGAATGAGAGTATAGTTCCTAGCCATATCAGCCTAGAAAATCGCAACTTTTCATTTTCCGTCGGTCTTAGTACACGATTTAACTACAGAAGAGTCAAGTTTTAAATAGGAAAAATATCTAAACTCTTTGGTCATTTTTAAGCGCGATGCTAACGGTCTAATTAGATTCAGTGAACTATGCTAAGCTATGCTAAAAGTGGTACCGCCAGAACCGGAGATCGGCTGAATGGATTCGAAAACGGTAAAACTCAACTGTTTAACTCTAGGGGAGTTGGAAAATGAGCCTATTTTCAAAAAAAGTGGAGTGTTCCTTTAACTCTCCCGAAAACTTTTAGCACGTTTTACTATTACAGCTCTCTAGGTTAAAGCTGCTGTTCGCAACTTTTTTTGTGTTCAAAATTTACAAAAATGATATAATGAGAATGTACAACATGAATCCATTTTCCAAACCGTGTTTTTGTCTTACCCTGAATCATTATGGTACACTTATAATAAGTGTTTATATTCTGATTATAAAGACCGGACTGGTAGGACCCGCCGCAGAGTATCACAGTAACTGCGTGACTCGCCATAGACATACACGGAGAAAAGTAGCTCCGGCTACAATGTTCTTCCGCAAGACGCGTGCAGTTCTGTTTATTAACCGCTAGAGGGCCAAAAATCGCAGACTGCAGCTTTAACTAATCGGGTAAAGTGTTGATTATATTTAGATCTATGGCATTATATTTAGATTGTGGCATGAAAGGTTGCTGTGATGAGTATGTAGCCGATCACAGACATGTTGAGCACATGAATGCACCGATCTCGTCATTGCAACTCGATTTCTGCACACTAACGAATGCTTTTATAACTAACAGTGCAAACACACTGTAAATAAGAGATTCACTGATTATTATGGGAGTTTTGGCACAAGTGCAAAACTCAGTCACTTATAAACTCGCACTGTTTGATTGACAGCTCCGGCGATTGAAAAGGAAGCATTCTTTGATTGCTTTCTATTTATAATTTAATCACAGTTTAAATAACAGATTATTTTCATCCTGCTAAGAGAAACAATGTGAAGTTGACCATTAAAGGATTAGTTCATTTTCAAATGAAAATTATCCCAAGCTTTATTCACCCTCAAGCCATCCTAGGTGTATATGACTTTTTTTTTTCTGATGAACACAATCGTAGATATATTAATAAATATCCTGACGCATCCTAGCTGTCTAATGGAAGTGAGCAAGACCAATGAGTATGAAGCTGAAGAAAGTACCTCCATCCACATCCATCCATCAACGTACTTCACACGGCTCTGGGGGTTAATAAAGGCCTTCTGAAGTGAAGTGATGTGTTTGCGTAAAACAAAATATATCCATATTAAACAAGTTATGAAGTAAAATATGAGATAAAACTGAGATGGTTTGACAGATGCCTTCAAACGAATTTGTGGATTTGATTAAAATATTTGGATTAAGTTGTCTGAGATTACTGTGCGTTCTTGTGTTAATTGGAAAGGGCTGATATATCGACACTTGAAACCATGATCGGCAATGCAGCGATTGGCTGGCGGCAAGACAACAACGTAATGACATCATATTAAAAAAAGAACATCACACACCTGACAAAAAACTTTACGAATTTTGAGACCGTTATAAGGAAACAACCAAGTTACCAAAACAACATAAAAGTTAAATGATAAATGAAAGATAAAAATGAAATGTGTACTGTTTATTACATGATTCCCAATTATTACACACTTTCTAGTATTTGTACAGGCTTTACTTTTTTTCAGTGTTTTAATTAACGATTAATTTATTTTTATTTAATATGAAGCAGATTTGTTACGTGACAGCATTAAAGTTTCTTAAGTGTCAAGAACATTTTTCTAAGTTATCTGCATCAAGCCACTCCAATAATAGCTGATCAATTTAATGCACAGCTTAGACTAACTCTACATCATGTGTGCAAGACTCCAATAAAATTATTAGATAATTATTCCTTCTCGCATAAATCTTTCAATGAGCAAAACTGTATGCGTCTATATTATGATATATTACACAACATTATAATATAGTTTTCAAATTTATTTTTAAATTATTACAGGGCTGTACGTTAACTACGTAAACTAATTTACTCACCCCCATGTCATCCAAGATGTTCATGTCTTTCTTTCTTCAGTCGAAAAAAAATTAAGGTTTTTGATGAAAACATTCCAGGATTATTCTCCTTATAGTGTACTTCAATGGCCTCCAAATGGTTGAAGGTCAAAATTACAGTTTCATCGCAGCTTCAAAGGGCTTTAACCCCTTAAGACCGGATGGAGCGTCGGCGCTCCCATTTGCGTGTCTCTCTTTAAAAGCCAATAAAAATTGAATCCATATGGGTAGCACAAAAATTCTTTTTGCATACAAAACCAGAGACTTTAAACTTTCATATCAAGCCTCCAACATGCTTCTGTTGCGTTGTTTTCACCCTCTAATGAGTCTGAGTAATATGCGTTTACAACAAAAATAGCACAGCCGCTAACTGAATACAAGTATGTATATTTCACGTGCTCATAACTTCATGAAAAATGCACAGATCATAGAAAATTGCACATCTATATTTAAAGCAGATTCTCAAGATTAAAATGAATCCAAAATCAATATAATATATTGCGTTGATCACAAGATATTACTCACGGAATGATTTAACATACTTGGCTAAAAACATGTCTCTCATCTCTCCGGGATGCAGTGTGTATCCAATGTTCCCGGACCCATCCATGTTTGTTTTCCAACGTGGAATAACACAAAATAGATATCATTTTAAAGCTTAGAATCTCATCTTTTTAATGCATCTAACCATTTTTGAAAAACTCCTAACGAGTGCCAAGAAGCACCTCTAAACCGGAGTTTACCGCCCGTTGGCGCCACCTGGCTGCGGAAAAAATGAACAACAATTTTTCAAACTATTCTTTATCCTATCACCAAGAAATTTGAACCAGATGCAGCTCACATATAGGAGAGCATCACCAAAAAAGAATTTTTTAGCGATCTTATTGTGTTCCTGAGTTATTCCATGTCAAATTTAAAAAAAGAAAAATTATTTTTAAAAAATTATATATATTTTTTGTCTTTTATCAGCTGTTTCTCAGCAAGAAAATGTCCAAATGTAATGTAATTTATATTTTCTTAAAATTTAAAATGTTTTCTATCAAATGATACCTACCTTTTGACTCTCCTTGCTAGAGTTTTGGAGTTATGAGTCTTTACTTTTGTGTGTGTCGCTCAGAAAAAAAAAACTCTAAAAAAGCCTTCAGGTCTTAAAGGGTTAAACGATACCAGACGAGGAATAAGGGTCTTATCTAGCGAAGCGATCAGTCATTTTCGAAGGCGTAGGACATACAGCGTAAGCTTTTTGAAGAATACAAAAGTGCGGTTTTGGTGGAACCAATTGGAAGGCGATCATTTGTTTATATAAAGCATATACATTTACATTTTTTTTTTTCAAAAATGACCGATCGTTTCGTTAGACAAGAAAAAAAAAGTGTAGATTGATGACACCTTTATTTCACGGAATCATGGGAGGTGGTATCTTCACGCCAACAGCCTTCACGCCTAATATATTAAAGCATCTTTGGTGTTTCCATGGTTTCTACAAAATAAAACCGGAAACCAAGGGTAGCATGGGTATGATGTCATTGATAGGCAACACACAGACATGGTGCATGTCCTGGTTAAAATTGTTTATTTCTAAATATTCTTGGAAACATTTGGGATAATGTAAGTACACAGGTCAACAAAATATATAACCTTGTTCTAGTGGTTTTTGGATATTTTAATCCACAAATCATACATATTGTGTATTATTATTATTATTA
This sequence comes from Ancherythroculter nigrocauda, assembly GCA_036281575.1. Lineage (NCBI taxonomy): Eukaryota > Metazoa > Chordata > Actinopteri > Cypriniformes > Xenocyprididae > Ancherythroculter > Ancherythroculter nigrocauda. The sequence goes on along the minus strand of VTFQ01000023.1, from coordinate 14,173,724 downwards.
TTTTTTTTTTTTTTACATAGCCCAGTATCACTAATCACAATCCAAACAACATCCATCCATTTTGTTTAGGCATTTGTAAATTCTTCATTTTAATAATTTAATATTAAATTATTATAATAAAAATCTGTGATGGTAATTTCTTAATTTTTGTCAAGAAATCATTCATCCAGAGATTTTTTTTTTTTTTAAAGCATTATTTTCCCTTTTTTACCCAATACAGGGGGTTGTGACTAAGCATTAGTGAGTACATACATGTAATGTCTTTTTCATTCATACTCGTAGCCGGAGGGTGCAGAAAGTCCACAAGTGAGATTCAATAGAAGTCATAAACCTTATGACGTTCCAGGAAATCCCTTATATGGACAAACGCCTCCAGCTATCACTAGTAGAACGAAACACAGATGGAGACTTTTTGACTGATGAAACATGAAGACAATAAACATACAATTGCGACAAAATATGGTTTATCTGTATTCTTCTAGACATTAGGTATTTTCATAAGAATAAAGTATATTTGTAATGCAGTGCTAATCAACATAGCCTTTATCACTAAAATATAATACTCTAAAATAATAGCATTTCTTTCTCATTCTATGATATGAAGCACATCAGATCACAAAAGGAAGATATATCAAACACTTGACTGACGCTATGAAGTAGGGCTGGGTAAAAAAAAAAAAAATTGATTTCTCGATTTTAATCGATTCTCTGTTTTACGAACCAATATTGATTCTTAAAGGTTCTCTATGTAAGTTTTTGACTGTACGAAAGTACAAAAATACCATAATATGTTTGCAGATATTTATTAAACATGCTAAGTTCACGTATTCGTTTCTCTGAAAACCATTGCAACAGCCAGTTATTTTACTTTGAAATTTACATTTTGTGTCGGAGTTTCTGTTTTTGTTTTGGTCTGTGCAAGACCACATGTTGCCATTTTACCCAATAGTATTTCACCACCCCGGGTTCCCAGTTGGCAGAAAGCACATGCAGCAAATTGCAGCCATGGAAGCCAGCGAACGAACAGTGAAAAAAGCCTCAGCATCCATCTAAAAATCTCTATCAACGGGAGCATATTAAAACATCAACTCATCATAAATAAATAAAACAGTCATCTAATTATCTTACAGTGTGTAAGTCTCCTCGCCTTCTAATGTCAATTAAGCTCCCTCCTGTTGCGTGTCTTCAAACTGGCAACCAACAAGAGTGTCCAGTCTGAGGAGGAGGGGGCGGGGCAAACAGTATTTTGAATTTGGACTGCAGTACCCATTTCAACCACTAGCTGTCATTCTTACATAGAGCACCTTTAAATCCCCAAAATAGATTAGTCTATTCTGTTGTAGTGAATTAATATTACAATCAATTAACCTGTTCGGCCAGCGAACACTCAGTATTGATCGTCTATCAACTCTTCAGGAAGGATATTTTCCATGGCCACAGAAAAATAATTCTTTCTTTGCATGTAGCTGTGATCGTAATCGTTATCATTGACATTGGTTTATAAACAGATCAGAATCAACTCGCAAGAATGTGCACAAAGTTTTGTTTAACTAAATTCATGAACACATAGCTAGACTAAACACACACAGACATACAAATCACTGTTTAGTGTTCAAATGTACGATACTTGCAAATGCCTTAGCTTTTTAGGAGCGTCCAGATATGCAGTCTCAGGAGAAATTCTTGATAGTTTGGTCCGATGGTGCTGAAGTTGTAATCAATATCTTCTGCGTTGAGTGAAGAAATGACGAGCTTGCACTGTTAATTTGACCCTGTTGTCAAGGAAGCTGCACATGGCTTGAAGTGAATGACGCCTGTTGGCGTGGCTGCGCTGGACGGGTGAGTTGACCAGCAATCAGTAGAATCAGCAAGAACAAAGGCAGAAGACCAGAAGAGATGGATGGGGGCTTTTTAACATCTACAGAAGTCACACCTTTGAGTTTTGGCTTGACCAATGAGAAAGGTGGCAGTTTGTGTCCATTTATACTCTGATAAATATAACAAACATACAATGCATTCTATGAGATGGTGATGTCCACCAAAGTGTGAGTCATTAACCCTCTGGGGTCTGAGGCTAATTTGGGGTCCTGGAGTAGTTTTGACATGCCCTGACATTTGTGCTTTTTTCAGTATTATATTTTTTCAGTATTGTATTCAGCACAAACTAGGCTACAATAATATGTGAGCAACATGTACATGTTTGTATTTTTGAGAGAATTACGTATATGCGTGGTTTTTGAAAAAAAAAAGTAACTGAAATAAGGCCTCAAAACACATACTAAACATTTTACATCACAAGACTTTTGGGAACTTTATATTTTAGTCTAGAGTTTTTGCTTCAGAGTGATGTTAAAATCATTCTGCCTACTCGGACACATAAAACAATGTATTGATTTTAAATTTCTAAGACACTTTTTGTTTATGAAGGCCATATGTGAGAATGCATAAATATTCATGAATAATGCTGTGATTCACACCTGAGGAGATTAAGACCCTGCCCTAATGAGCCGCATAATGAGCCATTCAGTGAGGAATGTGACTGAGTGAACTAAGAAAGAATGCAATGACAAAAGAAATATGTAATTTTTTGTTTGTAATCTATTCAGAATATAGTTAACTATATAAATGAGAGTCAGACACCACCAAGACAGCAAAATACACTCTGCCCTGTTCCGGTTAGATTCTCACCTGCCAGAGTCTTACCACTCGGCCTGCTTCTGTCTGCAGCGATCGGGCTGGATGCTTGTGTACTCACTACCCGAGACGCGGCAGCCGTTACCTTGCTGACACTGCTGCAATCAAGCCGGTACCGGGCTGTCACTAATGCGCACAGCGCGCCAGACACAGCCCAGCCCTGTTTATATATCTACCATACTGTTCATACATTTTTCATTCAAATTTGATACCCAGCCAAAACATTTACATACATTTTAATTATATAAATTATAATACATAAATAACATTACTTAAATCTATACAAACATCACATTATTATGAAAGCATTATATGTCCATTTGTAAAGAACTCACTTGATCTGGTTGGCATGAAGACATTTTATTTACAAAACTATATTACATCAAATAACAGCAGTTGTTATACAATTATTGTAAATAAAATATTTACCACATTTTGAAAAATTATACACCGGTATTTACTTATACACAGTGTAACGAAATGTGTAGCGGTTATTAATCAATTTATGGATGAAATATGAATATAATAATTCATAAGGTTATGAATAAATTATGATTCATATATCGACCCAACGGGGAATTAAACATATATTGTGAATCAATTACAACGAATTATAATCAATTACATATATGATTAGTTCTGGTTTAATAATTATTTAGAGAAACTGTTCGTTTGTCCAGCAAACTAAGTCCCTCACAGAATATTATAAACCGAGTTATTATCTGGCCATGAAAATAACTTGCTATTATAACATCAAAGCATAAAGCGATCGAAAAACGTTAAAGTGACTTGGTTTTCAGCTGAAAGAACAAACAGAACAATCGAGCATGAATAACGTTTTAATATATGCAAACTACGAATACAGAGGTTATACATCTAAATATATATACAAGAAAATACACACCTATGTACAAGAATAGAAGTAGAGAAGGAAAGAGAGAAGGCAAGTAGCAAACTCACAACCAGTCCTAAGCCAGCACGGAAATCAGTTTCATCATCTAAGATTGAGAAACGGCAGTATACTTGCATTGGGTGCGTGTGTCGAATTTCAGGTTAGCGCTGGTGCAGTTCGTTGGCTTCCTCCGTTCAGCGGGAAGGTTTGAACTGAGGACGAGAGTGAGTTTCGCTGGAAGATGGCGATCCCGAAGCTGAGCGCGATGGCAGCGCGTGGTCACCGGAGAGGTCCGGGAAAAACATGCACGAGATGCTCGTGAGACAATCGGGAGAGAACACACAAGAAATTGTGCGTCTTTGCTTTTATGACAGATAAGCCGACACACCTCCTCCTTGAGGTGGGGTAGCCAATAACATGGGTGCAAAGTTGGCGGGAAAGCTTTCCCTTTGTTTGGCCTCACGACTTAATCCAATGATTTATGACTACCAGATCGGATCTCCAAAAGGAGTGTGTTCTTCACAGTATCATTAAACACATAGAAAAATGCATTTGTCAGCTGTGTGACATATCTCAGTGAATAGCTCGTGTCCGGAGCTTTACGGAGAGACCAAACTCGATAGGTCAGAAAGGCATAGGAGAGAAGTTATGGTTTACAGACAAAATTATATCGTTAAAATGCACACTAGCACAAATACACTCATTTAAACACTAGGAAACATGCATAGGCCCTAAAAATATATGAAATATATATTTCAGCATAGTGGTAGTTTACAAATACAGTTCAAAATGTATGATTGTGTGTTTCTGTGTCTGTCTGTGTGTGTGTTTTTGTGTGTCCCTGTGTGTGTGGGGTGTTGGAATGTGGATCTGGTCAGTCTCTGGGGGGGTTTTACAACCCAGTCCAGCATGCTAAAAGCGTTCTGAACATTTCAAAGTTTATTGATTATCCTGATACGTGTGCATACGCTACAACAGACTGTAAAATTTAATAAGTATAGACAAACTTAAAAATGTTTTAAACACATTGGTAAATGGAAAAAGTTTTGCTGTTAAACACATTTTGTACTTAGCAAAATAATAAGCTGAATAACTTAGGTGAACTCTGCAGGCAGGTAGATCTCCAGGAACAGGATAGGGCACCTCTGCAGTACTTTATTACATAAAAAAAATACTAACTCAAAAAACAACAACAACAACAAAACTAAAATAAATAAATAAAATAAACCTTCAGCTGTACAATTGAAGATTATTTTTTGAAGATTAGTCTTTTATTTTTAAAACCCTGTGACTGTGTGAACAAGTGCTTCTGAACATGCTAAAACTGAAGACCATCTTCTATAACAACTGTAGTGCTTGAAGGACTTGTTCTTTTGTTGACCACAATGACAAAATCAGTGATGTCTGGCTCTCCCAACACCTCCTGGAATAAGCATAGAGGGTCCAACTGTAAGTTTCACTTAGTAGACTAAAAGTAGACAGTTACATTCACCGATACTAGCAATTCTGTTAATGCATTGAATGCTTACATTTCAAGTCTTGAAGAATTGTGGGTCCTCCTCACACAGGTACACTGAGGAGCATGGAGGGCTACAGTACGTTTCATGTTGACATCATGCACACCCTTCAAAGTCAAGTAAAAATGAACGTGTTAAACAAGCAAGACAACTTAATTTTATATACAGTGAAGACTGTATATAGTTAGTGGTTAGTGGAGGTAGTTAGTGTTGACAAATTTCAACTCACCTGAAGATCATAAACATTTAAAATGTCATGCTTGCAGAGTCTCTGAAATCTTGTTGATGTGTGCCGTTTTCAGTGATATGGTGTAACTTTGTACCTACCTAGAAAACCAAAAACACAGAAGTGTATAACCAACAATGGATGTAGAAAAGAGAAAGTCAAGTCTGTGTACAGTTATCGGAGGAGACATCATGCAACTTGCATTTCAACTCAATTGAAGTTACCTTAAGTGTTGAAGCTCACTTTTCAGTAAGCATCCAGTTCAGCCTGCAAGTAAAGAAAGATTGTAAAGGTTTACTAATCGTAGATAAAGTTACTGCCACTGGTGTCAAAAGTATTCACATTCATTACTCAAGTAGAAGTATAGATACTAGGGTTTTAATACTTCTGTAGAAGTTGAAGTATCAACTCAAGCTTTTTACTCAAGTAAAAGTGTAAAAGTACTGGTTTCAAAACTACTTAAAGTATAAAAGCCATTAGCCATTAAGGACAAAAGCTTAGGCCGCGCCACAGGGGCCTATTGTGCACTACCCCACCTCCTCAAAAAAACATTTTTCCAAAGGCCATAATGACTATAATGTTATTTTAAAATGTTAATGTTGAAAAATTTGGGATGCACTAGGCTACCCGTTTCAGCTGCATATATGCCCATTAAAAAATGAACGCATTTTAGTACAAATACATTACAGCACCATATATGTGCACTACTAAGCATTAACGTGTTTTGTGGAGTGGAAGATATGATGACTAGTTGCTATAAGTAGGCCTATTGTAATTGTGCAAAAAGTCTAACTTCAGAGGCATGTCATCAGTTACCTTTATTGGAATGTAAATGTACATCCAAGCTTAACTGCAGGAATCTGTGAGGGCAACGGACAAGAAAAATGCGGGTAGTTTTGGTGTACCCAGGGCAGGCTAAGTAACAATCAGGGCTTGACATTAACACCCGCCAACCTGCCAAATGCGGGTAGTTTTCAGCTGTTTCAGTTCACACAGCACCGAAAAAAGGCCAACAAACTCGTCTGTTGGAGTTTGTTGGATAGGTGTTGGCGTTGGTCGGAGTCTGTTTTTACCAGACTGAACATGTTTAATCGGCATTTATTTGGTCGTCTGAGCATCCAACAAACGGCAACAAACTCTGACGTAATCTGACCTGGCCACTAACCGTTGCCATGATGATGCAAGTCCCCTGCAAAGACTGTTTGATCGCGCCCGCGCCTCACGCGCACACAACAAAGCACTGGAAATGTGACATTGCAACTTGTTTGTTATAAAATATAAAATACAGTTAAAAACAAAAAACAAAAGGTACAATAGTCCGTAGTGCAATCCGTGCCATTCAGCAAGAGCACTGCTCCACTTCACCGAAAGAGAGCAGTGTAACACCATGAGAGCAATGCAGGTTTACCTTCAGTTTCGTTTTAAATTAATTTGTTTTGGCTTGTTTAGCTACATGGTTGTATAGGCCTATGGGTCACATAAATAAAAATTGTCTACCAAACTACCTAGCTTAATTTGCAGAGGATGAAGAGAAAGCACCCGTTTGATAGCCTAAATGAGCCAGTAGTGGAGAAATAATAACTTTTAAGAAATAATCTTTTTTGAATAACGACCCCCACTCAGAGATTGTATATAATGGGGAGATAAGAGGGTCTGTATCTCTTAACATTGGAGAAAGCGTAACGGCTAACGTAATCACGTGTGGCACCTCTCAGCCTATCGTGTTATGGCAGTGACGTCAGTCGCAACGTTCCCTAGTCTGCCTTCTCTTAAAAAAATACATTTTTATCAAGCTAAAATCTACATATAGTTCCCAACGAAGGTATTGTTTAGTGTAAAACATTCTGAAGATTGGCAAACAGACTGTCCATTATTTAAATGATTAGCTATTTCCCCACAAAAGCTGTTTAATCAGCATAGTGAAGCTTCTCGTCCATTGACTTCCATTCAAAAAACAGCCTCCGGTCTCATTCCCTGCGTACCGCGGGGGGCGGAGCGTTAGCTTTAGCCATTACGCTTTTTGGCTAAAGGTTGCAGGCTTGCCTTCCAGTGGCTTTGCCCCACTGTCCTCCTTGCTGGAGTGTGACGTGATTTGTGACGTGCAGGTGCGATGGATCGCGTACAAACCAATAGGGTGTCAGAATGGTATATGTTTATACTTCTCATCCAACCACAATCAAATTCACTCTATCCGGATGGGGCGATTTATCTGGATAGTTTTTTTTTTTTTTTTTCTCAAGCCGGAATAAAAAAACAAGCCGAAATGAAATAGGAGTAACGAGGCTATTTTTAAAATGTAAGGAGTAGAAAGTACAGATAATTGAGTGAAAATGTAAGGAGTAGAAGTAAAAAGTCGGCTGAAAAATAATTACTCCAGTAAAGTATAGATACCCGAAATTTCTACTTAAGTAAGGTAACTAAGTATTTGTACTTCGTTACTTGACACCTCTGGTTACTGCTAGTTTATTCACATGAATGTAGGAATAAAATCACATTTCTCAGATCAGTGCTCTTTAACAAAAAAGCAGCAACATACTTATAAAATGACTACGATGTCAGGAAAAAAAAGGTAGCTAACGTTAACATTGTTGCCCTACATTTTCTTCATTAAGATATCCTTACAAAAGTAAATAAAAAAATAAAAAAAATCAGAAATGTTTTGCTTTACTTACATAGGTTCGCTTCAAACGGTTGCAAATATCTGCCACGCTGAAAGGATTCTTCTGGTAATGTCAGTTAGGGCAGTGATGTGATGTGGATGACAGCAGTTTACATCGCTCAGTAAACTTAGAAATAATCATTAAAGTAGCTGTGTTTACTCAGGTTTACATTCCACCTGTAAAGAGCAAATAGTATACAAGTATCAATTAATAAAGGTAACATGGTCTAACTGAATGTGCCAAACTTTACTTGAACTTACCAGCTTTCTCATTGGCTCTAACTGCTCCTTGCTAGTTCAATCAGAGAAGTATAATGAAGATGATGTCCATGGTCTTATTTGCTCAGGGCTTGCACTGCTCTGTGTCTGGGGATTAAAATCTGCCATTTCTTCAGCAATGATAACACTTCTCTTTATTACTACAAAACAGAGAAATATTAAAAGCAATTCAAGGCATGTTATGAGAAATATTCACTTATTCCTGTCCGTCTTAACTTACTGAGTGAAGAAGCAATTAGTAGCAACAAAAGCTGTGATGCTGTGTTTGTGTTGTCCATGTTTTAGCAGTCATGAGCATCTGTAAATGTAAAATCTGCTTATATTTAGCAACTGAAGATGATCTCAGAAATACTAATACTAGTACATTCTCATCATAACAAAAAAATCACAAAAAGTTAATTGAGGTTATTTGAAAATGTGATGGCTATGGCCACACTTACCAAATAATAGGCTACTTTATTTCAGTAGTTCTTGTTTTCTCCTTATTTTATCCCTTTAAATGATAATGAGCTACTCTTTACCCCACCCCTATCTTCCATTGGTGGGCTGTAAACACTATTTGACAGGTATTGCATTGAATTCACCATTTATTTATGCAGTTATAAATGCTCAAAAACATTTGAAATACATTTGAAAATTACTTGTCATTAACCAACACCTTTATAAATCCTCTACAAAGGTAGGGGAGAACTGGGACGAAAGTAACAAAGCAATTTATTTCAGAGCTCTGACTACATTTGCAATCTACAGGTTATTTGGTGCTGTAACACATCCTGAAGTTTGACTTGTCAGTATTTTTCAGTATGAAAGTAAATCGGGTTTAAATGTCAGGAATTCCTGTTGGGACGAAATTAACACTTATTACTTTCGTCCCGCTGCAGTGACAACAAGTGTTTCTTTTGTCCCACTGCTAATGTGATGGCTTTCTCTGCGTTGCAGCATTTATTAAAACATGTTCATGTCATATTATACTAGCAGAATATGCCAAAAGTGAGGGTCAGAAAGACAGAGAGAGGGAGAGAGGGCGTTTCTGGACATATCTGTTGCTGATTTTTGTATGTCACCATTTATTCACTCAATCATTTACCATAGTCACATTTATTTTTTAGCCATACATTAGCTTTTCCACATCCACCTATGAATTTGCAGTGTTTCTAGTCAGATGTTTTTATGCATATTTTGAATTTATGCATAAAAACAGCTGGATTGGAAACATGACTACTGCTACATTATGTTGAGAATTTATATTATGCTAATTTAATTTTCATATTGTTCATACTGTTGAAAAAATGTTTTATAAAATAAATTGACATTGCCAAAAAAAAAAAAAAAAAAAAAAAAAAATCTAAACAATTCAAGTTTGTACTGTTTACTTTTGAAACATTTGGTGAAACTGAAATTCTCAATTTAAAATGAAAATGTAATTTAATATATTTTTTGCAAAGATAGAGGACAAAATATGTTTGCAGTTACGTATTAACAAGGTCATAGTCAGGTATATTTAATAAAAACAAGACTAACACAAAAAAATCTAGCTTGTATTGTTACTTTCGTCCCACCTGACAGGGTCGAAAGTAACAATGCAATTTATGTTCAAAGTGAAATTATACTGAAGCCATTCTACATTTGTACAAAATACCACCTGGTATTGATAGACCACACTTGAGTTATTGACCACAACAAAAGTATATCGCTGTCTAAAACATTATCTTTTAAAATTGCATTTTTGTGAAAAATTGTACTTTTGTCCCTGCTCTGCCCTAACCTTATTGTAGTGTTACCATGTTATCTTTAAATAAAATGTACCTTAATGCATTGTTCATTATAATAGTGCAGTTATGAATTACAGTGAGAAGGTTCTAAATAGAAATGACGACATATATGTTTGTTCGGCAGTATTATTTTGATAATGAACCAGCTGCGATGTCACGTTTGCAGTGCTTTGTTGTGTGTGCATGAGGCGCCAGCGAGATCAACAGCTGTCTTTGCAAGGGAATTGCCTCATTGCCACAAACTCCAACAGAAGTGTTTGTTGGTGTTTATCTGTGCGGTGTGAACTGCCCTTTAACTTTAGCCTCATTCATCATGGAACTTGCTAACTAGCACATTATTAGGAAAGGCGATGTATTATGCATGTATTATGTATGCCACAAGGGGGCACTAAAGTATAAGCTACAGAAGACGCGTTTGCGTTATGTTTGTCCCAGTTGATTTACGGTTGTCACTTACTGAAGGTTGTCTGAACGTGAGAATGATGTGTCGGCAGCTAGAAAAATAAATATGCCAAGAACGGATAAAGATGATTAATCTCTATCGTCCACTTTTTCCCCTCCGAATGCAACGCTAGCTGCAACAATAGTGTAGTACAACTCAACAGGTTATGGGCCCAGGAGTTGTTCGGAGGGTAAGTTTGCTGTTTTCCACCGTTTAGAAAGTCGCGACGGACCGCGTGCTAACATGGCGGAACAACGGAGGACGTACAGTTTGCCTCGACTGACGTTCGACGGAGATGAGACTAAGTATGAGCTTTGGGAGACTAAAATGTTGGGACATTTTCATTTATCAGGGCTAAAGGACACGGTGCTAAAAGAACCGCAGTCAGAAGCTGAGATAGCAGCGGATGCAAAGAAAAATGCTGACGCATATGCTGAATTGATTTTACTGTTAGATGACAAAAGCCTCTCATTAGTTATGAGGGATGCGCCCAACAACGGAAGAAAAGCTCTGGAAATATTGAGAGAGTATTATGCAGGGAGGGGAAAGCCCTGCATAATCAGCTTGTACACCACGTTGACATCGCTTCAAAAAGCAAACGATGAAAGTGTAATGGACTATATCATCAGAGCAGAGACCGCCATCACAGCACTGCGAAACGCAGGTGAAACATTAGGTGACGGACTGCTAGTGGCTATGGTCTTAAAGGGACTGCCTGAGAGTTTTAAGCCATTCGCAATACATGTTGCACATACAGATGATAAAATCACGTTTGCGGAGTTCAAGACTAAACTACGTAGTTTTGAAGAAACAGAAAAGATAAAAGCAGCTGAATCGAGCGACAGTGTGATGAAGACTCAAGGGAAAGCTGGACGGCGGCCCACAAGGACGAGCGCACGTGGCTGGATCAAAGACGACACAGAGATAGTGTGCTTCAAGTGTGGTACCAAAGGCCATCGAGCTAGAGGATGTCAACAGAAAGCGTGGTGTAGTATCTGCAGAAGCGACACACACAAAGACACAACGTGTAGGCGTAAGGATAAGGACATTAAAGACAAAAAGGATGGTGCGAGTAAAGCCTCAGAAGATGTCGACGACTACATGTTCAAGATGAGAGACGGAGGGACCGGTATCCAGCGGCAGCCGACATGCAGCATCCAGGAGAAGGGTCTAATGGTGGATACGGGGGCTACCTCTCATATAATAACGGACATAACCATGTTCAAGAGTTTCGACAGCGCGTTCAGGCCAGAAACGCACAGTGTTGAGCTGGCAGACAGCACTCGGTGCAATGGGATCGCTCAGCGGAGGGGAAATGCTGAGGTTTCCCTCATCGACAGCAAAGGACAGCAATGCAAGGCGGTGCTGAAAGACACTTTGTTTGTACCATCGTACCCCCAAAGCATCTTTTCAGTGAAGGCAGCGACCACAAGTGGGGCTATGGGTGTCTTTAAAGAAGATAAAGACACCCTGATAACCAGAGACGGTACCAGATTTAACATGGCAAGTTGTATTTGCATACCGGAGCTGAATCTAACGATAAGTGTAATGTATGTCACGACATACAAACATGGCACGAGATTTTAGGCCACTGTAACTATGACGATGTTCTTAAGTTGCAGGTTGTTGTTGATGGTATGCAGATCAAGGGTAAAACGGGAAGACCCGAACAAGAGTGTGAGGTGTGTATCCAGGGAAAGTTTGCCCAAACCAGAAATAGGGACCCTGATACCAGAGCAAAAGCTCCCTTGCAGATGGTACACACAGACCTTGCAGGTCCAGTAGCCACAGAGTCGATAGACGGTTACAAATATGTGCAGTCATTCACTGACGATTACTCGAGCGCAGTGTTTGTATATTTCCTAAAGAGGAAAAGTGACACCATACAGGCTACTGAAAAGTTCCTAGCAGATGTATCCCCTTACGGGAAAGTGAGGTGCATAAGATCCGACAACGGAACAGAGTTTACGTGCAGTGATTTTCAGGCTCTGTAGAGGAAAAACAAAATCAGACATGAAACGTCAGCTCTGTATTCCCCACACCAGAACAGAACTGCAGAGAGGGGTTGGCGTACTCTTTTTGAGATGGGTAGGTGCATGATAGTTGAAAGTGCACTACCAAAGCAGCTATGGCACTACGCAGTACAAACAGCCGCAATGGTACGTAACAGGTGTTTTAACAGGCGTACAGGACAGACTCCTTATGAGTTGATGACAGACAAGAAGCCTAATGTGTCAAAAATGCAAAAGTTTGGATCTGTATGCTACACGTACAAACAGGACAAGGGAAAATTTGATTCCAGGTGTGACCAGGGTCGTTTTGTAGGTTATGACAAGAACAGCCCGGCGTATTTGGTGTATTATCCAGATACAAACAAAGTACAAAAACACAGGCTAGTGAAGTTTGTGAGCAAGGCAGCTGTGTAAAAACAGACACAGACAGGTGAGCCAGATCTAAGCGATGGTTATGGTAATGTGAAACCCAAGACTGGTGAGACCACACAGACTAGGAGTACGGAAAATGCTCCAGAGCCAAGTGTATAGAGTAGAAGTACACATAGTGATAGTCTAGGTGAAGTAACGAGGTCTAGTGACCACAATCAAACACAACAGAGTGTGACAAGTGGTGAACCCGAGAGTAGGAGGTATCCGACTAGAGAAAGAAAAACGCAGAGTTACTTAGATGACTTTGTAACTGAAGACAGAGATAGTGATGGGGTTAATATTACGGTAGACTATTGCTGCAGAGCGGCATTCCACAGACTTTTAAGGGAGCAATGAGGTCAACTAACTCAAAAGAATGGGTAAAAGCCATGGATGAGGAAATCCAGTCTCTAAACGAGAACAAAACGTTTACCCCAACGACACTGCCAGTAGGCAAGAAAACAGTGGGGGGTAGATGGGTTTACTCTATCAAGACTGATGTAGATGGAAAAGATAAATACAAAGCGCGGTTTGTGGCCAAGGGTTACAACCAAAGAATGGGAATAGACTATGGAGAGACATTTTCACCCACGGCAGACTTGACGAGTGTAAGGGTGGTGCTACAGAAAGCAGCACAGGAAAATTTACTCCTGCATCAAATGGACGTGAAAACAGCGTACTTGCACGCTCCCATAGACTATGAGATCTACATCAATCCACCAGAGGGTTACCAAGAGAAAGAGGGTATAGTTTACAAGCTAGAGAAATCACTTTATGGCTTGAAACAATCCTGGCGAAACTGGAATAAGGTTTTGCATGATTGTCTAACTGAAAATGGATTCACACAAAACCCAGCCGATCACTGTGTTTATGCCAAAGAGTCAAAAGAAGGGAAAGTGATCATAATAACATGTAATAACATAATAACATCATAATAACATGATGATTTAATTATTGCAGCAAGCAATCAAGAGAGACTGAAAGAAGTGAAAGAGATGCTTGCAGAAAAGTTTAAAATGAAAGATCTGGGTGAACTCAAACATTTTCTGGGTATCGATTTCAATCAGTCAGATGGGTGTGTAAAAATGACACAAGAAAAGTACACTAACAAGATATTACAGCGTTTTAATATGCAAGACTGTAGGACCAGAGAAACACCCTGCGAGCAAAAGTTAGAGTATACTGAGAATGCAGTAAAGATGAAAGATGTCAGAATGTACAGAGAAGCTGTAGGAAGTCTTATATACCTGATTATTTGCACCAGACCAGATTTGAGTTTCGTAGTGAGCAGGTTATCACGGTATTTTGCTGAACCTACAAAGGAACAGTGGGTCACTGTGAAGCGCGTACTTGGGTATCTCAAAGGTACAGCAGAGAAAGGGTTAAGTTTTAGGAGAAACGACTGTGAGAAACTAGGTATACAAGCCTACAATAATGCTGACTGGGCAGATGATACCAGTGACAGACGCAGTACTACGGGGTACTGTGTGAGGAAGAGTGACCTTGATGTATTGTTCTACGCATAACATGATTGCTGATGTAATGACCAAACCTGTAAATAAGTTGAAATTGGATAGGTTTGCAGGTGCTCTTTTTGGAGATTGATATGTGTAAGACAGGGGTCCACATTCATTCTACCTTCTGTTTTTGTTTGTATACTGTGTATAGCAACCTGAGTACAAGTGGGGGTGTTAAAATATGTTCATTATGTCCTTAGTTGTATATTGATGTAATGCTGTACTGTTCTGTATTATGCATGTGTATGCCACAAGGGGGCACTAAAGTATAAGCTACAGAAGACGCGTTCGTGTTATTATGTTTGTCCCAGTTGATTTACGGTTGTCACTTACTGAAGGCTGTCTGACCGTGAGAATGATGTGTCGGCAGCTAGAAAAATAAATATGCCAAGAACGGATAAAGATGATTAATCTCTATCATCCACTTTTTCCCCTCCGAATGCAACGCTAGCTGCAACAATAGTGTAGTACAACTCAACAGGCGATTTGGATCACGAAGCTGGATCACGAATAGTTGGTACTGATCCATCCTTCAGGAACTTTTTAGCAAAACAAACTTTTTAGCGCAGACGTAAACGCATATAGGTAGATCCGGGGGCACATTCCCTTCAAAAACAAGTTGTAGTGATGCTCCGGTAATAGTGAGATGCGTTCACAGGGAGGAAATGCAGTATTCTGTCACTGATGTGTATAGTGTATGCAACACAGTGATGGAGTTGGGGCATTCCATTCCATGGGCAGGACATTTGTTAAAGACGGAAGACACATTCCAGAATTTGTAAGCATTTTTACTGGTTGGGTATGTCTAAAGACATCGCCGAATTTTGAAAACTTTCCCTGAATGCCAATACAGCAAACCATTGCGATCGATTATGTGTTAGCCATGAGACAAAAATTGCAACAAATGACCGAATTCGCTTCTGCACATTTAAAAGAAATGCAGAAAAACAAAAGATACGGTATGATAAGAAGACAAAGATGCGATCTTTTGAGCCAGGTCAAAAAGTTCTTGTGACGCTTCCTACATCAGAAAATAAACTTCTGGGTAAATGGCAAGGGCAGTTTGAAGTAACTAAAAAAATAGGAACAATTACATATGAGATTGGGACCCCAGGACAGGCACAGTTACATCGGGTGTTGCACATTAATTTGTTGAAGAGATGGTACCCACAGAGCGAGAGCACAGTCGTTAATTTAATCAGACTGGTTGGGCATTAGGAGGAGGCAGAAAAACAATACTTTCCTGATAGTCAGCATTCGCCGCCCGTTGATCTTAACCATCTTCCCGTCGAACAGCAAGTTCAGCTTCAACAACTGTGTAGGGCTGCAACAAACGATTATTTTGATAATCGATTAATCTATCGATTATTAGAACGATTAATCGACTAATCATCGATTATTGCACTGATTAATCAGTAAGCTTTGTTCGATTATTCTACTTTAGCAATTAGTTAAAATATTGAGTTATACTGTACTTTAACTAGTAAATAAAACAAGGAAATCACTTCAGCTTTTAAAAGTGTATAATTTTCAAGCCAACTGAATAGACCAATATCCTTCAGGTTAAAAAAATATAATGTAATTAAGTGGGGTTTTTTTGAAAAATGAAACAACAACATACATACACATATTATATATATATATATATATATATATATATATATATATATATATATATATATATATATATATATATATATATATATATATTAGGGCTGTCAAATAATTAATCATGATTAATCAATACAAAATAAACGTTTGAGTTTGCATAATATATGTGGGTGTAGTGTGTGTAATTAACATGTATATATAAATACAAACACATTCATGTATATATTTGAGAAATATTTACAAGTATATGTATTAATTTATAGTTTTATATATTATATATTATATATAAATAAAAATATCTTGTACATAAATAACATATTTCTCTTAAATATATACATTAATTTGTGTGTATTTATATATACATATTAATTACACACACTACACCCACATATATTATGCAAACTCAAACTTTTATTTTGTATTGATTAATCATGATTAATTATTTGACAGCCCTAATATATATATATATATATATATATATATATATATATATATATATATATATATATACAGTACAGTCCAAAAGTTTGGAACCACTAAGATTTTTAATGTTTTTAAAAGAAGTTTCGTCTGCTCACCAAGGCTACATTTATTTAATTAAAAATACAGTAAAAAACAGTAATATTGTGAAATATTATTACAATTTAAAATAACTGTGTACTATTTAAATATATTTGACAAAGAAATTTATTCCTGTGATGGCAAAGCTGAATTTTCAGCATCGTTACTCCAGTCTTCAGTGTCACATGATCCTTCAGAAATCATTCTAATATGCTGATTTGCTGCCCAATAAACATTTATGATTATTTTCAATGTTGAAAACAGTTGTGTACTTTTTTTTTCAGGATTCCTTGATGAATAGAAAGTTCAATAGAACAGCATTAATCTGAAATACAAAGCTTCTGTAGCATTATACACTACCGTTCAAAAGTTTGGGGTCAGTAAGAATTTTTATTTTTATTTTTTTTTAAAGAAATTAAGGAAATTATTACTTTTATTCAGCAAGGATGCATTAAATCAATCAAAAGTGGCAGTAAAGACATTTATAATGTTACAAAAGATTAGATTTCAGATAAAACTGTTCTTTTGAACTTTCTATTCATCAAATAATCCTGAAAAAAAATATTGTACACAAATATTTTGTACAATTGTACACATTAAATGTTTCTTGAGCAGCAGATCAGCATATTAGAATGATTTCTGAAGGATCATGTGACACTGAAGACTGGAGTAATGATGCTGAAAATTCAGCTTTGCCATCACAGGAATAAATTACTTTGTGAAATATATTCAAATAGAAAACAGTTATTTTAAATTGTAATAATATTTCACAATATTACTGTTTTTTACTGTATTTTTAATTAAATAAATGTAGCCTTGGTGAGCAGACGAAACTTCTTTTAAAAACATTAAAAATCTTAGTGGTTCCAAACTTTTGAACTGTACTGTGTGTGTATATATATATAACTATCGAGTTTATGGTCATTGAATGGCTTTCCTGAGGTAAATGTTACATTTTGTGTGATATATTTGTTTGCAAGTTTTATTGACTTCTTTCTGTGGTTAAAACTCCGATTAAGTGATTACATTAGAGATGGATTCATTTCAGTAAGTACTTTTTGATGTTCATTCCATAGACTGTAAAAAAATATGGACGTAGTGTCCGTGACGTCACCCATAGAGTTCTGAACAGCAGTTTTGATGCAAAAATGAGGCCGCGGCCATCTTAGCTGCACGTGACCGCACGTCACTCACGGATAACTGAAAATGGGCAAAGAGGCGGGACATAGTTGGAGCCCATGCAACTTGTTGCTGAAACCACGCCCGCCTAGCATATCTATCTTAGATGCTATCTAAAATATTAATAAAGATAACAATATCATTAGAAAGTACTAAAGGTTTACTGTCAATCTACGGTGATTTTAAGATAACGTTATAGATGCTCCAACACCAGTAGGCTAATTAATTTATGTGGGGTGTGCAAATAACACAAATCAAATGGGATTTCATACCTTTATAATGAAATAGAGATCGCAAGATGAATCCAATCCGCTGCACTTGGTAATGTCCATTTCAAAACATAAAACATTGTTTATAATGTAAAACTCTATATGTACATATATAGGTAACGTACCAGATATCTGTATAACTTTCAAATGTTCTCTCAAACTAATGAACACATGTCCAAAGTATAATTTTTCAAAATAGTGCAGCAGTTTTAGTCTAGTATCCAAGCAGTGCTGTCGGAGTTGTATATCCTCCTGGTATTGTCATTGTTGTAAATCTCAGGAACAAAACTTTTAGCCAATGCCACGACGATCCAACAACGTGTGTTCCGCATGCGAGCACATGTACACAGACTGACATCTGTCTCAAGTATGCAGCAAGCCATATATTGTATAAAATAATCCAGAAAAAAGCACAAATACGACTGAGATGCCAAATTCAGCGGCTGGAATGAGCTGCTGAGGTAACATGAAGGCTCACAGACAGCAGCGGCATACCTGTCACTCAAGTGACCACGCCCTTAATTATGCAGAACTTTAAGGCTTAATATAATTTAAACGGATGAGTTATAAAAAAATTCACCCCCCTCAGAGTTGTCATGAAGGGCAAAATTAGCAGTATAGACCAAAACACAATGTGAACCAGAGTGTAAACATGTTTTTTTCTGCTCTAAACTTGGCTGTTTTAACATGATGGTCAATGAGATTCTGCTCCCTTTTGCAGCCTGTCCCTAGCGGCCAGTCGATGAATCGCAGTTTAAGTTACTTCTGTATTGGCTTCACGAGAAACTGGGGGAGGTTGCCGCTTGGTTCTTTCGCACTGTAATAGAGAGGAATAGGTTTCGCGCTGTAATACAGAGGAATAGGTTCACATGCCGCTTGAACCGAGGTGTTACAGCGATCTGCCACACAACGTTAAACAGCGTCACCACCACAAGTACTGTTTGAATCCCGTAGTAATATTGACTGAATTTAAAAGCTTAGACTTAGTTTTATATCAAAAGTAACCTGATCTGTCGGTGCGTTGTCTGTCCTCTTTGCTCTGCGATGCATCTTTCACTGTGTGAGAAAATGAACGTGTGGCGTGAGAACAGTGAGTTTGAATGAGAGTTGGTGGCCCTGCATGACAGTATTCTGTAGTTATGCTAACCGTTATGTTTGTTATGTTTATGCTATGTTAATCTCCCACATTTCACGGGTTCGACTTCGTTTGCACTATGCTCTCCAAAGCGCTGACTTCTTTTATTGGATTGGATCCGGGAGGGCTGCATTACAGTTTTGCGCTACAGCGCCCCACTGGTTACACCGCGTTATTGCAGGCCCTTCAAATAGGTCGTATGAGATCAAGAGACTATTCGACAACAAAAATATTTGTCGACAATTTTTTATTGTCGACGTTGTCGATAATGTCGACTAATCGTTTCAGCCCTACAACTGTGTGATCCAGAGTTGTTTAAAAATCAGCCAGATTACACCACCCTTATAAAGCATAGAATTGTGCTTAAAGAAATTGCTCAGCCGAAACTGAGTTACCACATCCCTGAAAAATTGCTGGACGCTTTTGAAGAAGAGGTAACACTGATGCAGCAAATGGGTATAGTGGAACCATCAAAGAGTGAATGGTGTAATCTGGTGGTATTGGTGCCAAAAAAAGATAATACCCTCAGGTTCACATCCATTTCTGCTATTTATTCTGTCTCTAAATTCGATTCATATCCTATGCCTCGCACTGAGGAGTTAATTGAAAAACTAAATTTATCAGTATGATCGATTTGAGTAAAGGGTACTGGCAGGTGCCTCTGGACTTGGAGTCACGAGAGTTGACCGCTTTCCGTACACCAAGGGGGTTAATGCATTTTCGGGTGTTACCGTTCGGGCTGCACGGAGCACCCCTGACTTTTCAAAGATTAATGGATACTGTGTTGGATGGTTTAGGAGAATTTGCGGTGGCTTACTTAGACGATGTTGTGATATTTAGTACTTTGTGGGAGAGTCACCTTCAACATCTTCAAACAGTCTTTAAACAAATTAAAGACGCCGGTCTAACCATTAACCCCGCAAAATGTTCCTAAAATGTTCGGTTAAAACCGAGACTGAGTATTTGGGGTACATATTGGGGAATGAAGTAATCTTGTCCACTTCCAGCTACAAAGAAACAATCAGAACAATCTGGCTGGTATCAGAAATGTATTCCCCATTTCTCGACCATCGCAGCACCGTTAACTGATTTAATTAAAAAGATGAATCCCAATAAAATGCAATGGACAGTACCCGCAGAAAAAGCATTCTTTGAGTTAAAAGGGGTGCTGAGCAATGAACCTATTTTGCGTAGTCCTGATTTTGAAAAATCTTTTGTACTACAAACAGATGCATCAGAGTTGGGGTTAGGAGCAGTCCTGATGCAGGAGGAAAATGGTGAAAGGCATCCTGTGATGTATCTGAGTCGGAAATTATTTCCCAGAGAATCTAGGTATTCTGTGGTGGAGAAAGAAGTTTTAGCTTTGAAGTGGGCTCTTGACTCGTTGAAGTATTATTTGCTCGGCCGAGATTTCGTTATCGAAACGTCATAAAGCGCTGATGGTTATACAGAATGAAAAATACAAATTCCTGCTTGACAAGATGATTTTTGTCGATACAACCCTTTCGCTTTACAGTGAAGCATCGTCCGGGGGTCGAAAATATTGCAGCCAATTTTCTTTCTTGCTCACCATGCGAGAATGCTTAGGTGGGGGGAAATGTGATGGCTAAGGCCACACTTACCAAATAATAGGCTACTTTATTTCAATAGTTCTAGTTTTCTCCTTATTTTATTTCTTTGTGAGTAATTGATTTTGTTTTGTTTGATGGATTGTTTTCTGCTTGTTTATAAATTTCTATGCATTTATTTTGTTTCTTTAATATTATTTACCCAAACCATTTTGTTAAAGGTGCATGCTCTTTATGCGCACATATAAGTGCACGCGAGTAATTGAATAAAACCAAGACAAAAATATGGGTTTAATATTGTTTCTTTATTTATTTATTTGTTTTGTATAATTGTATCTTACCCGTGGTTCCGCCTGGATCCGTGACTGCAGCATGGAACAAAGGCCTGTTATTAAAAAGAGCGTGGCATTTCCTTATGTCCTTTATATATCCTTTGCTGGGAATTATGGGAAATGTTGTTTTTTGGTTACCATATGGGTTTGGATTGTTTGTTCATTTAAATGTCTTTTTGTAAAGTTTATTTTTGTGTTTATTTTCATCATTGCTTTATAGTGAATGTAACTTCATGTTTATGGAGTTTATTTGTATATATTATATATTTTTCGAGGTTTGATTTACAGAATGGAGACCCCCTGTAATTATAAAATGGTTTAGTCTGTCTTGTTAAAAGGGTTGATTTTTTTGTGGCTGGGTTAGTTCTGGAGAAACATCCCTGGAGAAACATCTGAGGCCCAGAACTCAGTGTGCTGATAAGTCATTTATTATCTAGTTTTCTTTCTTTTCTTTTGTTTTTTCCCCTATTGTTTTGTACCTGTGTGACCAGTACATGAGTATTGCAGTAAATAAAATGAGAATTTTGAAGCTTCTATGAATGCCTTCTGAAAACTTTATGGAAGAACCCTTACAGAAAACAATGATCTTCTATGATGGTATAAACAAATCCTCTTCACTCACCTTCTTAAAGAAACATGGAATAAAATAACTTTTGCTTATTACAATTGCATTTATAAAACTATATGAGCGTGGAAGCTAAAAAAAAAAAGAAAAAAAAGAAACAAACCTGCTCTTTCTCCTTGTGTATGCAGGACCGTCATCATCCTCTTCCTCCGCTCTTTGGTTGCAGATCGGACTGTTGCTCATCAAAGTTTAGTGCAGTGTAAACAATCGAGATCCACATAACTATGCTTAGATCAAAGATGAAAAAAAAATAGTCCATTTATTAGCTGTAGGTGGCATACCAAAAGTTCAGGCAAGCCAAAAAAGCCACGTTCGTGGCAGTCACATGAAGTTAACTTTTACCAAGTTCCTTTATAAACATCTGCTAATGAAAAATACTACAAATGTAAATGTGTGTTGATTCTTACCAGAACTGTTTTGTCAAAATGACCCCATACATTAATATCTCTTGGTAAATAATCCATTGTTTTGCTTGCGTCCACTCCAAACCGCACAAACATGGTGGATATCGCCCACTACCACAGGTACGAGACCCCTCCCACCGCAGCGCGCGTGAAAATGAATGAATCACCTGAGAATGCAGTGAAGCGTGTTTAAAATACATAAAAGCGTGTAAAAGAATGAATTGCTACATTACTTTTAAATAGATTTAATATTATACATATTAGAGAATGTTCTGTCTTATATGGCACTTATTATATTACGTTTTACCGCAGATATGTTGTTTTTGACAAATTCGCTACATTAAACATGTAACGTGAGTTAATTCATATCAGATACTACCAGGAAACAAAGTCAATTTTAAGACAATTTTATGTTAATTATTGCTTATGTAACCATCTGTGAGTGAACATAAGCAGAGTCATTGCCAGAAGTGGCCAGATCTCTATAGCCAGAGTTGGGCCAGTTAGGGTGAACAGGAATCGGCCCAGTGCTTTACAGCCGTAACAAATATACATGTGCCAGAGTGAGCTGCGGGCCACAATCGGCCCAGTTAACACACGCCAATGCCGAGTCTGAGCCGCAAGCGCCGCGGGGCAGCCGAGCTCGGGCTGATTACTACATGCTGTCTGGGCAGGGTTTTTCCTGCATAGAAAATTACGAGGCGGCCGCCTCCGTCAAATATCGTGCCGAACCGTTATCGAACCGTTCCGCCCATCCCCACTGCAGAAAATGGGGTTCCGTGCCAAAAAGATCACTTTCACTCATTCTGAGAGTGCGCATGAAAGTGATGCGTGGATCGCGGTTATATTTGCATCAGATAATCCACCGGGTTGGGCCAGCCAAGTAATACAAAATAACATTCCAAGTAATTGCGGGTGGATGTGAGATAAATCATTAACGTGTTGATTTTAATGAAGACACGGAAGTCTCATTTGGTAAAACGCAAGTAATGTGCGTCACTCTTTCTTTCGTTTCCAACGACAACGCTATTCTATTCAGGGAAAACCAATCAAGGAAATCATGTGCCTAGAGCACTTTCTAGTGGTCATTATATAAAACACAAAGGAAAAACCCTTCATAAGATATTGCTAAAACACTGAACCACTTTAATTAAAAATATACACAAGCTTAACAGAAATTACTGTTTATTTTGTTTTGTTTTTGTTTTTTTTCAACAATGATGTAATAAAACAATTTTAGTTTGAAGGGGTGTTTATAGGATATTAAATGAAATATAATTGTACCAAAGAAGAACTTTTACTTTAGATATTTAAAAGCAGCCTACTTTTAAATAATAGCCTAAGTGTCATATGTTATTATATCATCATGCTTAACACTGAGAATTTGAATAATTATTTTGTGATGATCAGGTGCATGCACGTCCTGATATTGCTGAGTTAGATGCGTTCTTGGGTCAACATATTTTGTTTATTCTGGAACAACATTCTAGTCTGAAAATTTTGTTTTAACCCTATTCCTACCCCTAAACCTAACCCTACCCATAAGTTATCCCAGAAATCAGAGGGAAATGATAGATGAATAACACTGATGTAGAAGCACCAATTCATGATTTTAAGCCTAAACTTGAAAATCTGTAAACTTGTCCCTCAAATATGATTGGTTGATTTGAATGATGTTCCAGGGATCAACAAAAATGTTGACCCAGGAACATGTTGCAATATCAGGTTATGCTCAGGGGCACATATCTAAATCAGAGAATATCTTAGGTTTGGGAAGTTGGCGGGTGGATGATTTATTTTTAACAGCGGATTTGGGTGATGTTAAAGCTGATCTGTACATCTCTAGTGCACAAGCCCTATAGAGTCCTCTTTAAAGTTCAGGTTCAAGAGTTTCTTTGTTCAGTTTGCACACTGAACATGGTTTGGAGCTCTTAATTTTGAACTCTCAAAGTACACCAGATTAATTAATTTATCTTAAAAATATACAAAATTTTCTTTCCCCCCCCTAGCGGGACAGAGGTACAACCACCACAGAAAACACAATCCTGTGGGAAACACTGTATATGATACAGCAGCTCCTATAGCTGCTGATGGCTTGGATATACAACACACGTTTTACGCACATCAAAGTCGTCTTGTAGTCGATCTTAACTTTTTGACTACTTTATTGAACATAATGCAAACATAGTTACATACTTTGACGATTGTAACGATCGGCCCAATAGTTTGATTTTACATTGATTAAAATGGGGTCAGATTAAACTGTGTGAGAGGTTACGAGTGTTTAAAAAGATGAGACTGACAACAGAAATGAATAAATAAGGTGTATTTTACAATTTCCACATGGAACTTAAAACAACACAATAAAACTAGAATAACTTAGGCCGTTTAAAAGCATACAGTCCAAAGTACCATACCCTAAAACAGTCCAAGAATCTTAGTGTGCTGATAAAGTCCCAATGTGAAAGTGTCCACCGGTGTATTTACAAAGTCCACAGAAGTGTTAATCCAAGTGAAGATGATGTGAAGTGCTGGAAAGGTAAGTCTTTAAAAACAACTCCGCAATCCAGCAACACGTGATCACGTTCGTAATGAGGGGGTGATTGTTTGTCATGCTGCCTCCTTTATACTGGCTTACTTCCTTATTCCTGTCATGTGATGAGTCACATGACAGGCAGACCCAGACTCATTTAAAGACATACACACATTAAATAGTTAAGAGGAATAAAATGGCTAAGACAACATGTAACCCAATTAAAACTCAAATATACATAAAACCATCATGTTATATATATTAAGTGGATAAAACACGTGTCTTATGTGACAGTGTCACACGATGATAGTGGACATCCAACGTGTGGCTTCTATTGTTTGTGTGTGTGGTGAAAAACTGTACGCGTTCCCCTTCCACCAAGCCAACTAACTCTACATGTAAGAAACACCTGTTTAAAAACCCTCTGTGCACACACTGCCCCCACGTGGTGACAGCCCGAAATACATCCACAACACTGGCTCCTACACACCGGCCCCATAATTGTTGGTGTGTAACTACAATTATCTTTAAATTATTCAAAAGGAGCCAAAAAAGGGTGTATGTGCACTTCTTCTTTGAAGATCAGTCCTTTGTATCTTCAAACAACAGGCAGATTTTGGAAACAGGTCTGTCCAGTAATCCTGTTTTTGTCTTCAATCGTACAGACTGAATAAATCCCTTTTTGTCAGGATATGTCTGAGTGATTTTGCCTAATGACCAGGAACCACGTGGAGCAGTTGGATCCATGATGACCACTATATCACCAACAGCAAAGTTTCTACGTGGTTTCATCCATTTTTGTCATCCCTGGAAGATCCCCATCCTGGAAGATACTCCCTTATCCACCTTTTCCAAAAGAGATCGGACAGATATTGGACTTGTCGTCATCTACGTCTGATATACAAATCACTTTCTTGAAATAGTCCTGGTGGAAGAAGTGGTTTTGTTCTTAACAGCAAAATATGATTGGGCATGAGAGCTTCCAAGTCATTTGGATCATCAGAAAGCTTTGTGATTGGGCGATCATTAAGAATAGCTTCGGCTTCACAAACAAGCATTGTTGTCGGAGAGTGGAGTACAACACTTTCTTTACAAGACGAATGAGCCTTTCCCACACGCCTCCATGATGTGGTCCAGCAGGGGGATTAAAAGTCCATGTTATTCCTTCTGATAGAAAAGTGTGCTGAATTTTATCATGATCCAATGTATTCAAAGCATTCCTAAGCTCTTTCTCTGCTACAATAAAATTTGTGACGTTATCAGATCTTAAATGCAATACTTGCCCATGACGACACATGAAACGGCGAATACAGTTTATGCAGGAATTTGTATCCAGAGTGTAGGCTACTTCAAGATTTACTGCTCAACTGGTCATGCAGGTAAATATAACACCATACCTTTTCACAACACTGCGGCCTCTTTTAACATCAATAAGCCCAAAGTAGTCCACACCAGTATTAGTAAAAGGAGGCAAATCTGGTACGATCCTTTCCTTTGGTAAGTCAGACATTTTTTGTTCTCCAATTTTGCCTTGGAAACGTTGACATACAACACATTCCGAAATTACCTTTCTGCAAGCAGAGTTTGCCTTAATAATCCAGTACCTTCTTCGCAGTGTTGACAGCATATGGTTTCTCCCCACATGACCTAGTTGTTTATGAACATGTTGCATAATAAGTTTGGATATATGATGTTTCTTTGGCAGGATAACAGGGCATTTCGTCTCATCAGGCATTGCTGCTCTACTAAGTCTTCCACCTACTCTAAGTAAAACATCCATCAATACTGGATCAAGCTTGTAGATGTTACTACTCCTTTTAACTCCAGATGTTCCACTTTGCAAAGAAGAGATTTCCTGTTTGAATGCTTTGTGTTGAGAAAATCCAATAATTGCTGATTCTGCTTGAGAAATATCATCTGGTGTAAGACTTTGACCACTACCTTGTTGAGATCTTGCAGCCACTCTGACCACTGACATGAAAGGGACTGTGGCATTTTATTATCCCATCCAATGTTTCTTTTACACAACTCCTGTAACAACAACTTCGAAGGCAGTATTAGCGGTGAAAGAAATCCCAAAGGATCGTAAATAGAACTGATAACTGACAAAATGCCTCGTCTTGTGTGTGGTCTTTCGCTTATGAATCAGAATCAGAAAGAGCTTTATTGGAATTTGTTTTAGTGACAGAAGCTCCACAGTGCAACAGTGACAGCGACAAGACAAGACACAGATAATAAAAAGAATAAAAGAATAATATACAAATATACAAGATAGACAAAGTGAAAAAAAGCAAAAAACCATATATAATATAGACAATTTGTATGTACAGTTATGATGTGTGCAAATTTGAAATATAAATAAGTGTTTTAAGTAAATAATGTATAATAGTTTTGTGTGTGCCGTGTTTGTCAATTGTTCATGAGATGGATTGCCTGAGGGAAGAAACTGTTCCTCTGTCTGGTCATTCTGGTGCTCAGGGCTCTGTAGCGTTGACCAGATGGCAACAGTTCACAGAGGGAGTGTGCTGGATGTGAGGGGTCCAGAGTGTTTTTCTTTGCCCTTTTTCTCAGTCTGGATAAGTACAGTTCTTGGAGAGTGGGGAGGGTTATACCAATGATTCGCTCAGCAGACCGGACTACCCTCTGTAGTCTTCTGAGGTCAGATTTGATAGCTGAGCTGAACCAGATGGTAATTGAAGTGCATAGGACGGATTCAATGATGGCAGAGTAAAACTTTCAGCAGATCCTGTGGTAGGTTGAACTTCCTCAGCTGGCGAAGGAAGTACAACCTCTGCTGGGCCTTTTTCACAATGAACTCAATGTGGTTGTCCCACTTCAGGTCCTGGGAGATTGTGGGGCCCAGGAACCTGAATGACTCCACTGCAGTCGCAGTGCTGTTCATGATGGTGAATTGGGGGAGAGCAGGGGGGGTTTCTCCTGAAGTCCACAATCATCTCCACTGTCTTGAGCGTGTTGAGCTCCAGGTTAAGACTGCACCAGACAGCCAGCTGTTCAACCTTCATTCTGTAAGCAGACTCGTCACCGTCCCGGATGAGGCCGATCAGTGTGGTGTCATCTGCAAACTTCAGGAGCTTAACAGAGGGGTCTTTAGAAGTGCAGTCGTTGGTGTAGAGGGAGAAGAGCAGTGGGGAGAGGACACAGCCCTGAGGGGCGCCCGGTGCTAATGGTGAGGGTGCTAAATCAATGCTATCGGTCACCCTTTACATCTGTCTGTCTGATTTGTAAATATATTTAGCCTAATAAAGGTATTAAAAAGAGATTGTGACAAAATCGTTTTGGTTCTGCTCAAACTGTCCATCAAACCTCTTAACTCTGCCCCCTGAATGCAGCGAACTGAACTTCCACAGCAGAGCAGCTGAACGTCTTGCAATGGTAAATAAATATCTTGTTTTTTGAATAAGTACAACGTTGTCTTGCATTTGAGGCCTGAGACCGGCGGCGGAGAGAGAGGGAGGGGGCTAGCATTTGTCATCTAAGTTAGTCATAGCCAATAGCTTACAAATAGCCTTAAATAGCCTGTGCATACAGTAGTACTACATCTTTTATAAATTGAGATTTTGGCCAAACGTATTTTACAAATGGAAAAACTGAGCGCTCATAAGTTAACCTATGATAACGTAGCCTAATGTGATACTGTCATTTTAATGACGGACAAATTGCATATGCACATATTCGCTGGTCAAAAACTCGGCGTAACTGCATTTGACTTTTATCAGCGACTGAGTGATCCTCGTCAGCTAGGTAAAATATATTTCTAAGAAATTTCTTCTTTGATTTGTGATGGCTATCTGCTGATACACTTAATTCATTATAATTTAACGTAATCATATTATAACTTATATGGTCACACAGTATGGATAATGTTTACGATGTTAGGTCCCACTTTATATTAAGTGGCCTTAACTACTATGTACTTACATTTAAATTAATGATTTGATATAATGCACTTATTGTATACATACATGTTTTTACATTGTACTTATATTTGAAAAACACCTGCATGTAATTACATCTGTAATTACATCTGTAATTAATTTCTGTAATTCCATTTATAATTACACTGTTGACCCATCCCTTACACCTAACCCCTACCCTTAAACCTACCCATACCACCAAAGTTTTCCCTAACCTTACCCGTATCCCAATTCAATAGCAGAAAAAGTGTTTTGCAATTCAATATGAACCCAATAAGTACATTGTACTTATTTTTTGATGTAAGTACATAGTAGTTAAGGCCACTTAATATAAAGTGGGACCCGATGTTAATATGTATTTGCTCGCTAGATAATTTTTTTAATCTAGTATTGTATACTCCCCGCTCGTCTTCACATGTATAAACATAGTAAAACATGGTTTTACTACAGTAATGTTGTAGTAACTAAAAACATAACAGAATCATCAGGTCACTGTGCTTCTTTATATTTTAACATGCAGAATGTAATGTGTGTGTATTAATGTTTGTTGAGAGGGACATCCCAGTGGATCACAGTGAAGGCATAAACATCTTCAAGCACATGGCTCACAGAAGATTCCTGTTGTAATTAGTTTTAAAGAAGCCCTGAAACCCTGTATATCTATATATTATCTATATAACTTTCATTAATAGTGAATATGGGGGCCAGCTGGTCAGTGCAGGTTTTCAGACAGGCTGGTGAAATGCTGTCTGGGCCTGGTGCCTTTCTTCTCTTGTTCTTTCTGAAGACCTGGTGCACATCATTTTCACTGAACTGAAGTGAAGGAGTGGGGGAGAGGGGGGTTACAGGAGGTGTTAATGGTGATTTTTCAAACCTGCAATAAAACTCGTTCAGATCGTCTGCCAGTTGTTGATTCGCCACAGAGCTGGGGGATGGTGTCTTGTAGTTGGTGATGTCTTTCAGACCTTTCCACACTGAAGCTGTGTCATTAGAAGTGAACTGATTCTGAAACTTATCAGAATAATTCCTCTTTGACACTCTGATCTCCTTTTCCAGTGTGTATTTGGCCTGTTTGTACAAGTCTCTGTCGCCATTTCTGCGAGCATCTTCTTTGACATGACGGAGCTGGCTGAGTTTTGCAGTGAACCAGGGTTTGTCGTTGTTGTAAGTTAAATGAGTCTTTGTAGGAATGCACAAATCCTCACAGAAACTGATATATGATGTAACAGTTGCTGTGAGCTCGTCCAGATCGGTGGCAGCAGCTTCAAAAACACTCCAGTCAGTCCACTCAAAACAGGTTTATAAAGCCCACTCTGTTTCGGTGGTCCATCTCTTTACAGTCTTTGCTACAGGTTTAGCTGATTTCAGTTTCTGCCTGTAGGTCGGTATGAGATGAACTAAACAGTGATCAGAGAGCCCCAAAGTGATATGCATCCTTTATTGCTGTGTAACAGTGATCCACTGTATCACTGTCTCTGGTGGGACAAGTAACATGCTGTCTGTATTTTGGAAGTTCACGTGAGAGAATCGCTTTATTAAAGTCCCCGAGAATGATTAGAACAGAGTCCGGGTGTTGTTGCTCGCTCTCTGTGATCATATCAGCGAGTATCTGTAAAGTCAAGCTCACGTGCGCTTGCAGAGGAATGTAGACGCTCACCAGAATGAACGAGCAAAACTCCCGATTTTGTGATTTTGTGGTGAGTACTGCCGAATGTTCAGCAGTTCATCCATGGTAAAACTGATCATGTTTGAAAAACAAAAAACAGGAAAAACTAACAAAAACAGCACAAACACTGGAAAGCTAAACACTGTGGCTGCCATGAGCGGCGCTATCATGGTGTTATGGCAGTCTTGAACATGAATGCATCAGATTCCACACACCAGTGCAACCCAAGCGTTCTTTCTACAGGCAGATTGTCTTTATCCAGGTTGAGATCTTTGGTTGATTTTGACAGACATTCTTCTGGAATACTTGCTAATACTTTACGGCTATTACTCATCCATTTGGATAGCTGCAATCCTCCTTTAGAACAGACTGCAGTTAAGTCTTTAACCATGTGAAGTGCCTCCGCTTCAGTGGGAACAGATGTTAAACAGTCATCTACATAGAAGTTATGCAGGATCGTATTCAAGCCTTTGTTTGGAAAGCAATCTTTGTAATCTTCAGCAAGTTTTCTCAAAGCAAAATTGCAACAGATTGGTGATGAAATAGCTCCAAACAGATGGACTTTCATTCTGTATTCTGTGAAGCTTTGTGTAGTATCACCATTAGTCCACCACAGAAAACAAAGAAAATCCACATTTTTCTGTGACACATTCACTTGGTGGAACATGGCCTGTATGTCTGCCATCAAAGTCACATGCTCTTGCCTAAACCTTGTCAAAACACCCAATAATGAGTTGGTGAGATTTGGGCCTTGTAGTAATTGTGAATTCAAGGACACTCCTTTGACAACTGCACTACAGTCAAACACAACTCTAATAGTCTTCTTTTTAGGGTGGTATACCCCGTGATGTGGGATATACCACACTTTACCATCATTCCAATGTAACTGATCTTGTGGTACTGCTTCAGCATACACCTTATCGATAACATCTGTGAAAAAAGCTGTGTACTCCTTTTGAAACTCCTGGTTTCTAGTGAACTTCCTTTTCAAGTTCATTAGACATTGCTCAACAAGGCACCTGTTATTAGACATGATGACATCATCCTTCCAGAAGGGTAAGTCAATACAGTAATGACCATTTTCAATGCTAACTGACTGATCCATTATCTCCATAAACCTTTGATCCTCTCTAGATATTTTGAAATCATCATCTGAAGTTTTCTCACTGAAATCATGATTGTACTGAGCAACCAATAACTCTTCTAGCTTGGAAACAGAGATCCTATTTGCAGTGACTGATTGAAAGCCAATCTTCCGTCCATCATCTGCTTCCTTTACAAAAACCGTTTATGACCGACCCCAATAGGGTCTTGACGGCATAGGGTCCTTGATCTTCACTACTGATGATCTCCCATGGTTCCAGGAGCTTTGGAGCATTTGTGCCAATTAACAATCAACTTCAGCATCCAGTTTAGGGAATCTTGACATCATCCAAATATGTCCATTTCCTTAGATCTTCTTGATTAACCAGATTATTTTTACTTACAGGTATTGTCTCCTGAGTAAAGACTTCTGGCAAATCCATGAATTTATCCTCAGACACTCCTGATATCTCCAGTCCAGTGAGCACAGATGTGTTTATCACATTTTTGTGTTCCATTGTTCGAAGCAATATGCACCTTTTTGTCCCAGTCATCTTCAGCTTCCACATAAGCCCTTCGGTACAAAAAGTGGCTGTACTCCCTGGATCCAAAAAAGCATATGTTGTTACTGTAAAGTCTCCAAGGTTAGACTTGACCTGAACTGGCACAATGGACAATGAACAAACTGGTTCTCCGGCCCCAGTATGAGCATAGGTCTGCAAAGTAACAAGAGAATTACTCACTTGTTTCTCCTCAAAGGTTTTACTCTTAGCTGAGATATGGAGTATAGTAGGATGCTTCTGACTACACACACAAGAAGTCTGATGACTTGTACAATCTTTGCTAAGATGTCCATTTTTCAGACAGGCAAAGCAAATTCCATGATTCTTCAAAAATTCAATCTTTTGTCTGTGAGTCATTTTCTGAATCAGATGGCATTTTTCCAAAACATGATTTTCTTTGCATGCATGGCAGCAAGATGAATAACTGTGCTGTGATGGATGGACTTTAGGCTGAAAACCTTTAATAGCATTGACGATAGCCACTGTAGCTGAACTTCGCCCTCTACCACTGTAAGGTACAGACTTGACTTTGTGGGACATGTGTGTTTGTGTATCTTTAATATCTCCAAAGAGAGGATCTGTGAGAATCTTAACCTGATGTTCAATGAAATCCACCATGTCTGTAAACTTGACCCTGCAGCCATTCCGTTCTTGTAACTCACAAGCTGTGACTGTCCATTTCTCTCTGAGTCAGTAAGGCAGTTTCATCATGATGTTCTTAAGGTTCAATGGAACATTAATCTCATCCATATACTGCAAATTTACCATCACATTGCAATACCCTCTCAGAAACAAAGCATATGCTTGCAAACCACTGATGTCATCAGGTTTTATGGTAGGCCAATTCAAAGCCCTTTCCATGTAGGCTGCAGTGATTTTCAACTCGTGACCAAAGTGTTCCTTCAACAAATTCTTGGCTTTTCTGAACCCTTGTTCTGCCGGCATATGCTGGCAGCTTCTGACCAGTTCTCTCGGTTGTCCTCTAGTGTACTGTTCTAGATAATACAAGCAATCCTGTACATTTGTAGTCTTTCTTTCAATTCCATGCTCAAAGGCTTGAATAAAAGCAGCAAACTGTAATGGATCTCCATCGACAATTGGAATTACTCAAGGAGGTAAAGAAGATGCCACATCCCCCCGATGAACAAGCTGAGCAGTTATGTTTGCTTGTTGTTGCATAATGTTGTACAAAATATCTTGTCCATTATTAGTTTGAGGATGAGATTGTGAAGATTGAATTTGTGATTGAGAATAAGAGACTGGATTATTTTGAACAGCAGCTCTACAATCCTGTATGCCTGCAGCTTGTTGTGTGGTTAGACATTGCATTGCAACTTGAGTAGAATTCCCTGGCACCTCTACTTGTGAACTGTGATTCAATGAGCGTGATTTTTTACATTTTGAATCATTGGACGGTGCCTTTTTACTGCTTCCAACATCACTTATTCTTAAAACTGACAACTTTGCATCATTGGCTGCTATTTTTGCATTCATTATGATCATAACTTTTGTCTTTTGAGTCTTTCACTTTGGATGCAAAGTTTTTCTTCTTCCTCCTCCAAAGTATGTCTCCTCTCCATAGCAGCAGCATGTTGTAATAATGCAGCCTTTTCTGCCATAGCTTTATCCGTGCAGAAGAAGTTGTACTTAAAGTAGTGGTTGAACTTTTTGATGCTTTGCTGTGATGGGATTGTTTTGTGGACACATTTGAAATACTATCATCAGGTCCTATTTTACTGCTTGTTGTAGATGAAGTGTCACAAGGTTTATCCACATTCAATGATTTTCCAGTATCAGACAAGCATTCACTGATATCTTTATAAAAACCCAGATTTTCAGCCATTTTAGCATTGAACCATTTGTTTTGCTTGTCGGACTCATCCTGAGGTACTGGCATTTCAACAATTGAATTATGCAGTTCTTCAGCCTCTTTGCAATACTTATCAAACCTCTTCATTTGCTTTTCAACATCTGGTATAGTTACACTTGAAAATTAGAAATTAAATCATTCACCTTTTGTTTGATTTTGTTTACTTGACTTAACTTCTGTTTTCTAGTCTTTTGTAAGTTTTTAAAGAGCAGAGCAACCCCCTTTGCAGTCATTTTTCTCACTCTTTTTTGTGACTCATTTTCATCAACAGCACCATCAACAGCAAAATCATCATTTGCAACCTTTTCAGTAACAACCTTTCCACCATCAACACCAGTAGCCATTTCAGAGTTTGATTTTTCCTTTCCATCCATGAACAACAACACAACCAGCACAAATCAGCAGCACAGCATGTCTCTATTTGATTCAAAACTTCAAATTACATTGCATGAAGCTTTTAAACATAGTAAACAGCATCCACTGGCCTTCCTTGTTGTCAGTCCTGTGTCCACGTTGCAACCTTGAACAAAGTGAGCGGGAACCCTTTAATCCTCGTTCACCTTCCTTTGTTTGACGTTTATACGAAAATCCACTCCAATAGCGCTCCACGTATAATCCATTCAACGCCGCTCAGCAGTTTTTTACTTTTGATACAGCAGCTCCTATAGCTGCTGATGGCTTGGATATACAACACACACTTTGCACACATCAAAGTCCTCTTGTAGTCGATCTTAACTTTTTGACTACTTTATTGAACATAATGCAAACATGGTTACATACTTTGACAATGATAGTGGACATCCAGCGTGTCGCTTCTATTGTTTGTAGTGATGGGACGGTTGATACCGGGGCTCTAATGTTCCAACGCAGTTTTCAAAGCACTATTGTATCACACACTGTACCGATGCTTGTATCGAAATGACAATACCACGTGATTGATGACGTTTGAAGCTTCGAACGTCATGCGGTATCAGAAAATCGAAACAGCTGGTTTGAAAAAATTGACGCTTCAGCTGATGCATAAAGGAAAATGCATTTAATCATGTTTTACTGCTGGGGTCTCAGAGACCCAGCTCACCCAAAATATCATATCTGACTAGTGTCAGATATGATTACATCATTGTATATTTTATATTATTGATCAATATGTGAATCCGTTGACCAGGTTACACATGACACGAGTGGTGGTCTCATTGTCACAAATTAATTTAGATGAGATTAGGTCAGATTAGATAGAACTGATTCAAGACAAGAGTGATTCCGTATGTCACGGACTTAAAGATTTGGTCACATGCTTTTTCAAACCATAGATCTGTTCCGCGATGATTTAGATATGGTGGAGAAAACAAGTCTGACCACCAGATGTCACTAACGCACACTGTGTTAAAAGCTTCGAGTAATGAACCATTTTTCGGCACAATTTGATGAAAGCCTCAAATGCTTCAGAAAGCCTTGGTTTCCCATCACTAATTGTTTGTGTGTGTGGTAAAAAAAAACTGTACGCGTTCCCCCTCTACCAAGCCAACTAACTCTACATGTAAGAAACACCTGTTTAAAAACCCTCTGTGCACACACTGCCCCCATGTGGTGACAGCCCGAAATACATCCACAACACTGGCTCCTACAGTATATATGATAGTGTTCTCAAAATACAAATATTATTCTCTTAAAGGGGTCATGAACTGTGTTGTTTTATTGTTTTATAATGTTTCCTGGGGTGCACTTATAATGTTAGTATGCTTTTTACATCCAAAATTGTCATAATCTATAAATAAAAGGCATTTTCCTACCCTGATTTTAGCCCTCTGGTTTGAACGCTCTGTTTTAAGGGGCGTGTCTGCTGTGAGACTTCAGTGTAAATGCTCAGTGCTGCGATTGACTAACATCTTTCCATTTGAAATAGCCAAGTACTACTCTCTCTTTTAGCACTTTTTTACTATTACTGCTCTCAAGGTTAACTAATTGTGAAAAGTGTTGCATTACATTTAGATCTATGGCATTATATTTAGATACTGGCATGAAAGGTTGCAGAGATGAACACTGTGTAGCCGATCACATATGTTGAGCGCATGAAAGCAGTGATCTTGTCATTGCAACTCAGTTTCTGCACGCTAACAAATGCTTTCATCTTCACTAACAGTGCAAATGCGATATAATTGAAAAATGTATTTGAATAAAATGGGAGTTTTGCGTGTCAGTCACTGATAAACTCGCGCTGTTTGATTGACAGCTTCAGCGCGCGCTGCTCCAACGATTGCAAAGGGAGCTTTCTTTGATCGCTTTCTTTATATAATTTAATCACCGTTAAATAACAGATTATTTTCATCCTACTAAGAGAAACATGTAATTTGTAACAATGCAATTTGATGTTTAGTCACGGGTTTGATTTACTGACACACAGACAAAGAACATCTGACTGTACATGAATCATTACATATCAGATCAGGCATTAGAATTAACACAGTTACTTACATGTTGTTGCGTTACTGTCGAGTCCAGGCACTGCACAATATTTTGTAATCCTCAACGGCATGTTTATTGCTTGGTAGCTTGATTTAGCACCACATAGGCCTATGTTACTTAGTGGGTGGGGCTAAACAGGCAGTGATGAAGTAGGCGTTGATCTTCTTCTGCAGAGGCGGTGCTTGCTGCCCTTTGACGTCATAGATCCCCACTTTGTAAATCCTGTCGTTTGCTGGGTCTGGTGTCAATTAAAGCTTTTATTGGACTAACAAGGAAGTTTTCAACTCTAAAACTTGCAGTATATTCTTAAAGTATGATGACCTCTTATGTCAAAAGCTCAAGGAAAATTTGATTTCTCAGTTCATCACCCCTTTAATATTAAAATACCTAAAATACGTGCTTGTAAAAGTGTTTTTTTTTTTTTTTTTCTGCCGTGATTTTACCACCTCTGCCTCATTTTGAGCCAGGAAAAACCCTGGACACATTTTGAGTACACAGTTATGCCTGGAAATAAATCCTGTATGTGAACACCACATACCTGGCATTTGGTGTTTCTGCACTGGAGAAAAAGAAAGAGAAAAAAAAAAAAACTTTCCTGCTTCCAGTCCATGATCTCAGTATCATATGCATGCAGTCCATTGTGGGCCAATATCTGGTCACTATGATTCTCAGATCTGTGAGATAAAAGAAAAAAACCCTCTGTGAGCATGCTGATCATATCATATCTGTGATGTATCTATTTGAATAAACACACATGAAACCGCATGGCTGATTCTCTGGTCACTTTTTACTAACTAAAACTTTCCAC
Source organism: Ancherythroculter nigrocauda (assembly GCA_036281575.1). Taxonomy (NCBI): domain Eukaryota; kingdom Metazoa; phylum Chordata; class Actinopteri; order Cypriniformes; family Xenocyprididae; genus Ancherythroculter; species Ancherythroculter nigrocauda. Next base: position 14,136,698 of record VTFQ01000023.1, on the reverse strand, counting down.
AAGCGCGCCAAGCGCGTTTCCGCGAGACCTCGCCCCCCTTAGCTATGGAATCTCAACTGGGTCAAATGCAAAACAGCGAGCATTCAATATATCACATTTACCCCTCCTTTTAAACAAAGGTACATTCAGCTTCACCGGAACCTGCAAAAAGCAAACCACAACAAAATTATTACTGTTTCTACCAACAACATAATACTAACAACCATTTTTTTTCTTTTCATTTCGGATAACAGAAACATACCAGGGCTACATTTTACGATAATAACAGTCCTAACTGTAACTATTGCAAAAGCGTCTGCTTCATGTATTACAAGTCCAAACGTTTAGGTGGTTTACTAATTCTGGAAGAGCGACGTGGACTCAGAGTAACCCCTGTAACCCCTACACAGTCCCTTTGAGAAAACTCAGAAACTGCTTGTTTCTCCTCTTCTGGTTCACTGGGTTGACAAGAAGTGTCCATCTCTGAGCAATCGGTCTCTTTAACAAGTTCATCCCCAACAAACCTGGGTCTCAGCTGATCACCATGTCTCCTGAAAGTGACATCAGAGTCTCGTCCCTGAACTTTGTAAGACACTGGCCCAGTTTGCTTTACTATCACTCCTGGAACCCATTTGTTCCCTCCTCCTGTGGTGTTACGAAGGTAAACCGCATCTTTTTCAGAGAAAGACCTCTCCACCGCTCGTTGGTCATGGTAGAACTTTTGCATATACTGCTTCCTGCGAACAGTAACAGCCACATCTGGATGAACAAAATCCAGACGAGTGCGCACGTGGCGATTAAGGAAAAGATCCGCTGGTGATTGGCCAGTAGTACAGTTTGGAGTAGTGCGATACTGCATCAGGAAAAGCGAGATCTTATCTTCCAAGTCCATTGTCAAATGAGCAAGTTTCTTTATTCCGCTTTTAAATGTCTGCACATACCTTTCTGCCAGACCGTTGGTAGCAGGATGACCAGGAGCACTCGTTGAATGGAGAATACCATTTTGCTGCATGAAGTTTTTGAACTCCACAGATGTAAATTGTGTTCCATTGTCTGTAACAATGTGCTCCGGCAGCCCGTATGCTGCGAACAACCTCCTTAGTCTTGTGATGGTCGCTTGTGAGGTGAGGCTGGCCATTTTGAACACCTCCAACCACTTTGAATACGCATCCACAAGTATCATGAATGTGTGTCCCTGGAAAGGTCCAGCAAAGTCTATGTGTAGTCTTTTCCAGCTTTGACCTGGAAATTCCCAAGGGTGTAATGGAACTTGACGTGGTGCTTTTTGTTCCAACTGACAAGACTCACATGCCCTGCTAAACTGTTCCAGATCTGCATCTACTTTAGGCCACCACACATACTTGCGCGTGAGAGCTTTCATCTTAACTATCCCTGGATGACCCACATGCACTTCTTTCAGCACAATTTTTCTCAGTCTATCCGGAATTATCACTCTGGTGCCCCAGAGCACACATCCTCTCTCTGCAGACAATTCATTTCTGCGTGAGTGATAAGCTTTCAAACTCTCGTCCACATCCATTGGCCAACCCTCCATTACATACTTCAGAACTTTGGATAACACCTTGTCTCGGCGTGTTACACGTGCCACCTGATCTGCATTCAGAGGAGCTTGTTCAAGATGTTCGGCGATTAAAGCATGAATATCCTCGGACACAGCCGCGGTGCCTACATCCGTCGTGTCAGGTAAGGGAACCCGTGAAAGACCATCCGCATTGCTGTGTTTCTCGGAAGGACAGTACTCAATATGGTAATCATAAGCTGCAAGAATGATCGCCCACCTCTGAATCCTGGCCGCCGCCATGGTGGGTAGACTTTTATGTTCACCGAACAAAGTCAGCAGAGGTTTATGGTCAGTTACCATCTTGAACTTCCTTCCCCACAGATATTGATGAAACTTTTTAACTCCAAAAATGAGTGCCAGTCCCTCTTTCTCAATTTGAGAGTACTTTTTCTCAGCAGGCGCAAGAGTTTGTGAGGCATAAGCCACTGGACGTTCCTCTCCAGTGGGCATGGTGTGTTGCAGAACCGCTCCAATCCCATATGCAGACGAATCGCAGGCTAAGGTAAGTGGAAGACTTGGATCATAATGCACCAGAACGCTTTCATCCGTCAGCAAATCTTTGCATTTTTTAAACGCTCTTTGCTCTGACTGTTTCCATTCCCAGGTTACATTATCTCTCAACAGCCTGTAGAGAGGGGCTGCCATTGTACTTTGGTTGGGCAAAAAACGTCCATAGTAATTGACTAAACCCAGAAATGCTCTCAGCTCCTTCACACAGGTAGGTGCTGGTGCATCCTTGATTGCAGCAACTTTGTCAGGAGATGGATGAAGGCCCTTACTGTCTAACACAAATCCTAGATATTCAATTTGCGTCTTGCCAAACTCGCATTTTGATTTCTTCACTCGCAAGCCGTTTTCCTTGAGTCTTTGCAACACTGCCTGTAGCCGCAGCAGATGTTCATGTTCTGTCCTTCCAGTGACCAGCAGGTCATCAAGGTAAACGACAACATCAAGATCTTTCATGATGTTCTCCATAATTCTTTGAAAAATCGAGGGTGCTGAGCTGACACCAAATGGTAGTCTATTATAGACAAATAATCCTCTGTGTGTGTTAATGGTCAACAGCTGTTTGGACTCATCATCTAAAAGAACCTGCTGGTACGCTGAAGCTAGGTCTATTTTAGAAAACACAGTTCCTCCACTCAGAGTAGCCATCAACTCCTCAATCCGGGGTAATGGGTACGTTTCTGTAGTAGCTGCTTGATTCACGGTCAATTTATAGTCTCCACACAGTCTTATGGTTTTGTCTTTTTTTATCACTGGCACAATGGGTGCTGCCCATTCACTGTGTTTTACAGGTGTGATTATGCCAGCCTTCTCCAGTCTGTCCAATTCTGCATCAACTTGAGCCTTCATGGAAAAAGGCAGTGGGCGAGCTTTACAAAAACGTGGGGAAATTTCAGGATTCACCAGTATCTTTGCCTTAATCCCACTAAGTGTGCCTAGTTCCTCTTTGAACACCTCTGGACACGAATCTAGCACCTCTTGCAGTGTCTTGGGTTGATGCACTTGACTGACATGTTTAATTTTTCTCCAATTCAAGGTAAGTCTTTGTAGCCAATTTCTGCCACACAGAGCTGGTCCCTCCCCTTTTACTACAATTAAGGGTAGCAGTACACTTTGTTCTTCGTAGCTCACTTCTGCTTTAAACTGTCCCAATACAGGCATAATCTCTCCTGTATAAGTCTTAAGTTTGACCCCTGCGACCTCTAGTGGCTCTGTTGGGAACGCAGCTTGGAACAGTTTCTCAGATATGATGCTCACGGCTGCTCCAGTATCAATTTCCATCATTATTTCCTTGCCATTTACCTTAAATGTCTCTGTGAATGACTTTTTGTCCTTTTCATCACTGAACAGCGAAAACATGGGCAACTCAGCTTCATCTGCCTCCACATACTTAGTGTTTTTGACAGTAAAACGTTTGCTTTTTCCCGTTTTTCCTCTGCACGCTCTTTTAATGTGACCAATTTTTCCACAATTATGGCACTTTGCCTCCTTGAAATGACACACCTGAGGGCTGTGATCTTTGCCATGACATCTGTAACACGTCTTCCCTCTCTGATCGGAATTGCGCGCAGCTCGCGCATCCACTTTATGCACGTCCTCCTGGTGCGAGTCATATCGTCTCAGCTGCTGTGTGTCTTTTTCCGCCGTCTCCATACTCAATGCGATCTCAAACGCACGTGGAAACGTCAGATTTGATTCTGACAACAGTCGTCGTTGGCAGGCCTCGTTGCGGATTCCACTTACAAAATGGTCACGCAATGCCTCGTCCAGCGTCGCACCGAACTCACAACTCACAGCACACTGTTTCAGCTCCGCGGCATATTCCGTCACAGATTCATCAGCTCTTTGGTTGCAGTGATTAAAACGAAATCTTTCAGCAATCAGCAAAGGCTTTGGCTCGAAATGGCTCTTTAAAATGTCCACAATGTCTTTGTACGACTTATCTTTTGGCTTTTCTGGTTGTACCAAGTTCCTCAGTAAACCGTAGGTTGTTGCTCCCATCACACTCAACAGGGTCGCAACCTGTTTCTCCCGGCTAATGTCGTTCGCCTCGAAGAACTGCTCCAGCCGTTCAATATACGCCGACCAAGACTCCGCTTTCGGAACAAACTCGCCTATGTTTCCAAGAAGCGCCATCATGTAAACTTTATCCTCGTCGCCAATTTTCTGTGATGTATCTATTTGAATAAACACACATGAAACCGCATGGCTGATTCTCTGGTCACTTTTTACTAACTAAAACTTTCCACAAGCGCGCCAAGCGCGTTTCCGCGAGACCTCGCCCCCCTTAGCTATGGAATCTCAACTGGGTCAAATGCAAAACAGCGAGCATTCAATATATCACAATATCAGCTATTGTATTAACTTTAATATAATGTCCACTCTTCTAATCTGTCCAAAACAGGCCAAAGAAATATTGTCTAAACGTTCATATTGCTATGACATTGTATGTATCTTTGTTATATTATAGAGCCTATAAATGTTAATGTGCAGTTTAATATGTTGCTAACACTTTTTATTTCAGTATTTATTGCATATTTCAGTCGATTTCACTCATCTCAGTATAGCAGTATTTTTTGGGCCATATAAAAGCCAATAAGTCATGTTTACTAATGTAAGTTATGTGTAGAAGCTAAACAAAACCACGCGTCTGCCTGAATCATTTCACAGAGAGACACAGAACATGCAGGATTCATATTTAAACAGTCTTTTTGCAGCTTAATATTCACAGACACTAGTCTATATCATGATTAGAATAAAGAATGAGTGTTCACAGGACGAACTGATTAAGTGATTGTAATGTCATTGTAGCTACAACAAATTAATCCGATTAACTGATCCAAATATTCATAATTAATCATAACAAGTTATGAATAATTATCATTTCCCTTTTGAGCTAATTTGCTACATACAGTGGTGGGAAAAAGTGTTTGCTCCCTTCCTGATTTTTTTTTATTTTTTTGCATGTTTGTCACACTTTAATGTTTCAGATCATCAAACAAATTTAAATATTAATCAAAGATAACACAAGTAAACACAACATGCAGTTTTTAAATGAAGGTTTTTTCCCTGGTTCAATGGGGTACACTTGTAAGAAAGTAGCAGTGGCTGGGACAGACATTAAGAATCACCTCCACTTAAAAAGATGCAATCGGATCCTGTTTACATGAAATAAGCTGCTCCCAAGCAGGTTTGAGCTTACAGACTTGTTGCTATGACAGCAACTCCAGGATGAGCTGCAAAGAATCTAACAATCCTGGATCATGTCAAGTTGTCAACAGTAAAATCCAGATAACTGAGTAATCGATGTATGAAGAACGAGCCCCTGGTTTGTGTATTTTGGTTCGTATTAAATATAATTCACCTGCTCTTGGATCTCACCTTCCCTCGTCTCTGAGAGCACTTGACCATACAATATTAAAGGGCACCTATTATGCCCCTTTTTACAAGATGTAATATTGGTCTTGGGTGTCCCCAGAATGTATTTGTGAAGTTTCAGCACAAAATACCCCACAGTTAATTTATTATAACCATTTGAAAATGTCATTTTTGGGGCCTGTTTTAAAAAGAACTGTTTTGGTGTGTACCACCTTAAATATAAATGAGCTGCATATCCCCGCCCTACCTTTGGATGAGGGTGTAACTTGCATACCTATGGCAATAAACAGTCGGTAGAAGCAGAATGGCTGAGAGTGAGAGACCCGCTGTTTTGTATGGCATTCAGCCGTACATGTTTGAACCGGAATCAGATCCAGATGATGAAGAGACTCCGGCAGAAGAAACACAATTGAGAATGGAGCAGGACGTCTCTGAATGGTTATTTGATACATTTATGTACTTATAGAGTTTTAATCGCGTCCCCTTTGCAATTATGGATGTGCAACACACACACACACACACACACACACACACACACACACACACACTGTGATAACATTCGCGCAATTTTTTGAAACTACAAACACAAATACTGTGATAACGTTTGCTAAGTACAAACGAAATTATATTTATGCGAGGGAACGGTTGCGTCATGTTGACATTACTTGTCATACAGGTGCATGTGGCAAATGTGAGAAGATGGATACACACTATACAAACAAGGTTTAAATTATATACACAGACATTCTACGACGACGACAACAACTTTAGACGCATTTGTTATTGAATTGGCTGACATCGACTGAAATGACTATTTGCTCAAAAAACATTAAATACACTTACTTCTTCTGGAGGTGACGTTGGATCGCGAACAGTAGGCAACAATCCACACTTGAGGATTAACTTTGAAGCAAGACCTGCTTTGAATTGACCCTCGTTCTCAAAACAGTCAGTCAAAAAATGATTCGCGCAAACATAAACGTATTTTGGAATTTTGAGTGGCGCCTTTCCTTCGTAAATAAAATCCATCCACTGCGTTTTCAGTGGCTCTGATGTCGGAAGTAAGTGAAAACTACTATGTTCATTATTACATCCCACAACAGAACACTTATGTTTCTTAGGAGAAATTACCGGCTGTCGTTGTAACAATGGAGGATGGTTGACAGATCACCGAGGGCGGGGTCTATGCCAAAACCAGATTGTCAATCAAACCATGTGGGTGGGGCTTAGCGCAATTCTACGTCACAGTGAGAGCAATCTTAGAACAGGGCGTTCTGAGACAGTGCTTATGAAATAATGAAGATTGAAAAAAAAACACTGGTTGGATTTTTCTCATTCTAGGGTGGTTTTGCTCACACACTGCCAACACACATTTATGGTCAAACACCATGTAAAAGTGAATTTTGCATAATAGGTGCCCTTTAATATATTACAAAAGCTACTCACAACAAATTGCCAGCAGTTCACTGGGGAAACTGTTCACTGGCTGCAGTCCGCAACTTTTTTTGTGTTAAAAATTTACAAAAATTATATAATGAGAATATACAACATGAATCCATTTTCCAAACCGTGTTTTTGTCTTATCCTGAATCATTATGGTACACTTATAATAAGTGTTTATATTCAGACTATTTCAGACCAGACTGGTAGGACTCGCCACAGAGTATCACAGTAATTGCATGACTCGCCATAGACATACACAGAGAAAAGTAGCTCTGGCTAGAATGTTCCTCCTCAAGACGTGTGCAGTTCTGTTAATCATGGACAGCAGCTTTAAAAAAAAATTGAAACAGACATTATCTAAGCACAGCTCCTGAGCTCCCACACCAGCCACTGGTTCTGTGCACTTTTGCCGCATATACAGCAGACAGCTGAAATGGCAAAAAAGCATGGATTGCATTAATATATAATCTTTATTCTCCAGAATGTTTATTTTTAGTGAAAAGGAAACAAATCTGATTTCGAATTTGCCACTAGTAACAGCCGCTGATGTTGTGAACAGGGCTTTAGAATTCACTTCTGCCAGTTATGCGGGTTTGAGTTCATATCTAAGGTGAACTGGAATCCACATGAACCATATCCCAAACTTCCATTTTAAGTGAACTTGCATGTGTTGTTGTTTTGTTTTGTTTTTTCCAAGAAAACAGCTGAAGTCTAACTTCAAATAGGTTAGCAACAAAAGCTCTAAAGCAGTTCTTACCAAATCTGTCATGGAGGCTCCACAACCTGACATGGATGTGTCTGATAATGGAGAAATTCAAAATGTACTGAATTACCCTTAAACACAAAGAAAAGGTTCATTGGAAACAGCAATTTAAAGTTTGGATGATTTTGTTGTTGCTGTTGTTTTACAACCAAATGATCTCAGTGGTTCCCAAAGCTGTCCTGGAGTACCCCCAACCCTGCACATTTTGTTTGTCTCCCTCATTTATCACATCTGATGCAACTCATGAGCTCATTAATAGAGACTGCAAGCCCTAAAGTGGGTGTGTCAGATATAGGGAGTCATAGAAAATGTGCAGGGCTGGGGGTACTCCAGGACAGGTTTTAGAACCACCTAAATGATGCTTTTGCTTGAACTGCTATGTACATTTACATTTAGTCATTTAGCAGACGCTTTTATCCAAAGTGACTTACAAATGAGAATAGCAGAATCAATCAAATCAACATGAGAACAACAGTACATAAGTGCTGAGTGAAATAAGTAAATAAGTAAAATACACAAATAGATGGAAGGAAAATAGAAATCAAGGTAAGTGCAACTATTACTGGGTCAAGTGCTGGCGAAAAAGATATGTCTTTAGCATTTTTTTGAAAATGGCTAAAGATTCAGCTGCTCAGATAGAGCGTGGCAGGTCATTCCACCAGCCAGGAACAGACCCGGAGAAGATCCGTGAGAGCGATTTTGTGCCCCTTTGTGATGGCACCACAAGGCGCCATTCACTTGCAGAACGCAAGTTTCTGGAGGGCGCATAAGTCTGAAGTAGTGAGTTAAGATATAGCGGTGCAGAGCCAGCGGTCGTTCTGTAGGCAAACATCAGAGCCTTGAATTGGATGTGAGCAGCCAATGCAGACTGATGAAGAGAGGAGTGACGTGCGCTCTCTTCGGTTCGTTGAAGACCAGTCTTGCTGCAGCGTTCTGGATCAGTTTGTAGAGGCTTGACAGTGCATGCTGGAAGGCCAGCCAAGAGAGCATTACAGTAGTCCAGTCTGGATAGAACAAGAGCTTGGACAAGAATTTGTGTGGAATGCTCCGATAGGAAGGGTCTAATCTTCCTGATGTTGTACAAGGCAAATCTGCAGGACCGGGCCGTTGTCGCAACATGATCTGTGAAGCTTAAAGAATCATCCATCACCACTCCAAGGTTCCTAGCTGTCCTGGAAGGAGTAATGATTGATGACCCAAGTTGAATTGAAAGGTTATGACGAAGTGTTGGGTTGGCACCGACCACAAGCAGTTCTGTTTTTGCAAGGTTGAGTTGAAGGTGGTGGTCCTTCATCCAGGCAGAAATGGCTGTCAGGCAGGCTGCGATGTGACCAGCAACCGTCGGATCATCTGGGTGGAATGAGAGGTAGAGTTTTGTGTCATCAGCGTAACAGTGATAGGAGAAACCATGCTCCTGAATGACAGATCCTAGTGATGACATGTAAATGGAGAAGAGAAGTGGTCCAAGCACTGAGCCCTGAGGTACCCCAGTAGCAAGATGATGTGACTTGGACACCTCACCTCTCCAAGATACCCTGAAGGACCTACCTGAGAGGTAAGCCTTGAACCACTGGAGTGCGGTTCCCGAGATGCCCTTCGATATGAGTGTTGACAGGAGGATCTGGTGGTTAACTGTGTCAAAAACAGCAGACAGATCCAGCAAGATGAGTACTGATGATTTTGAAGTCACTCGTGCCAGTCTCAGGGCTTCAGTGACTGAGAGCAAGGCAGTCTCAGTTGAGTGGCCACTCTTGAAACCAGACTGGTGGTCATCAAGGAGGTTGTTCTGTGTGAGATAAGTAGACAGTTGGTTGAATACAACTCTCTCAAGTGTCTTAGCAACGAAAGGAAGAAGGGATACTAGTCTGTAGTTTTCCAAAAGTGCTGGATTCAGAGTGGGTTTTTTTAAGCAGTGGGGTAATCATAGCCTGCTTAAAAGCTGTGGGAAATGTTCCAGTGTGAAGGGAAGAATTGATAATGTGAGTAAGTGCAGGTAGAATTGAGGAGGAGATGGCCTGAAGAAGATGAGTGGGGATAGGGTCTAGCGGACAGGTAGTAGGGTGATTGGAAAGGATGAGTTTTGAAACGTCTGCCTCCGAGAGCATGAAGAAGGAGGAGAGAGTTTGTGTGTTTTCCGTTAAGATGTTATTGTCAGTGTGTGGTGTGGAGAATTGGCCGCTGATGGTTGTTATTTTATGTGTGAAGAATGTGGCAAAGTCATCAGCTGTAAGGGTTGATGTGGGAGGGAGGGGAGGAGGGCAAAGAAGAGAAGAGAAGGTTTTAAAAAGTGTGCGGGAATCAGTCAAATTGTTAATTTTAGTGTATTAGTATGTGGTTTTAGCATTGGAGACATTAGTAGAGAAAGAAGAAAGGAGTGACTGATATGAGCTAAGGTCAGTAGGATCTTTGGATTTGCGCCACTTCCTCTCTGCAGCCCTGAGTCTAGACCGATGCTCACGGAGAGCATCAGAGAGCCAGGGGGTAGAGGGGGTGGCACGGGCTGGTCTGGTTAAAAGGGGGCAGAAGTCATCTAAGCAAGATGTTAGAGTGGTGCAAAAAGTGTCAGTAGCATTGTTAGTGTCCAGTGATGAGAACTGGTTAGGGGGAGGAAGTGTGGATGAGACCAAAGAGGATAGGTGGGATGGTGAGAAACGATACTATCGTTTAGCGTAGGTTTCGCCAAAAAGTAACGTGGTGGAGTGAGTGTTGAGATAGGGGTCAGGTTGAGATTAAAAGTGATAAGAAAGTGGCCTGAGGTGTGTAGTGGAGTAACCAGTGCATTTTCTATGTAGAGTGCAGTGTTTTTACATTGATCAAAGCATCTGGCTATGTGATCAAGACTGTAATTACACTGTCACAAAAAAAGTCTGATTTTCCAAATGTGGTTTTGAATCGGATACATATCTGCTATCTGGACATCTGGCCCTCGTCTAAATACTCTGGCAATGTTGCCACAGTTCTGTAAAGAATTGCATTTATCGTCATCATTTTATGTGTAGTGTAGCAAGTGCGAGTTGCAGATTGCAGTAGATACAGAGAAAAAGTGCCATGTACATCTGAGGCTATTTCGGGGATTAATACATACAGCAGTGGCGTGCGTTCCATATAAGCTGTGAATGCTCTGCATACCCAAGCCATTCGTAGACTCGGCAATTAATATTAACATTATAAATTACTATTGAATCCCTTGTTTGATGTGTACCATCCCATAGGACAAAATGTATTGCTCAGTGGTTGCTTTTCCTAAGCTCATGAGACTTAGTTGTGATTCTCATATACCCCTCATTTTAGTATCAACAGTGTTTCAGATGTGTCTCCTAAAATTCCTTAGGAGAAATAAGAGTAGGCAGAAATGAGACTTGAGAAAAATCTGAAAGAAAAAAAAGTCAAAACTGAGAGAGTGGTGGAAGAAACTTAGAACATCTCTTTATTGTCTTGCTGCAATCTCTTTCAAGACTCCATTTTATTGCTCAGAGGTTGCTCTTTCTAAGCTCATGAGATTTAGTTGTGATTCTCACATATCTCTCATTTCAGTATCAGCAGTGTTTCAGATGTGTCTCCTAAAATTCCTAAGGAGAAATAAAAAGAGACACATGAGACATGAGAAATATCTGAGAGAAAAGAGTCAAAACTGAGAATGTGGTGTGAGAGACATGGGCGATCTCTTTATTATCGCTCTGTTATCTCTTTCAAGGCTCCATCAGAGAAACATTTTATTGCTCAGATGTTGCTCTTTCTGACCTCAGGATACCAAGTAGTGATTCTCATATATCTCTCATTTTAGTATCAAAATTGTTTCAGATGTTTCTCCTAAAAATCCTTAGGAGAAATAAGAATAGACACAAATGAGACATGAGAGAAAAGGAGTTAAAAAGGAGAGAAAATGAGTTAAAACTGTGAATGTGGTGGAAGAAAATCGAACATCTCATTATTGTCTTTCTGTAGTCTCTTTCAAGACTCCAATATAGGAATATTTTATTGCTCAGAGGTTGCTCTTTCTAAGCTCATGAGACTTAGTTGTGATTCTCAAATATCTCTCATTGTAGTATCAACACTGTCTCAGATGTTTCTCCTAAAAATCCTTAGGAGAAATAAGAATAGACACAAATGAGACATGAGAGAAAAGGAGTTAAAAAGGAGAGAAAAGGAGTTAAAACTGTGAATGTGGTGGAAGAAAATTGAACATCTCATTATTGTCTTTCTGTAGTCTCTTTCAAGACTCCAATATAGGAATATTTTATTGCTCAGAGGTTGCTCTTTCTAAGCTCATGAGACTTAGTTGTGATTCTCAAATATCTCTCATTGTAGTATCAACACTGTCTCAGATGTTTCTCCTAAAAGGCCTTAAGAGAAATAAAAGTAGACACAACTGAGACATGAGAAAGTTCTGAGAGAAATGAGTCCAAAATTAGAAACAAGAAATCTCTTCATTGTAAAAATATTTTCAGAAGGTGTTTTTTTTTTTGTTTTTTGTTTTTACCTTTAATGGACAGGGCAGTAGGATGAGAGAGAGTACACAATGGGAGAGGTGAGAAGGGAACAGGAGCAGGAAAGTATCTTTAGCTGAGATTCGAACTCGTGCTGTTTGAGGAGCTGCTGTGTCTCAGTGTTGATGTGCTGTCCACAAGGCTATGGTTCTGACAGAGCTTTCTCTAAGCTCGGGATACTAAGAGCTGATTATTCTCTTATATGTCTCATTTAGGTATCAGCTTTATCTTCTGGTGCCAGCTGCATAATCTTAGCATAGTTGCATATTAACTTAAGAATTAGTTTGACTAAGCAGCAGTTAACCAAAGGGCAGTCAGTCTTACTTTCCTGATTCAAATTAAACAGATATACCTTTTTATGCAACTAAAATGTTATTACCAGGCTTGAAGTAAATAAATAAATTTAAAAAAGGCTTAAATAAATAAAAAATAAAAAATTTGACTAACTTTTAAGACTTTTCTAAGAAGTTTTTGCAAACAGCCCCAGATGTCTTCAATTTTATTTTGGGAGAAACATGTTAAATTTAAAATGTTTACTAATATTATAAACACTGAAACTATTATTTAAATAGCATTATACATTTCAGAATATGAATATAAAGGGATACTCATTTAAATTTATCTTAAATGCTCAGCATTGTATATGCAGCGCATATTCCAAACAAGGGATTAGACAAGTGTGAGATGTTTAGGCTAAGATAGATACTTTCTTTTTTAACAAATTCAATAGTGAACTAGTGCCTCATGGTTGTTGCATAACCTTTTTTTTTTCTTCATTTAACATTGTAAAGTTTGTCTAGTACAACCCATTTTGCATGCATGCAAATATAGGACTGTCACAGACACGTCAGGTTCCTACGTCACCCAACCACAACGCTCACAGTCTACATCAACAGCACTACAAAGCACACACGCACACAGCACTCTATGTCCGGTCTCGTTCGCATATACTCCATGTGATGCTTACCTTAAGGACTCCTCGTCGTATACTCACCTGTCTCCAGCGTCACTCCTTCCCTTTGTGTGCCTCGTCTGCTGTGTGGGTGTGTGTCAGCCAGCTCCACATAACTCCAGCGATCTCTCAGCTCCAGCGAATCTCAACCTGCAAAACAAAGGACAGTAACTATTCCTCATATCATCTGCTTAACTCCATATATCATCAGTTCACTCACCTGTCTGTTGTTGCACGCTCTACTGTGGTCAATAAAACTACCAATACCTGTTACTACTGTGTCCGTCTCCTGTATCCCGTAACAGAAGACTGGACCAACACCGTGATCCAGTATGAGCCAACCGGATCCATTCCAGGAATTGGTGGATGCGTTGCGACGCACACTTACCATCAATCCACCACCGCCAGCTCCAGTTACTGTCTCCTCACCTGCACCAGCTAACTCCAACACTGATGTCAACAGTTCTCCTTCACTACCGCAGTACGCCAGTCCCATGGCGCCCTTCTCAGGATCGGCGGAGGATTGCAGCGAAGTGGGCCGATTCCATCTGGTCCCAGCGGGGCGCTGTAACCCAATCCTACTCGGCGTTTATTTCCCACTTCCGGGAAGTGTTCGGGAAACCGATCACGGATTCTTCAGCTGGTGAGAAACTCTATAATTTGAAACAAGGATCAATGTCTATTTACGACTATGCTTTGCACTTCAGAATGCTTGCAGCACTCAGCGGATGGAATGAACAAGCCCTTATAACCACCTATCGTCAAGGACTAGAACCTCGGGTACGGCTGTATCTCGCTGCATGCGAGGACTCCATCGGCCTCGAGAAATTCATCCAGCTTTCCATTCGCTGCGCCACTCGCATGCAGGCATGCATTCAAGAGCACCAGGACCAGGCACTTTCCAACATGCTCCTCTGTCGATCCGAACCCGTCATCACTCCAGAACCAGCCCAAGAGCCCATGGAAATAGAAAATTCACGTCTTTCCTCCGAAGAACGCCGCCGTCGGCTGAAGCTGCATCTCTGCCTGTATTGTGGTAACCCCGGGCATGTGATAGCAGCATGCCCCACACGACCACCGCGACCCCTGGTGAGTGCTATAATTCCTGCTACTCATAAAATGAAACCACTCACTACTGTCGTCAATCTTACTGCCGCTACTGTCTCCCTTTCAGTGGTCGCGCTCCTCGACTCAGGGCGCCATCTGTCGTCAGCTACGTATCAAGACCACACCGTCTCCGACCATCTACAAGATCAACTCAATAACCGGCAAACCCCTGAGTCGTAAGCGCGTCCGTACTGTGGCTGGACCTGTTACACTCCGTGTGGGTCTCTTGCATCAAGAGGAAATCCATCTGCTGGTTCTGGAGGATTCCACCGCTGACGTGGTTCTAGGGCGCCCCTGGTTGGAGCAGCACAACCCAACCATCTCCTGGAAAACGGCGAAATCCTGAAGTGGGGCGACACATGCTTCTCTCGCTGTTTGACTGCACTTCCGGTTCCACCGTCTCCTTCGCCTGACCTCTCTCTCAACGCCACGTCCATCGAAAGTCCAGTGGAACAACGCTCCATCGATATCCCCAAGTGTTACGCCCCCTTCAGCGATGTCTTCTGCCCGCAACGGGCTTCCAAGCTGCCTCCACACCGGCCATGGGACTGTGCCATCGACCTGCTTCCAGGTGAACCAGTGCCAAAGGGTAAGATATACCCACTTTCCATCCCGGAGGAGAAGGCCATGGAGGATTACATCAAGGAAGCCCTCGCCCAAGGTTACATCAGGCCGTCTACTTCCCCTGCTGCTTCCAGTTTCTTCTTTGTGGCAAAAAAGGACGGAGGCTTGCGGCCATGCATTGATTATCGCTCCCTTAACAAGATTACAGTCAAGTTCAGGTATCCCCTTCCTCTCGTCCCAGCGGCCCTGGAACATCTCCGTGGTGCCACTGTGTTTACGAAGCTGGACCTCTGCAGCGCATACAACCTCATCCGGATACGTGAGGGGGACGAGTGGAAGACTGCCTTCATCACCCCTACTGGCCACTACGAATATCTTGTCATGCCGTATGGTCTGGTCAACGCCCCCTCCGTATTCCAGGATTTCATCCATGAGGTGCTCCGGGAGTTTCTCCATCGCTTCGTTCTGGTGTACATCGACGATATACTCATCTACTCCCGGAGCCAGGCCGAACATCGCCGACACGTTGCGGAGGTCCTCACCCGACTTCGTCAGCACAGCCTGTTCCTCAAAGCAGAGAAGTGTTCTTTCCACCAACCTTCTGTCTCGTTCCTGGGTTACAACATCGACCACAGTGGCATCCGGATGGACGAGAGGAAGGTGGAATCCATCTCCAGCTGGCCAGAACCCACCACCATCAAGGAACTACAGCGCTTTCTCGGATTCTCCAACTTCTACAGATGGTTCATCAAGGATTACAGTTCTATTGCCCATCCACTCACCAGCCTGCTCCGTAATAAGCCCAAGTCTCTGTCCTGGAACCCAGCAGCCACCAACGCCTTCAACCGTCTAAAAGAAGCCTTCACCACCGCTCCCTTACTCGTCCATCCAGACCCCGAGAGACAGTTCATCGTCGAAGTGGACGCCTCGACTACTGGAGTGGGAGAGGTGTTGTCACAGCAGCAGGGGACGCCAAGTAGACTCCATCCATGCGCCTTCTTCTCCCGCAAGCTCAGCCCGGCGGAAGTCAACTACTCCATCGGTGACAGGGAACTTCTTGCAGTTAAGCTTGCCTTGGAAGAGTGGAGGCATTGGCTGGAGGGAGCCAAACATGCGTTCCTGGTGCTGACAGATCATAAAAACCTTGAATATCTTTGGTCTGCTAAGAGATTAAACCCAAGACAAGCTCGTTGGGCCATGTTCTTCTCCCGATTTAATTACACCATCTCCTACCGCCCAGGTACTAAAAACGTCAAAGCAGACGCCCTCTCTCGTCTTCATGCTCCAGACGAAAAGACCGAAGAACCCGAACCCATCATTCCGAGCTCTCTCATCGTGAGTCCTATTACCTGGTCAGAAGAGACCATCCCCTCCTCCAATGCCTCCACGAACCCTCCGCCGGGCTGTCCACCTGGCTTGCTCTACATCCCACGGACACGACGCACTCCCACGATTCACTCAGCTCACATGTCACTTGGCACTGGTCACCCAGGGGTCAATGAGACCCTCTCGTTGCTAAAAGAACGCTTCTGGTGGCCAGGGATGGCTTCGGATGTCAGAAGGTACGTGCAGGGCTGTTGGGAGTGTGCCATCTCCAAGAGTCCTCGTCATCTGCCATCTGGGAAACTCCTTCCGCTGCCCGTTCCAGATCGCCCTTGGTCACACCTAGGAGTGGATTTCATCACTGATCTCCCTGTCTCAGAAGGAAATACCACCATCCTAGTCATTGTGGATCGTTTCTCAAAGTCCTGCCGCCTAATTCCTCTCCCAGGATTACCCACTGCCATGGAGACCGCCGAAATACTCTTTAACCAAGTCTTCAGATATTTCGGAATACCAGAAGACATTGTCTCTGACCGAGGACCTCAGTTCATCTCCAGAGTGTGGAAGTCGTTTTACTCCCTCCTAGGTGTGGCCGTCAGCCTGACTTCCGGATATCACCCGCAGTCGAACGGGCAGACGGAAAGGAAAGTACAGGAGATTGGCCGCTTCCTCCGTACCTTCTGTCATGACCACCAGGACTCTTGGAACCAGTTCCTGGGTTGGGCCGAGTACGCCCAAAACTCTCTCCGTCAGTCAACTACTGGGCTCACACCGTTCCAATGCGTACTCGGCTACCAACCCCCACTGTTCCCCTGGGATGGGGAACCCTCCAACGTACCAGCAGTGGATTACTGGTTCCGAGAGAGCGAGAGGGTCTGGGACTCAGCACACCATCAACTGCAACGAGCCTTGCGCAGACGCAGGATGACAGCCGACCTCCGACGCTCCAACACTCCCATCTTCCAGCCTGGTCAGTTGATTTGGCTGTCCACTCGGGATATCAGACTGTGTCTGCCCTGCAGAAAGCTGAGTCCCAGGTTCATTGGCCCATTCCCCATCATCAAGCAGGTCAACCCAGTCACCTATCAACTCCGACTTCCACAAGGGTATCGTATACACCCCACTTTCCACGTGTCACTACTGAAAGCTCACCACCCTTCTGTTCTTCCCACAGGACCTGACGTGGCTCCCGCTGAGCCCCCCCCCTTCACTCATCCTGGAGGACGGAGCTGCGTATGAGGTTCATGAGATTTTGGACTCCCGGCGTCGTGGTGGTCAGCTGGAATACTTAGTGGACTGGGAAGGATACGGCCCCGAAGAACGCTGGGTCCCAAAAAACGACATTCTGGATCCCAGCCTACTCCAGACGTTCCACGACAGTCACCCTGAGAAACCGGCACCGCGGGGAAGAGGACGACCACCACGGCGTCGGGGTCCTCGGCCCTCTGGAGCGGGCCGTGGAGGGGGGGGTACTGTCACAGACACGTCAGGTTCCTACGTCACCCAACCACAATGCTCACAGTCTCCTGAGTACTAATCACCGCCACCTGCACCTCATCACCTCACTCATCAACAGCACTACAAAGCACACACGCACACAGCACTCTATGTCCGGTCTCGTTCGCATATACTCCATGTGATGCTTACCTTAAGGACTCCTCGTCGTATACTCACCTGTCTCCAGCGTCACTCCTTCCCTTCGTGTGCCTCGTCTGCTGTGTGGGTGTGTGTCAGCCAGCTCCACATAACTCCAGCGATCTCTCAGCTCCAGCGAATCTCAACCTGCAAAACAAAGGACAGTAACTATTCCTCATATCATCTGCTTAACTCCATATATCATCAGTTCACTCACCTGTCTGTTGTTGCACGCTCTACTGTGGTCAATAAAACTACCAATACCTGTTACTACTGTGTCCGTCTCCTGTATCACGTAACAAGGTCATGTTTTCCTCTATTAAGTAATTGTGCAACAAAACACTGTCTACACTAAACTTCAAATATGAGAATGCGTGTATTGTGCTTGATTGAAATGGTGTGCATGAATGAGATAGAAGCTACCCAAAGGGGAGAAAAAAAAACATCTAAAATGTTTCTGCTAGACATAAATGAGGTTAAATTAATATCAAATGGAGACTTTTGCTCAAGTCTCCTGCTTCTCACACTTGTCTCCTGAGACAAAATCTCAGCACTCTCACAATGATCTTTTTTTTAAGTTTTAGAAGAGATCTCAATAACATCACACACTGTGCTCAGACTTTTCTCCTCAGCTAGAGACTTGGGACCTCTCACATGTGTCTCGTCTTAAAGATTTAGAAGAGATCTCAACAACATCACACACTGTGCTCAGACTTTTCTCCTCAGCTAGAGACTCTGGATCTCTTACATGTGTCTCCTCTTAAAGATTTAGAAGAGATCTCAACAACATCACACACTGTGCTCAGACGTTTCTCCTCAGCTAGAGACTTGGGACCTCTCACATGTGTCTCGTCTTAAAGATTTAGAAGAGATCTCAACAACATCACACACTGTGCTCAGACTTTTCTCCTCAGCTAGAGACTTGGGACCTCTCACATGTGTCTCGTCTTAAAGATTTAGAAGAGATCTCAACAACATCACACACTGTGCTCAGACTTTTCTCCTCAGCTATAGACTTGGGACCTCTCACATGTGTCTCGTCTTAAAGATTTAGAAGAGATCTCAACAACATCACACACTGTGCTCAGACTTTTCTCCTCAGCTAGAGACTCTGGATCTCTTACATGTGTCTCCTCTTAAAGATTTAGAAGAGATCTCAACAACATCACACACTGTGCTCAGACTTTTCTCCTAAACTAAAGACTCCAACGGTCTAACACTTGTCTTCTCTAAAGTTTTAGAAGAGACCTCAGTAACATTGCACACTGTGCTCAGATTTTTTTCCTAAGCTAAAGACACTGGACCTCTCACATTTGTCTCCTCTTAAAGTTTAGATGAGATCTCAACAACTTTACAAATTGTGCACCAATTAAAAAAAAAAAAAAAAAAAAAAAGTCCATAATTTCAGCCTTGCAGAAATGAGGTTAACGTTACTCTTAATTGTAGATACAATAAGAAAGTAGTACTTTCTTAAAATAGTAATGTACCAGATGCCATTATCAGGAAAAATACATAGTATATGATAGGAATGTTTGAGTTCACATTGAGACATTTAACTTGGTATACACATTGCAAAGTTGTTGAGATCACTTTTAAAATTTAGAGACAAATGTGAGAACACCAAAGTCTTTAGCTAAGGAGAAAAGTCTGAGTACAGTGTGTGATGTTATTGAGATCTCTTGAAACTTCAGAAAAGACAAGTGTGAGAGATCCAGTGTCTCTAGCTGAGGAGAAAAGTCTGGGCACAATGTGTGATGTTGTTGAGATGTCTTCTGAATCTTTAGAGGAGACAAATATGAGTGATCCAGAGTCTCTATTTAAGGAAAAAAATCTGAGCACCATATGTGATGTTGTTGAGATCTCTTCTGAATCTTTAGAGAAGACAAATATAAGTGATCCAAAGTCTCTAGGTAAGGAGAAAAAACTGAGAACAGTGTGTGATGTTATTGAGATCTCTTTTAAACTTTAGAGGAGACGAATATAAGACCACCAAAGTCTCTATCTAAGGAGAAAAATATGAGCACAGTGTGTGATGTTGTTGAGATCTCTTCTGAATCTTTACAGGAGACAAATATGTGTGATCCAGAGTCTCTATGTAAGGAGAAAAATCTGAGTACCATATGTGATGTTGTTGAGATCTCTTCTGAATCTTTAGAGAAGACAAATATGAGTGATCCAAAGTCTCTAGCTGAGGAGAAAAGTCTGAGCACAGTGTGTGATGTTGTTGAGATCTCTTCTGAATCTTTACAGGAGACAAATATGAGTGATCCAGAGTCTCTAGGTAAGGAGAAAAATATGAGCACAGTGTGTGATATTGTTGAGATCTCTTCTGAATCTTTAGAGAAGACAAATATGAATGATCCAAAGTCTCTAGGTAAGGAGAAAAATATGACCACCGTGTGTGATGTTGTTGAGATCTCTTTTAAACTTTAGAGGAGACAAATATGAGACCACCAAAGTCTCTATATAAGGAGAAAAATCTGAGCACAGTGTGTGATGTTGTTGAGATCTCTTCTGAATCTTTCGAGGAGACAAATGTAAGACCACCAAAGTCTCTATCTAAGAAGAAAAATATGAGCACAGTGTGTGATGTTGTTGAGATCTCTTTTAATTTTTAGAGGAGACAAATGTGAGACCACCAAAGTCTCTATCAAAGGAGAACAATCTGAGCACAGTATGTGATGTTGTTGAGATCTCTTCTGAATCTTTAGAGAAGACAAATATGAGTGATCCAAAGTCTCTAGCTGAGGAGAAAAGTCTGAGCACAGTGTGTGATGTTGTTGAGATCTCTTCTGAATCTTTACAGGAGACAAATATGAGTGATCCAGAGTCTCTAGGTAAGGAGAAAAATATGAGCACAGTGTGTGATATTGTTGAGATCTCTTCTGAATCTTTAGAGAAGACAAATATGAGTGATCCAAAGTCTCTAGGTAAGGAGAAAAAACTGAGAACAGTGTGTGATGTTATTGAGATCTCTTTTAAACTTTAGAGGAGACGAATATAAGACCACCAAAGTCTCTATCTAAGGAGAAAAATATGAGCACAGTGTGTGATGTTGTTGAGATCTCTTCTGAATCTTTACAGGAGACAAATATGTGTGATCCAGAGTCTCTATGTAAGGAGAAAAATCTGAGTACCATATGTGATGTTGTTGAGATCTCTTCTGAATCTTTAGAGAAGACAAATATGAGTGATCCAAAGTCTCTAGCTGAGGAGAAAAGTCTGAGCACAGTGTGTGATGTTGTTGAGATCTCTTCTGAATCTTTACAGGAGACAAATATGAGTGATCCGGAGTCTCTAGCTGAGGAGAAAAATATGAGCACAGTGTGTGATGTTGTTGAGATCTCTTTTAAACTTTAGAGGAGACAAATATGAGACCACCAGAGTCTCTATCTAAGGAGAAAAATATGAGCACCGTGTGTGATGTTGTTGAGATCTCTTCTGAATCTTTACAGAAGACAAATATGAGTAATCCAGAGTCTCTATGTAAGGAGAAAAATCTGAGCACCATATGTGATGTTGTTGAGATCTCTTCTGAATCTTTAGAGAAGACAAACATGAGTTGATCCAGAGTCTCTAGCTGAGGAGAAAAGTCTGAGCACAGTGTGTGATGTTACTGAGATCTCTTTTAATTTTTAGAGGAGACAAATGTGAGACCACCAAAGTCTCTATCAAAGGAGAACAATCTGAGCACAGTGTGTGATGTTGTTGAGATCTCTTCTGTATCTTTAGAGAAGACAAATATGAGTGATCCAAAGTCTCTAGCCAAGGAGAAAAATATGAGCACAGGGTGTGATGCTGTTGAGATCTCTTTTAAACTTTAGATGAGCCAAATGAAAGACCACCAAAGTCTCTATCTAAGGAGAAAAATATGAGCATAGTGTGTGATGTTGTTGAGATCGCTTCTGAATCTTTACAGGAGACAAATATGAGTGTTCGATAGTCTCTATCTAAGGAGAAAAATATGAGCATAGTGTGTGATGTTGTTGAGATCTCTTCTGAATCTTTTGTCCGTAATTTATTTATTTTCCAAACTATGGTCATTTTCTTTAAATCTGCCAGTTACAGAGACTTCCGGGTAAGCTGATCTACAGCAGCTTTTGCGCCTTCACGATTTTGTTATGGAGCATCATCATTGTCCCGCGTTCTCATTGGTTTGCTGGTCTATGCGAGTTTACATGGGCAGGATAAGCTATGAGCGGACTGCTCGCCCAAGAGCAAAACGAGCTGCTGCCAGATCTCGATCACCGAAAATCACATTTTATTTGATACAAAACTAACTAGACTTAGCCAAATGGGGAAAAATCATAACTTACACTATTTTCACAAGGAAATTGGCCTAAATAAATGATTTAAGACAGTCCTACTGTAACTATCAGAGGATGTTAATCAATAGTCTGTGCGTTTGTTAAAGTCATCAGTTTGCATAATTTCATCTTATTTTTTTAAAGAATACTGATATTTGTATTTTTATAGCCTACTTATTTTATTATAATTACATTCTAGTTTTTATTTAAAATATACTGCTAATACTAATTATATTATATGCCTACTTATTTTTAATTATTAATTTAAAAAGTACTTCTGGCATACATTTAAATTGACGCCATGGTGTTTTTTATTTGTCGTGTCTGATTTAGTGTCCTAAACTGATACGATTAAAGGCGATGTTGTTTGTGTGACACTAGCGGATTACAAAAATACAGCATATTTTGCAAACGCACCTTTCACGTGATCACCTTCAGAGATATATTCATATCAACCCTAATTCAATATTTATATTATTCTTTCTATATTTTGCGAACAGTGAACTTGTGCATGGTGCAGTATTTTCTCTGCTGGCGCATGTGTTCTCTTTGTTTCCGTATTCAGCGTGTAATTGTGTTAACATCCTGTTTACAGACTTCATAAATATTTCCATAAATTAAATTTTGGGAAATTATTACAAAGCAGTTTGTTTGCAAGCCCGGAATAAAGATTGACCAAAATAAATCTAAAAACGTTTGGATTTATGGCCAATGGGCTACTGCATCTATTTTTTTTTTTTTTTAAAGTTCAAATCACCCCAGATTGGACAGCTTTGCGGGCTGTATGTTTGACACCCCTGGTCTAGAGAGAACGTTTATTAGCTGTAAACCCACTCAGTGTATAGCGTTATAACTGCAATGGCTACATTTTTTACATGACGCACCACCCAGCATACCCGGTTAAAAAAGTCACCGCTCGCCACTGACATACAGTACAGCTGTGTGTTTGCCTGGTGTTCTGATTTTTCTTTTTTTTTTTAATGCCATGGCTGCCATGTTTAATTTCAAGAAACAGAAACAATGCATTTTCTTGCAACTTCTGCATAGGAAAATAGAAGATGGTCACCTGGTGTCTTCCCAAACATGAGTAGACTGAAAAAGATTATGATCACACTGCTTATGACTGCTTTGTGTTGAAGAATTTTCTGACTAGTCAAATCAGCTTTAAGATTATCCATGACAACTTTGCGTTTAAATAATCTTTCCTTGCTGTCTTTCGAACAGGAATTGGTGGATTTTCTGTCCTATGATGACATCATAATTTTTAATAATCACCTTCAAAGTTGTCATGAAGACCCCCCACCTTGCCCATGGTTCGAATTATAACTGCTGAGCTATGCTGTAGTTTAGATGTATAATTAAATTAATGTCTGGAATCCTAATGAACTGTGTGTGCGTTCTCACTCTTTTTCCTGACAAGAAGGACTGATGCAGTGCAAGCAGGGAGACAGATGTAAGTCTCATTTCTTCTTGCCTTTAGAAGTAAAATTCTAAAGAGAACATTCTGCTCGGAGCTGTTCACATCCTCAGACTCTAATTTAAGCATTTCACTGGCAACACTATCAATGCCTTAATTAATCTGCAGCAGTCAGAAGGTACATGTAAGTGCTTTGTAAGTTGTTTACTGTCATTATTATTGTAACGTTATGTGCTTTGACACATGAGTTAATTTAACGCCATCTCTCGTCTCATGATGCTGTGCAGACTCTGCTGTGCGTTCATGTGTTTAAAGGAGGCCTGGCTTTGGAGATGCTCTGAAGGGATGGTGGGATCTCATGTTTTCAAAACAAGCTTGCTATTGTTAGCCTCTCTGAAATTGCCTACCCTACCTGTAAGTGAATTGGCCCCTCTCAGTAATGAGCTTTGTCCAGTGCAGCATTATCCCTATATTGGGTCTAAGCTTTGGCCTCAAAACCATATAATAATACAGACACATCAAAATTAGCTACTGTATATGGGAACGCACATTGCAGAGAAGCAGGGTGCACAAAAAAAAAGTAGTGCCCAAAAAATGTCTTTCGCACCAATTTAAATGGGAAATGTAACTGAAAGTCTTAAATTGGTGTATAGAACAAATGCTTTGTAATATTTTGCTAATCCTTTATAAATGACAAAACAATCATCAATATAGCTCTGAAATGGCTTAATATTTTCCAAAAATGATTGTTCTAGAGAATATATTTGTTTTTCAAATAGCATAGATATAAATTAGCCTAGCCTTAATCTACAAATTGTTCTTTTTATTTTTTAAGTTAACTTTTTGCCTTTATGATGATAGAACAGTAAAAAAAAAAGACAAGTAATAAGACCATGAGCCATGACTCGCACTCGGGTTGTCCAAAGCACTGTTTTGCTATGTTATCTATTATCTAAGACAATTTTCAAAAACCTCATGAAGTCAGCATGGCCATTTGAGTGTCTCAAAAAAAGAAGTTTTGCCTTGAAGAGAACAAGTTTCATCATGTGTCATGTACTGATTTTTGGGAAGACTCACCTGTAATAATAGTGGCTTTAAAGGGTTAGTTCACCCAAAAATGAAATTAAGTCATTAAGTACTCCCCGGAGCCATGTGGAGTACACATTTATGATGGATGGATGTGGATGGAAGAACTTTATTCAGCTCATACTCGTGAACCCTGTTTGCTGCCATTATAAAGCTTGGATGCGTCAGGATATTTATTAATATTTCTCAGATTGTGTTCATCAATTCAATTCAATTCACATTTATTTGTATAGTGCTTTTCACAATACATATCGTTTCAAAGCAGCTTTACAGAGAATGCATGTCAACATTACAATTTAAAGAATGCAGTTAGCAAATAATGTAATAATTTAGGCAATTCATTTACAATCACTGTTAGCAGTTTAACTGAAGGTAGAAGCAATGTGCTCCTGGAAAAAAGAATTATATATTAACAATAATTAGGATATATTTGGATTATATTAGGATATAATTAGGAAATTTGGGATTGTGCATGTTGATCCAGATGATTGCGTCTTCTGAAGTCCTCACAGGAGTTTGCATCGTCTCTTCCTAGGTGTTGGGCATCTGAGATGGTCTTCTGATAATGGTCTTCTAAAGAGATGCATCTTTAATCTAGATTTAAACTGGGTTAGCAAGTCTGAGCCCCGAACATTATCAGGAAGGCTATTCCAGAGTTTCGGAGCCAAATGTGAAAACGCTCTCCCTCCTTTAGTAGACTTAGCTATCTAGGGAACAACCAGAAGACTAGAGTTTTGTGATCTTAAAGCGTGTGAAGGATTCTAGGGTGATAGAAGATCGGTTAAGTACACAGGAGATGATATGAGATATGAGATGCATTATGTGAATGCTTGGCTAAAGAGATGCGTCTTTAATCTAGATTTAAACTGGGTGAGCGAGTCTGAGCCCCGAACATTATCAGGAAGGCTATTCCAGAGTTTTGGAGCCAAATGTGAAAACGCTCTCCCTCCTTTAGTGGACTTAGCTATCCTAGGTACAACCAGAAGTCTTGAGTTTTGTGATCTTAAAGAGCGTGAATGATTGTAGGGCGATAGAAGATCGGATAAGTACACAGGAGCTAAACCATTTAGAGCCTTATAGGTCATTAGCAATACTTTATAATCGATATGGAACTTAATGGGTAACCAGTGTAGAGTTGATAAAATTGGTGATATATGATCATATTTTCTTGACCTGGTAAGAACTCTAGCAGCTGCATTTTGTACTAATTGTAGCTTATTTATTGAGTAAGCAGGACAACCAGCTAATAATGCATTAGCGTAATCTAGTCGAGACGTCATGAAAGCATGAACTAACTTTTCTGCATCAGAAATAGATAACATATTCCGTATCTTAGCAATGTTTCTGAGGTGGAAGAAGGCTGTTTTTGTAATATATGAAATATGATTTTCAAAGGACAAGTTGCTGTCTAATATAACACCCAGGTCTTTAACTGTTGAGGATGGAGTAACAGTACATCCTTCTAAACGCAGTTTGCAGTCTGAAAGATTCTGCGTACAGGTTTTTGGCCCAATAATACTTCATCTACTTATCTGAATTTAATAGAAGAAAATTACTAGTCATCCAATGTTTTACTTCTTTAACACACTCTGTCAGATTGGATAATTTAGAGATTTCATCTGGTTGTGTTAAAATATGTAACTGAGTATCATCGGCATAGCAGTGAAAACTAATACCATGTTTTCTTATAATATTGCAGAGTGGCAGCATGTATATTGAAAATAGCAGAGGGCCTAACACAGATCCTTGCGGCACTCCATAGTTTAATATCGTTATCTTAGATTTTTCCCCGTTTAAATAAACAAAATTGTGACGGTCTGATAGGTACGACCTAAACCACCGCAATGCCTGGCCCTGAATACCATTGTAATTTTGTAGTCGATCTAGGAGTATTTTATGATCTAGTGATCTTTTATGATTAGTGTTGAACGCAGCACTGAGATCAAGCAACACTAGTATTGAGATACAGCCTTGGTCAGAAGCTAGAAGTAAGTCGTTTGAAATTTTAATGAGCGCAGTTTCTGTGCTATGATGAGATCTGAATCCTGACTGAAATTTTTCATAGATGCGTTTTTTTGCAAGAAGGAGCACAATTGGACTGACACCACTTTTTGTAGTATTTTAGACATAAATGGAAGATTTGAAATGGGTCTGTAATTTGCCAATACATTTGGATCTATTTGTGGTTTCTTAATGAGAGGCTTAATAACTGCTAGCTTGAATGGTCTTGGGACATGACCTAGAGATAAAGATGAGTTGATAATATTAGGAAGAGGTTCTTCTGCTACAGGTAACAATTCTTTCAGTAGTTTAGTGGGTATTGGATCTAATAAACATGTTGTTGGTTTAGACGCAGTGATAAGTTTATTTAGCTCTTCCTGTCCTATAGTTGTAAAGCACTGCAACTGTTCTTGAGGGGTGATAATTAAGGCTGAGTCATAAAACTCTGTTAAAGGTTGTACATTGACAATTGTATTTCTGATGCTTTCGATTTTCTCAGTAAAGAAATTCATAAAGTCATCACTACTAAACTGTAATGAAATGTTATGTTCTGGTGATATCTGTTTATTTGTTAATCTAGCCACTGTACTAAACAAGAACCTTGGATTGTTTTGGTTATTTTCTATAAGTTTGCGGAGATGCTTGGCCCTGGCTGCTTTTAGAGTCTTTCTATAACGGGACGAGCTGTCTTTCCACGCGATTCTGAAGACCTCTAAACGAGTTTGTCTCCATTTGCATTCTAGATTACGGGTTTCTCTTTTGATACCATGAGTAATACTATTGTACCATGGTACAATATTTTTCTCTCTAACCTTTTTAAATCTCATCAGTGCAACAGTATCTAATGCACTAGTGAAAATGGTGCACATACTGCTAGTCATTTTCTCGAGATCATTTGTGTGTTTAGGTACGATGAGCAGCTGAGACAGATCAGGCAGTTTATTTGTGAATTTATCTATAGTTGTCGGGAGAATTGTTCTGCCTAGTCGATATCGCAAGTTACAAGGTAGTGATCAGTGACATCATCACTTTGCGGTAGAATTTCTATATCGGTAGGATTGATTCCATGTGATATAATTAAATCTAGTGTATGATTAAAACAGTGAGTGGGTCCAGTGATGTTTTGTTTGACCCCAAAGTTTAGTAAATCTGTAAACGCAGCCCCTAACACATCATTTGTATTGCCTACATGAATGTTGAAATCTCCAACAATCAGCGCTTTATCAACATTGACCAATAGGTCTGAGAGAAAGTCTGCAAACTCTTTTAGGAAATCAGCATAAGGTCCTGGAGGTCTATATACGGTAGATAAAGCAAGAGATAGTAGTGACTTTTTACTTATATCTGAGATTTTAACATTTAGCATAAGAATTTCAAATGAATTAAACCTATAGTTTGTTTTCTGAGTAACGTTAAGAATATCTGTATAGATTGTTGCTACACCACTGCCACGGCCAATCGGACGGCATTTATTTTTATAACAGTAGCCAGGTGGACAAGACTCATTAAGACCGAAATAATCATTTGGTTTAAGCCATGTTTCAGTAAGGCAAATTACATCAAGACTATTATCTGTGATCATTTCATTTATAATATCCGCCTTAGGTGTCAGTGAACTAATGTTTAGTAGCCCTAGCTTTAGAAATTGTTTTTGTTCAGTAATTTTGCGAATTTCTGGTTTGATTATGGTCAGATTTTTTCTAGATCCTTTATTTTTATTGTTAAACCTCACTATTTGGGGAATAGACACAGTTTCTATAGACTGTACTACACTCACATTTCTATCAATTAAGTGGGCAGAACACAAACTGTGATTTGAGGTTTGACTTACTAGTCATATGGTGCGAAGCGTCTTGGAAATGTTCTCTGACAGAAGATCAGCTCCAATTCTGCTGGGATGCAGGCCATCAGCACTGCAGAGCCTAGGTCGCTCCCAGAAAAGATTCCAATTATTTATAAAGAGCAGCTTCTGTTCATTACACCAAGACATCAACCATTCATTTAAAGCAAATAATCTACTGAACCTTTCATGTCCTCGTTGGTACGTTGGAAGTGGTCCAGAAACGATGATCCTCGTCGCGGGTGATGTGGTTCGTACCGTCTCGATCAGGCTCCCGAAGTCCTGCTTCAGCACCTCCGTCTGCCGCAGCCTGGTGTCGTTCACCCCCATGTGCAGAACAACAGCTCCGATGCTCTCGTCAGCATTCAGGATCGCAGGAACCTGTGTAGCGACATCGAGAAGACGAGCACCAGGAAAACAGTGACTGCGCACCTTACCTTTTGTTGTGGTGGCGT
This sequence comes from Ancherythroculter nigrocauda, assembly GCA_036281575.1. Taxonomy (NCBI): domain Eukaryota; kingdom Metazoa; phylum Chordata; class Actinopteri; order Cypriniformes; family Xenocyprididae; genus Ancherythroculter; species Ancherythroculter nigrocauda. The sequence goes on along the minus strand of VTFQ01000023.1, from coordinate 14,107,872 downwards.
GGACGTGGCGGGTGATGGAGTCTCCGATGACCACGCCATCACGTTCCACCTCGCAAAGAGGGGAGAAGCGGTTCCTCGTCGAGACCTTGAAGACCGGGGCGGCGGAGGAGGAGAGGTCCTGGTCCGAGGCCTGGCTCGCGTCTTCCATTGCTGAGTGAACGAGGGCTGAGATGAACGCGTTCTGGGTGCTCGGGCACTATGCAGAGAAACACACGGCATAGAGGAAGCAGGAGTGTTAATATCGTGCTGCAAACTTACCGAGGATTGGTGAGTATCAGCACAGGATGTTTCCAGCGCTGTTTGCCGCTCCCGTAGCTCGGCCTGCTTCCCGAGACGGGTCCGAATATGTCGTTCCACGGCCTCCAGTTCCAACTGCACTGCATGTAGCTCAAATGTGTCCTCACCTGCACACAAAGGTAGAGACACATCCAATACACTCGCCATTAGAATAGATGAACAATAATATAGTGAGAGAAGAGTACAAACACTAGTGTGACCACGCCGCTACTGCTAGCGGGCTAAAGCTAGTAGCAAATGTTCGGGAAGTCGGATAAAACTAGCGATATCAAGGCAATCTGAGTGTTTTTTATAAAAATTAATGTTGGGGATGTGTTCCCCCACCGTAAAAGAAAGAGTGATAGGTTAAAAATTCGATTTTAAGAGACAAAAACAAGCAATTAGGAATCAGCTCAATGGAGCTCTAACTCAACCAGATGCACATGTTCATCAGAAAGAAGAAAGTCATATATACCTAGGATGGCTTGAGGGTGAGTAAAGCTTGGGGTAATTTTCATTTGAAAGTGAACTAATTTCCTTTAAATTAGGTCAATTTCATTTTAGCATTACGTAAAAGAACCACTAAATTGCTGTTTTTGACCAAGTTAACTAAACAAACTGTCCACATGATCCAATTTGCTAAAATTATTCTAAATTCTCAATGTTACTTGAGAAAGAGACATGGTAATACTTTATTGTAGAGTCTTTTAACTAGTTGCTTATTAGCATGCATTTTACTAGAATATTGGCTGTTTATTAGTACTTACTAAGCACATATTAATGCCTTATTCTACATTCTAAATCCTACCTAATACCTAAACTTAACAAATAACTTACTATTAATAAGCAGTAAATTAGGAGTTTATTGAGGGTAAAATCATAGTTAATAGTGAATATGTGTTCCCTATACTAAAGTGTTACCAGAGACAGTAACATTTAGGAGATCAATAAAGTGTCACATAAAAAAGCACACCACTACTTATTGGAAATACAAATGCTGTAATTCAGGAATCCAGTTTTGCATTTTCTGTATGAAATTTATGAGATTGTATGTGACTTATGAAATCTTATTTTACTGTATTATCTACATTCTAAACACCAGACCTATCCAAAATGGTCATAGTGTATTTATTTATTTATGGTTTATGTAAGGCAAAAAGGAATGATTTTTTAAAATGATTTAATTACTACTTAGTGGCAGGCCATGCTGATTATACTGGATTGTAATGAGCTCCAGTCAGTCAGTAGTCTGTGTGGTAAGCATTACTTACAGTGCTGCGCCACATGCTGTAAAGTCCTTCTCACCATAATGAGTGTCGTTCATATCAGGCCAGCAAGGGGACAGAACTGCCAAGTGCAGACAGCAATTCTCTCCAGTCACACAGGAGCATATAATGTGAGCGGGCCAGCGTTAATTCAGACCTCCTCTTGTCAGAGCTGTCAGGCTGTACTCGCAGCCGAGGAGATCCAGCCACCGCAGGAGGTGTCAGGCACTGTAGGTTCCGGGGTGAAGGATGAGGTGGACGTGTGTTGCTTATGAGGAGGTGGAAACGCTCCATCTGTTTCCACTCAGAGCAGCCCAGTGAAGGCTTCAGCACTCAGCTTTCTCCCATGTTTCTGCTGTGTCCTTCCTCTACTCTTGTGTTTCGGTCCTCTGCATTTGTTGGTCGTCATCTGCTAACCACCAGTATATCTTTCTGTCCTGACTCTACGGTTTGTCTTTCTGTTTCTCCATATGCGTTTCCTGTGTCTCCAGAGAGGCTGTGCTACATCTCAATTTCCCGTGACATTGGTACGAGATAATTTCACACCCTGATTAATAACTTTTTTTTTTTTTTTTTAAGTACTCTATGAAATCAATTAATGGTATCTTTAATCATTCTACATTCGAATTGACAAATGAATTAAGCAGACTGACAGCTTGACCTCAAATTGCATGTGAATAATTGAAGTTTAAAAAAAAAAAAAGATTTTGTTAAAACATTGTTTAAAAGTGAGTAGGCTAATTTCTGCACCCCTATAGCACCACATGGGATTTCAAAAGTAATGTAACAAAGGCCAGTTAGGGAATACATTTTATTTAAGGAAAATATAATTATATTTTCATAATGACATTTTCATTTAGAATAATTAATCCTAATATTTGACATTAGTAACTTTTCGCGGCATTAGCTGTGCGCAGAGGAACCACCGGTTCTGTTGGAATTGTGAATTCAGTTCACTGGAGACACACTGAATGGATCATTTGAATCAGTAGCTATGTTTCCTTGCTAAGTTGTGAATTTAACTTGTGCTCAAATTTGGAATATCGCATAAAATATTTGCAAATAAAGCACTGTTTCAATCCATTAAGTAGAAAAGAACAAAATCATCACCTCCTGATAAACTGGCACTAAATATCACTGAGAAAAGTGGAAGTTGCTGCTTAATTATTTTCATATATAATAATTTACTTGCCCCTCAGAGCGTGCAGGCGAACTGCAACAAATGCTGTCATGTTATCTTGCATTCAGATGCCTGGTGTTTGTGAACGCAATTGTGTATGGCGCTTTTGGGAGGAAATTTTACCGAACCACTTTAACCCTAAGAGGCCATGGACTATAATTATTTATCTTTCTTGTTTTCTCATGATCACAACTTAATTTTCTTGTGATCTCGGCATAACAAAAGTTGTTTTCTCGTTATCATGACTTAATCTTTACACAAATGTGCCAATATGTGGCAGTATAGGACGAAATATAACTGATGGGGTGAGATATATATCCACCTTACTGTGATAGTATATTGGCCCAGAATGTATGCGTTTGGTACAGAGAGAGTGAATACCTTGTTCGTGATTGCTTTAATTTGTGCAGTATTATGTGCGTTAAGTAATTAACTTAACTAATGTTAAATGTTTGAATATGATTAATTTGCTTCAAAGTGTATCTGTTATCGTTACGTTCTACTGCTACATGCATGGTTCATCGCAATTGCGTTCGGTGTGATTCTAAATTTATTGCTTATCAAAACTATTTTTGATGTCACCTTATTGTGCATCTTTAAAGGATTAGTTCACTTTCAAATTAAAATTTCCTGATAATTTACACACCCCCATGTCATCCAAGATGTTCATGTCTTTCTTTCTTCAGTCGAAAAGAAATTAAGGTTTTTGATGAAAACATTCCAGGATTTTTCTCCATATAGTGGACTTCAATGGAGCCCAAACAGTTGAAGGTCAAAATTACAGTTTACAGCGATCCCAGACAAGAAATAAGGGTCTTATCTAGAGAAACCATCGCTCATTTTCTAAAAAAATAAATAAAAATTTTTAACCATAAATGCTCATCTTGAACTAGCTCTCTTCTTCTTCTCTATTTGAATTCCAACAGTGTGGACACTAAGTGTATTACTGCCCTCCACAGGTCAAAGTTTGAACTAAATTGTTATTTACAATATGCTAGTGCAAGTATATAACAATTAGTTCAAACTTTAACCTGTGGAGGGCAGTAATACACTTAGCAGTGACTACACTGCTGGAATTATAATAGAGAAGAAGAGAGCTAGTTCAAGATGAGCATTTATTGTTAAAACTTATATAATTTTTATTTTTATTTTTTTTAGAAAATGAGGGATGGTTTCTCTAGATAAGACCCTTATTCCTCGTCTGGGATCATGTAAAATGTTTTGAAGCTGCAATGAAACTGTAATTTTGACCTTCAACCATTTGGAGGCCACTGAAGTCCACTATATGGAGAAAAATCCAGAAATGTTTTCATCAAAAACCTTAATTTCTTTTCGACTGAAGAAAGAAAGACATGAACATCTTGGATGACATGGGGGTGAGTAAATTATCAGGAAATTTTAATTTGAAAGTGAACTAATCCTTTAAGACTCCATTTTAATCGTTGCATTTTCGCTGTTAGTTTACCTCACTGTGTCACTCAATACATATTGCGAAGAAATAGGATTTATAGCCTATGTAAAGTAGGGATGTGCAACAGCAATCGAGTACTCGACTGTGACAGCAACGATCGATCATGTAAACGATGATCGAAATGTTTTTTTTTTTTTTTTTCTCCTATTTGGTTAGCAGCACTTTGGGCGGTGCCCTGAGCTCTGATTGTTTAGCTTGCCATAGCATGCGTCAAAAGACGTGAGGGAGAATGGCCTCGAAGTCACGTAGTGATGTCTGGCTTCACTTTGACAAGATGGATGAAAATACAGTTCAGTGCAAGCTGTGCAGCGCCAAGCTTTTATCTTGTGCTGAAAATATTATTTTTTAATTCTATTCATAATTAAGCAATAAGTAATTTCCATACGGTAAAATAACATTTTTGGTTGTTCAGAAAGTGCAAATTGAATTCAAAATATTTCTGAAATATTAGAATAAATAAAAAAAATTACAATAGTGACAGTAACGTAGACTAATTGTGAATTTGTTGTGATTTCGTTTCGTTGGCTGTGTTTTTAAAGCGCAATTGAAGCTCAAGCTCACGTTTGCATTCGCGAACTTTTTGCAGATGAATTTGTAGTAGCTAGGTCTGATTAATCTAATATATATATTTAATATTAATCTAATATATGCGCTGGGTTGGGATATCAACATTAACATGCTGAATGCGCTACATATTAGTGTTTAGTTTCATGCTCAAGTGCAATGCCTGACATCTGAGTTATTTGAGACAGGCTTATTGCTTTTAGATGTTTCTTTTAAAAATAAATAAATAAAAATGCTAATTATTTATAATGCAGTAGTGTTTTTTTCATCATATTTGTTCAATGGCATAGGCTAATTCATATGGCTTTAAAAAAGCGCAGACGATTTATGGAATCACTTTATAATGTAGATGAAAATATAGCGCAAATCTGCCATAAACGTAGCATTATAATGAGAACTTTATAGACCTTATTTACCAGAGAAACAAGCGCGTCACCATCTTTAGAAAATTGTCTTTGAACTTCCGTTTTTGCGGTAGCTATGGCATCGCTGTTGAAGAATAACTAGCTGGTGAAGTGGATTTGCCTGTTGTAGAGTTAATGAAAGTTATCATGAGCATTGTAATGTTTAAAGCAGATGTCTTAACAAATGTCAGTAGACCGGGAAGATTTTAAAATGAGCGGTTCATTCATAGAAGATTGCTGTTGAAATACAAGCCGGAAGTCAAAAGACAACAAGCGCAGCGCTGAAAAGGGGCGTGGCTACATAAGGTCATGTTGGCTGCATCCAAAAACTGGAAAATGCTGCCTTCTGAGGACACATTTCAAGGTAGTAAGGCATCAAGGCACGTCCGAATCCAGCAGCAACCTCCCCCAGTCTCTCGTGAAGCCAATACGGAAGTAACTTAAACTGCCATTCATCGACTGGCCGCTATTCGGTTGTTAATCTGACGTCACACGGCAGCGTTTCCGGGTCCTAACGCTCTATCTCATACCACAAGAAAACAACAAATGGTGCTAATATACACACACAGTGTGGTGTAATACTACAAAAAAATTATAATCATAACCTTTATCTCCATATCAAAATTCCAGATGGCCAGACAATGATTCATCTTTTATAAATCGTTAAAATATTAATGTCTGTGACGCTGTGAGCAAGGAGACTGTTGTGTAGACTGTAAGTATTTAAAATGTTTAACTTTTTAAAATGATTGATGTTTAATATGACTAAATAGCGCTCATTAACGGCTGTCGATGGCATTCTCAAGTGAAATGAGTCGAGGCTTGGACCCGGAAACGGCGTTCCTTACGTCACGACTTAACAAGCGGATAGGGACAGGCTCCAAAAGAGAGCAGAATCTCATTGAGTCCCATGTTAAATTGGCCAAGTTTATAGCAGAAAAAAACATGTTTACAAGTTGGTTCAAATTGTTGTTTTGGTCTATACTGCTAATTTTGCCCTTCATGACAACTCTGAGGGGGGTGAATTTTTTTATAACTCATCCGCTTAAATTATATTAAGTCTTAAAGTTCTGCATAATTAAGGGCGTGGTCACTTGAGTGACAGGTGGATTGCCGCTGCTGTCTGTGAGCCGTCACTTTACGTCAGCTAATTCCAGCCACTGAATTTGGCATCTCAGCCGTATTTGTGCTTTTTTCTCAATTATTTTATACAATTATAAAATATGGCTTGCTGCATAATATTCGAGACTGATGTGTGTCTGTGTTGATGTGCTGGCATGCTGAAGATAAACAGAACACATGTTGTTGGATCGTGGCATTGGCTGAAAGTTTTTTTCCTGATATTTACTACAATGACAATGGCGGGAGGATATCAAAATCCGACAGCACTGCTTGGATATTATAACTAAAACTGCTGCACTATTTTGAAGAAAATATACTTTGGACACGGGCTCATTTGTGAAGTGAAGTGAAGTGACATGTGGCCAAGTATGGTGACCTATACTCGGAATTTGTGCTCTGCATTTAACCCATCCAAGTGCACACACACAGCAGTGAACACACACCCGGAGCAGCCATTGCTGCGGCGCCCGGGGAGCAGTTGGGGGTACGGTGCCTTGCTCAAGGGTCTCACCTCAGTCGTGGTATTGAGGTTGGAGAGAGTGCTGGATATTCACTCCCCTCACCGACAATCCCTGCCGGACCTGAGACTCAAACCCATGACCTTTGGGTTACAAGTCCGACTCTCTATCCATTAGGCCACGACTGCCCCCTTTGTTTGTTAGATATGATCGTATACAGTTTTACAGCATAAACGCTGCTCAGATTGGATTATTTCTTGAAGAATGATGACAGAGAGCACATCATTCAGAAGAAATGCGACAAACAATGGACAAAATATAAGTCTTTCATGGACAGTACTGTTTTTCGTTTTGCAATGGACACTCATATTTTACTCAAGTGCCACAGACTGGATTCATCTCGCGATCTCTATTTCATTATAAAGGTATGACGTCCCATTTGATTTTCCGTGTTGTTATTTGCACACCCAACACAAATTACTGGTGTTGGAGCATCTATATCTTAAAAAAAACATGTAGATGGACAGTAAACCTTTAGAACTTTCTAATGATAAAACTTGTCTTCATTAATATTTTAGATCGTATTGTTGGAAATCTCAGAAGCATAGACCAGGAGACTTTGGGATCTCTTGAAGCAGAAGTTACTCTTTATTGAGAAACACGCTGTGCATCGCTGTGGTCATCCAAAATCTAACTAAGGCAGTGACTTGGTAGTTCATATACATTCAAGGGCGAGGGATACATAGAGTAGAGGTGTGGACAATCTAAACAAAGAATGCAAATTCAGTACAGGAATCAGATCATTGCCTACATTTCCCAGCCATGATCTAATCAGCATAACTGTGTAATTCAAATGCATAGGTGCTAATCCAATCAGTCTGGCAGTATCACTTATACCTTTACATTATCATAGAGACAAAAGCACAGCTGTATCTTGAGCTGGTCATGCCACATGGCCAGGAAATGCATGAGACAAAAGGTTAGTGTCTCAGACACCTGGTCTGCCTGCCTTGACACAATATACATAAAGTTTTTAGTTCATATACTATTACATTGGAACCTAGATATAACATAGAACAAATTTGTAATTCCACAGTTCCCCCTTTGAGAGTTCTAATAACTCTCACAAAATACAAATTTAGACACTTAAAAGTTTCATTCTTGTAACCTTTAATCGTTACAGGCACATAGCACTTGCTCTGTGTTGATTGTCTTTAGTGATGAATGGCATGTTGACACAGAAACAAACATGCAGCTAGGGCCCTTGTAGTTATTACGGGTAATAGTCTTTTCTGGTTGGAACAGTCATTTCTTCGTGATGAGTGTGAGTCATTTGTTGAATGAAACACTTGATACTGTGGACGCATAGATAGTAAACTAGTAGGAAAAACAACAGCAGAATTGCTATTTCCTTGATCCACAGCCAAGGTTTACCTAACAGGTTTCCGAACCATGAAGAATTATCTTCAGTCATCTGGTGTAATTTTGCTGAAAGATCAGAATGTCTTGTTGGATTTTGTTCAAGTTCTCTGTTGGATCCATTAACCCGGTGCAGCACTCAGGTCCGATAATGGCGCATGCTCCCCCTTGCGTTGCAAGAATGTAATCCAAAGCCACTCTGTTCTGTAAGATCATTATCTTGTGCAAAGCGAGAGTGTCTGTAATGTTACCTAGAGCCAAAGCCGTATCGTTGGCCAGTTTCTGTACAGAATTCGATAAGCTTCTGACTTGATCAAGGGCCTGCATGACACCATAAGATGGGATTAATGCACCAAGAGTTCTTGACCACCATGTTTGAGCACAAGTGAGTCCTGGAATGCAGCCATCTTGTTTGTTTGTGGTAGGAGCTGAATTATATAGATGTGGAGAGCTTGGGGTGGAGTGTGTATTTTCTCTGATAGCTGGTAGAACATAAACCAGGCACCTGCCGTTGAATCGGCTGGGTAGGATGTTGTAGACAGAAGTTCCACATAACCAAAAGGTGCCAGTCGGTGGAGGAATCATACACCACTGATTTATTGCAAAGAATTTTGGGAGAGATGGTGTCACAGTGTACATGTGTCACAGTTGGAGATGGGGTGTGCCACCCATGCAATTCCTGCTCCTACTGAATGTGGGTGTGGCATGCAAACGTTCTTTCCAGCAAACAAGGCATTTCTTGACATATTCATCACCTCTAAGAATATGTTGTTTCTGGAGTCTACACTTTGTGCGATGTCCATGATGATTACTAGTATGGCAATCTTGATCATGTTGATGGATGACTGAAGTTCCCGTATGTGATTCTCTGTGTTGTGTATTTTTTTATTTTTTTTTTTTCTTCCGTGACAGTTGGCTCAGTAGTGGGTCTAGTTGTCTTCATACGCAGGTCAGGAGGTCGGTGCGTATGGGTCTCGGGACAGCTATCAAGTGGTATCTGCACAGAGTAAGAAAGAAAACAAAAGACAACAGAGCAGTATGTGTTGTAAAAGTCTGCAAACACTAGGGTTGTATCCTCTGTTCAATCTAAGTCTGCTATTGTTGTTCCTTCTTTCCCTATTTCTTAATTCCTGTGACACCTAAAGAACAGTGAGGTAAGGATGGACTAGTGAGTGGGGGAAGGCCTATGAGGTATTCTTCACCGCAGGATTAACCCCCGATGCCTATTGCATTCGGTTCTTTCATGGGCTCCTCACTGGTCCGTGTGTCCTATCCTATCCCTGTAGGTGGGGGAACAACTTTACAGTGTGACACATGAGTCCAGGTTTTCCTTCCCTGACACAACACTGCAGCAGCTGTAATCAGCATCACTTGATGTGGTCCTTGCCACTTAGGCTCTAACGGCTTGTTTCTGAATGACTTTATCATGACCCACTGACCTGGGATGATTGTGTGTGTTCGGATTTTTAGATTCTCAGCCATCCGAATGGGCTAGTGACAGGCAGCACACATGGCATGACTCGTGTTCGTCCTTTGTATAGTATTTTGTTTATTTATACAATTGACCACAGGTCATAAACCTGAAATAAGAAACAAACAGTGTTACAAACATATCCATTTATCATATAATGCAAAATAAACAATCATGAAATAGTTACAATAAAATAACTAGATCAGTTTCCGCTGTAAACAAGAATACACTGTCATATAATCCCCTATACAGTTTCACACAGCGCCATACTACTACAAACTACATTTCCCATCATGCATAGCGGCGCTCATGCGCAGAGTATAACAGTTACACGAGTCGACGGGCAAAGTGCATCAATCATTATAACACTACGCTTCAATGTTTTATTACATTAATGCAACTCCGTCGCTTACCACAACAATGCGCTACATTAATTTGCTTGGTAACTTGTTAAATATCCAGTGCACGGGCATACCGTGAACGAGAGATTGGAACAGCACTCGCGCTAATCCGACTACAAAGCGAGTCTCTCTGCACGGACTAAACACAGCCAATGTCAACAATCACACAGGCAGGTAACTTTAAACACTCCTATATTAAATTACAGTAGACCGTGACTCATGATAAACTGTTCAAAAAGCTCTAAACTCGCTACATACCAACAGGCTGTGTGCTCCTGACGATGGGTGAATCATAATCGACGCTACTCCGTGCTTTTTTCTTCCATGAAGCTTCCGGCGCAATCGCGCATGCCCATGCTCAAATGACCATCACGCAACAAAATAATTATTATAACGCAAATAATTTTTTTAGCTTAAATAAATCCTATCATTCCCAATATTTTAAGCGGACCTTTTTATACCCATGAATTTTACTAATATTTTTCTCTAGTGACCCAAAGAACCGAACAGTGTGTCCACCTTCTGGTGGAGTCTGCCAACAAGACTCAACTCTCTCTCTGGCACTCTGTATTGCCTTTGTGAGGCTTTCACAGTAAGTGATCAGAGCATCTGAGGCAATGTGTACATCAGCATTTCTAAGATCAATCACACCTGGCATCTGCATTGGGCGTCCTGTAATTATCTCATTAGGGCTCAGTCCTACTGATCTGTTAGTTGACGCTCTCATGCTACACAGTACCGCTGGTAGTGCCTCGACCCATGGTACTCCTTCCTGATGCATTTTGCTTAGCTTGGTTTTGATTATTCTGTTAGCTCTCTCAACCTGTCCTGATGCTTGTGGCCTGTAGGGGCAGTGAAGATTCCACTTAATTTTCATCATTTTAGACACTTCCTTGACTACCTGTCCTGTAAAGTGTGTACCTTGATCTGAGTCAATGTAATCTGGTAATCCCCACCTGGGAATAAAATCAGTGACAAGACATTTAGCAGTATGTGCAGCTGTAGCACGCCCTGTTGGATAAGCTTCTATCCATCTTGAGAACTTGTCTATTACTACCAAAACATCAGTTTTTCCCTTACAAGTAGGCAACGAAATGTAATCAACTTGCAGGTGACGAAATGGTCCTGGTGGAGCTGGGGTATGTGTTGCTGCTGTAGTTGCTGCTGGCACATCATTATTTTTCTGACATGTAACACATCTTTTGACTGTTTCGGTAGCTACATTTCTGAATTTTGGATTCCACCATTGATTTGAGAACCTGTGATTCATCGTTGCTGGACCACTGTGACCCAAATTGTGTATTTGTTGAGCCAAATATGGCAGCAGTGATTCGGGAGCAACATACTTTCCCCCTTTGGTCCAGCAACCAGATGAATCCGCTGTGGCTCCTTTGTCTAACCATGTCCATGCTTCATATAGAGGAACGTCTTTGTACAGATCAATTATTGATTCAGGAGGCAGAATTGTCTTCTGTGCTGTACTACCTGAACACACTTGTACTGTTGCATAATAACAAGCCTGTTTAGCAGCTACATCAGCAAGAGCATTACCTTTAGCTTCCGTAGTATTAGTTGTGAGATGTGTTTTCACTTTGATCACCGCTAATTTCTTTGGAAGTTTCATGGCAAACATTAGATCTTTCACTAATCCAGCATGCTTAATGGGGGATCCAGCAGAAGTTAGAAACTGTCTACTCTGCAAAATGACACCAAAATCATGAGCTATCCCAAAAGAATACCTGGAATCAGTGTAGATATTTGCTACCGATCCTGAAGCTAGCGTGCATGCTCTAGTTAAGGCTACTAGTTCTGCAGCTTGAGCTGAAAAATGATCTGGAAGTCGACCTGAAGCTACCACTTCAGTGATGGAAGTTACTGCATAGCCTGCTCGTCTGTTACCCTTAATAACTTGAGCTGAACCATCAACAAACAACTCCAATTCTGCATTCTCTATAGGAGTTTCTTTTATTTCACTCGTAGCTGCAAATGTAAGCATAACACAATCGTGAGTCATTTCTTCTTCATCCTCTAACACAACTTCAGTCATTGCAGACATCATACATGAGGATGGGTTTGTGACTGGCGCATGCTGTAAAACAATGTTCGGGGCTGTGAGAGTTGTTAACCAATTTCCCCAATGAGAGGAGGTGACAGAAGTGACTTTTGCTTGATTCATTAGTGCGGACACTGTATGAGGGCATCTTACATTTACCATCTGTCCTAACACCATTCCTGATGAAGCCTGAAGAGCTAGATGAACTGCCTGCACTGCTCTAAGACATGGGCCCATCCCTTGAGCGACTATGTCAAGTTTACCAGAATAGTAATGAATGGGGCGTAAACTGCCCCCATGATCTTGCATTAGACATGCAGTCATAAAGCCTAAGTGTTCATGGACATAAAGCACAAAGGGCCTATCAGATTGGGCAATTCCTAATGCTGGTGCTTGACATAGTGCTCTCTTTAAATCATTGAAAGCTTTGAGATTAATTTCTTCCATAAAAACAGTATCAGAATCTTTAACCTGGCCTTTCAACAAGTCATAGAGTGGCTGAGCAATCGAGGCATAGTCTTCAATCCAAGGTCTACAGTAACCTGCTGTTCCTAAAAATGATCGGAGTGTTTTAATGTTAGTAGGTGGAGTTATGGCTTTGACTGAAGCAGCTCGATCCTGTGTAATGGATCTATTTCCTGCACCAATTGTTTGACCCAGAAATGTGACTTGGTTTTTAGCAATTTGAGCTTCGTGAAAGCTGCATTTGTGTCCTCTTTTCTGCAAATAGTCCAACAATGCTGCCAATTCAGTTTGATGTACCTCGTGATCTGTAGAGGCAATCAAAATATCATCAACATATTGAATCATAGTGGACTGTTTGACTGGACATTCTGGGTCACACAAGTCACGTCTGACAGCCTGATGGTATATAGTTGGGGAATTCTGAAATCCCTGTGGTAACCGTGTCCACTGGTATTGCTCATAGTCAACTGTGAAAGCTAACCATGCCTGGCTGTCAGAGTGTAATTGTACAGAAAAGAATCCATTAGACATATCAATTACTGAAAAAACCTTGCAATCTAATGGTAGGCCATTACAAATTGTAGATGGATCTGCTACTAGGGGGGTGATTTTATCAATATGTTTATTGGCTACTCTGTAGTCTATGGTGAGTCTCCATGTCCCATTGGATTTCTTGATGGGCCATATGGGTGAGTTACAGGGACTGTAAGTCTTAACTAGCACTCCTTGCTTTAGCAATTTTACTACAATAGGTTTTATTCCCTGTATAGCTTCCTTATTGATCGGATATTGTTTGGTAACAGGAGGTGGAGTTCCTGTCAATTTGACTGGTTCTACACCTGTCAAAAACCCACAATCATCCTTGTCTTTAGCCCAAATTGGATGATTCTGTAAGAAAGCATACTCAGGAGTGGTCGCATTATTAGTAGAAACTTGTGCTGAGGAAATTTTTATGCTAGCAGATTCTGAGGACAGGTCTAAAGTTAGATGCACTTGTCTCAGTAGATCCATGCCTAGAATTGCACCTGTATTTAATGGAGCACATAGCAATTTCGTAGTCAGAGTCTTTGGGCCTAACTGTACCTCTATGGACGGGGTTTCATACAAAACAGAATCTTCACCTATTACACCAGTTAAACAAAGTTTAGTTTTCTTGTACGGGATGTTTAAACCTTCAGCCAATTTTGTAGGAATTACTGTAATTTCTGCACCTGTATCAAGCAAAAAGTCAATCTCTTTCTCTTGTATGCTACCTTTCACAAACATTCTTTAGTCATTGTGATGGATTACAGGGGAAAGGTACTTACTCACAGCCCCAACAATTAGTTTTTTTCCTTTTCTTTTTATGCTTTTAGAAGAGCCTGAGCGAGCTGTCCTAAAGTTTCAGTGTAACTTGGCGGGACTACTTCAGGGTTGTAGGCAGGCTGAGAAGGAGCAGAGTTATGCATATTGTTTCTTTTACTATCTTGCAACTTCTTCCTACACTCTTTCTCCCAGTGACCTGCTTTTTCACAGTAGTAGCATTTGCCTTCTTTTTTATGCCATCTATTGTCTTGATTTGTTGTGCTAAACGTAGCTGCTGCTACTCTCACTTTTGCCTTAATATCAGCATCTCTTTCCCATGTAGCTAAGCTGTCTAGGTTAGTTCTGATGGTTTTGTTAGACCAAGTTAGATCTAGGAATGGCAAGGCTTTTCTGTATTCTACTAAAAGGCCATCTGACCAGATGCGGACTAAGGGTCCCTTGTCATCTAGCACACATTCAGAATCATCAACTATTCCACTGTAAGTCACAGCTGACTGACAAAACCTTTCAGTGTATTCACTCACAGGTTCTTCTTTCCTTTGCACACAGTTAGTGATTCTGGACCAGTCTATTTTGGGTCCCATGATATTCTTTATAATTTTCAAAACACCTTTTCTCAAATCGCCTTTACTGACATGTTGTAGTTCAGAAGTAACAGCAGACTCAAAACTGTTGAATGCAGTTTCATTTAGAATTTGTGACATCAGCTGTGTGACTTCTGTCAACGACATGTCATAGAGACGCATTTTGCTTATCAATGCACTTCTAAATTTAGGAAAATTTGTGCGTGCTGAGGGTAAGCTCTGGGATAGTCTCTCTACATCTTTAGGTCTTAGCGCCTTGGCAACAGTTTGTACTTGGACAACAGAAGAATTTGGAGGAACACTGTCAATTCCCTCAATTCCCTGAGATCTTCTCCTAGCACCACACACCTTCACTGAATCTAGGGGCACATCAGTTACTGATTGGATGGCTACATCTTTTTCAAAGAAAGCTTGTAAATCAGGGTAATTGTTATCAGACCGACTAACTTCATCCCCATCAGTTTTTGCTGCAGCTTTGTAGCGATTCAATTTCTTAGTCAAAGAAGTTTCTCTAGCACGAAGCTCTTTTTTTCTGTTCCTCTAGCTCTGAGTTACGCTGAGACTGTTGTGTAGCTAGCGCTAAACCAAATTCTCTATGGCAGCAGATCATGCCTTTCACATTGTTCTTGCGAATACATGCTCCTAGTACCTTTTTACACTCATCTACAGACCAAATCTTGTCTGGATGGATCTCATATTTCTGAGTGAGTTCTTGTCTAACTTTCTCAGTGACTATTAGGTTCATTTGCACTCCTAACTGTGATTTGAATTCACTATCTGACCACAAAGGAGTCGCAAGACCACCTTTATCAGTTGTGGGGATCAGTCTAGCATTCTTTCTAAACATTTTGTGAGTTCCTTGGTTACCACACAATCAAAACACTAAAACTTCTCTGATCAGCAGAGGGAACACTTGTTAATACAGATCAACTATTGTCAACCTTCGTTGAACAGAGGACAACACAAATTATTAGCACTTTACACTAATTCTTCCCTGTCTGAACAAAGGATACCAATTTTTGCATGTAAAGTTAAATCTTCTCTGCCTAAACAGAGGATAAACAACCTTCCCTTATAAAGCAGAGGATAAAACTTCCCTAACTTTACAGAGGATAAACCAATATTAGCAAGTGATGCCAATCTTCCCTGCCTGAACAGAGGTTACCAATATTAGCACTTAATGCTAATCTTCCCTGCCTAAACAGAGGATAAACAACCTTCCCTTATAAAGCAGAGGATAAAACTTCCCTAACTTCACAGAGGATAAACCAATATTAGCACGTGATGCCAAACTTCCCTGCCTGAACAGAGGTTACCAATATTAGCACTTAATGCTAATCTTCCCTGCCTGAACAGAGGATAAACTTCATCTCTAAAAGAACATTTTTAGAGGATAACTTAGTTAACCAAACCCTACAGCTGTCTGTTAACTCTTCTCTGACGGCGCAGAGGATTACACATTTGTACTGGTCTTAATGGTTCTTTTGGATAGAGTATCACTCACCAACCCTTGGGTTAACAGGAAAATTCAGCCTGGATCTTCTTTTGGATCAGATCTTTGTTGTGCTTGAAGTTTCAATCTGGATTGAGGTGAGAAGCTCTATCCGGGTCACGGCACCAAAACTGTTGGAAATCTCAGAAACATAGACCAGGAGACTTTGGGATCTCTTGAAGCAGAAGTTACTCTTTATTGAGAAACACGCTGTGCATCGCTGTGGTCATCCAAAATCTAACTAAGGCAGTGACTTGGTAGTTCATATACATTCAAGGGGGAGGGATACATAGAGTAGAGGTGTGGACAATCTAAACAAAGGATGCAAATGCAGTACAGGAATCAGATCATTGCCTACATTTCCCAGCCATGATCTAATCAGCATAACTGTGTAATTCAAATGCATAGGTGCTAATCCAATCAGTCTGGCAGTATCACCTATACCTTTACATTATCATAGAGACAAAAGCACAACTGTATCTTGAGCTGGTCATGCCACATGGCCAGGAAATGCATGAGACAAAAGGTTAGTGTCTCAGACACCTGGTCTGCCTGCCTTGACACAATATACATAAAGTTTTTAGTTCATATACTATTACATTGGAACCTAGATATAACATAGAACAAATTTGTAATTCCACAGTATCTAAGATAGATAGATAGCTCCTTTGACTGCTAACATGGTCACGTCGAGCTAGGCGGGCGTGGTTTCAGCAACCAGTCATATCAGCTCAAACCACCTCCCCGCCTCTTTGCCCATTTTCAGTTATCCGGGAGTGACGTGCGATGACGAGCAGCTAAGATGGCAGCGGCCTCATTTTCGCTTCAAAACTGCTGTTCAGAACTCTATGGGTGACATCACGGACACTACGTCCATATTTTTTTTACAGTCTATGGTCCGAATCCAATGTTAGCTTCACTTCCTGTCTCATGAGATGCCTTCCTCAGATCGATTTTTGAAGGAAGCATAGATGTATCCTTAGCTGCCTTTGATATCCCACAATCCTGTGCTTTCCATTCTGTGACAGTTGAGCTAGAAAAATAAAGATGGCATCCGAAAGTTGCGTTTGCTGCTCAGTTTGTGTATAAATGTACGATTTTGACCAGCATATTTCAATGTTGATATCATTTCTATCGAGAAATTACTACTGTAATAATTAAATATTTGTTTAGTTCTCACCAAAGCTCGCGCTTTATTGCTGTAGATCATTAAACTGTTAGGCTGCCTCAGAAGTCTGTCCGAAATCAATTTCGTGAGGTACCTTCATGCACAAACGCTGCCGTACAAGTCATTCTCTTATAAGACAGCGAGGCAGCAAGACAGCTACCTAGGTTTTCGGATGCAGCCATAGATTTCTATAGACCTTAAGTAGCCCCGCCCCTTTTCAGCACTGACTTCCGGATTGTATTTCCACAGCGATCTTACGTATTTATGAATGAACTGTTAATTTTAAAATCTTCCTGGTCTACTGACATTGTTAAGACATCTGCTTTAAACATACAATGCTCATGATAACTTTTGTTAACTCTACAACAAGTAAATCCACTTCACCAGCTAGTTTGACAGCGATGCCATAGAAATATACAGGGCTACCGCAAAATCGGAAATTCAAAGACAATAACATAAAGATGGCGGCGCACTTGTTTCTCTGGGAAATAAGGTCTATAGTAAATTCTGTCCTTGCCCATGTTTCATTGCGCTGTCATGAAAGCGCAACACAACGCTCTCTCACTCTCACTCTCACTCTCTCACTATCGCTATAGCGCGTTACTTAAAGTTCACTGGCTTTCATAGACAAGTTTTCATGTCATATTTTTATTTTTAACATTCAACATATTTGTCTAGTCATGGTGATATCACTACATCTCTTTCAAAACAAACACGCCCCAGAGTTTTATGACAGATGTTGCCATATACTAAAATCATTATCTTTCATGACAGCCTAACCTTATGAAAAATAATGCTACACACACATTTCTAAAATAGAAAAGTATTTATGTATGCACAGCTTTTAAAACGTAAAATACATTTGAATCCATTACACTGTATTTATATTATAAATATAGTTGTCTATTTTATATTTTACTATTATACAGATATCTTTGAGCCCCTAAACCAACCATACCTAACCATTTCTCAGTAATATAAGAAAGTAATAAGAAAATATGTACAATGACATTTATTAGTATTTTAGTATACTATTGTATGGATATTTTTAAGCTCTCAGAGTATTTCTTGACAATCAAAAAAACATGTACAGGAACATGTACTGTCACAATAATGTATTTAAAAATAGAGAAAACAATTCATGTGCATTATTTCCAGTGCTGTTACACCAAAGGATTAATTTATTTGTGTGAGTTACAAAATGAATCTAACATCTCTAACATGTCACACTGTACATCTCATTCAAACATGCCTCAACTCAAATCTGGAGTGCCAGTCCACAAATCACACACAAGAGAGAGTTCGCACTTCAAGGGCTCTGTAGGTCACAGGGATGCTCACTTCCACATGGAATACGCCCCATGACATTTCACATCACTGCAAACTTGTGTCATGACTCATAAGGTGCTTGAGGCACCAGTTTATTATTGATTTGCCTGCACTGATCAGAGAACAAAAGAACTGAAATTGGATGAGAACAAAACTTAGTCTTTATTCAACTCAATTCAGTTTGTTTTCTGTAGAGCTGTTTTATAGCTGAATTGAAATGTTACATAATAAATTAACTTTACACAGTCATTGAACTGAACTGAATTATTATCTTGCTACAGCTGCTTTACATCAAAATTTTAGGCTATTCAATAAAGTTTGCATCATAATTCTGTTACTTCCCTGTTTCAAATTGTGAAGCTGCTTTGAAACCATTTCGGTAACACTTTACTTGAAGGGGTGTGCATAAGACTGACATGACACCTTCATAATCATGACATGACACGTGTCATGAATATGAAGGAGGTTTTATGAATGTTTATGACAACTGTCATTAAATGTCATTCGCTCAATTATGTCATTTTTAATGCAAAGATGACATTGTTTGAGATGTCTTTGTTACGACAACTTGACATAAACCAACATCATAACCTGTCAGTGTCTTTGTCATGACAACGTGACATTAGCAAAACATCATAACCTGTCATAAACATGACATAGCAGATTAATTATCAAACTTAAAAAAAATACTTAGCTTTATGGGTTAACATTACATAACATTATTTTGGTAACACTTCAGTATAGGGAACACATATATAAATGACTAACTATGACTTTTCCCTCAATAAACTCTTAATTTATTGCTTATTATAGTTAATTGTTAAGTTTAGGTATTGGGTAGGATTAAGAATGTAGAATAAGGTAATGCAGAATAAGGCATTAATATGTGCTTTATAAGTACTAATAAACAGCCAATATTTTAGCCATATGAATGCTAATAGTAATAAGCAACTAGTTAAAAGACCCTAAAATAAAGTGTTACCATTATTTTATAACAGTGTCATCTTTTTTTACGAAATTTGAAATTGTCTATTATCTGACCTTCTGTTGGAGGAAACTTAAAAAAACAAAAAACAAAAACAAAAAAAGCATGAAATGAAAAATAGTCATGACGCTGTTATAAAATTATTTGTCAGAGTATTGTCACTTAATGACATTTTAATGACAAGTTCAATTTGTACCACTGTACTTGAGCTCAAGATACATATTTATGACACTATTATAATGGCCTTATGTCAAAACCAACTACATGACAGTTTAATGCAATGTTAACCGATAAAGCTAAATGATGTCAAGTTGTCATGACAAAGACACTGACAGGTTACGATGTATTGGTTTATGTCAAGTTGTCATAACTCAGACATCTCAAACAATGTCATCTTTGCATTAAAAATGAAATAATTGAGCGAATGACACTTAATGACAGTTGTCATAAACATTCATAAAACCTCCTTCATATTCATGACGTGTCATGTCATGATTATGAAGGTGTCATGTTAGTCTTATGCACACCCCTTCAAGTAAAGTGTTACCACAATTTCTACTGTATAAAGTGCTATACAAATAAAGGTGACTTGACCAGATTTGAATGTGACTGCGGCATGGGACTGCGGCATTATATTACGGACCTTTTCCTCACTTGCAGTGTTATTATATGGTGTCTGAAGACTACCTTTATGATAAGTGCATTAAAAAACAATAAAATAAATAATTAATGATGACAGAGTGTGAATTTCTATTTAACAATTTAAAGTTCAGAGTTGGGTAAATTCATAGAATCCCCCTTAAAATGAATTGAATACAGCACCAGAATTAACAGCAAGCAGAATTAAATTGTTATAATGCCCACCAAGTGATGCCCTGAATGTTTAGAATTAAATAAGCTTATACTATGATTGTAAAAGGATGTGTAAACTTGTCGTGATGCCAAGGGCTATCAGAATACAGTAATGATACTGATTGCATTGTAATGAAGAAATGACAAGGAAACAGTTGCTAACACCATGAACCCTAACATAGAGTTTTCTTATACAATACCGTTCAAAAATGTAGATGACACTCGATTCTGTTTTTATTTTTTCCTTAGTATTATTACAAACAATATTAATCCAGGAGCGTGTCCAACTTGGCTAGATCACATAATCCCCCTCCATCCATGTAAAGTTATTGGCAAAACTGGTAGTGAGAGTATGTGTGAGTCTGAACTCTTGTTTGGCAGTGAAATGAGTGTAGAGTCACCTTGATACCTGCTGCTTTACTGACTGAATCCTGTGTCTGACCCCTGTCACTAAAACCTGCCAACACTGCTCAACAAACACACTGGAGTTACAGACTCAAAGTTCATTCATGAAGGACACATGCACAAAATAAAACTATCTATCTATCTATCTATCTATCTATCTATCTATCTATCTATCTATCTATCTATCTATCTATCTATCTATCTATCTATCTATCTATCTATCCATCCATCCATCCATCCATCCATCCATCCATCCATCCATCCATCCATCCATCCATCCATCCATCCATCCATCCATCCATCCATCCATCCATCCATCCATCCATCCATCCATCCATCCATCCATCCATCCATCCATCCATCCATCCATCCCAACACACTTGTATGAATAACCAAATCAAGTTGAAAAGCATATAGTTTCTGTTATTGTCTATTCATATGCAACACCAGGCAGACAGTATTGGCTTTGGATCCTGTTAGCTGGATTATGTGGACATTTGTGCCACCAGCCTTCAACATGCTCATTAGTTTGGTGTTTCTCTGGAGACAGGTGATTTTCTTAGAGCTGGAGCCAGCACCTGTGCCAGGCACCTTTTAACACACAACCAGACCTCACAATTCAAGGACAATTTAACATTTCCCTGCAAGCTCAGCCACAACTGCCTCCAACACATCCAGCACAAAACTTTGATAGCATTATATGTCAAATAGGCAATGTGTCGATTAATAGTTTTGAAATGCTTTTCAAAAGTGCCTGAACCAGTTCATTACAGAATATGAGTGAGTTGAGCAATTCACTGCTGGAAGATTACATGAATAATACTGCTAAAAGTATACTTAAAAGTAAGAAGTGTAATGTAAAAAGTGAAAAGAGGGTAATCAATGTGGCTCTGGGCATGTCAGCTTCTGACAATGGTGTGAGTATGAGCGAAACTACAGGTTTGCAGGGCAAAGCAGCGATCACGCTAGACTTTGTTAAAAAAAATTTTTTGGACACCATAACGGACAAGATATGCCACACTTGAGTGCATAATAAATATTAAATCATGAATGTATATAAATGAAAGTTACTCTACTTTCCCACAACACACTGTAAAAAAATGAAAGTTGAGAAAACTTTAAGCGTCTCTTAATTGGACTAACGTTTTAATCCTTTGGGGTCAGATTGACCCCAAACATTTACAGAGCGATTGCATAAGGAAATATACATTTTTTTTTATATTATAAAGTATATATAATTTTTTTATTTACTTCTCAACTATGCATTTATGCTGTGTTTTTGTGGATATTTTGTAGTTTTTTACCTATTTACTGCACAATTAAAAATTTGAAAATTTGATTTTTAATAAAAAAATCACTTTAATGATGAACTTAATTAAATCTAAATTGTATTTGGACATTGCTCTATGTGTTAGGGATATATACTACAATCTACAGGTTTGTGGAAAAACTTTAGGAATTATAGTTAAAGAAAGAATGTGCAATGACCACATATATCCAATAGAGGTCAATAGGGACTCATTTCATTTTCACTTCTCACACTTCGTGTTTATGGTCTAGGACCAGACCTTTACTGAAATGTAGAAATATTCAGATTTATGCCAGTTTTGTTGATTTTATTTGCCAATTTCTACAAAAATGCCCTCTGTTGCAGTCACGTGTGTGTGTGTGTGTGTGTGTGTGTGTGTGTGTGTGTGTGTGTGTGTGTGTGTGTATGAAATAGAACGTTCGTTCCACTTTGTGTTTATGATCAAGGACCAGACCATTATTTACATGTAAATAGAACATAAAGTCACTCTTCACCTCAGGCAGCTATTCCTTCAGGCGCTTATACTTCAATCAGTGCGAGACATGCAACTAAGCAAATGCTGAACGCAGTTGGACATAGTGGTGTATTAGAGGTAAAAAATGATAAATACTGTTCAGTTTCTCGCACAAACCGATCGTTTCGTGTCTTAGGACATCAATGTGTCGTCATGAGCCGCATGGTTTAATTTGGATTTGTCTAAGCAAGTTTTTTTGACTCTTATTGATAGAGTTCCCATTCACATGCATTATTCGGCTGACAGACTGCAATGGTTGGAGTTAAAAATCATCATTTGTGTTCTACTGAAGAAACAAAGTCACCTACATCTTGGATGCGCTGGGGGTAAGCAGATAAACATCAAATTTTCATTTTTGGGTGAACTATCCCTTTAATTCTGTGATAGTGTAACCTGGGCCGTACTCACCACTGAGGTCCCCAAAGTCCGGACCTCTGTAATTTTTCCAAGTGTATATAATGAAAATTGTGAAATAATAGTCTAATATACTTTGGTGCTGCAAGGGATATTGCACATTGCCACGATAACCAAGCTTCTCATCTAAGCTGCTTCAGTGGACTAACACCGCTTGTCAACATGTTTAAAACAACCAGTCAAATCAAAGTAGGCAGGCTTTATGTTCACAGAAGTGGTGAACACGAAGAAAGCTAAATATTTGCCTTTGTCCTTTTAAAAATTAAGGGGATTTCCCACAGCGCTAAAACAACTTCTTTGTTCTGACTCATAAAGAGGGTCTTTACCACCATCTAATGGCATAATAATGTAGTCTAACTTTTAGTGATACTATTGACAGACCCTTTCCCAATACCAAATACGGCATATTATTTATATAAAATAATATTGAACAATAATATTTAAAATAACAACAAATAGCTATTATAAAAGACAAACACAAGCAAACAATAAACACAATCAAATAAATGACAAAATACAAGCAAACAATTCAGTCAGACATACAAAAGTAGCGCTATAGTACAGGATTTAAAGGTGCCCTAGAACCAGTTTTTACAAGATGTAATATAAGTCTAAGGTGTCCCCTGAATGTGTCTGTGAAGTTTCAGCTCAAAATACCCCATAGATTTTTTTTTTAATTAATTTTTTTAACTGCCTACTTTGGGGCATCATTAACTATGCATCGATTCAGCACGCGGTCCCTTTAAATCGCGCACTCCCTGCCCCCCTGAGCTCTCGACGATAATACAGTGCATTTACAAAGTTCACACAGCTAATATAACCCTCAAATGGATCTTTACAAGATGTTCGTCATGCATACTTCATTCATGCGTCGGATCATGTGAGTATAGTATTTATTTAGATGTTTACATTTGATTCTGAATGAGTTTGAGGTTGTGCTCCGTGGCTAATGGGCTAACGTTACATACTGTTGGGGAGATTTATAAAGAATGAAGTTGTGTTTGTGCATTATACAGACTGCAAGTGTTTAAAAATGAAAATAGCAACGGCTCTCTTGTCTCCGTGAATACAGTAAGAAACAATGGTAACTTTAACCACATTTAACAGTACATTAGCAACATGCTAACGAAACATTTATAAAGACAATTCACAAATATCACTAAAAATATCATGTAATCATGGATCATGTCAGTTATTATCCCTCCATCTGCCATTTTTTGCTATTGTTCTTGCTTGCTTACCTAGTCTGATGATTCAGCTGTGCACAGATCCAGACGTTGTCTAATGCCTTGAACATGAGCTGGCATATGCAAATATTGGGGGCCTACATATTAATGATCCCGACTGTTACTTAATATGTTGAGATTTGCCTGTTTTTTGGAGGTCTTTTAAACAAATGAGATTTACATAAGAAGGAGGAAGCAATGGAGTTTGAAACTGAATGTATGTCTTTTCCATGTACTGAACTCTTGTTATTCAACTATGCCAAGGTAAATTCATTTTTTTTTCACAAGATGTAATATAAGTCTAAGGTGTCCCCTGAAAGTGTCTGTGAAGTTTTAGCTCAAAATACCCCATAGATTTTTTTTTTTATTCATTTTTTTAACTGCCTATTTTGGGGCATCATTATAAATGCTCCGATTCAGGATGCTTCTCTTTTAAATGCTCACGCTCCATGCCCCCAAACTCACGACTCTATAATACATTGCATAAACAAAGTTCACACAGCTAATATAACCCTCAAAATGGATCTTTACAAAGTGTTCGTCATGCATGCTGCATGCATGCATCAGATCATGTGAGTATAGTATTTATTTGGATGTTTACATTTGATTCTGAATGAGTTTGATAGTGCTCCGTGGCTAAAGCTAACATTACACACTGCAGTGTTTAAAAATGAAAATAATGATGGCTCATCTCCGTGAAGACATTACAGTAAGAAACGATGGTAACAGTACATTAGCAACATGCTAATGAAACATTTAGAAAGACAATTTACAAATATCACTAAAAATATCATGTTATCATGGATCATGTCAGTTATTATTGCTCCATCTGCCATATTTCACTGTTGTTCTTGCTTGCTTACCTGCATAACATCTGATGATTCATCTCTGTGCACGGATCCAGATGTTAATAGCTACTGCCTGCCCTTGTCTAATGCCTTGAACATGGGCTGGCATATGCAAATATTGGCGGCGTACATATTAATGATCCCGACTGTTGCGTCACAGTCGGTGTTATGTTGAGATTCGCCTGTTCTTCTGAGGTCTTTTAAACAAATGAGATTTACATAAGAAGGAGGAAACAATGGTGTTTGAGACTCACTGTATGTCATTCCCATGTACTGAACTCTTGTTATTCAAATATTCCAAGGTAAATTCAATTTTCAATTCTATGGCACCTTTAACTCTCTGGGGTCTGAGGGTATTTTGGGGCCCTGGAGAAGTTTTGACATGCCCTGATATTTGTGCTTTTTTCAGTTGCTTATAAACATATGAATTGCAAAAGTGCCATTACACTGCATTCAGGACGAACTAGGCTACCATAATATGTGAGCAACATGCATGTACATGTTTGTATTTTTGAGAGAATAACGTTTATGCATGGTCATTGAAAAAACAAAAAATTTAAGTCCCTGAAATAAGGCCACAAAACACATAATAAATATGTGTCCACAATACTTTGGAGTATTGGAGGTTAAAGCCTAGATTTTTTGCTTCAAAATCATCCTGCCAACTCATTCACATAAAACAATAGATTGATTTAAATTTTGTAAGACACTTATTTAGAAAGACATTATGCATGGAGGTGTGAATAATCCTGAATAATGCTGTGATTCACACCTGAGAAGATAATGACTTTATTTTGTAATCATACATAACTCCGTGCGAGCTTTGTAGTTCCATCAATTGTATAATTGGTTTGTCACACTTAATATGTGTTCATAATGCCTATATTATATATTTTAATAATAACAGGATTGTATATATATATATATATATATATATATATATATATATATATATATATATATATATATATATATATATATATATATATATGTATATTACATTATTAATATAATTTCATTTAATTTTAAAATTCATTCATCCCTTATTTTTCAATCCCAATGTCGACAGGTATGGTTATGTGTAGTAAACAAAACCACACATCTGAGCCATTAATTCACACAGAGACACACAGAACATACAGGATTCATATTTAAATGGCATTTTTGCAGTTTAATATTCAGACACTAGTCATTATCGTGATTAGAATAAAGGATTTAAGAATACATAATTTACCATTCACAATCCTCGGCTTGATCCTCAAAATGAAAACGAAACCAGTCGCACTCTTCCTCTGAGGTAAATTCTTCAGAGGAAGATTCCCAGAATCTATATCTTGTAAATATGGGCTTTGGAAATGGCTAACTGACTTTGAGCTTTGGCTACAGTAGGTAGTGCCAGTGAGAACAACAACCATGCATGTCATTTCTGCAGGCTGCATCTTACTCTGTGAGATAAACAGTCACTCTTGTCATTAATAGCCATAAAATAAGTAAGTAGTTAAGGATTGCAGAAATGAGTACACCCTAGATTTAATTCAACAAATGTACAATATTCTAGCACTTAGTATGCCCTCCATCATTTTGAATATACTGCTCTGACTCTTCTTGGCACGGAGTGTACAAGTTCATGACAAATTGTCACATCTGTCCTGTTTAACTCCTGGATGATGAGCTCCTTAAATGCCCTGATCTTTAATGAGGAGTGTTGCTCAACTTGTCTCTACAGAATCCCCCACAGGTGCTCAAGAGTGTTAAGATGTTCAATGTTCAAAGATTGAATGCAATACATGTCCACAGAAGGTTTTTCTCCTCAGGAGAATGCATATCCTCATTGTCATGTTGAAAAAATGCCCAACAATGCAGGGAATGAGGAAAGGGTAACATCTTCTGTTTCAAGTTTGTGTATTAAATTACACAGTGGTGTGGGAATTCGTGACAGTATTGATATAGCACAACTCCCTCACACCTCTCATACATCTCATACAGCACTCATACATCCTTATATAAAAGCTTTACTACCACTGAACTTTACTGTGGGAACCAGGCACTTCTCACTGTACTCCTCCTCTAGCAACACCATAACATTTTGGATGCTGTTAGATCCAAAATTATTGATTTGGTCTCATGAGACCAGAGTATTGATTCCCAGAATCTATATCTTGTAAATATGGGCTTTGGAAATGGCTAACTGACTTTGTGCTTTGGCTACAGTAGGTAGTGCCAGTGAGAACAACAACCATGCATGTCATTTCTGCAGGCTGCATCTTACTCTGTGAGATAAACAGTCACTCTTTTCATAGCTTTTGCTGGCTCTAAGACACTCACTTGGTATTTCTCCTGCTCTTTGTTTTGCTCTGGAACAAGTACTAGATTAATAAGACCAAAGATTGCCTGTTTGATATACCCCAAATTAATTCTATCTCGTTTAACCACTATATACATAAGATGAGGTGACCATACGTCCTCTTTCCCGGACATGTCCTCTTTTTGGACCTAAAAAAAAATGCATCCGGCCGGGATTTCTAAATCACCCAAAATGTCTGGAATTCAGGTTTTGATTTCTACAGTCATTATTCCTTCTCATACTCAAATTTGGAATATCGCATAAAACATTTGCGAATAAAGCAGCATTTCCATCCAGTGAGCCGAAGAGAACAAAATTGTCACTTCCTGATAAACTGGCACTAAATATCACTAAGAAAAATGGAAGTTTCTGCAGTAGAAGCCACTGTATATAATTTTTTTTTATACAATAAATTATTTGCACCTCAGAGAGCACAGATGAAACACAATAAATGCTGTCATGTTGTCTTGCATTCAGATGCCTGGTGTTTGTGAATGCAATCCTGTGAGGCTCTTCTGGGATGAACCACTACTGAACCACTTCAATGACAGATGTTGCTCAGGCATTACAGAATAACAAAAACAGCATTTTAGATACTGTGCAACGAGATCAGTCGGGTGGTTGGTCCAGTTAGGCTGTCCCATCGCAAAGTCACGTCTTTTTTGATGCGCATCATGGAATTTATTCAGTAAAAGTGTTTCCGTCGTAGTTTATGTGCATGTTTTCGTGTCGCATAAAAATGTAGAAATGCAGAATTCACTCAGCATAAACTTCAAATGTATTTTGGTGACATTAGAATTGCAATTCAATTACACTATAAGAGTATGTTGAACGTACATTAATAATATACTGATAACAAACTTTTAGTGATTTTAAAACACATTGCAATGGCATTCCAAATAAACTTGATCTGCGCTAATGGCATCATTATTGTGAGCTGTCACACATGAGAATTTGTTTTACCTGTTGCACCACCATGTAGATATGGAACACGCAAAACTGGGGTAACTTTGTGTTCTCTCTATACTGTTACAAGTACAGCTATAAGCAAACAGATTTTCTATTAATGACAGCACAAATTATATTAAAAAGACTGCGAATCGCAGAGAAATGTCTCAATATAGGCACAGTAAGTGGTGCGTGAAAATAAACGTGAAACGGCCTATAGCTATATAACACGAAAGTGCATTAAACTTTAAGCTGTTGAAGAAATAAAAGACACAACATTAAATATCAAGAATGTTTTGCTTCCCCTTTATTTGACATGATCTGTTATTAACACAGCATGAAGCAATTGCATAAACCAGTGTTGGGAAAGTTACTTCAAAAAAGTAATTAATTACTAATTACATCATCAAGACACTTAAAAATGATTCCCCACCTCTTTTCACATCGTCTTCCAATCTTAAATTGGAATGGCCTGAAACAGTCCATGCCTGTACTGTAGAATGGGGGTTTGAGTAGTCTGAGTTGAGTTGGTGGTAGATCTGTCATTCTGGGAATAACTGGTTGGTTTTTCCATTTTTTACAGTCTTTGCACAGATGTTGCTGTTTACGTATAGCTTCCCAACCTCTCAGTATCCAAAAGTTTCTCCTCATCTCTCCGAAGACTCATTCAGGTCCCGGATGGCAGAGTTTACTGTCATAGTCTCCAATCAGCAACTTGGTAACCCAGTGATGTGGGTCAAGAACTACAGGGTGTATAACTGACAGCTCTAGTACTTCAGCTCAACGTAAACGACAACCAACTCTGATAAGCTGGCAAGAGTTGTCAAATTCTGGGGCAAGAGCAAGTAGCTGACTAGTGGAAGGTACAGATTTACTAGCTTTTAGCAGTTTGTACTCCTCTGGAAAACTATAAATTTGAGATTTCTGCAGGATATGCCATTCTGCAGTTTGGTAGTCTGCTGCTGATGATGGTCCTGTATCTTTTAGCCCCTGAACTGTGGCCTCTGCTAACTCGTTCCAGGTGCTGTGAGTGGTAGGGTCAGGAATGTCAGGCACAACAACTTCCCTCCTAAGACCACAGAAGACTGCCCTGCTCTGTTTTAATTTCTGGTGGTTGTATGGGAGGAGAGACTGGCCATACTGACTTGGACTCAAGCAGGAATGATGGTCCTTGGCTCCATCTGTTGGGCACTGATAGTTGAGAAAGAGTTTTACCTCGGGTGAGATCATCTGCTGGATTACTGCTGGAATCCACATATCGCCAGGTACATTCTGCAGTCAGCTCTTGAATTTTGGCTATCCTGGTTCCAACAAACACTTTGAATCGGTATGATTCAGATTTGAGCCAGGCCAGAATAGTGGTGGAATCTGTCCATAGTGTTACTGTATTGATCTTGAGGGAGAGCTCAGTATTCAAGAGTTTGGCTAATTGGGCACCATTCAGGGCAGCACACAGCTCTAGTCAGGGACTGGTTAGACGTCGTTTTGGGGCAAACTTGGACCTTACTATTACAAAGGCTAATTGAATATGACCACTGTCATCCTCAGTACATAGGTAGGCAACAGATCCATAAGCTTGCTCAGAAGCGTCGCAAAAGATGTGAATCTGTTGTTGTGAAACGTCTGAGGATGTGGCACAGCGGGGTAGTGAAATACTGGCTAACGTAGGCAGTTCTGCCTCCCATTCCCTCCAGGATATCAAAAGGTCATCAGGTAGAAAGGTCATCCCAGTCTCGTTGCTTGTCCCATAATCTCTGAAATAAAATCTTGGCTCAGGTGGTGAATGGGAGTATGAAGCCTAAGGGGTCATACTGGGTTGCAAGTACCTTGTAAATGTGTAGAAGGGTACATGGTCCAGGCTTAACATGACGGGTATTATACACAAGGAGGTCTGATTTGCAGTGCCACCTTAAACCTGGTGCGGATTCTTGCACGTCGGTACGATCTTGAGATAGCCACATTTCGGTACTGCTGGATCTCGCTTCTGTTGGTAAGTGGTCCACCACACTGGGGTCATTACTCGCCCACTGGCGAAATTCGAACCCACCTCTGGCAAAGAGGGTGCAGAGTCTGTCTACAAGCTGCCTTGCCTCTTGAGGGGATGTTAGGCTTTTCAAACAATTGTCCACATAGAAATTCCTTTCAACAGTGGTTCTGATGTTGTCATCAGGAGTGCTATGATCCATAACATGTCTTTGGACAGCATAAATGGCACAACACGGGCTACAAGTAGTGCTGAAATGTAGCACTTGCCACTCATAGATGTCTGGTTTAGATCTGTCCAAGTCTCGCCATATAAAGCGAAGAAGATGCCTATCATCGGGGAGGAGACAAACCTGATGGAACATCCCTTTAATATCACCGCTTATTGCGACTGGATATTCACGAAAGTGCAGGAATACACCTAACAAATAGGGGTCCAAGGCTGGTCCTGTCAGCAGATAGTTATTCAGGTTATGGCTTTCAAAGTCAAATGAACAGTTAAAAACCACACAGTTCTTACCATTGTGCTGCACAATGTGGTGAGGGATGAACCATGATTCACTTTGTGCATTAACTGATTCAGGTGGGAGTTTGACAACATAGTCTGAGGCCTCTAATTTCTTCATCCCCTGTTGGTAGGCGGCTGCTTTACTGAGGTCTTTCTCCAGGCGTTTCTCTGTGTTCCTAAGGTTAAGAAGCACTGCCTCCATGGGAGCATGAAGTACGGGCATACAGTGGGTACGGAAAGTATTCAGACCCCCCTAAATTTTTCACTCTTTATTATATTGCAGCCATTTGCTAAAATCATTTAAGTTCATTTTTTTTCCTCATTAATGTACACACAGCACCCCATATTGACAGAAAAACACAGAATTGTTGACATTTTTGCAGATTTATTAAAAAAGAAAAACTGAAATATCACATGGTCCTATGTATTCAGACCCTTTGCTCAGTATTTAGTAGAAGCACCCTTTTGATCTAATACAGCCATGAGTCTTTTTGGGAAAGATGCAACAAGTTTTTCACACCTGGATTTGGGGATCCTCTGCCATTCCTCCTTGCAAATCCTCTCCAGTTCTGTCAGGTTGGATGGTAAACGTTTGTGGACAGCCATTTTTAGGTCTCTCAATTGTGTTTAAGTCAGGGCTCTGGCTGGGCCATTCAAGAACAGTCACAGAGTTGTTGTGAAGCCACTCCTTCATTATTTTAGCTGTGTGCTTAGGGTCATTGTCTTGTTGGAAAGTAAACCTTTGGCCCAGTCTGAGGTCCTGAGCACTCTGGAGAAGGTTTTCCTCCAGGATATCCCTGTACTTGGCCGCATTCATCATTCCCTCGATTACAACCAGTCGTCCTGTCCCTGCAGCTGAAAACACCCCCACAGCATGATGCTGCCACCACCATGCTTCACTGTTGGGACTGTATTGGACAGGAGATGAGCAGTGCCTGGTTTTCTCCATACATACCGCTTAGAATTAAGGCCAAAAAGTTCCATCTTGGTCTCATCAGACCAGAGAATCTTATTTCTCACCATCTTGGCAAACTACATGTGGGCTTTCATGTGTCTTGCACTGAGGAGAGGCTTCCATCGGGCCACTCTGCCAATAAGCCCCGAATGGTGGAGGGCTGCAGTGATGGTTGACTTTCTACAACTTTCTCCCATCTCCTGACTGCATCTCTGGAGCTCAGCCACAGTGATCTTTGGGTTCTTCTTTACCTCTCTCACCAAGGCTCTTCTCCCCCGAAAGCTCAGTTTGGCCGGATGGCCAGCTCTAGGAAGGGTTCTGGTCGTCCCAAACGTCTTCCATTTAAGGATTATGGAGGCCACTGTGCTCTTAGAAACCTTAAGTGCAGCAGAAATTTTTTTGTAACCTTGGCCAGATCTGTGCCTTGCCACAATTCTGTCTCTGAGCTCTTCAGGCAGTTCCTTTGACCTCATGATTCTCATTTGCTCTGACATGCACTGTGAGCTGTAAGGTCTTATGTAGACAGGTGTGTGGCTTTCCTAATCAAGTCCAATCAGTATAATCAAAAACAGCTGGACTCAAATGAAGGTGTAGAACCATCTCAAGGATGATCAGAAGAAATGGACAGGACCTGAGTTAAATATATGAGTGTCATAGCAAAGGGTCTGAATACTTATGTGATAAGTGATATTTCAGTTTTTCTTTTTTAATAAATCTGCAAAAATGTCAACAATTCTGTGTTTTTCTGTCAATGTGGGGTGCTGTGTGTACATTAATGAGGGAAAAAATGAACTTAAATGATTTTAGCAAATGGCTGCAATATAACAAAGAGTGAAAAATTTAAGGAGGTCTGAATACTTTCCGTACCCACTGTATCTTTCTTATGCAGGAGTGGAGTGGCGTAGCGACTCACGCCATCGATCAGTACTCTGACAGTCTGTGACTGGAGCAAGTCAAGGGCTTCTTGGTCCTGTTTAGACCGAGTGACAGATTTCTCTGTTCTGTTGGGAATCACGTCTGCTTGCCAGAGTCTCTCAACATTTCGGAACAACTCTGTCATCGAGGGATTAACAGTAATGTGCTGACACTGTTGAGATTTCACATTGTCTCCAAAGACTCTTGCTGGGCCTTGTAAAGACCAACCCAGTCTTGTCTTGACAGCTGCTGGACCTCCAGGTGGACAGAGGCAGACTGGTTCAATCGGAGTGATAAGGTGAGGATGATCTGCTCTGATCAGTAACAGGGCCTCTCAGATGTTGGTAACGTCACTGAAGGTCTGCAACAGGGTATGAATGTTCGGCTAAGCTCAGTAGTTCTGCAGTGAAGGCTCCCGTTATTTTGTAACTCCTGCCAGGCTGGGATGGATTTGAAATCTGAAAGGACACTGAGGTACCGCAAAGCTTAATGACATCTTGCCTTGTAGTTCTCAGAGCCAAGTCCTCTGCCTGGCCTGTAAGTCCCAACCTCCTGGCTGCAGATGGCAACAGCATAGTTCGTTCAGAACCATCATCAAGCACAGCGTAAGTATCTAGGCTCTGTCCCTTATGCTTCAGAATGACTCTGACCACTTTAAGAAGGACACTGCTGAATCCTTGTTGGTGGTCTAGGTATAGCATTTTGCTAGTTGAACTGACTAAACAAGTCCCTTCTTTCACTGGCTTAATGTTGACCTCATGGAGAATCTGGAGGTGCTTTCCATTACACAAATGGCAGAGTTTCTTGAGAGTACACTGAGTAGCTATATGGTTGCGCCCACACTTCCAGCATCTGTTGTTAGTCTTAATCCAGTCGATCATTTGGTCTTTAGTTAGGTACTGGAATGTGGCACACTGACTCAGGTAATGCTCTTTACTGTTGCAGTATGGACAGAAAGCGTAGCCTTTGCCTTGACTCTTGGTTGACACTGGTGGAATTGGGGGAGATGGTTCATTTGAGCCGTGAAGGATTGTAGTCTGTCTAACCATGGCTTTAGTCTCCTTCTGTTGATCCACCCGGGAACAGGCTCTATCTTTCCAGGGCTTATATCCACCAAAGCTCTCTGGATCTTGGCACCAGGAAATTAAGCCATTTAGCTAGATCAAGAAGCGTGTACACTGAGCCCGGTTCATAACTCATGTGTCTGCAGAAGGATGCTCTTTGTTCTGGAGGAAGCTTGGACAAAAGTCGAGCCACATGGGATCCACAATGCAATTCAATGTCTCCTTCAGTTCCTAATGTCTTTAGGAATCCTACTAGGGCTTGTATCTGAAGAGCAAAGCGTTCAAAGCCTACAGTGTTGCCAGGCTGAACATCTGATGCATCCATAATGGCAGCAATTTTGCTCAGGGCAAGCTGATGAGGTCGACCGAACCGTTCAGTGAGGGCTGCCATGGTATCTGAGTAGGGAGTGGATGAATTTAAAAAGGAATCAGCAATAAGGCGAGCATCTGTTAACTTTAGGTGATCCACCAAAACCTGGTACTTGAATAACTCTGTAGCTTTATCAGGTAGTAAGTTATTCAAGGCAAGTCTGAGATGGGCAAATTCACCAGGGTCTCGACGTGTGAAATCTGGAATGGTTGGCTGTGGACCTCTATAAATTATCTCCTGTCTTGTAGTGTTAGTGTGGATCCCTGGAAAGTTAGCTGGTGCTGCATGTGGCTGACTGGAGTAAGGGGTAGGAGGTGTGGAGATAATAGAAGCTCTCCTTCCTGTTGTTGGCTGCCTTATGTCCTGAGTAACTCTATGAGTGTCAACAGTGCCTGAGGAAATCTGAACAGCCACATTATCTGGAATAAAGGCATTTGAGTAAGGCCGCACTGAAGGAGCATGCTGTGCATAGTTGACTGTAGCTGCATAAGGATCTGTATTCTTAGGTGTAAGAATACAGATCCTGTTCTAAAGGCGGCGCAGTGCAGGAACTGGAAAGGCTCTAGGAGCTGGTTTAGGCACTGAAGAGTCTGACTGTCTGCTTGCAACTCTAGGCAAAGGAACTGGAGGGGTTAATACTTGAGACTGTGGCTTAGGCGTAGGAGTTGACCTTTGACTTTGTGACTGGTTAATCAGCTTCTCCTGCATGCTTTTCTGTATCTCTATAAGTTGGCTGATCTCTTCCCTCATGGATAACTGAGCAGCACGGAGGCGTCTATTCTCTTGTTCCAGATCATGCACTGTGCTTTGAATATCAGGAGGTAAAGAACGTCCATACCGTTGAGGGCTGTGTTCATCTCTCGCACTCCAATTATCCGTGGTTAGGTACCAGGGCTCTAAAGCCAAGCGTAGTGATTCTAAAGGATCAGGTGATCCAACAGCCCCTTCTCTTTGATCATGATAAATACTAGATGCATGTGGATGGGCCATAGGAATATCTCTGTCCTCATCATCCTGTTGAAAGTCATCTGACCCATGTGGTTGTGGTGTTGACCGAGGCAGGAGGACATTAGCTCTAGGCAGCCCAGCATACTGCAACTCGAAATCTTGTAAGTAGGTTGGTTGACGAAATATACATCTAGGGCGTGCTCCTTGAACTTGATACTCTGCATTCTGATCCTCTGACATCATTAGTCCATTGTAAACACAATATCCGGCTCGAAGGACTAAAAGTATTTATGGAGAATTGAGTAAGAACTGTATTTGTGCTGGAGGAGGTGGATTTGTATCCGCACTGGTGTGTTGGCAAGAACACATAAGACTCAGTTGAACCAGAGTTCAAGCAGTAACAGGAAGTGGTAACAGTGAGTGGTCTAAAAATATCAAAGAATAACAATGAATATTAGATATACTGCTAAATCAATAACATTCACATAGGCAATAATACAGGTTATATTATTAAAGTTGTCGCAGTACTTAATCTGTCCACAAGAGCTCACACATGGAAATATGAAAGACTCCATTTTAACATTTCATTACAGGCAGTAACGGCAGATAAAGAAACTAAACATAACATAATATGTATACAAATATGAGCAAATAACAATATAAATCACAATACAGAGATATTACTCACCCTGAGTGCCATTATACTCAGGCATTAGTTATATATAACATAACAAGTGAACTTTGGCGCTTAGGCGCTAACGTGCTCGTGGTAAATCAATAAAGTACACAAATCTGCCTTCAAACTCATTGAAAAGATCACAGGATAATAGGCAACAAACAACTTACATTCTGATCATTAACTCGCTCACATAAGTTAACTACTCAAGGAAAAGGAGATATATATTCTGCATCGGATCATTCACAGTTTGTCTCTTGCTGACTGCAAGGCACTGACTGATGTCATTCAGTAAACAGCATGCTGATTGGATGAATACTTCTTAACAAGTACATTATAAGTAACTGTAATTAAATTACCTAAAAATAAACAGTAATCCCTTACTTTACTTTTTCAGTGGATAAGTAATTTAATTACAGTAACGCGTTGTTTTAGCATTGTTTTAGTAACGCGTTACACCCAACACTGGCATAAACCGACATAACTTTAATTTTATTCTTGTGCACACACTAAAATCACAGACAGTTCTGTTCATTGGAGGAAAAATGTGAATGTGCAGAACTGCTTGTGTTTCCATGTGTGTGGATGGAATAACACCATATGTAACTCTCAATGCACCACAACTGCTCCTGATGTAAAACGCAATAGAGACAGCGATCCAACAATCCAACTCTCTCCATTGACTTTGTATTGCATGATTCTGCCTCCTTGTCATTTCTGACTTATAAAAAAACAGAACAGTGTCTAAAAGCTGCTATGTGAAAGGCCATAAAAAAGCCATAACTAAGTTTTTATAAGCTGTCGACCCAAATAAATTAGCGTTTAAAGGTGCTAAAGAGGATCTTTTCGTCGACTGAGAAACCAAAGGCTGTTAGTGAGTTTTTGAAATGAGCGCATGCGTAAGAACAACCCCCCTCCTTCACAGCTCATTTCCAGGGAACGCCTCCCAAAACTCGTGCACGAGTATTGGAACACGAGTGTTTACCACCGGCATTCGCTGTGTCGTGTTAGTGGATTCATTATGTCAGACTCACCGCAGGTAACTCATAATCTGCAGTTGTTACTCCTGTCTCCTGACAAAAACATTGCATGTGGCGCCTGTAGAGTGTGGAAAGTTACTGGAGCGCGCAGCCACATGTCTCGCACAAGGAACATCATGGCAGTGATTGACAAACCAGAGGGCCAATCCGCGCACGTCTTTCACAAGAAACATAATGGCAGTGATTGACAAGCCAGAGGGCCAATCTTTTACGCAATGATCGGTCTTAGTACACGATGTGACTACAGAAGAGTCAGGTTTTAAATAGGAAAAATATCGAAACTCTTTGGTCATTTTTGAGCAACATGCTAACGGTCTAATCAGATTTAATGAACTATGCTAAGCTATGCTAAAAGTGGTACCGCCAGACCCAAAGATCGGCTGAATAGATTCGAAAACGGTAAAACTGTTT
This sequence comes from Ancherythroculter nigrocauda, assembly GCA_036281575.1. Lineage (NCBI taxonomy): Eukaryota > Metazoa > Chordata > Actinopteri > Cypriniformes > Xenocyprididae > Ancherythroculter > Ancherythroculter nigrocauda. Next base: position 14,070,730 of record VTFQ01000023.1, on the reverse strand, counting down.
AACTCCAGGAGAGTTGGAAAATTAGCCTATTTTCAAAAAAAAAGTGGAGTGTTCCTTTAAAGGCTGGCTTTTATGTTTCGGTAGCTTATAAAAAATTAGTTCTGGGTTTTTTAGCTTGTTTGCTGTACAACCTGTCACACAGCAGCTTTTAGGCATTGTTCTGGTTTTATTTTGTTATAAGTCAGAAATGATAAGGAGGCAGCTTCACGCAATACAAAGTCAATGGAGAGGGTTGGATTGTTTCCCCCGGTGTGGGCATGGCCTAAATGTGCTCTGTCTCTATGAAATGATTTGGTGGTCTCGCATTACGCTGCGGATTTAAATATGACAATTGAGAGGCCGGCCGCAAGGAGACCTGTTCGGTTGTCCAGAAGCAAAGAAGAAGAGAGGGAGTGGCACTGTTCGCTGGTTTTTAACCTCTGGTCAAAGTCACACCTCTCAGTTGTTGACCGGACCAATGAAGATGTTGTAATTCCGGGTGGCAACACCCCTCCTGTCAGGGCTTTTACAACCCAGAAAGATTAACAAGCTGAGTTCTTGAATCATAACTATTAAAGATTCTTGTAATACTGATGTGTTGCACAGGTATGGACATACCGCATACACAAGCATTTAAATCTTCCCGCTACGAACGTATAGACACTAAACATGGCATGATTGAAGTTACCTTAAATGTCATATAACTTAAAAATCATAAAACATGTAAATACAATGACTGCAATACAACACAGTAATAATAGATACCATTTCCTGGGAATATGCCTGTTCATTTATAGAATTAATGCAGTAACATCTTTGTTCTGTGTGGAAAATGCAGGGAATGCAGATTTCCTGTGTCTCTTCTCTGCTCTCAATGTGGAAGCACATTCCTCAGTGCAATAAACTTCTCAGGGGATGGGGACAGTCAAATCCCAGAGTGAGCTTAAAACTATTTGTGAACTAACACATAATTGTGTCTGATTTGTTTCAGTCATTACACTGTACACTCACTACTTTACATTGTAGCAAAGTGTCCTTTCTTCAGTGTTGTCACATGAAAATATATAGTAAAATATTTTCAAAAATGTGAGTGGTTTACTCACTTCTGTGAGATACTGTATATCTGCTTTGCAACCATGCAAAATTGTGAAAAGTGCTATAGAAATAAATTTGAATTGAATTATACAATAGCCTACCTGATATTCAAAGTGTGGGCAAATTATTGAAAAGGTAAAGGTCATAATTATAAAACTTACTTCATGATTATTTTTTTTGCAACTCAAAACACATTTCCTTTTATCTGGGCCAATACCATATTTATACTCAACAAGTAGAACTCAAATACAGTTCATTGAATTGTACATTTAATCATAACAGGTCAACATAGAATTCAATAATAATAAAAAAAAAAAAAATACTGAAGTAGTACTTAAATATTTAACGGTAACACTTTACTTGAAGGGGTGTGCATAAGACTGACATGACACCTTCATAATCTTGACATGACACATGTCATGAATATGAAGGAGGTTTTTATGAATGTTTATGACAACTGTCATTAAGTGTCATTCGCTCAATTATGTCATTTTTAATGCAAAGATGACATTGTTTGAGATGTCTTTGCTATGACAACTTGACATAAACCAACACATCATAACCTGTCAGTGTCTTTGTCATGACAACTTGACATAAGCAAAACATCATAACCTGTCATAAACATGACATAGCAGATTAATTATCAAACTTAAAAAAACTATTTAGCTTTATGGGTTAACATTACATTACATTATTTTGGTAACACTTCAGTATAGGGAACACATATATAAACAATTAACTATGACTTTTCCCTCAATAAACTCTTAATTTACTGCTTATTATAGTTAATTGTTAGGTTTAGGTATTGGGTAGGATTAAAAATGTAGAATATGGTCATGCAGAATAAGGCATTAATATGTGCTTTATAAGTACTAATAAATAGCCAATATTTTAGCCATATGAATGCTAATAGTAATAAGCAACTAGTTAAAAGACCCTAAAATAAAGTGTTGCCATTTTTTTATAACAGTATCATCTTTTTTACGAAATTTGAAATTGTCTATTATCTGACCTTCTGTTGGAGGAAACTTAAAAAAAAAAAAAAAAAAAAAACATGAAATGAAAAATAGTCATGACGCTGTTATAAAATTATTTGTCAGAGTATTGTCACTTAATGACATTTTAATGACAAGTTCAATTTGTACCACTGTTCTTGGTGTCATGGTGTCATGTCAGTCTTATGCACACCCCTTCAAGTAAAGTGTTACCTATTTAACTAATTAAATCATTTTATTTGCAAAATTGCTCATTGTTACAGCTGTAAGCAAAAGTTGGGTTTGAAAATTCTGCCTTTACAGCACCTATTAGCAAAAACAAACTAGATGTTTCAGTTCATACCTCAACTTTTCTTTGGTTTGCACAAAAAGAAAGTCTCATCTAAAAAATGATATAGCATCAATTTCATCATTCTCAGATTTGAAATACATGGTGAGACTTGTGTCTTTAGCTACAACGAGTTTCTAGACTCTAAATGTTTCCTTCTGACAAATGTGCCAAAATCTGCAACACAGATTCCCAATAGTGTGCATTCTAGTGAGTTTGGGTGTTTAGCAAACGTAAAGTTAACCGATTGTTGGTGAGTGTGATAGCATTGGCTTTATGGCAGGTTTGAAACATAGATCATTCATTGTGGTCTATATGTGTCAACTTCTGGTTCAACCAATGATAGAATGTTGGGGCAGGCCAATGGGGGTCAAGGTTTAGCTTCAGCAGTTACAGTGTTTTCAAGTCATGTCAGAAAGAATGTATTTATGAGTTAAAATGCACATGAACATCAGCCCAACTCATAATTGTGAGTTTTGGGAACTTTGGATTTTCTTAAGAGTTTCCAAGTTAGGTGCGTGTGACGGTGAGAAAACATGTCAGAGGCAATGGACCAAAATGTATTTAAAATAGTACATTTCATACTAACTATGACCCATTAATATATTTATTGTAATAAATATTCTAATTAAACTTTATTTGGAGTACTTCATTATTGCACAATGCATAGTTCTTAATATTAAGCCTAAAATGTGTTTAATATCATTATTAGTAAAGGATAGTATGATCACTGTATAATTTGAATGCAAGATATTTAAAGCGTACCTAAAGTATACTTGCAATAGTTCCACTTTAGCAAAATCAAATATACTTAAGTATATCTTTAGTTGGACCTCAACACAAAAAATACTTGTTACAATTTAGCAGACTTTAAGTATACCAATTTAGTATACTAATTACTGCTATACTACATTAAAATAAAATAAATGTATTTCAAATACATTTTATTATATTTATTTTTCACTAGGGTAGCCTAATCATCATTCAAGCGCAAACATAAAGCTTGCCACAGCGTACTGGCAGAAGTAATGATTATGAATGCATCAGGGGGAAACAGCAAGAAGATTGCTTTAACATTTTAATGATTAATTTATAAACTAGTGTTTTCTGTATTTTCGCAGTGAGGAAGTTGACGATGCTGACTCGTCATCTCTGCAGTAGTAGACACGCATATATGCAAGTTTCATATGGATTACATATGAATATTTGTTTTCCATTTGAATCGGTTCTTTTAAAAGTAGACATTTCGCTTTCTATAGATATAATTTTCATGTCTGTGAGGCAAGTTTACATGGAATTTTGGTTCTTTTTTGGCACGCTCAAGTTCACAGAGGGAGACAGCAAAAATCAAACCCTGTTTGCTTTCATTATTTTATAAAAGCACAACGTTTTGTTGTTATTGTGAGTGCACACAAATAAAAGTACACTCTTCACAGATTCAAAAGGTGTATTACTCTTATCTGTATGACCAAAAATGAAGGAGTATTTTAAGTGCAAGTGATCGCACTATCGCCTCCATGTTAGCTGTCAGGCAGTAAGTGAGCTACTATTCAACGTTAAAGCGAGCGGCCTTGTAAAGTTGCTACTACTTACACGTTTCAGATGATAAGCCATATTTGAGGTCGATGGATGACAGGTGAGCATTTGGATGTCCTGCGTGATGTACTGTAATAACCACATTGACCAGCTGTTAATGATCTGTCCGTCACAGACTGTGTGACTTTGCCACTTTTTGACTAATAAAATTTTGGTCGACTAAGCCTCTTCTCGACGACTAATGGTTAGTCGATTACTGGTGCAGCCCTATGGGATATATACATTTCGTATGTCTGACAAGACTGCATGTGGGTTGGTGATATTGGTATGTTGGAAACACATTGTAAATGTTATGTTCTTTTTGTGGACTCTTATGTTGTTTCATTTATTTCCTGTGTTTCCTTCCTTGGTTTTTGATTATGTCCTTTGTTACTATGGTTACTCATTGGTTATTTAATTATGTTCACCTGTTTCTCATCTAGTTTCCTTTGTTTTACCTTGTATTTATACTCCCTGTGTTTCAATTACTGCTGGTAGGTTCTCGTTTGCAGTATGTGTGGTTTATGGTACTCTTGTTGATTTCCTAAATGTGCCCCTATTATGCTTTTTGTATATTACCTTTCATGCAATGTGTAATGCAGCCATCTGTGAATGTAAATGGTCTGCAAAGTTGTAAAGTTATTGTCTCCCAAAAGAAAGAATCACCCCTGAACCGCCTAAATCTCTGTAAGGTCTAAATGGGATTTACAAAGCACCATTAAAGATGGCACAGTAACCACTTTATTTGGACCAACTTGCACCTCAGAATCACAACCTGTAAGTATGATTAATTATCGATTATGTTTTATATTGTGTAGGTTTCTGTCTAACCGGCTAACTCAAATTATTACTGTCTAAGTGAAATAGTTCTGCTAATCAGCTGTGGCCCACTATTACCTAAAATTGTGTCCATTAATGCAGATTGTCTGTTATTCTTATTACTCTGAGTAATGATAAAGGATGGCGCAAGGTTTGTTTTACAAACTTTAATCATCAGTTACATCAGTCATTCATGTTGGTGCTCGGCTAATGTATGCACTCCCTAATAATAATAATAAAAAGCTAAGTATAAATTGGAAGAAATATTTGAGAATCATTGAAAAATGTGGTGATGTGCAATGTTTATAAATACTCAATGTGAGTTGTTCCTGCATATTTACATATGTATATATCCTGGACTCAGTGTATGATTTTCTTCAATGAAAGAAACATGTTTATGATAAAAAAAACTTAAATTAAATAAATAAAAAAAAATTACACACATCTTATAGAACCACATATGAAATCCCTGTGCACTGTTTTCATATAATAATTCATCATTGTATAATAGTAAAAAGTCTTCTGTGTAAATGATGTATATGTACATATATAAGCTTATATTGTTAACATATATTTTATGTACATTTATATACACCCTAAACCCCATGAATATGCTAATATTATGTACATTTTAAAGATAGATATGTTAAAAATGAATAAGAAAAACGTATATATGCAAACAAATATAATTAAATACAAAATAATAGAATATAAAAAAATTCCTCCCATACAGTACATATTATTAACACGTACATATATAATATAAGCTTTTATATTTTATACATATAAAAATAGACATGAATACTAAAATTTAAGAAAGAAACACACACACACACACACACACACACACACACACACACACACACACACACACACACACACATAACATATGGCAATATCACTTTTGATAAGGGCAATAAATTCAATACGTATTAAATTTCTGTATGGGTCATAAGGAACCATTTGAAATCACATTTGGACTTGCATGGGAAAATATTTCATAGTCAAATAAAATGTGAGCTTCAGCACCATTTTGCACTCACTGGTGAGCAAAAAGCTCAGAGCGGTACTGGAGCAAGACAAAACACTGCTCTGACTTTCAAAAACCCACTTCTGGCTCAAGGCGGATTCACACTCCACTCCCTGCTCTGCTCCCACTCCGCACCACTCGCGTACTGAGGTCTGCCATAAACATAGACTAGCACAGTGATACAAACAATGAAACCCCCCAGTGCTTTTATTCCAAAAATCATCTCTCTTGGCACAGATTAGAGGACTGGAACTGGACTGCTGATCAAAATACAAACATTACTGAAGAGAATGTCAACATAACTGTATTGTCTATAATGATAACAAACACATTTCTCTTATTTCATCTCCTATCTTTTTCACATCCTTTCAACTTATTCAGTGAATCCTCTAGTGAAAAAATAGTATACTTAAGCACAATTTATTTGTATGTACTTTAGTATAACTAAATGTACTTGTGGCATGCTATAAATTGGTATACTTAAAGTCTGCTAAATTGGAACAACTAATTTTGTACTAAATGCATTTTAGTTGTCCAAAAGCAGTGCTTAAGTTCAACTAAAGTTGTATTAAATATAATTGTTTGTGCTAAAGTGGAACTATTCCAGCTTTAGAATATGCCTTTTACAGACAGCCCCAGTATACCAGTAACTTACTTATCCAGTGAACATCAGTGAGACAGTGGGAACAGATTTATATATATATTGAATGCAGGAACCAGTACGGGCTGGATTCGAACCCGGGTCACGCGGGCCGCTGTCGCACAAGAGCACTGGGCTTACCTGTTGCGCTACCAAGAATGTTTTGCTTCCCTTTTACCTGACATTATCTGTCATTAACGCAACATGAAGCAATTGTATAAACCGGCACATTAGTTTTATTCTTGTGCACGCACTAAAATACAAGTAGAGTATCATATACACTGTGTCAGAATAATGATTTATTACCCTGATTTATGGCCCTAATTTATGACCCAGATTTTCTGTGTTGTCACTCAAGCTGACTGGACAGTGGATGTCAAATATGTTTTATGAGTGGTGTGAGCCTTGATTGGCAGGTCAGTGGTTGTCAATGGTTGTTTTTTATGGTTGAATTTATGGCTGTTGTCCCCTGATTGGCAAGTCAGGAGTGTCAATGAGATATAGGGTGAGTTTGATTTATAGTTAGATATATGGGTAAATTTATGGAGGTTGTATCTCAGCCCAGATTTGGCATTTTTATGACATTTTGGTGAATCCTGGGTATCTGGCTCCTTTCAGTCTGTTGGGAGCTGATGGTGACCATGTTTTTCCTTTGATTGTGGGGTGGAAGTCACCCTAGCAAATTTCACACCTCAGTGTTAAAATCAGTGCTGTTTGGGGTCAATGGGGTATATGTTAATTGAGTCAGAATATCTGAGTCAAGACATTAAGGATGTATTACCCCTACACCACACTGGCTATATTTATTTAAAATTACATGTCTGGGCATGTTCTTTTTTAGAACAACTGTGTGTGTGTGCGTGTTGGCACCATAGGATGATCAGTAATACCAAAACTATAGATTAATGTTAGTTCCTAAGACAAAGAATCAGAAATATTCATCAAGCCAAAGAGTCCTCATTACCCACACACCCCAGAATAGGTGTTGTTTAGGAGATGTTCTTTCTGGAGCATCTGTATCTGTGTTTCCAAACTCACCGATATGATCTATGTTAAAAAGACAAAAGAATGAAAAACATTTAACTCACAGTGAAGGTGATTCTGAGACAATCCCGGTGGGGGGATCCTCTGTGTTTGTGTTAATGGTTTTACGACATTGCTTAGATGTCTTCATCAAAACCTTTCTGGTGATTCGCTGGGCTCTCACACAAAAACATCTTATGCTGATTTAGTCTACATAACATTATTCAATTCAATTCACATTTATTTGTATAGTGCTTTTCACAATATGCATTGTTTCAAAGCAGCTTTACAGGGAGTGCATGTCAACGTTTCAATAATCTGGTATCAGAGTGTGCAAGTTGTGCAATTTCAGAAATGTATATACAAATCACCCAGTTAGCTAACAATTTATTAATTTAAACAATGTATTAAATTATGGCAGAAACAATGTGCTCACTGAAGTTATGAAAATATGTTAACAAATAATTAGGATATATAGAAAAATTTAGCACTGGTGCATGTTGATCCAGAGTTTGGGGGTCCTTGCAGGGGGTTGGGGTCATATCTCCACAGGGGTTGAGGCATCTGAAGTCTTCTTCAGATCTGAATGTGTCTTTACTTTTGATACATTTGAAATGTTTTAGTTTTAATAGTTAGTGTGTGTGTGTGTGTGTGTGTGTGTGTGTGTGTGTGTGTGTGTGTGTGTGTGTGTGTGTGTGTGTGTGTGTGTGTGCGCGTCTGTGTGTATGTGTGTTGCAAAAAGAACAAATACATAAAAATACAGTAAAATATGACACACAATTTTAAATATTTATACATTTGTTTGCCACAAAAGCAAGACATGTTGTCTATTTTCTTTAAACCATTTACTTTTATTTTATTCTTTAATTTCTTTTAAAACAGTCTGATGACCAGCATTTTTATAACTAATGTAGCTGAGTGGTTTCCTCACATGAGCAAAAACTAATCTAGGTGTAATCTTTGTGAGGGCAGAACACAAAAGTTTGTGTTGAGTGATCAAGATTCATACTAAAAGAAAACTGTGAGTATGCTTAAACATGTAATTATACAATATTCTCAATTATACAACATTTTCAATAGGAATATTATGTTTTCATGTTGCTTTAAAGTTTAGTTTGTTTGTTTTTTACTATCACTTTTTTAACTTCAACATACAACACAAAATTAAAGAGATGAGTGTAGAATGTTTCAACAATTACCATCGTCTTTGACCCCAAATAAACAGGTGTTTTTCTCTATATGTGTGTGTGTGTGTGTGTGTGTGTGTGTGTGTGTGTGTGTGCTTTTGTTTATATTACATTGTGGGGACCAAATGTCCCCATGATGTAATATAAACCTGAGTTCACCTACATCGTGGGGACCAGCCAGCGGTCCCCACAATGTAAATGGGTTTATAAATCATATAGAATGAGTTTTTGTGAAAAAGTAAAAGTTTGCACAGTTTCCTGTGAGGGTTAGGTTTAGGGGTAGGGGCAGGGTAGGGGGATAGAATGTACAGTTTGTTCAGTGTAAAATGCATTGAAGTCTATGGAAAGTCCCCACAATTCACAAAAACAAACATGTGTGTGTGTGTGTGTGTGTGTGTGCATGCATGCATATGTGTGTGTGTGTTGCAAAAGAACAAATACACATTTATTTCAAATTCTGATTTAAATAAGACATAAGTGATTTTAATCATTTAAACATTTATACATCTGTTTGCCATTAAAAGCAAGGCATGTTTAAACAAAACTTTTACTTTATTTTATTCTTTAATTTCTTTTAAAACAGTCTGATGACCAGCATTTTTATTACTAATGTAGCTGAGTGGTTTCCTCACACGAGTAAAAACTCTTTGAATTTGTTTGTGACAAATACATAATTCCCACTTAGAAAACTTTTTTAAATGTATGGATGAACCTTTTTTCTTTTGACAAAACTACATTTAAAATTATTTGCCTGAGGTGTTTAACAACCACAAGGGAATCATGTTAATCATTAAGTTTTAAGCATATAGTACAAACTTGCAAGGCTCAAGAAAACTAATCTAGGCATGATCTTTTTGAGGTCGGAACACAAAACTTTGTGTTGGGTGATCCAGACAAAGCTTTATACTAAAAGAAAATACCATGGAAGTCATTTTCAAACTGAAAGTATGCTTCAACATGTAATTATATAACTCAATTATACAACATTTTCAATAGGGATATTATGGTTTCATGTTGCTTTTAAAGTTTAGTTTGTTTGTTTGTTTTTTACTATCACTTTTTTAACTTCAACATCCAGCACAAAATAAAGAAAGTAGCTTAGTATGTTTCAGCTATTTCCATTTTCTTTGACAGTTTCAATATACAGTTAGATTTTTTGTGTGTGTGTGTGTAAATAGTTGTGCTAAAATCTATGTGTGTATTTTTACACATGGACATATTTTATCAGGGCTATGTCACACCGCTGTGATGCAAAGTTCCACACTTTTGCAAAAGCTATAGATAATTTTCAAACATAACCTTTATATAGAATTATGTGTATCCAAAACACCAAAAAAGAGGAAATCACTAAGAAAAGAGGGTACAGCACACATTGAAAAGTAAACTTATAATAAAAATACAGAAACACATCGTGAGCAGTTGTGAAAATTTGTAAATGTAGTTTTGCAAATTTTTATTACTCTTCTAGTTTTCGTCATCTTGTTCAGATAGCAGATGACACTGTTCACATTATGTTTGTTAGACTGTGTTTTGTATTATGCTGTCAACATTCAGAATAGGAATAAAAATTAAGAATTTAAGTGATAATCTTTCTGCTTGAGAGTGTTTGATTAAATTGATGTTTCTTTTAGTGCAACTTTCCAGCTTTCTATGATATGGGATCACATGAAGCATCAACACGAACAGTAAGTCTTGCTGTTTTACACCTAAGTACACTATCACTTACACTAAGCGACGCCCTGAAAGCTGCACATTCATTCAAGTTTGAGGTTGTTCAACAGCATTTCACACTCTGGTAAAACTCAAAGATAAAATTAAAAAATATATGCACAAATCACCATGTAAATTCAAGTGTCAAATCCCTAAGAAAAGGGTACAACATACAAGAGAAGCACCATTTATAATAAATACAGAAAACACAAAAAGCCATTCGTAAGCGATTTCTAAGGTTGTTACAAGTTTGTAAATCTAGTTTTGTAAATGACGTTTTTATTACTCCACTAAATTTAGTCATCTTGTTCAGATAGCAGATGACACTATTCACATTTTGTTGGTTGGGATGTGTTTTTGTTTTAGGTGAAGACAAAAAAGTGCTTTTCCTCACATGGGAAAGCATGTGTGATGAAACTTTTTAAATATATGACTGAACTTTCTTATTTGACAAACCAGCATTTCAATCAATTTTCCTAAGTTGTTTAACATCTACAGAATAATTTCTTTCAACATCCTGCTTGAGGTGAAAGATTATAGTATGTTTTCAACTATTATCACCATCTTCTCTGTCTCAAATAAAGCTACTGTATGCGCTAAAAATCTTTGTACATTTTTGCTCTTCTGTCAAATTTGTTAGAGGGACTATGCTGCAAACACATTAAGAACCATAAAGTTACATGTCCTTGTAAAGGCTTTATATAAAATCAAACAATCTTTATTCAGATATTATATTTGCATAAAAGTACATTCAAGAGACTAATTTACTATGAACTTGTGTAAGGCATATAGGAAAAAAACAATTAGCTATAAAGAATACAGAAATCCTCTCTCCTGGTCTATTGTGAAAGTTTATGTTGTTTTGTAAATGACATTTTTCCACTAGTCGATGATGTCGTTTACATTTTGTTTCTTTGTTTTTGTATGTTTGTACAGTTTGTAAAGACTACTCTCAGAACATGGTCAAACATGTTCACAGGAGTTAATGAAAACACTATCAAATACATCATAAAGAAAATTAAACGGCTTCTTCTAGTTCTTCGACATGACACTGCTTAAGACTAAACCAATGATATTTCTTTTAGGTCATCTTTCTGGTCTGTCTACAATGTGGGATCACAAGACACAACACCCCAACATGAAAAGTGAGTCTTGCTGTTTTTCTGTTATACAGCTATTACACTTCAAACTTTTCTAACTATTACACTTAAAGCTGTGCATTTCATGGCACAGTCATAGACACACAGTTCTTTTGTGTTTGTCTTTAAGTAAATTAATTATAGTTGATAAGTAGTAGTTTTAAGTGAAAGGTGGGATAATTCAAGCCCTTTTTTATTCTGTCAACACCAATAATTTGACACCAGTGTTTTTTGGTGTCTGTCCTTTAAATCTGATCCAGAAAACAGACATTGTGTTCTATGTCTATACCATTTGTTATTCTTTTTATGAAAATGTGATAAGCAGTTTTTGTCCTCAGCACCAAATTACTAAAATGTTCTAACATATCGTAAATGTTAATAGTTATAACTAGCAAATGCAAGTGAACTGTTTTTTACTGAGATAATTTACAGTTATATGTGAAACAAACTCAGTCTCAGTCAGTAGGATTCTTGTTTCTATTGAACATTGTTATTGTACCGCATGTTTAACAATGCTGGTGTTCTCGGCCTCATCAAACTTCACACAAGTCACAAGTTTTTCCCAGCAGTCAATTGACTCTGAAACCACCTCAAATATTAGGATGTAACAGTTTGGAATTTGCTTGACTTAATAAAATAATGGTTTAAATCTTCATCTTCGTCATCCGAGTTTTTAAATAGCGCTGAAATAGATTTTTTGGGGTGGTATGTGGATACTGAATATAGCACAAGGAACTCTGAAATATGTTATCTTGTAAAACACCTAAGTATTGTTTTTAAAAACGCTGTAAAACAATGGTATGAAGATATCTTTCTATCAGCGACCCTCGCAACTGAAGGTGTCACATCCTTGGAGCATCACATCCTTGGATGTTTCACACCTACAGGCCCTATCTCCTGAATTTGGCATTTAAATAAGGTTTAAGATAAAGTAACTAAAACACAGAGACATTCTACAGCTCTAGCATTACAACGGCTACTTCAAAAAACTCTTGAAACATCTGTGATGTCTGTAACACCGACAAGAAGTTCTGTTGAAACGGATCAGTTTCATATAGATGTCCCAATCTCTGTGTTCATTGCTATATGTTTGTTTTTGTTTAATAAAACTGTGATCGGATCTAATGTCCCTGACTTCTAAGAATCTCTATGTCATAGAAATAATAATGGTTTATTCAGATTGCAGAATACCGTTTAAAAGTGTTTGTGTGATTCAAACTTTTATTTCAACATTGTTGAATATACATTGAAGTTTGAAGAATGACATTACATACATAAGTAAAACTGTAATCATGAAATTACAAGTGGTCTAACCATAAAAGAAAATCTCGGCAGGCTATCATGTTTCGGTCTAGGGTGTAATTGACCAGCGTCTCGACAATTTCGCCGATGGTAGTATCAACAGCATTGTTTGAACGCAGTGAGACACAAACATCTGTAACAATTGTACACATACAGAGAATCACAGTAACTCCTAACTCTTCAGTACATCCAGACATCACATCCAGAACTTTTCTTATTATTACACAGATTGGCTCTTTTGTGTAAACACACATGCTCGTCACATCAGAATACCATGAATTTGCCAGGTCTCTTACTACATCCATCTCATTTTTGAGATTTGTTACACGTTTGGTATCCCCCTCACAGTCCTTATTCGAATCAAATGCAGCATCGATGATCTGGTGCATCAAGCTAACCATCTGTCCTCTGAAATAATCTTTAAACATACAGTCCAAGATCCCTTTTAGAGGGCACTCATTGCCCGTGGCACACTGGCACGCTGGGTGTCGGTGCACAGCCTCATCAGAACTCAAAGGTGGGTCGTTCTCCATCAGCTTTTGCGTAGACATTTCAGAAATCCTCTGCGTTGAAGATGGATTTTTCAGAACTCAACTTGGTGGATGGTATAAACTTTGTCCCCTATTTGATGCTGAAAGATTCTAATAGTTCCTGGAATATCCTGTGAGTCAGTCTTTAAACGTAGGTCTTCTGCATTCACGGTTTGAAGTTCAGATTTTTGGGTCTGATCCCCCAAAGAGTGAGTAGAAGATGTGTCAGGCTCAGACAGACAGGAATGCTGAAATTGATTTTGGCAGTCCATGTAACAACCAGACAATGTTCCCTCAAATTTTGCTCAAAGAAATGTTTGCAGTAGCACAGCAGTCCACGTTGGTACAGTTGTCTATAGGTTGCAGCACCAGCTCCCTCACACAGATCGGTTAGGAAACCCAGATTTCTTGCGATAACTGAGCTCTCTGTAGAACTTATCAGGACAGCTGATTGGGGACCGCCCTTGCCCCCTGTTGTGCAGGGTGTATGGGGGTTTGTCGTCAGGAAGTCATAAATAATGATATAAAATTTACAACACAATGTGCAACAGAAATAGCAAAATGTAAAAGTCCTGCATACATCACCAGAGAGAAGTTTACTCACTCATTCAATCTACTTATGATATTTTGATTAAAAAACAAAATAAAATGATCAAAACAAAACAAACAAAACAAGCGCTTATGAATTGTTCACAATAAGATCCATAACATGTAGATAGGATGGAATTTCATTCTATGGCAACTTTAAGTTAACATCTATACTGAAGATAATGGTAAGATGTTCAGTTTAAGACTTTTAGTAACATTGTCATATTAAATTGTTTTGAGAAAAATTAAAATGCACTGTACATATTGAATATAACACTACATATTGGTAATTTTAGTGTTTTTCAAAATATACAAACACATTTAAACGGTATTCTGCAATCTGAATAAACCATTATTATTTCTATAACATAGAGATTCTTAGAAGTCAGGGACATTAGATCCGATCACAGTTTTATTAAACAAAAACAAACATATAGCAATGAACACAGAGATTGGGACATCTATATGAAACTGATCCGTTTCAACAGAACTTCTTGTCGGTGTTACAGACATCACAGATGTTTCAAGAGTTTTTTGAAGTAGCCGTTGTAATGCTAGAGCTGTAGAATGTCTCTGTGTTTTAGTTACTTTATCTTAAACCTTATTTAAATGCCAAATTCAGGAGATAGGGCCTGTAGGTGTGAAACATCCAAGGATGTGATGCTCCAAGGATGTGACACCTTCAGTTGCGAGGGTCGCTGATAGAAAGATATCTTCATACCATTGTTTTACAGCGTTTTTAAAAACAATACTTAGGTGTTTTACAAGATAACATATTTCAGAGTTCCTTGTGCTATATTCAGTATCCACATACCACCCCAAAAAATCTATTTCAGCGCTATTTAAAAACTCGGATGACGAAGATGAAGATTTAAACCATTATTTTATTAAGTCAAGCAAATTCATGGGGAACGTACATGGACAAACAAGCTAACACCTAGAGTTCACTAACATTACACCAGATTCAAGGAAAAAAAATGTTTTTCAAAGTTGTTTTGCCATGTGTAAGGAAAGCAGACACACACACACACACACACACACACACACACACACACACACACAAACAATACAAGCACACAGCAATATGCTGAAAATGTTGATATTAAAAATTGGTAAACAATTTCAAGAGCAGTGTGTTTCAGGATAATAAGCATAATAAAATATAATAAATATTCAGCATAATAAACACAAATGTCTCCAAACTGTTACATCCTAATATTTGAGGTGGTTTCAGAGTCAATTGACTGCTGGGAAAAACTTGTGACTTGTGTGAAGTTTGATGAGGCCGAGAACACCAGCATTGTTAAACATGCGGTACAATAACAATGTTCAATAGAAACAAGAATCCAACTGACTGAGACTGAGTTTGTTTCACATATAACTGTAAATTATCTCAGTAAAAAACAGTTCACTTGCATTTGCTAGTTATAACTATTAACATTTACGATATGTTAGAACATTTTAGTAATTTGGTGCTGAGGACAAAAACTGCTTATCACATTTTCATAAAAAGAATAACAAATGGTATAGACATAGAACACAATGTCTGTTTTCTGGATCAGATTTAAAGGACAGACACCAAAAAACACTGGTGTCAAATTATTGGTGTTGACAGAATAAAAAAGGGCTTGAATTATCCCACCTTTCACTTAAAACTACTACTTATCAACTATAATTAATTTACTTAAAGACAAACACAAAAGAACTGTGTGTCTATGACTGTGCCATGAAATGCACAGCTTTAAGTGTAATAGTTAGAAAAGTTTGAAGTGTAATAGCTGTATAACAGAAAAACAGCAAGACTCACTTTTCATGTTGGGGTGTTGTGTCTTGTGATCCCACATTGTAGACAGACCAGAAAGATGACCTAAAAGAAATATCATTGGTTTAGTCTTAAGCAGTGTCATGTCGAAGAACTAGAAGAAGCCGTTTAATTCTCTTTATGATGTATTTGATAGTGTTTTCATTAACTCCTGTGAACATGTTTGACCATGTTCTGAGAGTAGTCTTTACAAACTGTACAAACATACAAAAACAAAGAAACAATATAGCTGCAAGCAGCAATTCGGGGCCAAGCCCCAGAAGGGGCAGTAGCGCAATGCGGAGCAGGTAGAGCAAAAACAGCAGAAATTGAATGTTCATGCAGAACAGCTGGTTCAGAAGGACAGGTGGAAATGAAATGAAAATCAATAGAAGTTCAGATGAGAATGAACACAGAATGAACTAAAAATACTTGTATCTAATTCAAGAGGAATAAATATTAGTACAATGCTTATTTGGATAAAAAAGGAATCAAAATGACTCATTACACACAATTGAATAATGACCACCCAACACGGGATTCGAACCCACAACCTCCAGGTTCAGCGTCCATTGCACATCTCATTGCACCACTGTGAAGGTGAATATTGGCACAAATGCCGAAGTTCATTAGTTCATGTGAAAATGAACTTAAAATGAAGAATTTTAATAAAACTGCACTGAATGTTATATTTAATAACTTTACTTTAGATCATTCTGCAGCTCATCATGCTGTAGCGCAATACAGAGCAGGAAGAGAAAAAAAAGCAGAAAATGAACAAACATGAAACAGCTGGTTCAGAATTATGGGCGAGAATGATCTCAGAATGTACAGAAGCTTAGATGAAAATGAACACAGCATGAAACAAAAAGCATTTATTTCTAATCCAAGAGGCAATAAAGGAATCAAAACACACTTTTTCATAAAACCCCTCCACACGGGATTCGAACCCGCTATCTTTGGGTACTGGGCTCTTCAGGTACCTGGCTTTACACATTGAGCTACTTCATGACACATATTCAACCTGCCGTGGAAGAAACCTTTTAGTGTAAGAAAGAATTTACAAAAAAAAGCATATTAGCATGCTAAGCTAACTTAATGCTAATGAAGCTCATGGCTAACTTGATAGCTGAAGAGCCATATTAAAAAGAATGACAACTGGTTAGCATGCTAAGCAATTAGCATGCTAAGCTAACTAGCATAAGACAACAAACACAAGCAAGGTCACAATCAGAGATGAATATCTCGGGAACAGTAGCGAATATCAAAATTCCATTCAGTCATTTCTATGCGGCTCGGTCCAAAGATCATCTGAGCTGATTTTGGACAAAATTGGACAAAAATTGTAGGAGGAGTAGCGAAAAAACTGTTTTACATTTATTTCAATATGGCGGACAGGTACATTTAAGGAAAATGACAAATGACACATCATCAGAATCGGCATAAGCCAGGGAATAAAATGACATAAAGCATACACATTTTGGAAAGTGTTTTCAAAAGTTATAAGCATTTTTGGAAAAAAACATTATATCTGTGGAACAGTAGGTGGCGCTGTTCTGAAACTTCTCAGGTACCTTCAGGACATTCTCAAGGTCATACGTACCAATTTTTGTGAAGATATGTCAAATTGTTTAAAAGATATTGCAATTTATGACAAAATTCAAAATGGCGGACACGTGGTTCATCCGATGTTGACGAATTCGATATCCTCGGATTCGGCATGGCACAGGGAATCCATAGACACCAAGATCTTGATTTTCTGACAAACTGTTCAAAAGTTATTGGCCAAAATAGCCATTTTTCATATCTCATGACCTGTAGGTGGCGCTGTTCCCAAGTTTGGCATGGACCCTCAGATCATGGTCCTGATGAAGCGTACCAATTTTTGTTTCGATTGCTCAAAGTTTGGCCGAGATACAGCCTCTATACTAATTTCGGGTCGACCTCGTTACCTTCGTGACATTATAACTTTTGAACAAAGATGAATTAAAAAAATCTGTTCAGTTATTTCTATGCGGCTCAGTCCAAAGATCATCTGATCAAAATTCGTACAAAATTGGACAGAATTTGAAGGAGGAGTAGCGAAAAAACGGAATACTGTACTTTTCAAAATGGCCGCTACTGTTATGGGCGGAGACTTAATGTAAGATGTTGAGTAGTATCAGCATAATGAGATGAATCAGATGTACTAAATTACATTTTTCTAGAGCAAAAGGTTCAAAAGTTATAACCTTTAGAATAGTGAAATTTTGAACTGGTGGTGGCGCTATAGAGTTGGTTCTAGAGACTCCAAATTTGGTCCATTCACTATTCATGAGCATCTCTACAATTGTGCCAAATTTCATCATTTTCTCATGTTCCGTTGATAGGGCTGCCATAGACTCCCATTCGGGAGGAAGAATAATAATAATAAAAGGGAAAACGTACAATTACAATAGGGGCTACAGCCCCTTTGGGGCTTGGCCCCTAATAATAAAAGGGAAAACGTACAATTACAATAGGGGCTACAGCCCCTTTGGGGCTTGGCCCCTAATGAAAATCAATAGAAGTTCAGAGAATGAACACGGAATGAACTAAAATACTTGTATCTCATTGAAGAGGAATAAAGATTAGCACAATCCTTATTTGGATAAAAAAGGTATCAAAATGACTCATTACACACAATTGTATAAAGGAACCCCACACGAGATTTGAATCCACGACCTCCGGGTCCAAGGTCCATTTCTCATCTCATTGCACCACTGTGCAAGTGAATGTTTCCACACCTGCCGAAGTTTATTAGTTCATGTGAAAATGAACTCAAAATGAAGAATTCTTATAAAGCTGCACTTTAGATCATTCTGCAGCTCATCATGCTGTAGTGCAATACAGAGCAGGAAGAGGAAAAACAGCAGAAAATGAACAAACATGAAACAGCTGGTTCAGAATTACGGGCAAGAATGAACTCAGAATGTACATAAGCTTAGATGAAAATGAACACAGCATGAAACAAAAAGCATTTATTTCTAATCCAAGAGGCAGTAAAGGAATCAAAACACACTATTTTATAAAACCTCTCCACCTGGGATTCGAACCCACTAACTTCGGATACAGGGCTCTTCAGATAACTGGCTTTACACATTGAGCTACTTGAGGATGCACATTCAACAGACTGTGGAAGAAACCTTTTAGTCTAACAAAGAATTCACAAAAAAAGCATTACTTAGCATGCTAACCATATTAGCATGCTAAGCTAACTTAATGCTAATGAAGCTCATGGTTAACTTGATAACTGAAGAGCCACATTAAAGAGAATGACAACTGGTTAGCATGCTAAGCAATTAGCATGCTAAGCTAACTAGCATAAGACAACAAACACAAGCAAGGTCACATTCAGAGATGAATATCTTGGGAATGGTAGCGAATATCAAAAATCCGTTCAGTCATTTCTGTGCGGCTCGGTCCAAAGATCATCTGAGCTGATTTTGGACAAAATTGACCAAAATTTGTGGGAGGAGTAGCGAAAAAACTGTTTTTGATTTAATTCAATATGGCAGACAGGTACATTTAAGGAAAATGACAAATGACACATCGTCGGAATCGGCATAAGCCAGGGAATAAAATGACATAAAGCATACACATTTTGGAAAGTGTTTTCAAAAGTTATAAGTGGTTTTGCAATAATCATTACATCTGTGGAACAGTAGGTGGCGCTGTGTTGAAACTTCTCAGGTACCTTCAGGACCTTCTAAAGGTCATACGTACCAATTTGTGTGAAGATATGTCAAATTGTTTAAAAGTTATTGCAATTTATGACAAAATTCAAAATGGCGGACACGTGGTTCATCCGATGTTGACGAATTCGATATCCTCGGATTCGGCATGGCACAGGGAATCCATAGACACCAAGATCTTGATTTTCTAATAAAGTGTTCAAAAGTTATTGGCCAAAATAGCCATTTTTCAGATCTCATGACCTGTAGGTGGCGCTGTTCCCAAATTTGGCAGGGAACCTCAGATCATGGTCTTGATCAAGTGTACCAATTTTAGTTTCGATTGCTCAAAGTTTGGCCGAGATACAGCCTCTATAGCAATTTTGGGTCAACCTCGTTAACTTCGTGACATCATAACTTTTGAACAAAGATGAATAAAAAAAATCTGTTCAGTCATTTCTGTGCGGCTCAGACCAAAGATCACCTGATCAAAGATTGGACAAAATTGGACAAATTTTGAAGGAGGAGAAGCGAAAAAAACAAATACTGTACTTTTCAAAATGGCCGCTACTGTAATGGGTGGAGACTTAATGTAAGAAGTTGAATAGCATCAGCATGAAGAGACGAATAAGATGAACTAAATTTAATTTTTCTATGACAAAGAGTTCAAATGTTAAAACCGTTAGAATGTTGAAATTTTGAACTGGTGGTGGCGCTATAGAGTTGGTTCTAGAGACTCCAAATTTGGTCCAATCACTATTCATGAGCATCTCTACAACTGTGCCAAATTTCATCATTTTCTCATGTTCCGTTGATAGGGCTGCCATAGACTCCCATTCGGGAGGAAGAATAATAATAATAAAAGGGAAAACGTACAATTACAATAGGGGCTACAGCCCCTTCGGGGCTTGGCCCCTAAAAATGTAAACGACATCATCGACTAGTGGAAAAATGTCATTTACAAAACAACATAAACTTTCACAATAGACCAGGAGAGAGGATTTCTGTATTCTTTATAGCTAATTGTTTTTTTCCTATATGCCTTACACACGTTCATAGTAAATTATTCTCTTGAATGTACATTTATGCAAATATAATATCTGAATAAAGATTGTTTGATTTTATATAAAGCCTTTACAAGGACATGTAACTTTATGGTTCTTAATGTGTTTGCAGCATAGTCCCTCTAACAAATTTGACAGAAGAGCAAAAATGTACAAAGATTTTTAGCGCATACAGTAGCTTTATTTGAGACAGAGAAGATGGTGATAATAGTTGAAAACATACTATAATCTTTCACCTCAAGCAGGATGTTGAAAGTAATTATTCTGTAGACGTTAAACAACTTAGGAAAATTGTTTGAAATGCTGGTTTGTCAAATAAGAAAGTTCAGTCATATATTTAAAAAGTTTCATCACACATGCTTTCCCATGTGAGGAAAAGCACTTTTTTGTCTTCACCTAAAACAAAAACACATCCCAACCAACAAAATGTGAATAGTGTCATCTGCTATCTGAACAAGATAACTAAATTTAGTGGAGTAATAAAAACGTCATTTACAAAACTAGATTTACAAACTTGTAACAACCTTAGAAATCGCTTACGAATGGCTTTTTGTGTTTTCTGTATTTATTATAAATGGTGCTTCTCTTGTATGTTGTACCCTTTTCTTAGTGATTTGACACTTGAATTTACATGGTGATTTGTGCATATATTTTTTAATTTTATCTTTGAGTTTTACCAGAGTGTGAAATGCTGTTGAACAACCTCAAACTTGAATGAATGTGCAGCTTTCAGGGCGTCGCTTAGTGTAAGTGATAGTGTACTTAGGTGTAAAACAGCAAGACTTACTGTTCGTGTTGATGCTTCATGTGATCCCATATCATAGAAAGCTGGAAAGTTGCACTAAAAGAAACATCAATTTAATCAAACACTCTCAAGCAGAAAGATTATCACTTAAATTCTTAATTTTTATTCCTATTCTGAATGTTGACAGCATAAAACAAAACACAGTCTAACAAACATAATGTGAACAGTGTCATCTGCTATCTGAACAAGATGACGAAAACTAGAAGAGTAATAAAAATTTGCAAAACTACATTTACAAATTTTCACAACTGCTCACGATGTGTTTCTGTATTTTTATTATAAGTTTACTTTTCAATGTGTGCTGTACCCTCTTTTCTTAGTGATTTCCTCTTTTTTGGTGTTTTGGATACACATAATTCTATATAAAGGTTATGTTTGAAAATTATCTATAGCTTTTGCAAAAGTGTGGAACTTTGCATCACAGCGGTGTGACATAGCCCTGATAAAATATGTCCATGTGTAAAAATACACACATAGATTTTAGCACAACTATTTACACACACACACACAAAAAATCTAACTGTATATTGAAACTGTCAAAGAAAATGGAAATAGCTGAAACATACTAAGCTACTTTCTTTATTTTGTGCTGGATGTTGAAGTTAAAAAAGTGATAGTAAAAAACAAACAAACAAACTAAACTTTAAAAGCAACATGAAACCATAATATCCCTATTGAAAATGTTGTATAATTGAGTTATATAATTACATGTTGAAGCATACTTTCAGTTTGAAAATGACTTCCATGGTATTTTCTTTTAGTATAAAGCTTTGTCTGGATCACCCAACACAAAGTTTTGTGTTCCGACCTCAAAAAGATCATGCCTAGATTAGTTTTCTTGAGCCTTGCAAGTTTGTACTATATGCTTAAAACTTAATGATTAACATGATTCCCTTGTGGTTGTTAAACACCTCAGGCAAATAATTTTAAATGTAGTTTTGTCAAAAGAAAAAAGGTTCATCCATACATTTAAAAAAGTTTTCTAAGTGGGAATTATGTATTTGTCACAAACAAATTCAAAGAGTTTTTACTCGTGTGAGGAAACCACTCAGCTACATTAGTAATAAAAATGCTGGTCATCAGACTGTTTTAAAAGAAATTAAAGAATAAAATAAAGTAAAAGTTTTGTTTAAACATGCCTTGCTTTTAATGGCAAACAGATGTATAAATGTTTAAATGATTAAAATCACTTATGTCTTATTTAAATCAGAATTTGAAATAAATGTGTATTTGTTCTTTTGCAACACACACACACATATGCATGCATGCACACACACACACACACACACACATGTTTGTTTTTGTGAATTGTGGGGACTTTCCATAGACTTCAATGCATTTTACACTGAACAAACTGTACATTCTATCCCCCTACCCTGCCCCTACCCCTAAACCTAACCCTCACAGGAAACTGTGCAAACTTTTACTTTTTCACAAAAACTCATTCTATATGATTTATAAACCCATTTACATTGTGGGGACCGCTGGCTGGTCCCCACGATGTAGGTGAACTCAGGTTTATATTACATCATGGGGACATTTGGTCCCCACAATGTAATATAAACAAAAGCACACACACACACACACACACACACACACACACACACACACACACACACACACACACACACACACATGTTTGTTTTTGTGAATTGTGGGGACTTTCCATAGACTTCAATGCATTTTACACTGAACAAACTGTACATTCTATCCCCCTACCCTGCCCCTACCCCTAAACCTAACCCTCACAGGAAACTGTGCAAACTTTTACTTTTTCACAAAAACTCATTCTATATGATTTATAAACCCATTTACATTGTGGGGACCGCTGGCTGGTCCCCACGATGTAGGTGAACTCAGGTTTATATTACATCATGGGGACATTTGGTCCCCACAATGTAATATAAACAAAAGCACATATAGAGAAAAACACCTGTTTATTTGGGGTCAAAGACGATGGTAATTGTTGAAACATTCTACACTCATCTCTTTAATTTTGTGTTGTATGTTGAAGTTAAAAAAGTGATAGTAAAAAACAAACAAACTAAACTTTAAAGCAACATGAAAACATAATATTCCTATTGAAAATGTTGTATAATTGAGAATATTGTATAATTACATGTTTAAGCATACTCACAGTTTTCTTTTAGTATGAATCTTGATCACTCAACACAAACTTTTGTGTTCTGCCCTCACAAAGATTACACCTAGATTAGTTTTTGCTCATGTGAGGAAACCACTCAGCTACATTAGTTATAAAAATGCTGGTCATCAGACTGTTTTAAAAGAAATTAAAGAATAAAATAAAAGTAAATGGTTTAAAGAAAATAGACAACATGTCTTGCTTTTGTGGCAAACAAATGTATAAATATTTAAAATTGTGTGTCATATTTTACTGTATTTTTATGTATTTGTTCTTTTTGCAACACACATACACACAGACGCACACACACACACACACACACACACACACTCATGTTTGTTTTTGTGAATTGTGGGGACTTTCCATAGACTTCAATGCATTTTACACTGAACAAACTGTACATTCTATCCCCCTACCCTGCCCCTACCCCTAAACCTAACCCTCACAGGAAACTGTGCAAACTTTTACTTTTTCACAAAAACTCATTCTATATGATTTATAAACCCATTTACATTGTGGGGACCGCTGGCTGGTCCCCACGATGTAGGTGAACTCAGGTTTATATTACATCATGGGGACATTTGGTCCCCACAATGTAATATAAACAAAAGCACACACACACACACACACACACACACACACACACACACACTAACTATTAAAACTAAAACATTTCAAATGTATCAAAAGTAAAGACACATTCAGATCTGAAGAAGACTTCAGATGCCTCAACCCCTGTGGAGATATGACCCCAACCCCCTGCAAGGACCCCCAAACTCTGGATCAACATGCACCAGTGCTAAATTTTTCTATATATCCTAATTATTTGTTAACATATTTTCATAACTTCAATGAGCACATTGTTTCTGCCATAATTTAATACATTGTTTAAATTAATAAATTGTTAGCTAACTGGGTGATTTGTATATACATTTCTGAAATTGCACAACTTGCACACTCTGATACCAGATTATTGAAACGTTGACATGCACTCCCTGTAAAGCTGCTTTGAAACAATGCATATTGTGAAAAGCACTATACAAATAAATGTGAATTGAATTGAATAATGTTATGTAGACTAAATCAGCATAAGATGTTTTTGTGTGAGAGCCCAGCGAATCACCAGAAAGGTTTTGATGAAGACATCTAAGCAATGTCGTAAAACCATTAACACAAACACAGAGGATCCCCCCACCGGGATTGTCTCAGAATCACCTTCACTGTGAGTTAAATGTTTTTCATTCTTTTGTCTTTTTAACATAGATCATATCGGTGAGTTTGGAAACACAGATACAGATGCTCCAGAAAGAACATCTCCTAAACAACACCTATTCTGGGGTGTGTGGGTAATGAGGACTCTTTGGCTTGATGAATATTTCTGATTCTTTGTCTTAGGAACTAACATTAATCTATAGTTTTGGTATTACTGATCATCCTATGGTGCCAACACGCACACACACACAGTTGTTCTAAAAAAGAACATGCCCAGACATGTAATTTTAAATAAATATAGCCAGTGTGGTGTAGGGGTAATACATCCTTAATGTCTTGACTCAGATATTCTGACTCAATTAACATATACCCCATTGACCCCAAACAGCACTGATTTTAACACTGAGGTGTGAAATTTGCTAGGGTGACTTCCACCCCACAATCAAAGGAAAAACATGGTCACCATCAGCTCCCAACAGACTGAAAGGAGCCAGATACCCAGGATTCACCAAAATGTCATAAAAATGCCAAATCTGGGCTGAGATACAACCTCCATAAATTACCCATATATCTAACTATAAATCAAACTCACCCTATATCTCATTGACACTCCTGACTTGCCAATAAGGGGACAACAGCCATAAATTCAACCATAAAAAACAACCATTGACAACCACTGACCTGCCAATCAAGGCTCACACCACTCATAAAACATATTTGACATCCACTGTCCAGTCAGCTTGAGTGACAACACAGAAAATCTGGGTCATAAATTAGGGCCATAAATCAGGGTAATAAATCATTATTCTGACACAGTGTATATGATACTCTACTAATACAGTTCTGTTCATTGGTGGAAAAATATGAATGTTCAGAACTGCTTGTGTTTCCGTGTGTGCAGATGAAATATAATCATCCGTAACATTCATCTGCCGATTGTCTCTGCGCGCTTCAACTCTCAATGCACCACAACTGCTTCTGACAAAAACGCAATTAAATGATTTGGTGGTCTTGCATTAAGCTGCGGATTTATATGTGAGGCATAAATTAAAATGATTTACTTTTCATGCAGTAAACGTTTCTGGAATTATTTGACATTTTAACTTTCTGCTTTTTTTTTATTTTATTTTTTTCTCAGGATCAGTTTAATTAATTTAATTAATTAATTTAATAAATCATAATATTTTGGCTGCAGTCCATATTTCAAAGTGCAAATAAGGGCCATTAAAGTAGCATTAATGGGTAAAGTGTATTACAATAGGTGCATTGAAGTGCATTAGGAATACACAAATATAATAAAACTTCTGATCAGGTATTTGAATTTCTTTCAGCATTTCAAACTGACTATATGTTGTTTTCTTTATTTGTCATAATCACAAATATTTACTTATGTAACTACTTTATATGTATGTATATCTGTTTGCAAACATGCAAAATTGTGAAAAGTGCTATTGAATTAAATTAAACAATAGCCTACCTGATATTCAAAGTGTGAGCAAATTATTAAAAAAGGTAAAGGTCATAATTACAAAACTTACTTATTTTTTGCAACTCAAAACACATTTCCTGTAAACTTTTATATAGTTTATATAAAAATAGTACTATTTTTATACTAAACAAGTAGAACTCAAATACTGTTCATTGAATTGGACATTTAATCATAACAGGTCAACATAGTATTCAACAAAAATAAATTACTGAAGTAAAAAATGTAACATGAAATAATTTTATTAGCAAATTTCTCATGGTTACATCTGAGCTGTAGGCAAAAGTTGGGTTTGAAAATTCTGCCCTTACAGCCAATTAGCAGAAACAAACTAGATGTTTCAGTTCATACCTCATGTTTTCTGTGGTTTGCACAAAAAGGAAGTCTCATCTCATTCTCGGATTTGAAATACATGATGAGACTTGTGTCTTTTGCTACAATGACTTTCTAGACTCTAAAGTTTCCTTCTGACAAATGTGCCAAAATCTGCAACACAGATTCCCAATAGTGTGCACTCCAGCGAGTTCGGCTGTTTAGCAAAAGTACAGCAAAACCGATTGTTGGTGAGTGTGATGGCATTGGCTTTATGGGGTGTTCAAAACATAACAATCATTGGGGTTCAACCAATAGTAGGATGTTGGGACAGGCCAATGAGGGTCAAGGTTTAGTTTCAGCAGTTAGTAGGGGTGTAACGGTACACGTATTTGTACCGAACCGTTTCGGTACAGGGCTTTCGGTACGGTGCACGTGTGTACCGAAGCATTACATTGCAACCAATATTCAATATTTTGACGTGCTTTGATGTGGGGTAACAGATCACTGTACAGGCGCCTCAGTTCAACCGGCAGCGCGAGCGCGGAGCGCAAGTGAATGTGTTCATCTCTTCCTCCTTAATACTAGTTACAGAATAAACATGAAAGAACATCTGAAGGTATGTTGCAAGATTCAGTACAACTTACTGAAACGGTCATATCTCATGTAATCGCTCATTCAGTGTTTCAACGGTGGAAAGACATCAATGAAAGCGTCCGTATTCAACAATATGTCATGATGCATTTACCTCAGAAAAGCCATTCAGTGTTCACAGCTTGTTAGTTCGCTAGAGAAATGAACTCTTTCGCTTCATATATGCACTGTATTAGCCAATATATTCATTATTTTACTTAATCTTTTAGTGATATCCTGATTAGGCTATTTAATGTATGTTTAAATAAATCTGATGTTAAAATAACAGCCACTGTGTAGAAATGATTATATTTCAACAACGAATTGGAGTAAAAATATTTAGAAGTTAATGCAAAAACTGCCTTAGGTGCAGCTTACAGGTTTGCATACAATTTGTTATTTGAGTGTTGATTATTTTATCTAAAAATAAAAAGCAATTGAATTTAGGCTAATAGTTTGGGCTTCTTTCAAGTTAGGGCTCCCTACATAGTTTATAGCATTAGCAGAGATCATTTTTTTTATCCGTAAGAAACTTTTAGTTTTAATTTAATTTAATTTAATATATTTAAAGACAAAAACACAATTTGTTCAGTAAACCTCTGTTTAATAATAAAAAAAAGCAATTTTATGTTTAGTTTTCTCTCCACCTGCTGTACCGAAAACTGTACCGAACCGTGACTTCAAAACCGAGGTACGTACCGAACCATGAGTTTTGTGTACCGTTACACCCCTAGCAGTTAGTGTTTTCAAGTCATGTCAGAAAGAATGTATTTAAAATGCACATGCACATGAACATCAGCACAACTCATAATTATGAGTTTAGGTAACTCTGGATTTCCTTAAGAGTTTCCAAGTTAAGTACGTGACAGTGAGAAAACTTGTCAGAGGCAATGGATGCAGAGTCTGCCCTAGTGAAAAAACCCTACCAAAATATATTTAAAAAATAGGCCTACATTCATTAAAAAAAAAAAAAAAAAAACTAAAAACCCATTAATATACAGTAGTCAGCATTTGAAGTGGATCAAAAAAGTTAATCAAAGTTGTCCTTAGATGAAGGTTTTAGGACAACTTTGATGAAGGGTTTTGACCCACTTTTAAATGTTGACTATTTAAAGACATACTGACATAAATAGTTGAATTAAACTTTATTTGCAGTTCTTCTTTATTGCACAATGCACAATGCATATTTCTAAATATTAAGCCTAAAATGTGTTTAATATCACTATTAGTAAGGATAGTATGATCACTGTATAATTTGAATGCAAGATATATACTTGTACTAAAGTATACTTGCAATAGTTCCACTTTAGCATAATCAAATATACTTGAGTATATCTTTAGTTGGACCTCAACACAAAAATATTTGTTACAGTTTAGCAGACTTTAAGTATACCAATTTAGTATACTAAAAGTACAATTGCAGGGTATTTACATTAAGTACATGCAAATGTAAATGCAATTGTAGTACACTTAGCATAAAATAAATATATTTGAAATAGATTTTAGTATATTTATTTTTTACTAGGGTCTGCTCAATTGAATTGGTATTGCTTTCATTTTAAAAATAACGCATCTCTAAAACATTGAAATATTCATAAGTTAAATGTCAAATAGCACAGCTGTTTCCTTGCCAAGACTCTATATGCGTAATATTTTAGTGCTTCATTGCATTTCCTGTGGTGTGATTGGCTGTCAGAGGCAAATGTCACACTGATTCATAGAAGGAAGACACAGTGTCCAGGAAGCAGCATCAACATGACAATGAGCTCTGAGCAAGTTCATTAAGCTGCCACCATACCCAACTTGCTCTCTCTCTCCTCACCTTCACCTGCGTTTATGTGTCTCAGCCTGTCAGTGTCCAAGTATAGCCACTTCAGTCCTTTAATGTTGAGCAAATGAATGCCCTCTGCCATAACACATTCAAAAGGACAATCTCATCTAATTCATCACTTACCACTCAAGAGCAGACGAGTGTCTACACAAATTAACTGACTAGACTAACAGTATAAGACAAAGATGATACGTGTACATTTACAGTCGAACAAGAAAACTCCTCGCTACAATGATTTCTGATTCAACTAATTACCTTTAAATTAATTTCCAGGGGAAAAAAAAGTCAAACTTATTTTCAATAGAAATTGATTTTATTTTAAATGCAATTTTTCATTTTTGGGCAGTCAGCTGGTGTACAATACATGTTTTATTGGTCTATGTTTTCTTCCTGTGGTACAGAGACATTTGTCATGTCTTCCTCTTTGTTCAGCTCATACCCTCTTTTTCATTTTAACTACTCCTGCACTTGATTTGTCCTCTTCCCACTCTATATTTCCCAGAGATGTTCTCTCTCTCTCTCTCATAGATGATCATGCTGTTTAATCCCCCACTACTGTCGATTATGATGAGGTTCTGCTGCATTAACTCATTAAACAGCAAATATTAATCACGTTATCACAACCCTAATAATTACAGTACTATACTAAACCTTTTAGCTATAAACAATACGGTCAGGATGGAGAGCAATAAGCATATAGAATATCTTACACTTATAGGAAATTACTAAGCAACATTGTCCTTGTTCTAATTTTGTGGACTATTTGGTTTACACCTTTACAGACAGTGATGCAGCTACCTGAATCTGAGGCACAGTGTAAGTGTAATATTTATACAACGAATAACAATAAATGAAACTTACATAATCGTTCATACTCATACTTATTACATAAAGACGATCTCTTTGGTTGATGCTTTGATGATCAGGAATTTTTCAAACATCTGCAGTTTATATTTTAGATTATTTATCAATCTTGAAATCTTGGTGTAATGAGATTTTATATATGCATGCTTATGTAATCATGTTTTGAAAGGAAAGTTTTATATTTTATTACTGCCTGATGCATTATTTATTTGTTCAATCATAAGTGTTGGATCACATCATGGTTGTGGATACTGATTTAACCAATCAGTCCTGTGGCCAAATAATGACACTATAACAGGATTTGAATGAACAAATAATTATAAAGGCAGAAACACACTTGTTATTTCCAATTGCGCTATGATACAGACATATGGTTTTAATTAAAAACTCATATCTGAAAACAACATGGGGACTACGTATTATGGAAGGCCAGATGGTCTTTAAGATGCTTTTGTGAATATTGTCTGTAAATGTGTATATGAATATGTAGTACAGTGGTTCCCAAACCTGTCCTGGAGGAGCCCCAGCCCTGCACATTTTGTATGTCTCCCTATTTCTGACACACCCATTTCAGGCCTTGCAGTCTCAACTAATGAGCACATGAGTTGAATCAGGTGTGAAATATGAGGGAGACATACAAATTGTGCAGGGCTGGGGGTCCTCCAGGACAGGTTTGGGAACCACTGATGTAGTGTAATAAGTTCTACTACAGTTGTGAAGTAATCAATTTAAACTATTTGCAAATATTTTGTTTTAAAATATGCACACGTTTACTCTTACTGATATCTGATACGCCGAAAACTCAAAACATATCTTGTCACATTCAGTTATGAGTTACATGAATCAAATGTAAATTATACCATATTTTACATTCAAAACAGTGATTTTTTTTTTTTTTTAAAGTTAAGTTGCTTGCATCCCTAGATATCACTATTGGTCATTCAACATTCCTCTCGTAAAACAGGTAAATATTAATGTTTAGCTGCTACTTTTCATGCACTCAGAGATAAAACTGAAGAGTTGCGCTGGAATTCATACTTCTGTGAAAAGTAATTCCCACCTACTTTGATTTGATTGGCCATCTCACTCATTTTGACATTGACAAGTGCTGTTAGACTGTTGAGAGAGAGCAACCTAAAAACTTTTAAAACTTTTTGTCATCCAAATAACAAACAGATCTGTGCATAATGAAGTGCAGCAGACCAGCATCAAGAATATCAAATATTGAGGGACAATTAGGCCATTTCTAATTTTTGGGGAGACTTTGGAGAGTCCCTCTCATATCTATGGTGGCTATATATCTAACATATACTCTACATTTCATATAGTTATATGTATCATATCTTCTACATTTAAAATGTATAAGGAACGACTGCTATACAAAGAGTCAAAAAAACATCTTAGGCCTAACTTACCTAAAAATTAGTTGTGGGTTTATTTAAAAAAAAAAAAAAAACAATGAATAAATATCTACTTAGTTTAGTTAGAATGGGTTATTTGTTTTGTTTTTTTGTTTGTTTGTTTTTAGTATAGTATTTAAAAATGATTTACTCATTCTACTCACTAAAATAATAGGATAAGTCAAATAAAAATGAGAAAAAAAATGTGATTTCTATAATTTATTTTCATTTTATTCATAGCTCCCACAAAATCATAAATGGCTGTGGTCTGGGGCTCTTTGGCTCTTTCTTTCTTTCAAAAGTGATTTAAACAGTTATTTATTGCGGGCTTGGGCTAATGGGTAAAAATCTCTTTTCTCTTTTTTTTTAATATTACTGACTTATTATGCAACTTATGAGTGAGCGGGTAAGGAAGCAAATGAAAAGGCCAAGGAGGGCAGCGGATTTGTGTGTTTTGGTACAATGCAGCAAAGTTTGAATTGCTTGTTTTGGTGCACTTCCTCACAACATGTCCCATAACAATCACGAATAGGCAGAGCTTCACTGCATTGGGTGCAAAACCCTCTTTATGTGAGATCAAATTACAAAACGTTTTAAATCCCACCTGTATTTAGTGCTGACCACTTGTGATTGGATCACCAAAAAGGCATCTTAATACAAGGGTTCAGATGGCATCAGAGCTCACGGACACATACTGCCAGCTCTGGTTTTGTTTTACATAAAAGTTCACACTAAAATCTATGCCTTTTGGAAGTATGAAATGTCTCTTGCTGAAACACACTCAGCATCTCTGGTCGTTGCTCTCCTGACTGAATGACCTCATGATCTCACTGTTTCTAAAAGAAGCACAGATGTTAAATGGAGTACAATCTTCAGAGCTCTGAACCACTGGATCAAAAGTAGCAACACTAATAACTTGACTCCATTGTTCAGTAGCAGCAGTAGACCAGCTCTCTTCATAATAGTATTGTTTTTCCAGTAACAAGCAAAAAAAAAAAATTTTTTTTGACCTGTTATATGACCTGTCGTGACCTGTTATAGTATTGTACAGCACACACAGCTGTTGAGCAAATGGAGACTGTATCCAAACACTCCTGTCCTAAACTGTCCTACCTCTCCCTCTGTCCTACCCTTTCTAAGTGTGTTAGTGGGTAGAAGAGAACACTTAAAATAATATAGCTGCAAGCAGTGATAAGGGGCCAAGCCCCGAACAATGCAGAGCCAGAGGAACAAAAACAGCAGAAATAGAATGCACATGATGAACAGATAGGTTCAGAAGTACAGGTAAAATGAGCTCAAAATGAACAGAAATTCAGATGAGAACAAACACAAAATGAACACAAACAGACTAATTTCTCAGTATAGAGGAATAAAGACTAGTACAATACTTATCGGGATAAAGGAATCTAAATGACACAACATTACACACAATTTTATATTGTTGTCCCAGTCCCACAATCTCTGGGACATGTGCCTGTCACTCATCTTGTTGTGCCACTGGGAAGATGTATGTTTACACAGATGCAGAAATTCCATAGTTCAAGTGAGAAACAACTCAAAATGAAGAATTTTTATAGAAATGCACCGTTATATTAAATAAGTTCAGATTAGTTAATTCTCAGAAAAACTCAATGTCTGGAACAGAAGCCACTTTTACAACTAACCAATTAGCATGCTAAGCTAACTAGTATAGAACAACAAACACAGGCAAGGTCAACTTCAAAGACATATTTCTTGGGAACAGTAGTGAATATCAAAAATCTGCTCAGTCATTTGTGCGGCTGCGCGATTTTGGACAAAATTGGGCAAAATTTGAAGGAGGAGTAGCGAAAAAATAGAAAACTGTACTGTACAAAATGACCACTACTGTAATGAGTGGAAACTTAATGTATGTTATGTATGTATGTAATCAGCATGATGAGAGGAATCAGATGTACTAAGTTTTATTTTTCTAAATCAAAGGGTTCAAAAGTTATAGCTGATTAAATGTTGACATTTTGAACTGGTGGTGGTGCTCTAAAGTTGGCCAAATTACTTTTAATTACCATCACTACAAGTGTACCAAATTTCATAATTTTCCTACCTATCAGGTTTCCTACACATTTTTCATTTTAAAATTCCATACTTTTCCAGACTCAAATTTCCAGACCACCTTCCAAATGATTTTTCAGACCATATTTAACATAAAGGGTTCACACAGAATTACTTTTGATAAATAGTACAGTCATCTGTAAATATTTTTATTTTCTCTGTTTTTCTTTGGTTTTCTCAAAAGTGATAACATGCGCTTGCATGATGAGAAGAAACCTAAAAAGCTTTATAACCTGCATGTATTCACCTATGACACATGACTTTGATACTGTAAATGTGGTTTGATGTTGAATGATCACCAAACAGCAAAGTACTGATTTAGATGATTGTTTGCTCCTTTATCTGTTGCTGGTTTGAATGGCACACGTACATTCATTTAGTGAAGTTCACAAGAGACTTGCTTATGGTAAAGAATTCATTCAGTCAGTCGTTTTCGACAATCAAACAATCACTTAACTTTTACCATGAAAACACTGCTTGTAGGGCTGGGTATTGACAAATTTCATGATTCGATTTAGATTCACTAGCTTGCAATTCAATTAAATTCCATTTGATATTGATTAAGTGGGGTATATATCATGTACAGTGCATGGCAAATTTTCAAGGAAAAACAAATCTCAACTAATTCTGTAAACTATATAGGGAACCCCAGTTGGTACATTACTATAATATTACAGGTTAAAATTAACTGATTTGTATAGCTTATTTACATTTAAAATATACATATGGAAGTTTTAATAATAATAATAATATAATAACTTTTTAATGGCATGATTATGTTTCTACTTTTTTTTTGTTGAAATATAAACATTTAAATAGAGGCTTTTATAAAAACAGATGTATTCAAACATACATTCAATATTGAGGAACATGTTAAGTAAAAATACAATGAATATGCAATATAGTGCATATATTTAGCAAATTGCTCTTTTCTAGAGTTAATTTTTCCAGCTGACTAACAAGTTTATGGTCATTGAATGGCTTTTCTGAGGTAAATGTAACATTGAGACATTTTATTTACAACAGGGGTGCCCACTCCTGTTCCTGGAGATCTACCTACCTGAAGTTCATATCCAACCCTGATCCAACACACATATCTGTAGTTATCAAGAGCTCTTGGAGATCTTAATTAGCTGGTTCAGTTGTTCTTGATCAGGGTTGGAGCTGAACTTTGCAGGAAGGTAGATATACAGGAACAGGATTGGATACCCCTGGTTCACAAGCTTTATTGATGCCATTTCCATGGTTGAAACACTGACTGAGCAATTAAATGAGACATGATACAGATTTTAGTAAGTTATACTTAATATTTTAACATTCCTTCTGATGTTTGTTTGTTTTTTTGGTGCTATAACTAGTAGCAAAGAGGAAGAGATGATCAGTTCACATGTGCTCCGTACTGCCACTTCGCTTGAACTGAGGCACAACAGTGATCTGTCACCACACATTAAAGAGTACCAAAATGGTATTTGTTGTTTGAATTTCAAAATAAAATGGACAGAATTTGAAAGATTAGCATGCAAAGCAAACTTAATGCCAGTGTAGCTTATGGTTAAATCAATAGTTTAAGAGCCACATTAAAAAGAATGGCAATTGGTTAGCATGCTAAGTAATTTTCATGCTAAGCTAACTAACATAAGACAACAAACACAAGCAAGGTCACATTAGGAGACTAATATCTCGGGAACGGTAGCGAATGTCAAAAATCCATTCAGTTATAAAAGATATTGCAATTTATGACAAAATTCAAAATGGTGGACCAATGCTTTATCTGATCCTGGAAAAATCAGCATCCTCGGATTCGGCATTACACAAGGAGTCCACAGACACCTAGATGATTTTCAGACAAGCTGTTCAAAAGTTATAAAAAATAGCAAATAGCAGTAAATGCTATGAGTAAAAATAGCATTTTTTCAGCTCTCCTGACCTGTAGGTGGCACTGTTCCCAAATTTGGCATGGGCCCTCAGATCATGGTTCCGACGAAGCATATTTTCATTTTGATTGAAGTTTGGATGAGATACAGCCTCTGAAACAATTTTGGGTTGACCTCATTAAGTTTGCGACTTTTCTAGAACAAAGGGTTCAAAAGTTATAACCTTTAGAAAAGTGAATTTTTGAACGGGTGGTTGCACCAGCTGGTCCTAGAGACTCCAAAATTGGTCCAATCACTATTCAGGACCATCTCTACAATTGTGCCAAATTTTCTCATGTTCGTTCATAGGGCTGCCATAATGTTGCACAATATACCGGTACTAGAAAAGTATCGCAATACCCTGCTATTAAAATGGTACGATATGAAATTTTATTAGAACTGGTACTTAAAGGTTTGACAGGATTCTAATAAGAGCCGTATTTCTCAATTTGCATCGATGTTTGACAGCAGGAGTCTGGACATCTGTGCAAAGCTCTGCTTTCACTACCTAGAGGAAGTAAAATATATCCGTGCAGCACATGACAAAGAAAGCAACAAAGAAACATGCATGCATGAGAAAATAAAGCACGTGACACTGGCGCTGCCGGACTCAGACCTGAAGCGCACGCAGCCCTTCACCGAAAGCCGCATATAGACAGCATGCGAACGCATCCAAGCTTTATAATGGTAGTATGCGTTACCAAACGAGTATGAGCTGAAGAAAGTGTCTCCATCAATCATAAACCTATTCCACATGGCTCCGGAGGGTTAGTAAAGGCCTTCTGAAGTGATGTGTTTGTGTAAAAAAAAAAATCCATATTTAACAAGTTATGAAGTAAAACATCTAGCTTCGCCAGACCGCCTTCTGTATTCTTCAAAAAGCTTGCGCTGTACATCCTACGCCTTCCCTATTCAACTTACAGAAAAAACGGAACCAGCGTTGCATCAGTCCCGTAAGTTGAATATGTCAAAGCAGCTATACGCTACAGTTGATTCACATTAAATGGCCAATGAGTTGTGCCCTGCACACAAGTGCAATCATGCGCTATGGGCCATAACCCTCTGTGCACTTCCATGTTGATTAGTCTTTGATAACATGGCGAAATGCAAGTTATTTCAGGAGACTGTTTCAGCCCAGGCCTCCAACCAGCCTCCATTTACACCTGTCTGAAGATACATGTCTAGTACAAGCTATTCATTCACACTTTAGAAGAATTATAAGCAAGCTATCAGATGTAAGTCAGCAACAAAACTGCATATCAGCACAAAATGTTTGGTGGGCTGCTGTTCTGATATTGACTCTTTGTACCCCTTCAGCTTTCATAGCTGAATTTGCTGTACTGCTTCATAATAAACTGAGCTACCATGCTGTAAGCAGGTCAGGCAATTATTATTGCAGCAGGAGCAGGGTCTTGCAATGGATTTCACATTAGGAGCTGAAAATTACAGTGCCATTTGAGAGCAAAGTGAATAAGGAAGAAAATCTGAAAAAACTAAATAAGAAAAGGAATGGTTCAGGCAAAAATGAAAATGATGTCAGTAATTTTGTCAGTAATTTTTCACCCTCTCACAAAAGTTTTTTTTTTTTTTTTTTTTTTTTTTTTTTTCCCATGCAAAAAAATGTCTTCATACATAACATTAAACATTAGGGGCATTCACTCTAAATGCTAGTGTCTTGTTTGGATTATTTTTCTTGTGACGTGGCCTTTCGCTAACCATCTGAGGTGTCTGTGATGCCGTGAGTAATATCTTGATCTTGAGTTAGTGTTTTGTTGAAAAGTTCACTAATGCCCTCTTGCTGTGCATGCATAATGTCTGCTCTTTTTGACCGGCCCCATTTTTAGAACCTATTTTTCACAATCCTTGGCCTCATCCATATGCATACATTTTAGATTTGGTACAAAGCTTCACTCAGGCTCTTACCGTGATGCGCTTTGCAGTGTAACAAGAATTAGCATAACAAGCAAGGCATATCCTGTCCAATTACACCAGTATGCTGCACTCAATAACCGATAAATTAATCATTCAAGACAAGCGCATTATATGCAAAATGACTTGGGGCGACATATGGCTGCCTGTTTACGTAACATGTAACCTGTGAGCTCGCCACACTGTTTCTGCTTCAGACGCATCGCAGGCAGCAGACCAAACTAATCCACTACACTCCTGCTTATCTAGTGTGCATATGAGTGTGTGTGATTTCAAGCCCTTTAAAATCAACACTCTCTTCTTGCCCAGCCATGTGTGATATCGCTTTCTCCCTCCATCTTTCCCGCAGCTTTTCTTTCAATGCAGTGCCACAAAATTCAGCAGGCTGAACGTATATAACAAAATCTATGCCGTAAATGTGTGATTGTGACAGCGCTTGACATAAATCGGCGGTGGCAGGTTTTGAATGTGAAAGATATTTATGTGATGGGAGGTGGGTGCAGTGATGAGTCAGTGTCCGCGCACAAACACCTCTGTAATTGCTCATAAATTACAGTGTTTCATGCTGATAGGTGGCCATGACTTTGATGAGTTTCATCTTTCTATCAACATGAAATATTGGAACTCAGTGAGCTTGCAGCTAATGTCATGTGAGAGTTAAATGGCTTTGTTGCTCTTTGGAGATGGGGCTTTGCTCATGTTTCAGAGGTTGTTTCTCTGATGAGTGCCGTCAGAAAGTATTTAGCCATTGATTAGTTGTTGATTCATTATGCCATGCTTCAACAGAATATTTCCATGCTGTCTTTGTAACAAGTTGGTGGCTGCAATAAAGTGCACAACGATAGAAAATGCAAAGACCAATCTTTAATAAATACTAAATAATAAATAATAAATACTCAGGAACACACAGGGTAAACATAGAGGAAATCTCAAACCACTAAACATACAAGACATTGCATTGGTTGGCATATGCCAAAAACAACAACAACTGCATCATGGAGCAGTTTGCAATACAGATGTTGTCTTATTTACAACATGACAATACCTGTGTCTCATTTCGATGGCTGTGTCCTCCGGAGGTCGCATTTGTCGGCCACATACGTCATAAAGGAAGTCTTATTTCAGAGCTGTAACCATTATCAAATTGACCATTATTCCTAGTGAACCATAAAATGTTGTAATGTCTTAATGAATTTGGAATGTAGTGGTCAGTTTACTGAAATGAAGCAGCCTCAATGATGTATGCGACTGACAAATGCAACCTCTGGAGGACGCAGCCTTCGAAATGAGACACAGCTAAAGTGTAGCCGCCACGCTGGATGATATGAGGCAGTGGTAGAAATGTAGGAGGCTGTTATGTGCAGCTTTATTCTGTGCTGTCGTCTCCGCCAGTTTCAAAACATGTCTCCGTTATATTGTCATTTTCTGCTCGTCCGGGATTTTGCAACACAACCTTGTTTCTGCAGTGACTTGTTTCTGCAGTTTGTTTCCTCTAATAGTGTCTGATGATTACATTTTATGTAGCATGAGAAAGTCACATAAACCACATGAAATCCAATCAGAGCAGTCAAACAGATTTCTAGAAATGTGATTTGAATAGGATACCACATATAAATGTAGCTCGAAACAGATTTGTAAGAATCACATTTCATGCAATTTTTTTTTTTTTTTTGCCGTCCACACTTGCTAAATCTGATTTTAATCTGATATGCACAAAAATCGGATTTGGACTGACAGTCTGAATGTAGCCTAACAATGACAGAGAACAGGGAAAACGAAACCAAAACAATGAAACTAAACAGACTTAAATGTAATCCTGATAGTCTTTTATTTAATAGTGATTTTGAACAAATCCCTAAACATGAAGTTAGGCCCAGAACTTGTGCTGTTTGTGGTAAACAGGTTAAATTAATGATAAATAAATTATACATAAATGATATGACTTGGTGTGTAATTAAATTTCGTAGCAACCAGATGTATGATTTTTGACCTGCTAGATGAAAATATCCCATAGCAAATTTTAAGTCATATCTAGAAAGCTGGGGTTGGGCTCATTGACATGTGTAAACAACCACTCTAAAACTCTAGAAACATCCTTGAACAAATTTTATATCATCACCAAATGTAAACTGTCCTATCGCCCAGCACAAAACTGCTTAATGTGGACTCTATAGTACACAATATGATATTAATGAGAAAAAAATTATTTGTGTTGTTTTTCCTGCTTAAAATTGGACACTTTAACAATATCAATAAACATTTTCATAAATTAATTAATTTATTTTTTATAAGTTTGTTGCCTCAAGGCAACATTGTACCACAAGGGAAAAATGTAAACATTTGGCATAATGTATTAAAGTTTCATATTTAATAACAAGTAACATTTGATATCCAGCTGTTTCACTCAGGCAACATTGTACCATAGTGGAACACAAGTATTACCAAACCATCATATTATTATGTTATTATATCAAGTTATCATATCCATCTTCATCCTTATCTCCACCTTCTCTCTCACCCTCACTCTCTCCCTGACGGATTGTCACTATGATTTCATCTTCCTCATCACAGTATGACCCCTCATTAACTCCTCATCCTCACCCTCATCAACTGCCAGTGCTACCTGTGTTTTATACCTTTTTGAAGTGCTATAGAAAATGTGCAGATCATAATATATCCAGATATAGTATGTGAATTACTATTCTTATAAGTGCATTACAAATTCATGTGAAAATGCAAATATATTTAGATAATTCTTACTCTTTTCCTTACAAATATAATACATTTTTATTCAAACCTATTACGCCTGTATGGCCATATGTGATTCTATTATGGTACAATGTTGCCTTGAGGCAACACACAGTTTTTTGCTATTTTCTCTAAAATATTTGATGATATATAATGTAAAGTTCTTGAAAATATTTCTTTACTTGCCAGTGAAGGTGACTTGTATTTTTTGTGGGTGATCAAAATGGATACAGACAAGTGAAAAAAGCACTTTTCATTTGAGAAAATATGGAGCCATGTGACGTGCACATGTGCTGAAACAGGACACAAAATGGACCCCTTTTGGTCATGTTTTTGTCTTTTTTGCACTTCTATTGATTAGTATTTGAGTTATTCTGTCCTGAGATACGTTTGATCAATGAATTGGTGCCTTATTTTATTAAAAGCAAACTAAAATAGACCATGTTGCCTGGAGGCAACACCGTACCATAGAGGGTTAAGGTATTATAAACATTAACATCATGAGTTTTTGTAAAGCTGTTTTGAAACAATGTGTAATTGAGAAAAGTGCTATACAAATTAAATTGACTTAAATTGGCTTGGCTTGACAAAGCAACAAAACCCCACTAGCAACTGTATAGCAAAAATCTGGGCACTCTTAAATAATTTAGGAGATGAGACCTAATCTTAACACTTAGGAACCTTTATGAATCACCCGTATAGGAATAAGAGTAAAATTAAGTCATTCTTAGAATTTTGACACACTTAAGACTACAATTTTACTTTGAGTGGCTTACATATACATACGGCCCCAGGCTTTCAGTATTGAATCGATTATTTTACTTTTCACTTCAGATTCCTTCTTATAATTTTCTTTGGCGTTGATCGTATGTTTCAGACTCCTGGGCCTGTATTCTTAAAGCTTTTAAGAATCCTCTCAGAAAGCTTCTAATTTAGCTTAAAAATTTCTAGTAGGAGTCTTAGGTGAATTCAGAGTCTCAGCGATTCAGACCAATCTGAGAGCAACTCTGAATAAGGAAAATACAAAAACTTTCATCTTAGTGAGAAGGCAGGGCTGACCCCGTTGGTAGGTATGACACAGTCTTTTGAAGACTGTGATTGGTTGGTTGTCCATGAAGGAAAAAAGAGCACATTTAAAGTCCCCGTGAACCGGAAGTTGCATACAACTTTTCTCCAGTGTTGTGACGTATTTCCAAGTGAAACTGAATATTGAATAGAGGGCAGGGTTTTACTTTTTGCTTCTCATTTGCATAAAGTTGAAATTTCTGAACTTTTGTTGCGTGTCTCCCGTCGCTTAATACGCCTACATTCTGTCGCCAACGGTCACTGTCGCTGGAAGTCGCCAGCACTCCATTGAAATGAATGGGATCATGTCGCTTTGTTGCTGCTTGTCACTGGCAGTGTGAACGGGGCTTGAGTCCAATGCCTAATAATTAATCCGAATAAAAATCGCAAGCAGTGTCTTCAAGCAGTGAGGATGATTTTGTTGTCCTCTCTCTTCTTAAAAAGAAAAAGAAAGAGGAAATATTGGGTCCATCCAATCCTGTGATTGCGTAGAGAGGAAAGACAGTTCCACCTCAAGGAGCTGCGTGATTTTCCAGAGCGATTCAAAGTTTACTTCAGGATGTCAGTGTTTCGGAAGCAGTGTGTAAACGTGATTGACAC
Organism: Ancherythroculter nigrocauda; assembly: GCA_036281575.1. Classification (NCBI taxonomy): domain Eukaryota; kingdom Metazoa; phylum Chordata; class Actinopteri; order Cypriniformes; family Xenocyprididae; genus Ancherythroculter; species Ancherythroculter nigrocauda. The sequence goes on along the minus strand of VTFQ01000023.1, from coordinate 14,029,201 downwards.
AATGTGATGTCATATTTATTTTTTAATGTGTGGAAATTTCGGACAAGAATTTCGGACTCAGTGTGCAAAGACCTTAAGACTTCTTTTAAGATGCTTTCTGAATTACTTTTTTCTTACTAGGATCTTTAATTTAATTTTAAGAGGAAATGCCCACATTTCTAAGAATTTTCTTAGAATTTTGTCACTAGAAAAATTTCATTTTTCATGAATATGGGCCCAGATATCTATCCTTTTTCCAAATGAAGCACTTTTTATTCGGGAAAATAGTGTTAATGTACTAGCTTTTTTATGTCTTCGTAGCCCTATTCTAATGGTAATTGTTTCTCTGGACGTCTGTAAAAATAAATTTGCATGGCACCTCAGTGATAAAACTCATGCATTCAGATGGCAGTTTTATTCACAGAGGAGGAGTGAGTTTTGTGATCTATGAACCCGGGAACATGCTGCTCACGTGGTCGCATGATTGTCTGCTGTAAATAAAATGTCATTTGTTTGGAATAATATGAATAAATTCATATTTAATTCAATAATAGGAAAATAATATCCTATTTATTATGTGATTATTTAAATCTGTTTAAGAATAGTAAGATATAGACACAAAGTTAGTTGAAATAGATTTCTGTCTTGCATTTTATCTCAAAATGATGGATGTCATTTTAAAAATATTTAAATGAGCTGAAATAAGTTAGGGCAGCCTCTTATTTACTTGAGGTAAACATAAAGCTGCTTGGTTTATATTTTTAATGTGTATAATTGTTAGCTACATAATACATTTTAACATTGTATTGCTGTATTTTTTTCCTCTTTCTCCTTTCCCTGAGGAGGAGTGGTGATAAAATATTTTTCCTGTAAATACTTCCCAGCATTTCAGTAATACTGTAAATATTTAAAATGCATGCACATTACAGTTATCATACAGTGTTCCACAGTGGTCAAAAAGGATTCAAACAGTGAATTTTGAATTGATCTCAGACATGTGGATTCAGATGGCAGTTAAATTACCACAGACCTTCAAGTCAGTCAAAAAAAAAGCAGGTAATTCGGCCAGAGATTTTTACGCTGGTGGTGGGAGAAAAACACTGACATTCTGGATTCAGATGGCAATAAAATCAGCGACTAGCCCCTGTAAATGTTGAAAATACCTTACGTCCCATTGAGAAACAATTCCCGTCCAAACAGGGCTTTTGTGAATAATAAATTGATGAATTTTCTCTCTCCCACAGTTGACGGATGTATAGACTGGTCAGTGGACTTGAAGACGTATCGTGTGTTGGCCGGAGAGCCTCTGAGGGTGAAATGCGCTCTGTTCTACAGCTACATACGCACCAACTATAGCGTCGCCCAGAATGCCAAGCTGCGGCTCATCTGGTACAGGAACAAGGGTGATTCTGAGGAGCCAATCATCTTCTCGGGTCACCGGCTGAGTAAGGAGGGAGATTCCATTTGGTTCCGCTCAGCAGAAATGGAGGACAATGGATTTTACACTTGTGTGCTCAGGTGGGTCATTAGCAATTCAAACTTCAAATCAAGTGTGCGCTGAAAAACAGAGAAAAACAGAGCCCAAAGATTTATGTAATCTAAAACTACACTGGGTCACATCTGTTATTTGTTTACTTAATATAAAAAACAAAACCAAACAAAAAACATGAAAATATATGATTTTACCATATAAAACAGAAAGAATATTGAAGTTGTCATGATGGCATTGTCACAGGCAATTTTTTCTCTAAATTTAACACACACTTTTGGTCCACCAAATTAAGCATTTGCTTGTGCCTATATACAGTATCTTAAACCCTATTCTATAACTGTTATATTAAGGCCTGATTTTACACAGGGCTTAGATTAAGCCAGGATTAGGCCTTAATTCAATCAGGACATTTAAGTAGCTTTTATAAAAATGACTTGGGAAAAGAAAAATAAAAAAAAAAAATAAAAAAATAAAACTGGTATGTCAGTGCAAATTGCTTTTAGTTGAAATAGTTCAAACATTCATTTTAGTCTGGAACTAGGCTGAAGCTTTGTCTGTGAAACTGGGGGGATGTGTTATAACTGTATTGTGAGAGTGGCATCATTGTTTGACAGCATTATAGTATAAGGTTCAATTTCTTTAGGCACATTTTGCTACTGACGTCACTGCACGAACCCCCTGTCATAAAACATTTCCTCACAGCTGTGGTCAGAAATGTAAGAAGCACCCACTGGCCCAATGATGGAATCCAGTGGCGTGGTTGAAGGTATTCTGCGTGGATGTCTTTTTCTTGTGGTTCTTGGAAGTTTATAAAATTTGGTTTCAATTTCATTCTAGCTCTGGGGTTTAATCTGACACTAGTTTCAAATGAATATATATTCAGACTGAGATTTTGCTTCTATTTTTAATTCATGCATTATTATTTTATTATACTAGGTGGGTGATTCTCATGAAAACTTGGTTTTAAAAATTTCAAACATGAAAATTAAAAAATGCTTTAATTAACTTTTTTTTTCCTCCAGTTTTTTTTTTTTCCTTTCCACTTTTTTCCGTCAGTAAGTAAATATAAAAAGTTCAAGATCGAGTAGTCTTTGGCCAGAAATATGTCCCTTAGGTGAAATATGCAATACTGTACAGCTGACCTTTCATCAAAAGGAGTATGTTTAAAAAGTTTATTGTCAAGGACTAATTTGCCAGAAATATTATCAGCAGGTCAGACTCATGTATGGCTGAAGTAACATCAGACTGAGGCAAAGAGCAAGGAGTATACAAAACTCATGATCGAGGACTCTGGGGATTTTTTTTTTTTTAAACAAATCTAATATCGAATTCTGTATGACTGAAATAAAATCAGGAGTCCATGAGTTTGTATAGAGAGTTCAAGATTGAGTACACTAGGGCCAGAAATATGTTCAGTAGGTCAAATATAGACTTCTAGATGGCTAAATGGATACATTTTCACATTTTTAAAAATGGATTATTAACAGTAATGGAGAGTTACTTGAAATTCTGAAATAATATTTATTTTTAAATTAACAGTTTTTTTTTTTTTGATTGATTTCTCTCATTACTGCAACACCTTCCACAATTTACAACCTTATATATATATATATATATATATATATATATATATATATATATATATATTATATATATTTCAATGAAACCTGACATATTTTCAAAATGATGTGGCAAACCTGAAAGAACATATTGTATATATTCTGCACATGCATTTAAAAGCAAACTACTATTTTTCCATACATTAAATAAATATTAAAGAAATACTTGTTGCGGTAATGATATAGGTTATGGAAATAAGGTTGCTGATTTCGGTAATGATAATAATTATGCTAAGAATGAGGTATAGTTTAAAAATATGAACTTTAATGTAGAAAATAAATTAGATAATATTGGCACAATCATGCATTTAAGTTGAATCAGTTTGATTTTGCAGTGCTTCAAAAATATAGGCTTACATAGGCTAAAAATGTGCATTTAGCAATACCACATACACAACCCATTTACCAGATTAGTTTTAAAAAATACTTAAAATTTAAGAGAATGGTGGAGTCCACACCAACGATAATGGCAAAGAAAAACAATATTGCTGGAGTCACTTTCGAAACAATTTTCTTCCAGCTGATGAACAACAAACATTGATAATAAAATGTTGCTAACATTGAGAACAAAACATATGTTCAGACATACCTGGACGCATTGCGGTAATGAGAATTTCAGCTGAAACTATAGTAAAATACAAAAATAATTCCTTTATATGTTGAAATTACTCTTTGTTCAGTGTAGAGAACAATATTGTCTTTATTATGATGTTTTTATATATTACTAAAATGCATGTTTAATATTTAAAGTCATTAGTGCCGTGGTGTTTTAATGGTTTCGTGATAATTGAAATGTATTCCCATACATTTCAATTGTTTGTTCATTACGGATGCAATGTCATGCCAACTGGGTCGGGGATCTGACGGACACAAAATCTGTTGTAGGGTTCTATACTTAATACCATTAAGTTTGGCTCATAACATTTTCTTGAGGCTGGAGTAAACAAAATGACTTTTGAAAACTGAACAGATTTTAAAAAGCTGGGGGGCAGTTGGGGCCGGTTAGAGAGTCGGACTTGTAACCCGAAGGTCGTGGGTTTGAGTCTCTGTACCGACAGGAAATGTAGCTGGGGGGAGTGAATGAACAGCGCTCTCTTCCAATATGTTCATGGTGTGTGTGTGTGCACTTGGATGGGTGAAATGCAGAGCACAAATTCAGAGTATGGGTCACCATACTTGACCTCACGTCATGTCACGTCATACACTTAGCGACTTTGTAAATGGTTACAGAGAGAAAAATTGGGCATCAATGTTGAGGAAGCTACTTTAAAACTGTAGCTTTCAAAGCTACAAGCCACTCATAATTTAAAGTAGTTCAACTCCAGACAAGCTGCCCTTCTGTAAAAGTAGTCAAGTTTACAAGTTTCTAACAAATGTAACTACTTAAAGCAACATTAAAGGGCTGATTTTTTTTATTATGCAGTTATCACATTACAAATAACTATGTTTATTTCATTAATGAAATTAGTATATAAGTTTGAATGCATTCTCTATGATTCCCATTACATGCTGCGAGATGCTGAGAAACACAATGTTACATACATACTCAGAAAAAAAGCAAAGCAAAATTCCACTACAGATGGTTCTTTTAATTTATTTGTAGTTTTTAAAAAATAAAATAATTACTTTTTTTTCAACAACAAAACTCTCTGCACAAAGACTCTGATCTAAGAAGTGTTGGGCAATGTGGGTAGGCCTACATCTAGAAAAGCACATTCGTGCTGCTCTTGGTAGATTGCATTGGTCATTATGGAAATGATCCGACTGCATCTGTGTTCTATATTTTGCACATTGTCAGTATATCATGTGCAGAATTTCCACTCCCATCTGTGCTGTTTAGTCTGGCCCCAAATGTTTTATTTTCAATAACTTCTGTGTGATAACTTATGATAACTGCTGAATTCATGCTAGCCATAGTCCTAGAACATAGCATTGCTAGTTCATATTCAAAACAAACATAATGATGATGTAGCACTTTGTGTCACTACACTTCTTCTACTTAGTTGAAATGCTACACTTTTTTAAAGTAATGTTGCTACTCTCAAGCTAAAAATGTTGTGTAGTGTGTTCCAGCCTTTCACTTTTAATCAATTTAATGCATCCTTGCTGAATAAAAGTATTAATTTATTTAATTTATATATAAAAATATTACTGACCTCAAACCTATAAAAGTTTTCTATTTCAGATAAATGCTGTTCTTTTGAACTTTCTATTATATGTTTCTGTTGAAATGTTACATTATTTTTTTTTAAAGAGTGTTGCTACTCTTTAATCTGCAGACTACTGTAGCACTGACTGAAATTTTGTGTAGGGCAAAAGTTGTGTAGTGTATTCCAGCCTTTAGTCATCTTAATAAAACATGCAAAGTCATTGATGAACTGTAATTAATGCTCCCAGATGATGTTCCTCCTGTTCCTTTTATTTGGATCTCTGCTCCCAAGTTTGTATATTTGTTGTTTTATTGAGTGGTGTTTGTTCATGGCTTCAGTTTAATCAGGACACTAGCCTTACAGAAAAATGTATGCATAATATGCACTGTACACTGCATACTACTTCCAAAAATAATTAGTACGTCATCTCAAACTCCCTAAACCTCCTCATTTTTTGAAGACCTCATCATCTGAAATGAGAAGCTGAAGATGCAAAAATAAAAAAAAGTTCTAATTCACACCCAAGAACCTACGCTTTTGAAAGAGGAAAGCTAAAGGAAGACCTTGAGGAAACCTGCTCAGAAAAGATTTCACTCTCACATAGCGACTGAAGGGCAATTGGTGTAAAACATCTAAACAGAGGCAGCTGTGACTGAAAGCACAGGATCTATTTCCTCCAAGGTTCAATGGCTGCAGGATGGTTAATTCTGTGTTTCCATTTCAGGCCCTGCAAACACGTCTGGCAGGGAATAAAATACACAGTGACAAACTACACAGAGTCTTAGACTCACAAAACTAAACATGAGCAGCTATTATCTAACATACAACATTTGCATGTTATCATATTCCTAAAACAATTGTTCACAATCCATATTTGGTGACAACAATATAAAATTTTTTAACATTAGTTAATGAAATAACAACAATGAACAATAGTTTTCCAGCGTTTAATTAATTAATCTAGGTTAACGTTCTTTTTTACATATGCTAATACATTTTTTTTAAAGGTCCCGTTCTTCGTGATCCCATGTTTCAAACTTTAGTTAGTGTGTAATGTTGTTGTTAGAGTATAAATAAAATCTGTACAATTTTAAAGCTCAAAGTTCAATGCCAAGCGAGATATTTTATTTAACAGAAGTCGCCTACATCGAACGGCCAGTTTGAACTACATCCCTCTACTTCCTTCTTTAATGACGTCACTAAAACAGTTTTTTGACTAACCTCCGCCCACAGGAATACACAAGAGTTACGTTTGTAGAGTGTGTTTGTCGCCATGTCGTCGAAAAACGCTGTTATTTTCATCCCGCAGTCCAATCACCGGGTCTGATTCCGGCTCAAATTGATAGGGTAAAATTAAAGACATGTTTACAATAACACTGAGCGCGTGCATCTCCACGTTATGGTAAGAGGCGGGCACGGTGCGCTCAGAGCTGTCGAATCACAACACAGGAACCGCTGGCACAATCAGAACTCGTTACGTATTTCTGAAGGAGGGACTTCATAGAACAAGGAAGTCATCAGCCCGTTTTTATGACAGTGGAAACAGCGGTATACAGATAAGTAAATTATGTGAAAAATACTGTGTTTTTTTACACGCGAAACATGAACACATGTTATATTGCACACTATAAACACAATCAAAGCTTCAAAAAAACACGAAAAACGGGACCTTTAACATTTCAAGTTGTACTAAATTATATTAGTTACTGCATTCTGAACAAACATGACTAAAGAACAAATATATATATATATATATATATATATATATATATATATACACAGCATACACACACACACACACACACAAATCGCACAGTAAAGAATGAACGTGTGCGTGACGAATTTTTAGGATTACGAATATGAAAAAAAGCATGCGAAATTTCGGACTCAGTGTGCAAAGGCCTTAACCGTTTCAGTATTTCAGTGAGTGTCATGGCGGACATGCAAACCTACAATATTTTTATAGATTCTACTGTTATTATGTAACGGAATGTTGTTTTAAGAGGTTTTTTTTTAGGTGAGAATATAGTTGTTTAGACCTCAGATATGCGATTTAAGGGCTTTATTTTAACAATCTAAACACATGGTCTAAAGCGCACAGCGCAAGTGTGCTTAGGGTGTGTCCGAATCCACTTTTGCTAGTTTAAGGATGGGAAAAATGGTCAGCGTGCCTGGCGCATGGTCTAAAAGGTGTAGTGAACAGCACATTCTAGGGCCCAGTTTATGGCCGGGCCCCTCTCTGTTCGTAACAGCGGACAAAGGTTTGCTACATTTTGATTGGATCTTGGTGGACTAACACAAACAAACTGTCCAACGCCATCAGATAAAGATGTAAGGACAACATCCAGACCTCTCTTAGAGGGCAAGAGGAAGACCTCTTGTACCAAGCCTGGAAAGGACAGGACTTCTCATTGGTCCACAGGCAGTTTCTGCCCTTCACCCATCTAGAGACTACTTCCTAAGGTTGGCCACAGACCCGCCATAAAAATTCCTCGGGACCTTAGCAGTACTGGGTGAAACATAGAGAGATCACAAAGATCCATCCAAATCCATTCAAAACTATGTTTGAATACCTTAGAACTGATGCAAACTACACATCCATTTCATACTTATTCACAGAAATAAGTATTCTCAGTGACAGCTATTTGTAGTGCAACATCTGATACAAATCCAGCTGTTAATGTACAATTGAATGACAGTTCAATCTTTTTCCATCATGTTTAGTCTCTATTTGTTTAGAATATTGCCAAAGGTATTCTGGTGGTGGTTTGGAAAGTGAGAAATGCATTGGTAAACTTTAAAGACACTGTAAAGACTTCCAACTTTGTGCTTTTTGCAAATGAGTTCCACAGGAGAAAGAAGGGTGGGCCACACTCTGTGTGTCCCCTCTGATGCCAGCGGCCAATCACAGCACTCGAATGGAGAAGTGCCAAATTGCAATCTCCTCCTCATCGGAAAGGGATAAAGGTACCCTTTCAACAGACACTCCTTGTTCTGAGTCCCGGCTTGCGAAGCTGAGACACAACAGATACATCGTTCTGAGTCTGCCCTGCGAAGGGAGAAGACATAACAGATATACCATTCTGAGCCTCTGGTCCATCCAGAAGAGACAACAACAGATCCCGTGATCTGAGCCTACAGCTTGTGAGGCAGCAACAGAGACGACCACGTTCTGAGCCTCCAGCTTGTGAGGAAAGAGACATCAACAAACACTACGTCCAGAGTTTCCATCTAGCGAGACAGTAACGACATCTGCAACAAGGTTAAGCTCAGGAGAGCAAACCTTCACTTCAAGGTACCTTCGTCTGCGTGTTCCAGATTGTTAAGGACCTTCTGCACCTACACCAGGGCCTCATCTGCATGTTCCAGATTTTAGGACCCTTTGGTGCTCCAGGAGATCAGCATCCCACAGAGCTTCGTGTTCAAGACTGTTGAAACAGATTCTGGCTCCTCTCCCCACTGCATTGTCACCAAGCACAACCAGTGGAAGACGTCATCGTCATCGGACTCAACCAAGTGGAACATAAATATCACTTAACCAAACCTCTTTCCAGAGACCTTGGCATTGTTGTATATGATCAGTATATAATTTCCTAATTCCCATTAGATGTAATATAGCTGATGTTAGTTAATAACAAATAATCTCTCATTTATTTGTTTGGTGCATAATAAGGTTCTCCACCTTACTATTTTCAGAGAAACAGTTTATCTTTCCATAAGATAACATAACTCTTCCATAGCCACACCCAACTTAATCACTTGTATTCTATGTATATTATGCACTTTATTCCTTTATCATTCATAGTATTCATTTAGTGTGTTAATTATTCTTGTTTATCTTTTTGTTAATAAAATTTATTTTTATTACACTTGTGTCTTCCTTGTGCTGATAATACAGAAGAGGTTCTACAAGTTAGCAATATCACCAATCTTTCAGATAAATCAGCTGACCACTTTACATTAATTCTAAATGAATGAAAGCCCCTGTCAGGAGTGTTCTCATACTGCCAAGGTAAAAGACCTTGAATAGTGCCCTGAACTAGGAAAAAGGGGAAGTGGTCATCTGATGTACTCATAACCACACCTTAAGAGACGTGTGATCCTAAAATCACAAGGTCAGCGGTGACATGAGTACCAATCCCTATTTTACTTTGTGTCCTTTAATGGACAAAGTAAAAATCACTACAAAGGGTTGTCCATAATGAGTAATAGGTGTGTTTTGGGCGTAATGTGCAATAAACCAATCAGAGCCTCATCTCCCATTCCCTTTAAAAGCCAGTTACGCTCACGCCATGATGGATTCGCTATTTATATGGCAGAATTTGCAAGCGGAAAACCTAAGCGCTTCTCCAGTGAGGAAATGGATCTGCTCCTGTGCGAGGTTAAAGCATGCGAGCAGACCATCTACGGGACAAACCGGATTCCACCAAAGCATTTTTATCTTTATTCACACAATAATAATCTTTTACATTGTAATGCTTTTAATTTTAATATTTGGCATGTTTGTGTCCTGCTGCGTGTCCCTGCGTGTGTATTAAGTAGAGTTTATGCGCTTTGTGCACCTGCATGTAGGTGCATAATACTAACGTGCTCTTTAAATAACAAATCAAATATTGTGCCATTGACTTTAGACCAGGTTTCAGTTGGTCAATGGCGCAGTCTATTTCAGTTGCCTCAAAATAGTAACGCACCAACATTGTGCCTGAACACACCTCGTTTTCAGAGCAAGCACACCCATGGGCGCACAAATGCATTTGCTATTTAAATAACGTGGCGCAGGACATGAAAATTATAACTGCGTCAGGCTGAAACTGGCAAAAAACACTTGTGTCGCACCTGGTGCCACATTGCGCTGGGTGTATGATAGGGCCCTATATGTAAACATTGCGCCTATTTGAAAATTTGTTTAGACACTTTCGGAGATGCAAGCTCCAGACTGTCAGCGACCATTCAGCACTCATGTACCCCCCGAGAACAGTTTCATCTAGGCCAGTCCTTCGGGAATTTGTCACTCGCTCTATGTAGATAGTGTTTAAACATTAGGCATTTGTTTTGAGTATATCAAATGGGCAGTCTTTGGTCTTATTAATGTATTACTTGTTCCAGAGCTAATAGATTTAGCTTAAAGGCTATATTAAGTTTCATAACTTTATATTTACATTGAAATTAAATCCTGTACTAACTAGAGTGCTGCTTTTTGTATGTTTGACTGAACTGTTTGCTTGTGATTATTTTACTTCTGATACTGTTATAATGGCTATTGTTGTTAATTTAAATATTATTATTCAATAAATAATATTTTATTTAAATAACATGCCATATTTTTTGATATTGACCCTAGTGAAAAATAAATATACTAAAATCTATTTGAAATACATTTATTTTATGACTCTGCATCCATTGCCTCTGACAAGTTTTCTCACTGTCACATACTTAACTCAGAAACTCTTTAGGAAATTACCAGAGTTACCTAAACTCATAATTATGAGTTGTGCTGATGTTCATGTGCATTTTAAATACATTCTTACTGACATGACTTGATAACACTGTAACTACTGAAGCTAAACCTTGACCCCCATTGGCCTGCCCCAACGTCCTACTATTGGTTGAACCACAATGATTGGTATGTTTTGAACATGCCATAAAGCCAATGCCATCACACTCACCAACAATCGGTTTTGCTGTACTTTTGCTAAACAACCGAACTTACTGGAGTGCACACTATTGAGAATCTGTGTTGCAGATTTTGGCATATTTGTCAGAAGGAAACTTTAGAGTCTAGAAAGTCATTGTAGCTAAAGACACAAGTCTCACCATGTATTTCAAATCCGAGAATGATCAAATTATTTTTAGATGATGCTATATAATTTTTTAGATGAGACTTTCTTTTTGTGCAAACCACAGAAAACATGAGGTATGAACTGAAACATCTAGTTTGTTTCTGCTTATTGGCTGTAGGGGCAGAATTTTCAAATCCAACTTTTGCCTACAGCTCAGATATAACCATGAGAAATTTGCAATGAGAAATTTGCAAATAAAATTATTTCATTTGTTACATTTTTACTTCAGTAATTTATTTTTGTTAAATACTATGTTGTCCTGTTATGAATAAATACAATTAAGTGAACAGTATTTGAGTTCTACTTGTTTATTATAACACAATAGTATTGGCCTAAATAAAAGTTTACAGGAAATGTGTTTTGAGTTGCAAAAAATAATCATAAGTAAGTTTTATAATTATGACCTTTACCTTTTTTAATAATTTGCTCTCACTTTAAATATCAGGCTATTGTTTAATTTAATTCAATAGCACTTTTCACAATTTTGCATGGTTGCTAACAGATATAGCCTACATACATATAGAAAGTAGTTATAGTAAATATTTGTAATTATGACAAATAAAGAAAACAACATATAGTCAGTTTGAAATGGTGAAATAAATTCACGTACCTGATCAGAAGATTTATTACATTAGTGTATTCCTAATGCACTTCAATGCACCTACTGTAATCAGTGGCGGAGCCAGGGTTCCCTTTCAGTCGGTCACGTTCGACGTACGTCAGTAGTGACCGATGAATTGGGATATCGCTAGAGAGCCCCTATCAGCTTCGAGAAGACTAAAACAAGCCAATGAACATTGGCGTGCGATATTTGCATAACGCACCCCTCCCCATCCGGGGCATATAAAAGGGGGAGGAGATGCAATCGCACTCTGTCTTTCGCTTCGGAGCCAAGCTATTGGTGTCCTACAGCTAAGAAGATCTTTAAAACAAGAAGAAACAGCGTTCTTACCGTGTTTGGCGCAACGACACTGCAGCGAGTCCACGAGCTTCCGGGTCCGGGCAGCAACATCGGCAGTGAAACAGCGTTCCGCTGTAATTCCAATTGTTTGGTCTGCGATTTGGCCGGGTCCCGTGTGTGTGTGTTTACCACACTTCGTGACACTCCCTGTGTGTCTCATTCACAAAAGAGCTGTGAGTTTCCCCATCTATTAGACTTTACAGACGAAGGAGAGGATGACTCGGCTGAGCCCCCGTCTCAAGGGGTGGCGGCTGTGGCCGAGTCGGATCCTGAGTTGATGGCTGTGCTTTCCCGGGCTGCCGAGAGCGTCGGGCTCCTGTGGAACCCTCCACCCTGTCCCGGCCCCTCTCGGCTTGATGATTGGTACCTCGGGGCGGGTCGCGCTGGTCCTCAGCGTCCCGCCCCGATGCCTTTCTTCCCGGAGGTGCATGACGAGGTGACCAGGTCTTGGCGGACACCGTATAGTGTTCGTTCGAGGCCAGGCCCCTCGTCCGCCTTCACCACCCTGGATGGCAGAGAGGCTAAAGGCTATACGGGGATCCCTCCAGTCGAGCGGTCTGTAGCGATGCAGTTGTGCCCTACGGCCGCCGGCTGGCGTGGTGACCCGCGCCTTCCGTCCCGAGCCTGTAAGTTTTCTTCCTCTCTGATGGAGAAGGCTTATAGAGCTTGTGGGCAGGCCGCCTCCGCCCTGCATGCCATGGTCCTTTTGCAAGTGTATCAGGCAAAAGCGTTATCGGAAATGCCACAGGGTGGTCTTGACCAACATCTGTTGGGGGAGTTGCGGGCTGCCACCGATCTCGCCCTCCGGGCGACTAAAGTGACAGCACGCTCCGTTGGTCAATCGATGGCTACAATGGTAGTCCAGCAGCGCCATCTATGGCTAAACCTGGCTGACATGAGGGAGACCGATAAATATCGGTTCCTGGACTCCCCCGTGACCCAGGCTGGCCTATTCGGCGACGCAGTGGAGAGCTTCGCCCAACAGTTCTCCGCTGCCCAGAAGCAGGCTGAGGCGATTAAACACGTCTTGCCCCGCCGGCCCGCTGCTGCCTCCACCCCGCCGGTGGCACAACCTCAGCCTGCTCGTCGCCGAGGGCGCCCAGCCGCGTCGTCCTCCGCTCCCGCTAAGTTGGCCAAGCAGCAGCCTCCACCAGCCAAACAGCAGGGAGCCGGCGCCGGCCGGGGCGCCCAGCCTGCTCAAGCCAAGCCAGGTGGCAAGAGGTCGAGGAAGTCGCGATCCTGTACCGGGCGACCTGGAGGAGGAAGTAGCAGCTCTTCAGGGGGGGATTCCATCTGCCCCTCCACTCCCGGAGGAGGGCCGGGAGAAACTTGTTGTGTCTGTCCCGCCGCTGGCTCTCCGGAGTCCAGCGGTACCCACCTTTTCACAGAAAGAGCTGTTTCCCTTTCATCCTCCAGGTCACAAGAGGGCGCGGTTGTCAGGACCCGGGGCTCTGCCTCGGTGTCCGCAGCCCCCTCTCATTTCGCCAGTGGGGGGCGCCCCGATGGTGCAGGCCGTACCACGTGTACCGTCTCCCATCGGTGCTGTCACCCCGCAGAATCTGACTCCACTTCGGGCCGCTGCGCTGTCCGAGTCGAGTCCCAGTATTCTGCCTCGCTGCCCCACTCCCGGTGCGCCTGTGGTGCCCTTGGTCCCGCCCGTTCGGCGTCTGGAAGCCTGGTTAGCGCTTCCCAGCCCGTCCCGCTGGCTCATCCGCACTATCAGGCTCGGCTATGCGATTCAGTTCGCCTGGCGTCCCCCGGTGTTCAGAGGTGTCCACTACACTCAGGTGTCACTGGACAGTGCTCCTGTTCTTCGGGCGGAGATTGCTGTCCTCCTGGCGAAGGGTGCAATCGAGCCGGTCCCTCCAGCCGATATGAAGTCAGGGTTTTACAGTCCCTACTTCATTGTACCGAAGAAAGGAGGTGGGTTACGGCCAATCTTGGATCTGCGAGTCCTGAATCGGTCCCTTCACAGGCTGCCGTTCAAGATGTTGACGCAGAAACGCATTTTTCAATGCATCCGTCCCCAAGATTGGTTCGCAGCAATAGACCTGAAGGACGCGTACTTTCATGTCTCGATTCTGCCTCGACACAGACCCTTCCTGCGGTTTGCGTTCGAGGGTCGGGCATATCAGTACAAAGTCCTGCCCTTCGGGCTGGCCCTGTCTCCCCGCGTCTTTACGAAGGTTGCGGAGGCGGCCATTGTTCCCCTCAAGGAACAAGGCGTTCGTATTCTCAACTATCTCGACGACTGGCTTATTCTAGCCAGTTCGCTGGAGCAGTTGTGCGAACACAGGGATCTGGTGTTGGCACACCTCAGCCGGTTGGGTCTTCGGGTCAACTGGGACAAGAGCAAACTCTCCCTCGGGCAGAGGATCTCTTATCTCGGTATGGAACTGGACTCGGTCGCCCTGACTGCGCAACTCACAGAGGAGCGCGTCCAGTTGGTGTTGAACTGCCTGAGTACGCTCAAGTGCAGGACAGCGGCCCCACTGAAAATGTTTCAGAGGCTCCTGGGGCATATGGCATCCGCAGGTGCGGTCACGCCGCTTGGATTGCTTCATATGAGGCCGCTCCAACACTGGCTCCACGGCCAGGTCCCGAGATGGGCGTGGCGACGCGGCACGTTCCGTGTTCCTGGGACACCGAGCTACCGTCGTGCCCTCACTCGATGGTCAGACCCCTCGTTCCTGTGGGCAGGAGTTCCCCTCGAACAGGTGTCCAGGCACGCTGTGGTTCACACAGATGCCTCGACCTCAGGGTGGGGTGCCACGTACAACGGGCATGCAGCCTCAGGTCTTTGGACGGGGCCTCAGCTGCATTGGCATATCAATTGCCTCGAGTTGCTGGCAGTTCGTCTTGCGCTGGGCCGCTTCAAGGAGCTGTTGACAGGCAAGCACGTTCTAGTCCGCTCAGACAACATCGCGACCGTAGCGTACATCAATCATCAAGGTGGTCTACGCTCCCGCCGCATGTCGCAACTCGCCCGCCATCTCTTGTTATGGAGTCAGAAGCATCTGAGGTCGCTTCGCGCCATTCATGTCCCAGGTGTGCTCAACCGTGCAGCCGACGAGCTTTCACGGCAGCCTCCACTTGCGGGCGAATGGAGACTCCATCCCCAGGTGGTCCAGCTGATTTGGCATTACTTCGGCAAGGCTCAGATAGATCTGTTTGCCTCCCAGGAGAATGCTCAGTGCCAGTGGTTCTATTCCCTGACCGTAGGTTCTCTCGGCACGGATGCACTGGCACACAGTTGGCCCCGGGGTCTTCGCAAGTATGCGTTTCCCCCAGTGAGCCTTCTTGCTCAACTCTTGTGCAAAGTCAGGGAGGATGGGGAGCAGGTCTTGTTGGTGGCCCCTTATTGGCCCACCCGGACATGGTTTTCGGACCTGATGCTCCTCACGACAGCCCCTCCCTGGCCCATTCCTCTGAGGAAGGATCTTCTGACTCAGAGAGGGGGCACCCTGTGGCACCCACGTCCCGACCTTGTGTGGTCCCTGGACGGGATGCGGAGGTTCTAAGTGATCTCCCGCCAGCGGTTGTAGACACTATCACTTCCGCAAGAGCTCCTTCCACTAGGAGTCTCTATGCGTTGAAGTGGAACCTGTTCGTTGAGTGGTGCTCTTCTCACCGAGAAGACCCCCGATCATGCTCAGTCAGATCCGTGCTTTCCTTCCTGCAGGAGGGTCTGGAGCGAAGGCTGTCTCCCTCCACCCTCAAAGTGTATGTTGCCGCCATTGCCGCACATCACAATGCAGTTGATGGGAAGTCCTTGGGGAAGCACGATCTGGTCGTCAGGTTCCTGAGGGGAGCGAGGAGACTGAATCCGCCTCGTCCCCCCTCCATACCCTCTTGGGATCTCTCCTTAGTTCTTTCATCCCTTCGGCGTCATCCCTTCGAGCCCTTGCAATCAGTTGAGTTAAAAGTACTGTCCCTTAAGACCGTCCTCCTGGTTGCATTGGCCTCGCTCAAGAGGGTAGGGGACCTGCACGCATTTTCGGTCGACGAATCGTGCCTGGAATTCGGGCCTGGTGACTCTCACGTTATCTTGAGACCCCGGCCTGGATATGTGCCCAAGGTTCCTACCACTCCCTTCAGAGATCAGGTAGTGAACCTGCAAGCACTGCCTTCGGAGGAGGCAGACACAGCCCTGGCTTTGCTCTGTCCAGTCCGCGCTCTGCGCGTTTACGTGGATAGAACTCGAAGCTTCAGGACCTCAGATCAGCTCTATGTCTGTTACGGAGGCCAGCAGAAGGGAAAGGCTGTCTCCAAGCAGAGGATGGCCCACTGGATTGTGGATGCCATCGCCCTGGCTTATGATTCCCAGGGCGTGCCTTGCCCGTTCGGGTTGAGAGCCCACTCCACCAGAGGAGTGGCCTCTTCCTGGGCGTTGGCTCAGGGCGCCTCGCTGACAGATATCTGTAGAGCTGCGGGCTGGGCGACACCAAACACGTTTGCTAGGTTTTATAGCTTACGTGTGGAACCGGTTTCTTCCCGTGTACTTGCTTCCACTAGCCAGTAGACGCGTTGAACCTGTTCTATGTGTCGGCTTGCAATGCCATTCCCGCCCTCTGGGCTGGATACGTGCATTTTTGACTCCAGTCGTGTTCCCCGATCGGTGAACCCTGTCGAGTTCCTCCGCCTCCCCTTTCGGCTGGAACATTGCGGAGTGTCTGGTGCCAGACCAACATCCACCTTCGGTGTTGTCTGTTGGTTGGGTTCCATATGTTGTAATCCCTCTAAGTGAGTGATTCCATATGTGTATTGTCCACGGTTACTCCCTATGGTGAGTCCGTGTCTTTCCCTTAGCAGAGTTCTGCTGTCACCTGTCAGATGAGTCTCCCCCTACTCAGGTGCAGCCATCCCAGGGACTTGTATGCATTTTGCCCTTCGGGCCAGGCCATATGTTCCACGTAAATTCCTTCCCCACTGGGTGGGTAGTGGCTCCGCAGCGTCCCCTACGGGTTCGCTTCCCTAGTGTAGTCTAGTTTACTTAGTGGGTATTTCGGAACAGCAGTAGACTTCCTGGCGTAAGCTCGCCCCCTTCTCCGTCCCCCTGGTGCGACGGGTGGCTAGAGCTTGTGCTGGGCACTGGAAGGGGTTCGTAACTGTGGCGTTTTATTTGGGATCCCAATTCGTCGGTCACTACTGACGTACGTCGAACGTGACCGACTGAAAGGGAACGTCTCGGTTACGTATGTAACCCTCGTTCCCTGAAGGATGGAACGGAGACGTACGTCCCGTCGCCACAGTTTCTGTACCCTCGCTGCAGTGCGGACACCAGTTGTCTCCTCAGCGAAAAACAGAGTGCGATTGCATCTCCTCCCCCTTTTATATGCCCCGGATGGGGAGGGGTGCGTTATGCAAATATCGCACGCTAATGTTCATTGGCTTGTTTTAGTCTTCTCGAAGCTGATAGGGGCTCTCTAGCGATATCCCAATTCGTCGGTCACTACTGACGTACGTCTCCGTTCCCTCCTTCAGGGAACGAGGGTTACATACGTAACCGAGACGTTTTTTTCATAGGGGTGGCCAGGCAGGGGCCAGCAACCAGTCTGGGGTGGCACAGAAATCTTCATTATTTCAACATAAAAATTAGTCTGATTATATAGCTACTGGACTGTGCCTACAACACAACTGAATACAGTTTGTTTTTAGCCTACTTAATTGTAATTGAGATTGTGGAATGTTGAGTGAATTTGACTCCTTTTTTTTCTTTCTTTTTTAATCATTCCTCACTTGCAGGCATATTAATAAAGGGGCTCATACTTTAGCTAAATTTCAACTTTTTCAGTCACTTCTGGTTCTCAGAACCCCCAATAGTTGTTCTTCATTGTTGCATCTCCATGGATGAGACGATAACTACATACTGTACTTCAAAGATTATTCAACCTTCATTGAATTTTATGTATAATCAATGAACTCTGAGTTCATTGAATTCTGATGGATTCCAATGAATTCTGAGTTTGTCTGTTTCAAAAAGTAACCAAAAAAGTAAACACTAAATGTTTAACTTTCTGTATTGTCAAAATAAACAATTGCAACAGTTCTATCATACTTAAAATTAAACTCATTAGGCCTACAAAAAAATGCTGATGCATTTAAATGTGATACATTTTTATTTGTATTTTATAAATTAATGCAAAATTAGCATCTTCTAGTACAAATGCACAGTTCTAAGATTTATTTATGCATTAAAAAATTACATATAAGCTTGTGCCTTATATTGTGATCTCACAAAGCAGAATATTTTAGTCCAGAGACATGTGACGCATATATAGGCCTACATGCATGCAGTTTTAATGCAGCTTTAATCGCCTTTTTGTTCGCGTTTGACTTGTGCCTGGCGCTGAGGCGAAGTTGGAGTGCGCGTCTGAAAAGTCTCCCGTTTTTTGTGGTCTTAAAGAAACGGTTCTGCGTTTAAATAAACGCAATTCTTCTCAACAAAAAAGTAGACAGAAACAGCAATTGTGAGCGAGGTGGCCACCCCCTGGCTCCGCCCCTGACTCCGCCCCTGACTGTAATACACTTCTCCCATTAATGCTACTTTAATAGCCCTTATTTGCACATCGAAATATGGACTGCAGCCCTTTGGGCTGTCAAAATATTATGAATTATTAAATTAATCAATTAAATTTATTAAACTGATCCTGAGCAAAAAAAAAAAAAAAACGCAGAAAGTTAAAATGTCAAATAAATCCAGAAACGTTTGCTGCATGAAAAGTAAATCATTTTAATTTATGCGTCACATATAAATCCGCAAGACCACCAAATCATTTAACTGTGTTTTTGTCAGAAGCAGTTGTGGTGCATTCAGAGTTGAAGCGCGCAGAGACAATCGGCAGAGGAATGCTACGGATTATATTTCATCCGCACACACGGAAACACAAGCAGTTGCACAAGCAGATCTGCACGTTCAGATTTTTTTCACAATTGTTTTAGTGCGCGCACAAGAATAAAACTAAAGTGCCGGTTTATGCAATTGCTTCATGTTGCGTTAATGACAGATAATGTCAGGTAAAAGGGAAGCAAAACATTCTTGATATTTAATGTTGCGTCTAATGGTTTTATTTCTTAAACAGCTTAAAGTTTAATGCACGTTCGTGTTGTATAGCAACAGGCCGTTTCACGTTTATTTTCACGCACCACTTACTGTGTCTATATTAATAATTTTGTCGACGATTCACAGTCTTTTAATCCATATAATTTGTGCTGTCATTAATAGTTGTCATTAATAATGTCAGCGCGCTTATAGCTTATAACAATATAGAGAGAACACAAAGTAACACCAGTTTAGGGTAGTTTATATCTGTGTGGTGGTGCAACAGTTAAGCCGAGTGCTCTTGTCTGCCATCGGCCCGTGTGACCCAGGTTCGATTCCAGCCCGTACTGGTTCCTGCATTATATACATATAAATCTGTTCCTATTGTCTCACTGATGTTCACTGGATAAGTAAGGTACTGGTATACTGGGGCTGTCTGTAAAAGGCATATTCTAAAGCTGTAACTTTATTTATAAAGATTACTTTATTGTAGTCTATTTGAAGCACACTATAATGATGCCATTAGCACACTACAAGTTGCCATTGCAATGTGTTTTAAAATCACTAAAAGTTTGTTATCAGTATAATATTAATGTATGTTCAACACTCTTACAATGTACTTGAATTGCAATTCTAATGTCACCAAAATACATTTAAAGTTAATGCTGAGTGAATTCTGCATTTCAAAACTTAAATACAAGTCTATATTTAAAATGTACTTAAGTATACTTGGAATAGTTCCATTTTAGCACAAACAAGTATATTTAATACAACTTTAGTTGAACTTCAGCACTGCTTTTGGACAACTAAAATGCATTTAGTACAAAATTAGTTGTTCCAATTTAGCAGACTTTAAGTATACCAATTTATAGCGTGCACCAAATACATTTAATTATACTAAAGTACATACAAATAAATTGTGCTTAAGTATACTATTTTTTCACTAGGGGAGAAAGAGTCGGTTAGTGATTTTCGACTTCAGTGAAAGTTATATTAATATGCCATGAGATGGCAGCAAAGACTGTCTTTATGAGTGAGTCAGTCGGTCGCAAAGACTTTTAAATTGAAATGGACTGAAACAAGGAAGTTGTTTTTACTTTAAACAACATCTTACGAGACGCAACTGACAAATGCATTGACTAGCGCTGTCATGGGAGTGATGACAGCCTGATGTTAAAAGGACAAAGACAAAGATTGCTTTCCTCAGTGGACATTCAAACTGATTTTGTGATTATGAATATAAGATTGACCTGAAGAATATCAACTAAATGCAGGTAATACACCAGCTCAGGCGATCTCTCTCTCATAATACTCTACATATTACAGTGAGTTTCAATGAAGCGACGCAACATTCCTTCGTTACTAGTTCTAAAGTGACGTTTTAGAATTAGTAACGGAGGCTTGGGCTCAACTGTTAAACTGTCAATTTGAGATCTGAATCCGTGGCGGAAGGAAGTAGTTCCTCACAAAAGAGGGATTTTAAATGCAATCCGTTGTTGTTTATTTATTTATATACTCGTGCCGTCGAACTGTTGTATAAACGCAATATCACACTCGTAGCTGTGCGATATGGCTGTATATCAGCCTCATGCCTACAGCTGAATCACAGCCGTGCTAATATACAGATATATCGCATGGCTACTTGTGTGATATTGCTCATATTTCGGCAACAACAAAACAGGACAATCTCACCACCAAAAATGCTAATAGGGCAGATCGTCACCGGTTGTGGGCGGGGGCTTCTCCCTATGACGACGTCATTGTAGGGGAGAGTCTGAATCAGCTCTTTGAAGAGACTGCTTCTGAGTAATGCTTCTGAGCATTATAGGCTGGTTGTTTACACACACTGTTGTTTACACACACTTTTATAAGGTGTTCAAAAAGTTAATTTTGCAAAATAGGTTCCCTTTAACAACATCTTGCTACTTTGTCAGTATGACAGCACAGATTCCCTGGAGTTCAGACTTATGAATCACGGTAGTCAAGTCATCTTCATTTATATTCTTATCAAGCTAAAGATGTTTTTTTTATTGAATCACTTCCGTTGTAAAAATTGTTAAGTATTACTTTAAGAGCTGCTTAAATGACACCATTCCTACTGAAAACCGAATACCTTTAATGCATTCTTGCCGTTACGTGTTTAGTCTATAGGTTTGCGTGTTTGAGTGTGTATGTGTGCAGAAGCTTGGTCTTTTTAAAAAAGTGATATTTGCCAAATTAGTTGTCTGGTCCACATAATACAGAAAAATTAGTTGTGTCCACGGATCTATGCAAACTATTATTATTTTGGAATAAATGTAAAAATGCTTAAACAATAACTTGATGAGATTGACTTGGTTTTAATAAATAGAATATCCATTACATTGTTAAATTAAAAATACAAAATATAATAGTATTAGGTTTCTTTTCTTCTTCTTCTTTTTTTTTTTTTTTTTTTTTTTTTTTTTGATATAATGTAATGTTCATTTAATGAGGAAAATGTGAAAACATTAAGAGTAATGCACATGAATTTAAATTTGGTTTATAAATAAATAAATAAAAAATGTGAGGACTTTGCCTCCTCATTTCAGAACACCACTACATGCCACTGATTCAAACCTATATCTATGTACTGGTGCTGAACTCAAGAATCCTATATAGACAGACACTGTTGATGAACTTATATTTCTAATGGTGTAGCCTAGAGTGTTTTTATGGCATCCATGTTAGGTGTGAAGGATGTCAAATCGCATGCATCGAATGTGTTCATCCGAGTATTCGTTGAAATGCTTGTGTGCACAAGATCATGATCAAAATTCTGAAATCCTTCAAACACTCCTAACTTGAATGCCATAAAAACTCTCTTATGTCATACTCTACATATTTGTCAGCACATGCTGACATCCAAGTCTGAGTATCTAAAAAAAAAAAATCATAAAGGGACAATGCAGTGAAATATACTTTGGGTTTAAGAGGTTGCAAGTTTGAATCTTGAAATACAAAATGTGCATAGCAGTGAGACCCTGAGACTCAGCGGGGATCCTGGGACCCAGCAAAGAATTTTTATAGGCGTGGACTTGGATTCTTGCACGATGTGGGTACGTCGGTCCGCGTTCAGTCATTACAACGCTGTCTGATTCAGTTTAGAACAGGACGTTAGGTCCACATAGGTTTATGCCGCAGACTGATGGGTAGCAGTGTCCCCTGTAGTCCAGTTGGGCCTGCTCCACATGAGACCATTTCAGTGGTGGATCAAGAGCCAAGGGATCTTGCCTCAGTGTCACCCTCTGCAGAGTTAAGCACAAAGGCTCAGAGGAGTCCAAGTTAGAGGTGTTTTATCGTCGCAAAACTATCACGACACATCCATCACAGGCTGGGTGGCAGTCTGTCAGGGCTGCCTAACTTTTGAGTGTGAAAAGAGCTGCATCGTGTGGCAGTTAACAGTTTGGAGATGCTAGCGGTGTTCTGGCACTCAAATGGTTCTTACCCTATTTGAGGAGTTGTCATATACTGGTCAGGATGGTGTCTTGTAGGGGTGTGACGAGACAGGTTGCTCACGAGACGAGATGAGATGAGACACGAGATTGAGTTCACGAGAACGAGACAAGATTTTTACACAGTATTTTTAAGAAATCCTCAATGACGAAATACATGACTAAAAAATAGTCTGCAGGTTCATTTGAAATGTTTTACTAATCATCTTGTAATTAATGTCATTTCAGTTCTACTTCCTGAGTATGAATTATCGTATGCAGTAAAAGACAACAATACTCAAGCACTGTAAAAGTTTTTGCCTCAAAATCAACTGACTGCTTCTCTCCTGTATAATTTCATATTAGTCTCTTCAGGCCTTACTGTACATGATTTATGAGAAATAAAAATATAGAATATAGAATATAAAAAATGGTAACACTTTACAGTAAGGTTCATTTGTTAACATTAATGTATATTAACTAACATGAACTAACAATAAGCAATATATTTGCTACATTATTTATTAATCTTTGTTAATGTTAGTTAATAAAAGTCATTCATTGTTAGTTCATGTTATTTCGCAGTGCATTTAACTAATGTTAACAAATTTTGCATTTAACATTAAGATTAATAAATGCTGTAGAAGTATTCTTTTTTCTTAGTTTATAACTAGTAGTTTATAACTAGTATAACTAAGTAGTTAACTAATGTTAACCCTCTGGAGAAGTTTTGACATGCCCTGACATTTGTGCTTTTTTCAGTTGTTCATAAACATATTAATGACACAAGTGTCACTTCACTGTATTCAGCACAAACTAGACTACCATAATATGTGAGGAACATGTATGTACATGTTTGTGTTTTTGAAGGAATAATGTTTATGCATGGTTATTGAAAAAACAAAAAACTTAAGTCACTGAAATAAGGCCAAAAATATATATTAAACCTGTGTTCACTAGACTTCTGGGTATTGGAGGTTGTAGACTCGAGTTTTTGCTTCAGAATTATGTAAAAATTATCCTGCCTACTTGTTCATATAAAACAATATATTGATTTAGTTTTTGTAAGACACTTTTTGTCAAGAAACACAGTATGCGTGGAGGCCTGAATCATCATGAATAATAGTGTAATGAAGTTCGTAAATGGGAAGAAGGAGGCGGGAACCGGCGAACATTCAACAAAACTTTAATATAAAATAAACAAAGAACAAAACGAAAGTAATGCCGGCAGACCCTCGCGGACGTCTGCCGGCCACACAAACATAATAAAACATAAAATAAAGTCCAGGCCTGGTCCTCTCTCGTCCTTCATTGTAGTCGCTCCTCCTTTTATGCCTCCGGAGCTCCTCCGTGAGAGACTCGAGGCCGGCACGCCTCGCAGGTGACGCTTATTATCACTCGCGTCACCGGCCTCGCGCCGTTCCCTCACGGCTCTCGCCCGCCCTGCTCGTCACATACCCCCAACGCCCCTCGCAGGCCGGGGGGTACCTCCGAGACTGCGCTCTACTCCCCCCCGGGGCCTGTCTCGGCGGCCGCAGCACCTGGGGGTAAGGACAGACGAGACGAGAGAAAGGAGACGGAAGCAAGGGGAGCGACAGGACGAGAGAGGGGAGAGAGGAAAAAGAAAGAAAAAAAAAATTCTGGGTCCGGTTCCCCGACACACTGCCGCTCGGTCCTCAGCCTGCCAAGAGGCTCTTTCTCGCGGTGCCATGCGGTGGCACTGGACGCTCGGTGGACGGCCCGATCCTCGACCGCCTCCTGGCGGCCGGCGATGGCTCCTCCGACTGAGGGCAGCCGGCAGCGAGTCCCCCGTCCCCTGCTCCTCCCCTTCATGGCGGACGGCAGCAGGCTCCGGCCCACGGCAGACGGCGGCGACTCCTCCGCTCCCTCCAGGTCCAGGACGGCAGCCACCCCACCTCGTCCCAGGAGCACGGCATCCGGGTCTCCGTCCCACCTTTCACTAGGCTCCAGTACCACCGCCTCGGGCAGCCTCTCGCGGTCTTCACACTCCCGCGCTGCCCGAACTCCGCAGCACCGCGATCCCCCTCAGCAGCGAGGGCTCTCCGACAGCATGTCCCTCCTTCCTCCCGGGTTTCGGCACCAATGTAATGAAGTTCGTAAATGGGAAGAAGGAGGCGGGAACCGGCGAACATTCAACAAAACTTTAATATAAAATAAACAAAGAACAAAACGAAAGTAATGCCGGCAGACCCTCGCGGACGTCTGCCGGCCACACAAACATAATAAAACATAAAATAAAGTCCAGGCCTGGTCCTCTCTCGTCCTTCATTGTAGTCGCTCCTCCTTTTATGCCTCCGGAGCTCCTCCGTGAGAGACTCGAGGCCGGCACGCCTCGCAGGTGACGCTTATTATCACTCGCGTCACCGGCCTCGCGCCGTTCCCTCACGGCTCTCGCCCGCCCTGCTCGTCACAAATAGATAATAATCCCACCTGAGAAGACAAAAGAATCGCATAAAAGACCTCTAATGACCTGCATATTAATGAGCTCTTTCAGTCAGGTAGGCTGTGAAAAAACCCTCTGTGATCATGTCTCAAGCTCATCATGGTGTATATCAAACATACAGAGAAAACAGCAATACTGTGAAATATTATTACAATTTAAAATAATGGTATTCTATTATATACTTTAAAATATAATGTATTTCTGTGATGCAAAGTGTCTGAAAATTATGTTACCTCTGTGGCATTTCATATAGGCTTTTAGCTTAAAAGCATGCACATCTGGAGAAATATTGATGGATTCTCATATGTTTATGTCAATTTTCTATACAGAGAAGTAATATTTATTTAGTATTTATTGTCATCACTATGAGCACTGGATACTGTGTTTTCAATTCATACTTGCAGCCGTAGGGCGCTCTGTACACATTTAGTCCACAAATTAATCTAAAGAAGAACAGGACATTCCAGAAACTAACGGCATGCCTTCCAGAGGTTGCTAACCATGGCTTTAACATACAGATAAACAGTTTTCAAGACAATAAATACACGATTGCGATGATAAATGCATGTATTGCCTCAGTATTTGAGTCTGAATACCGCTGGCTCCATGGGCGTGGCCGCATTAGTGGATAATGAGCTGAATCACGGGCGTCTGACATGTGTCTCTTTTCATACAGATTACATAAACACAGAATTTTTGTTTTCGTTTTGACTTACACGATTTAAAACCTGACATTTCAACGTTTTTTGTGATTAGTATTCTCTAAGTTACAGTTCATTTTCTGAGAACTATCAGATTGGACTTTGTTCAGAGGGAGACGACAGATCACGCATCATGTTAGTTTTCTTAGTTTTCTCTATTTTGTTTTTACGCTGAGTGTACACAAATAAAAGAAGATATTCTATAGTTTCAATTGATATATTACTTAGGTCTCTATGACAAAAAATGACGGAGTATTTTAAGTCTGTTTTGCTGCAATGTGAAAAAAACCTGCAAAACGCGCTGGCGCGTTTCCCAACTCCAGAGAGTTAAAGTTAACCTTATTTTAAAGCGTTACCATAAAAATGAATAACAATTTTATCTTAGTCTTATTAATTACAAACAATAAGTGCAACTGTGCAACCATAATCAGTCCTCTCACAATATTCAAAGTGCAAATAGAGACCATTTTTTTCTTCAATCATGATACAGAGCTGAGAGATGGTTACAACTACACAGCCCAGCCTGAGATAGCTTTCATATTGGGATATATTTCCATGCATCAGGGAGCCACTTTCAAAATGTGAGGTATTGACATCAAGTTTGAATGCGCGCTTGTTTTTACTTTCGATTTCGCTATCGCATGTACTCTGGGAATAGGGAGTGGTGGCGACCATTATCCAGCTGAATTAAATGTTTTTTTTTATTTCTATAAAAAGAAAAATGACAGTGGAGGCATAATGTAAATGTAGCAGTGGCATATTCTATCCTAATTTCACCCTCACACTCTGCCATGGCAATATCACTCACAAGACAGCTTTTCACCTCGACGAGAAATCTCGTCACATTTCAATCTCGTAAGATCTTGTGGCACACCCCTAGTGTCTTGTACTTGAATCACCAGGGAGGACTACATTCTCGCCCATGTACAGGATGGTGAGGTGTGTCTTCCTTTGGGCGCAGACCAAGGAGTCTACACCCTCACGTGGCGAGCCTCATGGCAGAGGTTAGGCCAAGTGTAAGTGGATTGTTTGCTTCGAGAATGACTACGATTTGCCCGCTCTGGTTATCCCTGTCTCTGTCGCCGAAGTGAGACATCTGTTCACTCACTCCGGCCTACCGTCAAACCCTCACCCCGTGGTTGGGCCTCTCTTTTCTATGGGCTGGTGTTCCCCTAGAACAAGTTTCTCGACCTGCATCTGAGGTCGCATTCATCCCCAGATGGTTCAGCTGATTTGGGAATGCTTCGGAGACACTCAGGTAGACCTGTTTGCTCATCCAGACACTTCCCACTGCCAGTTGTTTTACTCCCTGACCAAGGGAGGCATGGACGCTCTGGCACACAGCTGGCCGCAGGGCCTACGCAAGTATGCGCTTCCCCAGTGAGCCTTCTCGCACAGACATTGTGCAAGATCAGGGAGAACCTCATGGTTGCGCACTATTGACCCAGCCGGACCTGGTTCTCCAAACCTGTACTCCTCGCAAGAGCCCCTCCCTGGCCATTTCCTCTTAAAAAGAACCTTCTTTTCTCAGAGAGGGGGCACGGTCATCTTGAGATCTCGGCCTAGATATGTGCCCAAAGTTCCCACCACTCCTTTTAGAGATCAGGTGGTGAACTTGCAAGCGCTGCCCTCAGAGGAAGCAGACCCAACCCTGGTGCTGCTCAATCTAGTACGCGCTGTCCGTGCTTACGTAGAGAGAACTCAGTGCTTTAGGACCTCAGACCAGCTCTTTGTTTGTTATGGAGGCCAGCAGAAGGGAAAGGCTGTCTCCAAGCAGAGGTTGTCCCACTTTACAGTGGATGCTATAGTCTTGGCTTACCAGGCTCAAGATCTGCCATGCCCCCTAGGGGTGAAAGCTCACTCAAACAAGATTGTTGCTTCCTCCTGGGCGCTGGCGCATGGCGCTTCGCTAACAGACATTTGTAGAGCTATGTGCAGGGCGACACCTAACACATTTGCGAGATTCTATAATCTCTGTGTAGAGCCGTGTCCTCCCGTATATTCACCCCTTCGGGCCAGTAAGTAGGACCTGCTCGCTTGCTGCGCCATTCTCCTCAGGTGAGTTCCACAGCTCAGAACCCTGGGTTCCTCCAGTACTGTTGATGTCTAACACTTGTGTGCATGCCCTGTCCGTCAGCCCCTGTGTCAGACTAGGTGCCTCCATGTGTTGTGATTCCCCCTCTGGGCAATCCCATGTGTATATTTCCACAGTAAGTCTCCTTGGTAGCATGTGTCTTTCCTTTGGCGAGACCAATCTTGCCATCTCTGACGTTGAAACATATCCACCCTGTTGGCTGAGTACTTCAGAGATCTTCCATATGTATCACCACTACGCCAGTTCATATTGGCTTTGTAAGACCTCCTATGAGCAGACTGTCTGTTAGCATACTTCCAGCTGGAATATGCTACCTAGTGCATTCTATGTTAAGTGTAGCCCTCTGCTCATGCTAGGCCTCATGACAGGGTGCTATCGTTTACGCAGGTCACTGGAAAACAGCCACTGTGGCATTTTGGTAGGGACTCCATTCGTCAGTATGTTCTGACACAACGTCGAACGTGACCGACTGAAAGTAAACGTCTAGGTTATGTATGTGTAACCCTCATTCCCTGAAGGAGGGAACAAAGATGTTACGTCCCTTCGCTGTTCCGCTGAACAGCTGGGTCACACTGGCTCGGCTCCTCAGCGAAGACTTGAATGAGAGTATGCTCGCGCTGTTTCTTATATACCTACAGTGCAGGGCGTAGATCGCATCGCGTCTCCATTTCCTCCTAATGAGGGTTACATAGTTAACCTAGAAGTTTTTTGAACTAACAAGGAAGCTTTTGGTTCTGAAACTTACAGCATATTCTTGTAGTATGATGACCTGTTATTTGTCAAAAGCTTAATGAAAACAATACTTCTATCTATAATTTGATGCAAAAATACATGATGTGAAAAGATGTTGACAATTTCAAGTTATTTTAGTACTGCTGAACTTAGTTATTCAAGTTATTTTAGTACTGCTGAACTTAGGGAGTAGCGAGCTGGCAGTGGTGACGGCAATAGCGCGTAAGTGTTTTGCTTAATATCTGTTCTAGGTCAGTTGCTTCGTTTATTATTTGCTGCTAGGAAGGATTTAATTCGTATCTGTGTTTGTCCTATTTCCTACCTCGACTATAATTGTAATTAATTGTACTTGTTTAGAATAACAGCCGCGTTTGCAGACTTTATTGGTGTTAAGCTTTAGTTAGTTTCGGTTTTCAGCCATTCACAGGTTTAGGCTTTTGCAGTGCTAATTTGCAAGGCGGGCCTAGCTCGTTTCAATCACCTCTGAGTTTCAAAAGTCTGTGAAAATGGGCGTGTAAAGCTCTGGAAAAGTGGGAGTGTAGAGGGGGGGAAAGGGGAGAGAACAACCAATGAAGCACAGACATACAACACACTCATTATACAGAATAATGAATATTAATATATGAGCACGGAGAGAATGACAACA
Organism: Ancherythroculter nigrocauda; assembly: GCA_036281575.1. Classification (NCBI taxonomy): domain Eukaryota; kingdom Metazoa; phylum Chordata; class Actinopteri; order Cypriniformes; family Xenocyprididae; genus Ancherythroculter; species Ancherythroculter nigrocauda. The sequence continues at coordinate 14,000,028 of VTFQ01000023.1, read as the reverse complement.
AACTCCCAAGCACAAGGGAGAAATGCGAAAGAATATTTAATAGGGCTAATAATAGCTACTTTGATTACATTTACGAGCACTGCAGTCTCAAAATCAGTCTTTTAGAATAATCGTGTCATCGCATCAGTGTCCAGTTTGCACATATAATTCATTTGAAGAAGACTTGATGAAATATGTGTGCATAACTACACCGTGCTGGTTAATGTTTGGTGCAGGAGAATGTGTGAAATAAAAACTTTAAACACGGATACTTTATTCTGTATGAACTATGTGTCACGTGGCTAGTGTTATTAAATTCATTGCGGAGCTCCACGCTGAAACCGATCATATGCGCGCTCAGCCTGTATATCATAAAAACAATCGTATTTTTCATGTGTTCGTATTCAAACTCCAGTTCTGACCGCATCGCGAGCAAAATACAAACAACACACGTGCTGTGCTGAGGTAAACAGCCTACAGCTTGCGTATTTGAACGCAGCTAGAGCAGGCAGAGGTGAATGAACAGCACTTTTGTGACATTTGAATTCTCTGCTGTAATGCGATCTCACGCAAACATATTTTCCATTTGTGCTGGTAGATTACAGCAAAACAATCCACATGCACACAAACCTCTGCTCTGCTCGCGTCGCAGGAAAACAAATTGTGTTGTAGCACTGAGGAAACGAACACCAACGATATGTCTCTGAATGACAACAGACCGAGGCAAGAGAAGTGATACTTCCTCATGCATAATACTGCAATTATAATCGTATGCATACTAGAGTGCAGTGATTGGATTGAATGAGCTTTATGTCATGAATATATATGTCGAGAATCTACGTCAGCATGTTCGAAAGTACACAATGACACCAGATTTTGTGACGTTGCTCCGACTCAGCTTTTTAAACAGGAAGACAGAAATCGCTTTGAAAAATGCAAAAATAATTATTTTTCACTTATGAATAACAATAATGAGTACCTTTAGTGTTTTCAATGATGTGCAGCCTATACCCAGCCAGCAATGACATGTGGGGCCCAGATGAGGGCTTCATGGGCGGCAAATGTGGGCCCCATTATGGGCTTGCACCCGGTATCCACATTGGGGCAAGCCGTGGAAGCCCAGACGTACTAAAAGTGGGACCTGTAAGGGTACTGCATGGGTCTTAATTGGGAAATTCATGTGGGTTTTAAGTGGGATCTGTAAGGGTCTTATGTGGGTCCTAACTGGGCAATTCATGCCAAACCCATTTGGGCCCCACCTGCCCAAAGGGGTTTAAAGTGGGTTTGCACCCGGGATCCACATGGGGGCCAGCCATGGATGCCCAGGTGGGTTTTAAGTGGGATCTGTAAGGGTCTTATGTGGGTCTTAACTGGGCAATTTGTGTCAGACCCATTTGGGCCCCACCTGCCTAAAGGGGTTTAAAGTGGGCTTGCACCAGGATTCAACCGTGAATGCCCATATGGGCTTAAAGTGGGCTCTGTAAGGATCTTATGTTGGTCCTAACTGGGCAATTCATGCAAGGTAAGCCCAACCATTCATTTAATGAAACAATCTAAGAAAAATTAAAAATGAAGAATGAATGTAAGTACAAGATAAATACAAGACACTTGATGCTTTGAACTGCAAGAAATATATTAAATTGAACAACAAAAATTATCTTTAAAAAACAATGTCACAACATACGGTAAACTAAAAAATATATTTTAAAAAAATCTCTGAAAAAAACCCTCCAAAAATACAATACAAAATACACTCATTATATAATACATTGAACAACAAACATAATCTTTAACAATTTAAATTTTACAACGTACCGGTAAATAAATAAAAAATATATATTTTTTAAAAATGTCTGAAAAAAAGAAAACAAAACATCTCTCCAAAAAATACATCCAAAACAGTCATGGCGTTTGTGTTGTCGATGTTCTTTTTTACCCATAGATATATGAGCAATATCACACGAGTAGCCGTGCGATATGGCTGTATATCAGCACGCTGATAATCACTGCGTGCTGATATACAGCCATATCGCACGGCTACGAGTGTGATATTGCGTTTATACAACAGTTCGACGGCACGAGTGTGTAAATAAATAAGAACAACAACGGAGTGTCTTTAAAACCCTCTTTTGTGCAGCACTACTTCCTTCCGCCACGGATTCATATCTCAAGTTGTCAGTTGGACCAAGCCTCCGTTACTAACTCTAAAACGTCACTTTAGAACTAGTAACGAAGGAACGTCGAGTCGCTTCATTGAAACACATTGAATTTTATACAGTATTAGAGAGAGAGAGAGAGAGTAGGCTATTACCTGTCTGATGTATTGCATTACATTCATTCTTCAAGTCGATGTCCATAATATTATATCCATTATAAAAGTCTGTTTGAATGTCCTCTGAGGAAAGCGATCTTTGTATAACACCACAGCGCTAAAAACAACTTCCTTTGCAAAAGTTCCTTTCAATTTAAAAGTCTCTTGTGCTTCACTGACTCATTCCTCCTGTAAAGTGTTGCCGCCATCTAATGGCGTATTAATGTAACTTTCACTCAATCCATATTACTTACTAATGGACATATTTATATAAAATAATATTGAACAACAAATAAGCACAATTTTACAGTTCAGTCAAACAAAGCACTAGTTATTTACAAAAAACAAAAACAAAACAAAAAACATTTACGCTTGTATCTGGGTTTTACAAATATTTAACGAATGAAAAGGATTTTAAAGAGCTTGTGACAAAACCTATTAACTCCATTGGATCCTCAAACTGTCAATCAAACCTCATTAATCCGCCTCCCCTCGTGAATGAAGTGCGCACGCAGTTTGGACATCACCTCTATGCAATGCCAAGGTAAATAAAGATCTGATGTTTGAAAAAAAAATTGTAAAGCGTTTTCTTTACTCAAAAAACCCTATGTTTATAAAGTTTAATGTTTTACGTATTTGAAGAGCGGAGAAGAGTCTTCGTCTGATATGTCCCGTCTAGTTGAAGCCAATATGCTATATATAATGATGTAACATAACGTCGTTTATTATTATCAAATTTAACATAGCACAATTCGACTTGCTCTGGAACAAATAATAGATTAATAAAGACCAAAGATTGCCTGTTCTATGTACTCAAATTGAATAATGTCTCATGTTTAACCACTTTAAGAGCCAGCGGCAAATCCACGAAGCACTGGCCGAGATTAAGCTGTTCTCGGCAGTTACAGAAGCACTGAACGGCCGCTGACGCCCTGGAGCTCACATCTCCGAAAACGTCAAAACAAGTTGTAAAATAGGTGCTGTTATTAAATATGAGTCACATATTTCAGGTCTAAACAACTACATTCTCGCCTAAAAACTATTAAAACTACAGTTTGTGGTACAACAAGTAGTATTTGTAAAAATTGCGGTTGATTTGGTCGGCCGCCATGACGGTCACTTCAAGCGGAGTGATACAAACGGTGAAAAGGTAGGAGGAGTGCTGTTATCGCTGAAATATTGCATGGCTATCAGCCAATCAGATTCGAGAACCAGACAGAACTGTTGTATAAATATATATAAGACCCATATATGTATTCCCAGTTCAAACCCATGCCAACTTGGCCCATAAATATATCATGCAAGACCCATATATGTTTTCCCAGTTCAAACCCATGCCCACTTGACCCATAAAAATTCTATGCAGGACCCATATGTGCATTCCCAGTTCAAACCCATGCCCACTTGACCCATAAATATGCCATTCAAGACCCATATATGTATTCCCAGTTCAAACCCATGCCCACTTGGCCCATAAAATTTCTATGCAGGACCCATATGTGCATTCTAGTGTTAATTTCGTCAGACGAGACGAGACGAAATATGTTCGTCAACGACCTTTTTTTCATGACTAAGACGAGACGATGACAAGACTGCACCACTGTCCAAAAACGCTGACTAAGACTAAATTAACATGCATTATTGTTGACGAAAAAAGACGAGACGAAAATGTTTTGTATAAAATAAAAACTAAGATAAAATCTCTCTTCATTTTCGTCTACAATCGTCTCTGCTTTTTCATCAGCTGTGACGCCTTTAAAATATTCAGAATGAGTTCGCGGCTTTGCGCTGTTGCTCAAGTTAAGCCTCGTTGAAGCCTTGTTTACACTGCATGCGTGTGCGGCTCGTTACGGCTCCGGCAAGGTGTTGTTCCGTCCTCTGCGCGATGTCAACTCAAAGAAATTTCAAGATTTTCAACTTCGAATCTCTTGTCGTCAGTTTCTAGTGATGTAAAATATGAGCGGGAGTTTACACAGGGTGATTATTTTGACTTTGTTTTGTATTTGAGCTGCGTGTCTTGGAGGCGAGGCGCCTATCGAAGTGGCGCGTCGAGCCGCTTCTGGGACGCTTCTCAAACGCACCGCGGCGCGGCTGGTGTAAACACAAGCATTGACTAGAGTGGCCGTGTATCAGCTCCGGTAGCCTCGTCGCAGCCGTAACGAGCCGCACACGCGTGCAATGTAAACGAGGCTTTACAGGTCTCATACGCCTGTGGCTGCAACACGAAACTGCTGAACACACAACACCCAAAGCGAACACAAGTGACGAGCGACGACGACATACTAGCTTTTGAATTGTGTTGGTTAAAATAAAATACTCTTCAGAACAGGTTAATCATTTGTGAATGTGTCTCCTAAATCAGAAATTGAAAACCAGACACGTTTAACATTTGCATTCAACAAAAATCTTTCAACAAGTGTATTTTGTCAGGTAATTATGACATTTAACCAATGTTTGAGATATGTGAAACACTTTTTTTACTGAAATGTTTATCAGTAATAATCTCAGTAATAATGTGTTATTTTTAAAAAAAGACTACAATTTTTTGACTAAAACTAGACTAAAATTAAAAGACTTTTAGTCGACTAAAACTTGACTAAGATACCTTGAGTTTTCTTTTGACTAAAACTAGACTAAAATGACGAGACATTTAGTCGACTAAAACTTGACTAACAAAAAAAGATATGTGAATGACTAAATATGACTAAAACTAACAAGGACATTTGGCACAAGACTAAGACTAAGACTAAATTAAAAATAGGTGACGAAATTAACACTAGTGCATTCCCAGTTCAAACCCATGCCCACTTGGCCCATAAATATGCCATGCAAGACCCATATATGTGTTCCCAGATCAAACCCATGCCCACTTGGCCCATGCCTGTCCCTTATGGGGCCCATGTAATCAGCTCATATGGGCTTCCTATGTGGGACTCGTACTACAAAACCTACATGGGACCCGCTGATTTCACCCAGCCAAAGCCCATGCCCACACAGTACCCATGGAACCCGTAGTTAACCCATCTGGGCCCCACGTGTCATTGCTGGCTGGGTACATATCTGTTTACATCTCAAAAAAAGTGTTTTGGGGTTTCATGACCCTTTAATCGGCTCATCACCACAAGTACACACAAATCTGGCAACCAACTTGATCTCAACGCAACTGCATCACTGACAACATTCTGGTAAAACCTCTGCACTTTTCTGATCATTTCTTCATTCTTCATTAGTCTCCCCATTTGTTCACCACCAACCCCTCTACCAGTTACCTTCAGACGAAACCTGCGCTCTCTTTCTTCTTCTCATCTTTCCTCTACTGTATCATCCTCCCTTCCCTCACCCTCACAATTCTCATCTCTGGATGTGAATACAGCAACAGACACTTTATGTTCCACATTAACTTCATCTCTAGATAGTATCTGTCCTCTGTCTTCCAGGCCTGCATGTGCCACTCCCTCTTATCCCTGGTTATCTGATGTTCTTCATGAACATCGGACCAAACTCAGGGCTGCAGAGAGGAAGTGGCACAAATCAAAAGACCAATCTGACCTAAGTAGCTATCAATCTCTGCTCTCATCCTTTTCTGCTGAAATTCATGCTGCTAAATCTTCCTATTTCCATAACAAAATCAACAGCGCTTCAAACACACGCACACTTTTCAAAACATTCAACTCTCTCCTCTGCCCCCCTCCACCACCACCCACCTCATCCCTTACTGCTGATAATTTTGCTAAATGTTTCACTGACAAAACATCTACCATCAGCAGTCAGTTCTCCGCTCCACACACACAGGAACTCAGACCAACCACACACACAGCCACACACCTCCTCTCTTCATTCTCCCCCCTCACTGAGACAGAAGTATCCAAACTTCTTCTCTCCAGTCATCCCACTACCTGCCCTCTAGATCCCATCCCCTCACACCTTCTACAGGCCATCGCTCCTACACTTTTACCAGCACTTACACACATCATCAACACATCTCTCCACACTGGCACTTTCCCTAACACATTCAAGCAGGCTCGGGTAACCCCACTGCTTAAAAAACCCACATTAAACACGTCTCTTGTAGACAACTACAGACCTGTTTCTCTCCTACCATTCATAGCAAAAACACTTGAACAAGTTGTTTTCAACCAGGTGTCATCTTTCCTCTCACATAGCAACCAATTGGATGTCAATCAATCTAGTTTCAAGAGTGGCCACTCGACTGAGACTGCACTGCTGTTGGTCACTGAATCCTTGCGGATTGCAAAGGCTGATTCCAAATCATCAGTTCTCATTCTGCTCGATCTATCTGCTGCCTTTGACACGGTGAATCATCAGATCCTTCTGTCCACCCTCTCATCACTGGGCATCACAGGTACTCCACTTCTCTGGTTTGAATCCTATCTCACAGGAAGGTCTTTCAGGGTTGCCTGGAGAGGGGAGGTATCCAAAGCTCATCAACTGGCTGGGGAGTTGCATTTGGAGCTGGAGACAGGAGACGGTGGAGACATAGTAAATACAGCACATTACTTGAAGTAGATGGCATGTTTTGTTTGTAAATGTTTCATTATACTACTAGTGTTACCTCCTTTGTTGACAAATGACAAGCAGCTGCTTCTAATTTGCCATTAACACTGAAGTATACAGAGATAAATCATCACAAGTACTGATAACAGTATCGTTTGTCCTGAAGCTTATCGATAGTCTGGTATTAGCCCAATTACGTATCGGTCCAAAAAAAATACCGGTTCTCTGTACCCATCCCTACTTGAGGGTGAGTAAATTATGGGGTAATTTTCATTTTTGGGTGAACTATCCCTTTAAGATTAGGTGAAATACATGTCCACAGAAGGATTTTCACCTTGGGAGAATGCATATTGTCGTTGTCATGTTGAAAAAATTCCCAACAATGCAAGTAATGAGGAGAGAGTAGCATCTTCTGTTTCAAGTTTTTGTATTACATCTCACAGTGGTGTGTGAATTCATGACAGCATTGATAAAGCACAACTCCCTCCCACCTTCAGCACTCATACATCCCTACATAAGAGCTTTACTTCACTGTGGGAACAAGGCACTTCTCACTGTACTCATCCTCTAGCAACACCATAACATTCTGGATGCTGTTAGATCCATTTTCTAGCTCTGAAACACTTGATGCCTGTCTTTACGTGCACATGAACTTTAATGACATCCCATTCTTAATCTGTAGGGTTTAATATGGAGTTGGCCCACCCTTTAAGGCTATAACAGCCTCAACTCTTCTGGGAAGGCTTTCCATAAGGTTTAGGAGTGTGTTTATGGGAATTTTTGACCATTCTTCTAGAAGCACATTTGTGAGGTCAGCCAATGATGTTGGCGAGAAGGCCTGGCTCACAGTCTCCGCTCTAATTCATCCCAAAGGTGTTCTATTGGGTTGAGGTCAGTCAAGTTCCTCCACACCAAACTTACTCATCCATGTCTTTATGGACCTTGCTTTGTGCACTGGTGCGCAGTCATGTTGGAACAGGAAGGGGCCATCCCCAAACTGTTCCCACAAAGTTGGGAGCATGAAATTGTCCAAAATGTCTTGGTATGCTGAAGCATTAAGAGTTCCTTTCACTGGAATTTAAGGGGCCAAGCCCATCTCCCGAAAAACAATCCAACACCACAATCCCCCCTCCACCAAACTTTACACTTGGCACAGTGCAGTCAGGCAAGTACCGTTTTCCTGGCAACCGCTAAACCCAGACTCGTCCATCTGATTGCCAGACAGAAGCGTGATTCGTCACTCCAGAGAACACGTCTCCACTGCTCTAGAGTGCAGTGGCGGCGTGTTTTACACCACTGCATCCGATGCATTGCACTTGATGATGTAAGGCTTGGATGCAGCTGCTCGGCCATGGAAACCCATTCCATGAAGCTCTCTACACACTGTTCATGAGCTAATCTGAAGGCCACACAATCTGACTGCAGAAAGTTGGCGACCCCGCTCTGTGGCCTACCACTTTGTGGCTGAGTTTCTGTTGTTCGCAATTGCTTCCACTTTGTTATGATACCACTTACAGCTGACCGTGGAATATTTAGTAGTGAGGAAATTTCACGAATGGGCTTATTGCACAGGTGGCAACCTATGATGGTACCACGCTTGAATTCACTTTGTTTGAGGCAAAACAAATCTGAGAGAAATTTCAAAAAAGGAGAATTAAAAAAAGGAAAGGAAAGAAAAGAAAAGTACCATGTGGCAGCGTTTTAGTGAAGTAGTTAACCAATCAAGTGTTGGGTATGTGATGTGTAACGGCTGTGAAACGCGGATAATAAATGAATAAAGCCTATATCCAGCCTTTGCTTGGGCTGAACATGTGTGTGTGTGTGTGTGTGTGTTTGTGTGTGTGTGTGTGCTTTTGTTTATATTACATTGTGGGGACCAAATGTCCCCATGATGTAATATAAACCTGAGTTCACCTACATCGTGGGGACCAGCCAGCGGTCCCCACAATGTAAATGGGTTTATAAATCATATAGAATGAGTTTTTGTGAAAAAGTAAAAGTTTGCACAGTTTCCTGTGAGGGTTAGGTTTAGGGGTAGGGGCAGGGTAGGGGGATAGAATGTACAGTTTGTTCAGTGTAAAATGCATTGAAGTCTATGGAAAGTCCCCACAATTCACAAAAACAAACATGTGTGTGTGTGTGTGTGTGTGTGTGTGTGTGTGTGTATTAGTGATGAGCGGATCAGCTCAAATGTCACCCGAATCCGCTTTTAAAAATTTGTTATTCGCCCGCCACCCACCCGCACCTATGATTTTCTCTGATTTAGATATCCACACCCGACCTGCACCCGATTGTCACATTACAGTTATTCAAATTCTCAGTGTTCAGTGTCATAATATGCTAACATATTACACTGAACTAGGCTGCTTTTAAATGAATTTAGAACTTATTTAAAGTAATAAAAGGTCTTCTTTGGCAAAATTGCATCTCTTTAAAGGATTTAATCCTTTCAAACTTAGACTGGAATTTCATTGTTTCTGTCACTGCAACTTTCCAAACACACACACACACACACACACATGTTTGTTTTTGTGAATTGTGGGGACTTTCCATAGACTTCAATGCATTTTACACTGAACAAACTGTACATTCTATCCCCCTACCCTGCCCCTACCCCTAAACCTAACCCTCACAGGAAACTGTGCAAACTTTTACTTTTTCACAAAAACTCATTCTATATGATTTATAAACCCATTTACATTGTGGGGACCGCTGGCTGGTCCCCACGATGTAGGTGAACTCAGGTTTATATTACATCATGGGGACATTTGGTCCCCACAATGTAATATAAACAAAAGCACACACACACACACACACACACACACACACACACACACACACCTATATATATATATTATATATATATACACAGTACTGTGCAAAAGTCTTAGGCACGTCAGTATTTTCAACACCCAAAAAAGGTTTTAAGCCAGTTATTTATATCTTTTGCTGTAGTGTATCAATAGGAAATATCCGTTCACATTTCCAAACATTAATTTTGCCATTAATTGTAATAATCCAGTGAGATTTTTGAATACAGAATAAGACTGATAACAGCCGGTGCTCCACATGGAGATCAGAGCTCACCATCATCAAATCCATCTGTGATTACATGAAGAAACATATGAAACTGAGACAAACCAAATCCAGAAGAACTGTGGCCGTGTCTCCAAGAGATTTTAGGAAACCTGCCTCCAAAGCTACCTGAAAAATGATGCCCAAGTGTACCTGGACAAGAGCTGTTTTAAATGCAAAGGGTGGTCACACAAAATATTGTTTTGATTTAGTTAATATAAGTTAATTGATAAATAAAATCTATTTATAACAGTATTTTTTTTAAAAACATCCTCACTTAATCCTCACATTTTTACACAAGTGCCTAAAACTCTTCACAGTACTGTATCTTTGCAGGCAGGTTTCTTCAAGCATCTTAGAGACACGGCCAGAGTTCTCCTGGATTTAGTTTATCTCAATTTCATCTGTTTCTTGATGGAATCACAGACGGATTTGATGATGATGAGATCAGATCACTGTGTGGAGCACCGGCTGTTGTCAGATTCCTTGTGTATTCAAAAATCTCACTGGATTATTACAATTAATGCCAAAATGAATGTTTGGAAATGTGAACGGATATTTCCTATTGACACACTACAGCAAAATATATAAATAACTGGCTTAAAACCTTTTTTGGGGGGTGAAAATAGAAAATACTGACGTGCCTTTTGCACAGTACTGTATATATATATATATATATATATATATATATATATATATATATATATATATAAATATATATATATGTGTGTGTGTGTGTGTAATATGAATGAATATGAAGAATGAATGAATGGTTTAAAAAAAACATGGTTAAAACTTAAGATGAAGACTTTAGATGTCACACCGCATGGCTCACGACTATTTCCCATATACCTTTGGAGAAAAAAATGTAGGTTTGATCATGTACTATATTAGTGGGTATTAACACCAATCTGTCATTCTGCCAATCCATCATTGTATGTGAGGGTCTAAGAATATACCAGAGTTCACTGGCTTAATTAACTAATCACTTCATTAAAGTACTTTAATATAAATGTGTCACATTTAGCTATGCAAGTAATTTTCATCCATTGTCCCTGTAGGCAAATTAACAAGAGACATAAGGGCTAAAAGTACCACATGCATCATTTAAGTGAATAGATGAGACAGTGACATTTATGGCACTCTTACCCTTCTTATCTTAAATAGCTAAGTTCACTGGTCATTCACTTCATTTTCATATTCAGGAATATTTAAGTCCATCCTGATCCAATTTGCATGTCAATTTCATCCAGTTTATGTTACAGTAATGTTAATGTTGTGTTGTGGATATTTAAATGTCAGTGATTAAATGTGCATTGATTGACTGCCTCTGTGTTGACTGATAAACATAACTGAATACTTTGAATATAAGTGCTATTAGCAGCATGGACTAACCTACTACTTCTTGTAATCACAATCAGTGTTTTATTACAATATTCCCAGCATACTGTATCCTAATTCCTTCCTTTTCATTTTTTTTAATTCAGATAAATTATAAAATAATAATATTAAAATAACAATTATAAATACACACCGAGTGTCTCATTGCGTCTCATTCAAGTGTTGCCAAATCCACAGTTTTCCTGTGGAATTGGGCTACTTTAACATTTTTGCCGCGGGTTGCGGGTTTCATGTCTGCGGGTTGAAGCGACCCCACATAACTTGATATTTAGCCCCTGGAATGCAAATTTTACCAGGGGAACCCCGCCAAAAATGCGGATTTTACCCCCAGAACGCAATTGGGCTAGTTTTGGTCTAATTTTGAGTAGCAATTGGGCAGGTTTTGCTGTGAAAACCTGGCAACCCTGCATTCATGTGATCAAATAAAATGACACATTTAATTGGATAACATCATCCTAACATCTGCCACTGTTAGTCCCCAGATAGGGATTTAAAGAAACATTATTTTATTTTATTATTTACATTTTTATTTTATTTTAATATATCAAATCCGATATACAAATGTTATTATAAGAGGGACGATAGAGCCACACACCATCTACAGAGGCACCCTCACCCTTTATGGAGTTATGCTACCAAATCATGTCATGAAATTAATATTATCTAAATGCACTGCAAGGAGTCAAGTCAAGTCACCTTTATTTATATAGCACTTTTTACAATGCAGATTGTGTCAAAGCAGCTTTACAGTCATAGAGAGAACATAATTGAGGCTGTACAGTAGCTCTAGAAGAAAATGGTGTTATTGTCCATCTTAAGTAAGTTCAGTATTGAGTTGTAAAAATACGTATTACTTTGTAAAAATCATCAGTTATTAATTTAGTTCATTTATCTATACAGCAACTCTGGAGAAAACAGTGATGCCATCGTCCAGCTCAGATCAGTTTGCATACAATGGTGTCAATGCAGGCAGATCAAAAACATTACTGAATTCCAAGTGTCCCCAACTAAGCAAGCCAGAGGCAACAGTAGCAAGGAACCCAAACTCCATCAGGAGGCAAGGAATGACAGAGGAGCAAGAAGCAAGAATACACAGGTGACCTCCCACTTAAATTCTTCTCTTATTTCACATATGGCACATTTAAATACCTCATGTAATCAAAATTGAAGATTGTTATTCATCTATATGATAGTATACTTAGTTTACTTCTAAATATTGACAATTTTTTTAGAAGATACAGATTTAAACAGTCTCTTTCTACAAGCTATAAAATTACCCAGGGAAAAACATGTCACATGGAGACTGAGATTTAAAAAAAAAAAAAAAAAAAAGATCCAACTTCATATTCAATCTTAAAGGGGCTCTATGTAAGATTTTTACTTTAATAAAGCATAAAAATATCCCTATATGTTTGCAGATATTTAGGAAACATGCTAAGTTCACCTACTTGTTTCTCTGAAAGACAATGCTACAGCCATTCTTCTTTGAAATGTGCGTTCCATGTGGGAATGTCTGTCTTGTTTTGGTCTGTGCGAAACCGTGTGCTGCCAGTTTATCCAATAGTATTTCGACATCACATGTTGCCAGTTGGCGGAAAACAGTGCGTATTGCAACCATGGAAACCAGCAAACAAACTGGGTCAGAGAATCGCAGATTCTACCTGACCTAAAAAGCCTCTGAATCCATCTAAATATCTCTATGAACAACAGCCTATTAAAACAGATAAATTAACTCATCAGCTTACAGTGTGTAAGTCTCCTCAGCTTTCATTGTCAATTGCGCTCCCTGTTGTTGCTGGCAACCCGCGTCTTTGAACGAGGGGGCGGGGCAAACAATATTTTGAATTTGGACTGTAGTACCTATTTTGAACACTGGGTGTCATTATTACATAGAGCCCCTTTAAATACGTCTGAAGAAAATTGCGTTAATTAAACACTTCATAGAGACTCAATGTATTTCTTGCTTTATTAATATTTATTAATAATGTCTTGATTAACAAAACTCTATAGAGTATATAGTTTATTCCATTTAACATATGTTTCACTTGAGCGCCTCTGTACTCGAATTTCATCCTTGTAATCTTTCCTTTCATCCTAAGAGGCCTTGTGAAAACCCAAGGAATGAATGTGAGGAAAGGGCATTTTAAATCTGAGAAGCACTGAATAAAGAGCAAGGCTGGCAATCAGGCCAGCTGTCTCTAATTGTCCTCTTAATTGGCTTGATTTAATTAGAGGAAATTACTTCTTCAAACACTGCCACTGTGTACTGTCAGAGTATGTGCTGCATTCGACAAAGAATTGTTTACACCTGCTATTAAGATGCATTTTACTTGATCAATGACAAGTGGTCAAGAGAGGCATGTGTGTCTTATGTGTCCACTTTGTGACACCTTTCTTTGAGGGAAGGGTCTCTGATTCCCTCACCACATACAGCAGGATGGTGAAAGTCTGATGTGCTCAAATATGATATGATATATAGAGTGATAATATGTCCTATCCCACCACACAGTCCACATGTTGTCTTTGAATTGAATCTCTAGCCCAAAACAAGAAGAGGCACCTGGTTTCCCTGGCTATTCAGCCACCCAGCCAACATGTCCATGTGGGCCCGACATGGGTTTTATCTGGGCTATATGGGCATCATCTGGGCATGGGTTCAGAGTGGGCACATTGATGGGCTGAATGTGGGCCCCATTTTGAATACATTTTGGGGCCCAGTTAGGTTGCCCACATAGTTAATTTGAGGGTCCCATATGGGCCACATTTGGGCTTTATTTAGAATTGTAAAATTTTGTGTACAATTATGGGTAACAGCTTAACCCTAACAACTGGTTACATTTATTCAATTTTTAGTATTTCATGTTTTATAGCCTAAATATATATATATATATATATATATATATATATATATATATATATATATATATAAACTATTTTTTTTCTTATAATCTAAAATCTACCCAGCCAACATGCATGTGGGCCCCATGTGGGTTTTTGATGGGCTGTCACTTGGGCCCTGCATGGGCAACCCAAGTGGGGCCCATAGAATTTTGTCCATCGGCTCCACACAGGCCCATGTGTGTTAGCCCATAGGGGCACATGATGGGTCCATAAGTGGGGCTCATTTGTGTGTTCATTATAGGGGCCCACATGGTTCACATATGGGTTCTAATAAATGGGGCCAATGTGGGCCACATACAGAACCCTTATGGGACCCAGAAGGGTGATAACACTGGACCCGCAAATGGCCCCTCTATGGGGTTTTTGTGGGACCACAGTGGGTGAGAACTGGGCCCCATTTATATTTCTTTTTTATTCCTGTAGGTGAAATTAATGTGCTTTAATGTGCTCATTTGCAAAAGAAAGTTATGTTTTAGTAAACCTGTACCTGACTTAATATAATTTAAATTACATGATAAAAATATTTGTACTGTGAAGAAAATGACTTTCAACTCAGAATTTGTAAACCACCTTTTTATTGATCATAAGAAGAAAAATAAAAGTACAATAAAACAGGATAAGAGCATTGAAAATTCTTCAGTCCATCACTCCTGGGTTGGGGCAGACCCATCAGCTTCATATCTTAAGAACAATAATGAGAGAAAAAACATAAAAGGCAATTATTTTAAAATACTATCAAATCATTAACAGGAGCACTCTCTTAAAAAGCATGCATGATTATGATCAAGCCATGCCAGTACTTTATATTTCTGTCCAAATAACTAAACTGACACGTAAAGGGATATCTACTACTAAAAGGAAAATGAACAAGTTAAAGTTCAAAACAATGTGCCTGATATAACAGAAGTATGACTTTACAAAAGCACATTACAAAAACAACACAACATAAATATAAGATGATAAATAAAGCGGCATTTAACAACTTTAACATTATTGAATTTCATTTAACTTTCAAAAGCTGTTTTTATTATACATTACAACTGTTAACTTTTAACTATTTTTGAATACAAAGTAATGTGCACGTGTATTATTATTATTTTTTTTTTTATGTATTCATATCTTGTACCACGTGTGTGTGGAAATTGCTGAGTTATGACTGTGGAACTTTTGTGGATGTTTAAAATTGTGCTAAACTATCTCGCACCCTGCTGAGGCCCTGTTATAAAACATACAAACAGTATTACTTTAATTTAACATGAATAGTTAGCATATCCTTGAAACCGATAACTATGTTTATTTTGATATGCAATGATAATGGCACTCTGAAGCGCTCGCAGTCATGCGTCATTGTGTCATGCGATGATTGACGTAGTGCCTTCCCGCCTTCTCATTTAAAAAAAAACCCAAAACGCCACTAGCAAGCCAGCATCCACTTCAAAACGTCCTACTCTCTCGAAAATCTCAAGGTAAGATATGCATATTTCATTTTAAATTAACTAGTAATGTTGTTTTTATATATTTGTATAATTTTTTATAGTTTTTTTTTTTTATTTAGTAATGTAAGGGTCGAATTTTAACAAACTTAGCAAAACCAACCGCAATTAAACTACACAGCTCAAGTAAAAAAAGTAAAATATGTTAATTTTGGCATAGACTGCAATTAATGATGATGAGTGTCTCATCGTAATTTTCTGCGTTATTAGGCCTAACGGTACTCCCTCAAAACAGCCGAGGGAGTGATGGTGGGAGTGCGCCATTTTAAATTAGTCCACCAGAGTTGGCAGAGACAGCGAATAACTATCTATTCTGTCGTCGTGCTTGGATGTCAGATTGACACAACTTTATTTCTTGGAACAGAAATGGATTTTTGCGTCTCTTTTTTTGCAGCATAAACATTGTAGCATAAAAGCACCAAGTGGTCCCCATTTTATAGCTCGTTCAAAACAACCCGCATTGCAAAAAAGCCCAACCAGCATACAGCGGACTGCTGGTTTATCGGAGCAATTGTGTAGTGATCATGTTCACCAACAGAGGGGGGCATGCAGCTACACTTGGCCGCTACTTCATGAAGAACACCTGGATCTGGACCAGAGCAGAGCGCCATTGTCATCACATATCAAAATAAGCATTGTTACCGGTTTCAAGGAAGTAACATGCTAACTATTCATGTTAAATTAAAGTAATACTGTTTGTATGTTTTATAACAGGGCCTCAGCAGGGTGTGCGATGGTTTTGCACAATTTTAAACGTCCACAAAAGTTCCACAGTCATAACGCAGCAATTTCCACACACACGTGGTACAAGATATGAATACATAAAAAAAATAATAATAATACACGTGCACATTACTTTGTATTCAAAAATAGTTAAAAGTTAACAGTTGTAATGTATAGTAAAAACAGCTTTTGAAAGTTAAATGAAATTCAATAATGTTAAAGTTGTTAAATGCCGCTTTATTTATCATCTTATATTTATGTTGTGTTGTTTTTGTAATGTGCTTTTGTAAAGTCATACTTCTGTTAAATCAGGCACATCATTTTGAACTTTAACTTGTTCATATTCCTTTTAGTAGTAGATATCCCTTTACGTGTCAGTTTAGTTATTTGGACAGAAATATAAAGTACTGGCATGGCTTGATCATAATCATGCATGCTTTTTAAGAGAGTGCTCCTGTTAATGATTTGATAGTATTTTAAAATAATTGCCTTTTATGTTTTTTCTCTCATTATTGTTCTTAAGATATGAAGCTTATGGGTCTGCCCCAACCCAGGAGTGATGGACTGAAGAATTTTCAATGCTCTTATCCTGTTTTATTGTACTTTTTATTTTTCTTCTTATGATCAATAAAAAGGTGGTTTACAAATTCTGAGTTGAAAGTCATTTCATTTTCAGTACAAATATTTTCTCATGTAATTTAAATTATATTAAGTGAGGTACAGGTTTACTAAAACATAACTTTCTTTTGCAAATGAGCACATTAAAGCACATTAATTTCACCTACAGGAATAAAAAAGAAATATAAATGGGGCCCAGTTCTCACCCACTGTGGTCCCACAAAAACCCCATAGAGGGGCCATTTGTGGGTCCAGTGTTATCACCCTTCTGGGTCCCATAAGGGTTCTGTATGTGGCCCACATTGGCCCCATTTATTAGAACCCATATGTGACCCATGTGGGCCCCTATAATGAACACACAAATGAGCCCCACATAGAGCCCACTATGGACCCATCATGTGCCCCTATGGGCTAACACACATGGGGCCCTACAGGAATAAAAAAGAAATCTAAATGGGGCCCAGTTCTCACCCACTGTGGTCCCACAAAACCCTATAGAGGGGCCATTTGTGGGTCCAGTGTTATCACCCTTTTGGGCCCCATAAGTGTTCTGTATGTGGCCCATATTGGCCCCATTTATTAGAACCAATATATGACCCATGTGGGCCCCTATAATGAACACACAAATGGGCCCCACTTAGAGCCCACTATGGACCCATCATGTGCCCCTATGGGCTAACACACATGGGGCCTGTGTGGAGCCAATGGACAAAATTCTGTGGGCCCCACTTGGGTTGCCCATGCAGGGCCCAAGTGACAGCCCATCAAAAACCCACATGGGGCCCACATGGACATGTTGGCTGGGCATGGCGATGTTTGTTTGTTTGTTTCTTTCTTTCTTTTTTGATTTTGTCCTTATTTCATAATCTGGGTGTAATAAGTTTAAGTTCGTAGGGAAGGAAGAGGACAGGGTCGACTTTGACTGCTGACTGAGTTTTTATTTCAATAACAAGATGTCCAAACAAAAGTCTGTGCAACGCACAATAAACAATCCATATCCACAGACGGGCTTCACTCCAGTAGTACTCTCCAGCTCAGTCCCAGTGTCTCTCAGTCAGCAGTCCCTCTCTCTCTCTCACACTCCTGCTTCTCCTGGTGTTTTATCCTGTCTCCGTGCCAATTACTGGAATTAGAAACAGGTGTTTGTGATTTACAATTAACCCACTCACTCACCACGCCTCTCCCGACTCTCTCTCCTGCTGCAGACTTCACTGAACCACGCCCTCCCTGCCACATACCCCCACCGCCCGACTCAGGCCGGGGGAGCCATCCAACAGCCCTCAAATGCTGCATATGCCGCTGCCAGTCATTACTGAAGATAATAATATCATCCAGATAAGCAGCAGCATATGCACCATGGGGCCGCAAAATTTTATCCATGAGACGCTGAAAGGTGGCCGGTGCCCCGAACAGCCCGAACGGAAGAGTAACAAATTGGTGTAATCCAAACAGTGTCGTGAAAGCTGTCTTTCCTTTGGATAATGGCGACAAGGGGATCTGCCAATATCACTTTGTTAAGTCCAATGTCGAATAAAAGCGAGCCGTACCGAGCCGGTCAAGCAATTCGTCCACCTGTGGCATTGGATACGTGTCGAATTTCGACACAGCGTTCACCAGAGGTGTGGACTCGAGTCATGTGACTTGGACTCGAGTCAGACTCGAGTCATGACTTTGATGACTTCAGACTTGACTCGACAAAATGTACAAAGACTTGCAACTCGACTTGGACTTTAACATCAATGACTCGTGACTTCACTTGGACTTGCGCCTTTTGACTCGAGAAGACTTGCTACTTCCCATGAAAACCTGAAAAAAAAAAAAAATGTTCACACGGCCGCGCCGCTCTCAGTGTATCTGCATTTGTGAAAAAAAATGTGCACCACCTGTATGCATGCAGAGAGAACGCGCGCTGCCTGCACGACATCCAATAACTGTAGTTCCACGTTGGTTTGATTTGACAGCATCTAAGCAGGCACATTGCAAGACAACCACTGAAGCGCAACAAGCAACAACGCGCCAGTTCGCAAAATTATACCAAAGATAGTTTCGTTTGGCTATTGTAACGTAGTTCGTAAATGTGGGAAGGAAGAGGCGGGAACCGGCGAATGTTCAACAAAAGTTTAATACCAAAATAAACAAATACAAAACGAAAGTAATGCCGGCAGACCCTCGCGGACGTCTGCCGGCCACACAAACATAATAAAACATAAAATAAAGTCCAGGCCTGGTCCTCTCTCATCCTTCACTGACGTTGCTCCTCCTTTTATGCATCCGGAGCCACCGTGAGAGACTCGAGGCCGGCGCGCCGTGATGCTCATTATCACTCGCGTCACCGGCCTCGCGCCATTCCCTCACGGCTCTCGCCCGCCCTGCTCGTCACAGCTATAAAAATTATGAGGTAGTCGACAAAAAACGAGTTGCAATTTGACA
The DNA here is from genome assembly GCA_036281575.1 of Ancherythroculter nigrocauda. NCBI lineage: Eukaryota > Metazoa > Chordata > Actinopteri > Cypriniformes > Xenocyprididae > Ancherythroculter > Ancherythroculter nigrocauda. The sequence goes on along the minus strand of VTFQ01000023.1, from coordinate 13,980,582 downwards.
AAAACAGGCCTTCCAGGCCTTGGACTCGACTTGAGACTTGTTGGCTTTGACTTTTGACTCGACTTGGGACTTGCCTCATCTTTGACTCGACTTGACTCGGGACTCGAGGGCAAAGACTTGAGACTTACTTGTGACTTGCATAACAATGACTTTGTCCCACCTCTGGCGTTCACCTTGCGGTAATCCACACAGAACTATCGGGCTCGCCCAGTTACAGCTGGATTCTTCTATTACCCCCATTTCAAGCATCGCTCCTAATTCTTCCTGAACTACTTTTTTCTTGTGTTCAGGTAAGCGATATGGCCGGCTGTGAACCACCACGCCCGGCTCTGTCTCGATATGGTGCTGAATGAGATTTGTACGACCAGGTAGGGGAGAAAACACGTCAGCAAACTCTGCCTGTAATTTGGTTAAATCAATGAGCTGGGAGGGCGAGAGATGATCTCCCCCTGGGGCCAGTGCGAGAGATTCTTTTTTTATATTCGCCTCTGGCCCAAGATCATCCTCTCCGCTAATCACCGTCGCCAGCATCACTGATTCTCCCTCATTCCATTTTTTAAGGAGATTGAGGTGGTAAATTTGACGTGCTCCCCTCCTATCTGAGCGTATTACCTCATAATCAAGCTCTCCAATTTGCCGTGTGACCTCAAATGGTCCTTGCCACTTTGCAAGTAATTTTGAACTTGGCGTTGGGAGCAATACAAGCACTTTATCTCCCGTTGCAAATTTACGCAAATTGGTCCCTCTGTTATACAGCCGGCTCTGTTTGTCCTGGGCCTGTAACAAATTCTCTATAGAAAGCCGCCCAAAAGTGTGGAGTTTTGTTCTCAGGTCCAGCACATACTGAATTTCGTTTTTTGATTGAGACGGTCCGTCCTCCCAAGCCTCTCTTATGACGTCTAACACCCCTCTAGGCTGATGACCATAGAGATGCTCGAAGGGGGAAAACCCTGTGGAGGCTTGCGGGAACAGAGGTTCCAACCATTTATCCCAATTTTTGGCGTCTTCCTGTACGAATTTACGAATCATTGTTTTAAGCGTGCGATTAAAACGTTCAACCAGCCCGTCCGTTTGTGGGTGAAAGACGCTGGTACGAATCGATTTAATGCCCAATAATTCATAAAATTCGCGTAACGTCCGTGACATAAATGCCGTGCCCTGATCAGTGAGGATTTCCTTGGGAATTCCCACTCGGGAGATTAAAGAAAACAGTGCGTCAGCAACACTCTTAGCGGAAATGTTGCGGAGAGCCACTGCTTCAGGATATCGTGTTGCATAATCCACAATGACTAATGCAAAACGATGTCCTCGTGCTGATCGCTCTTATGGCCCGATGAGGTCCATGCCAATTCTCTCGAAGGGGACCTGCATTAATGGGAGGGGGCGCAAAGGCGCTTTTGGGGTGGCCGGTGGGTTTACCAAGTGACATTCACGACAAGCCGCGCACATTCTCGTGAATGCCCGGCCAAAAAAATCGGGTCATGAGGCGATTTAGTGTCGTCACCTGTCCTTAATGACCAGGCATTGGATTAGAATGAGCCTCTTGAAAAAGCATTTCCCTGCGGCTCCTAGGAACTAACAACTGGGTTGTATCTTCTTTTGTCTGAGCGTCTTGGGTCACTCGATACAACCTATTTTTTATAATTGCAAAATATGGATAAGTAAGCGGTTGTCCAGGACGGAGAGGCTGACCGTCAATGGTGGTGACCTGTTCAAACGCACGTTTCAGCGTCTCATCCTGAAACTGCTTCAGGGGAAAATCATCACGCTCCGAGAGAATAAGTCTCTCGATTTCACTCTATTCCCCTGAGGCAGTACCCAGTGGTCCCGGTTCAGTCTCTCCCGCCTGCACACTCGCGTTCCTCTCCGGTGCATTTTTTCCCCAAGAGGCATCCGTACATAAAGCCCTCAATAATTCAGTAAACGCTGGCCAATTGGTTCCCAAAATTAACGGATGCCGGAGGTGCGGGTTAACTGCCACCTCAACACTATGCTTTTGACCCTTGAATTGAATAATAACTGGCACCATAGGATATTCCACCACATCCCCGTGCACACACCACACCCTAACCATGCGGCTTGTATCCAATGCCCCGGACGAAATCAGGCTTTGATGAATGGAGGTTTGGTTACAACCTGAGTCCACCAAAGCCTGATAGGTACCCCCTTGATACTCACAGGTATTTGGTACCGGCCAGCTTGACCAGGGGCAGTCTGCGGGTCGTCCGGGACCCGGATCATTGTCCCCACCTCAATGACAGGAGACCTGTCCACGAAATGCTCCGGGTCCCCGCAACGCCAACAGACCGGCCCAGACCTACCCGCCACTCTCGTGGCAGAGAGTGGGTTAAATTGTTGGCGCGGAGAGAGGGGAGAAACAGGAATGGGGGCAAACCCGACAGCAGACAGTCCCGCCCCCCCCTGGGCAGGGCTCTAGATCCAGAAACTGATCCTAGTTCCAGAAACTGGAAACGGAACACGAGGCGGGCCGGGCGGACGAGACCTGGGGAGAGGGACAGGTCTAGAGAGAGAGAGGGGAACAGAAGGAGAGAGAGATTGATGGTAGAAGTTTGCCGACCCCTGGGCACGCCACCATATGGTCCTCTGCCAGATGGATGGCCGAATCCAGCGACATGGGCCGGTGGCACTGGACCCACTTGGCCGTTTTCTTCGGAAGCCGAGTGGTAAACTGTTCCAGTACCACCCGATCGATGGCTTGCTCCACGTCGCTTCCGTCGGCCAGCAGCCATTTGCGGCAGGAGTCCCGGAGCTGTTGGGCCATCAGGAATGGCCGGCCGCGCTGTAGGATGGCCTGCTTGAGATCGTCGAAGACCAGGAGGTTCTGTACAGGGAGCTGCTGCGCTGCCACCTGCGCTTCTCCTGATAACAGGGGGATCAGGCGCACCGGCCACTCCCCCCGGGGCCACCCAGAAGCCTCCGCCGATCTTTCAAATAAGTCCATGAAGGCCTCTGGGTTATCTTGTGGCCCCATTTTATTCAGTGGCAGGTGGGTGGGCGCAGCAAGTGTGCTGGTTGTCTTAGCACGAACCTCCTGGTCAATCCAGCTCCGGAACCTCTCGCGGTCTTCCTGCTGGACCTGTATGATGGCCCTGTTGCATGACCGCGAGGGATGAGATGATCTCCGCAAACGGCTGGGCAGAGGTCGAGTGCATGGCGGCGGCTCCCTTCTTCTTTCCCGGGTTTTGGCACCAGTGTAATAAGTTCAAGTTTGTAGGGAAGGAAGAGGACAGGGTCGACTTTGACTGCTGACTGAGTTTTTATTTCAATAACAAGATGTCCAAACAAAAGTCTGTGCAACGCACAATAAACAATCCACATCCACAGACGGGCTTCACTCCAGTAGTGCTCTCCAGCTCAGTCCCAGTGTCTCTCAGTCAGCAGTCCCTCTCTCTCTCTCACACTCCTGCTTCTCCTGGTGTTTTATCCTGTCTCCGTGCCAATTACTGGAATTAGAAACAGGTGTTCGTGATTTACAATTAACCCACTCACTCACCACGCGTCTCCCGACTCGCTCTCCTGCTGCAGACTTCACTGAACCACGCCCTCCCTGCCACACTGGGTGTTCTAGCAGGCTTGCTGGGCTGAGTTTAAATCTCAGATTTTGACGGACTTTCCTCAACACATCCCCAATGGTGAGTTGGTAGTCCTTTGCACCTGTTCGAACACATACAATTTACTCTACGAATGCAACATGACATGCATTTTAAACCACCTCTGAATGGGGTTGAAAGTGGATGATTTTAAAATGTTTTGGACCCCACTGCACATGCATTTAGCAAAAGTCTACTTGTGATCAGATCAACCACATGTATTTTAATAGATGTGAATGGGGCCAGGCGCACATTTAATATAAGGTGTCTTTTACTACTATATACTTACAGAAAAAAAAAATTATAATGTACTTATTGTTCATGAAGTATTGCAAAACATTTTTGTTGCCATTGAGGTGGGATGCGGGTAAGATTAGGGAAAAGTTTTGAGTATGGGTAAGTACAAAAATATGTATGAGCACAATAAGTTCATTGTATCAAATGACTAACTTAAATCTTACTACAGGTTTAGGGAGATTGGGATGGCATACTGTCATGATCACCAGTGAGAGTGCCCTATCAGCCACTAGAGGGCACTCCATCTTGGACTCTTGTTTTCACCCCTTGGACTACAATACCCATACTCACTCCTGGACTCATTATCTCATTGTCTTTGCACCCAGCTGTTTTGTGTTTGTTCATTAGTGTCTGTCTATTTAATCTCAGTTGTTTCTGTCCTCAGTTGTGGTTTGTTGTATTTGTTACGTGCACTTTTGTACTCCTGGCTTGTTGTTTTTTGTGGACTGTTATTTGGATTTTGACCCTTGCCTGTTCTCTGGACTTTTGATCTTGGATTACCCTAATAAATGCTGCAACTGGATCCTACCATCTTGTTCTTGTGTGCACCGTGACAGAACAAACCACCGCTATGCAAGGATCCAGCAGCAGGAGACTCCGGTCATCAGTGGGGGCTGAGGAGGCTCAGGCCCTGTTGTCAACTCTTCGTCAGAGGAGAATGGGAGTGCGGGCATTCGTCCAGAAGTTCTGGTCGCGGGCGGAGGGGTATGGTCTCCCTGATGTGGTCCTTAAGGACATATTCAATGGATGTCTGGATAAGCCTCTGCCGCAGTGGGAGATGGAGCTGGTAAAGGGGTTAAACTTTTGGAATTTCTCCAATTACCTGCATCTGCGTGGGAATGGGTCGATTCGACTACCTCCAGCACCCGCTCCAGCCCGTGAGGCCACTCCAGCCCGGGTGTCCACTCCAGAGCCCGCTCCAGCCCGTGACTCCACTCCAGTCCGTAAGTCCGCTCCAGCCCGTGTGTCCTTTTCAAGGCCTGCTCCAGCCCATGAGTGCGTCCCAGCCCGTGAATCCGCTCCAGAGGCCTCAGAGGAGGTTGGCACTGAGTCTCCGCTTCACACTCGTAAAAGGAGGAGGAGGAGGAGGAAGGCTATAGTCATCCCTCAAGGCCTGGAGGCTTTCCCAGAGCCCGCTCCAGTCAGTGAGTCCACTCCAGAGCCCGCTCCAGTCAGTGAGTCCACTCCAGAGCCCGCTCCAGTCAGTGAGTCCACTCCAGAGCCCGCTCCAGTCAGTGAGTCCACTCCAGAGCCCGCTCCAGTCAGTGAGTCCACTCCAGAGCCCGCTCCAGTCAGTGAGTCCACTCCAGAGCCCGCTCCAGTCAGTGAGTCCACTCCAGAGCCCGCTCCAGTCAGTGAGTCCACTCCAGAGCCCGCTCCAGTCAGTGAGTCCACTCCAGAGCCCGCTCCAGTCAGTGAGTCCACTCCAGAGCCCGCCTCAGTCAGTGAGTCCACTCCAGAGCCCGTTCCTGCCAGTAAGTCCACTCCAGTCAGTGAATCCTCTCCAGAGCCCGCTCCAGTCAGTGAGTCCACTCCAGAGCCCGCTTCAGTTAGTAAGTCCACTTCAGAGCCTGCTCCAGTCAGTGAGTCCGCTCCAGTCAGTGAGTCCGCTCCAGTCAGTGAGTCCGCTCCAGTCAGTGAGTCCGCTCCAGCCAGTGGGTCTGCTCCAGCCAGTGGGTCTACTACAGAGTCCGCTCCAGCCAGTGAGTCCGCTCCAGTACGGCATGCTCTCCCTATCAGTCCGGTGATGGCCAAGAGGGCTGTCCTCACGTTCTATGTTTTGGCGGTCTTGCGTGCCTGGAGGATGCTCTCAGAACAGCCCCAGCCTGAGCACGCTGCCGTCCCAGAGCAGCCCCAGCCTGAGCACGCTGCCGTCCCAGAGCAGCCCCAGCCTGAGCACGCTGCCGTCCCAGAGCAGCCCCAGCCTGAGCACGCTGCCGTCCCAGAGCAGCCCCAGCCTGAGCACGCTGCCGTCCCAGAGCAGCCCCAGCCTGAGCACGCTGCCGTCCCAGAGCAGCCCCAGCCTGAGCACGCTGCCGTCCCAGAGCAGCCCCAGCCTGAGCACGCTGCCGTCCCAGAGCAGCCCCAGCCTGAGCACGCTGCCGTCCCAGAGCAGCCCCAGCCTGAGCACGCTGCCGTCCCAGAGCAGCCCCAGCCTGAGCACGCTGCCGTCCCAGAGCAGCCCCAGCCTGAGCACGCTGCCGTCCCAGAGCAGCCCCAGCCTGAGCACGCAGCCGTCCCAGAGCAGCTCCAGTCCGAACACGTTACCGTCCCAGAGCAGTTCCAGTCTGAGCCCGCTGCCGTCCCTGAGTCCTCCGCTCTCCCTGATACGGCCACGGAGACCGTTACCGAGCTGTCCGCTCTCCCTGATACGGCCACGGAGGCCGTCACCGAGCTGTCCGCTCTCCCTGATATGGCTACGGAGGCCGTCACCGAGCTGTCCGCTCTCCCTGATACGGCCACGGAGGCCGTCACCGAGCTGTCCGCTCTTCCTGATACGGCCACGGAGGCCGTCACCGAGCTGTCCGCTCTCCCTGATACGGCCACGGAGGCCGTCACCGAGCTGCCCGCTCTCCCTGATATGGTCACGAAGCACCCTTGGCCAGCCCTGTCGCCGCCGTCCAAGCCTACTGCCCTGCCGCCGTCCAAGCCTTCTGCCCTGCCGCCACCGCCCAGATCTTCTGTCCTGCTGCCATCATCCAAGCCTTCTGCCCTGCTGCCGCCGCCCAGGCTTTCTGCCCTGCCGGCACTGCCCAGGCTGTCTGAACCGTTGGAACCAGCCTGGTCAGTTCCTCCAGCGCCACCCTGGCAATCAGCCAGGATTCCAGACCCTCTGGAACCAGCCTGGTCAGTTCCTCCAGCGCCACCCTGGCACTCGGCCAGGACTCCAGAACCAGTGGAACCAGCCTGGTCAGTTCCTCCAGCACCGCCCTGGCTATCAGTTGGGCACCCTGGATCTGGCCCACCATCCCTCCCCCTGATCCTCCTCCTGTCCACCTCCCTCCTGAGTTTTGGTGTTTTTGTTTTGTCTGGTGGAGCGTCTGGTAGCCGCTCCTTTGAGGGGGGGTAATGTCATGATCACCAGTGAGAGTGCCCTATCAGCCACTAGAGGGCACTCCATCTTGGACTCTTGTTTTCACCCCTTGGACTACAATACCCATACTCACTCCTGGACTCATTATCTCATTGTCTTTGCACCCAGCTGTTTTGTGTTTGTTCATTAGTGTCTGTCTATTTAATCTCAGTTGTTTCTGTCCTCAGTTGTGGTTTGTTGTATTTGTTACGTGCACTTTTGTACTCCTGGCTTGTTGTTTTTTGTGGACTGTTATTTGGATTTTGACCCTTGCCTGTTCTCTGGACTTTTGATCTTGGATTACCCTAATAAATGCTGCAACTGGATCCTACCATCTTGTTCTTGTGTGCACCGTGACACATACTACCTACTATTTTTGGTAGTAGTATGCAGTATACAGTGCATATCATGCATATATTTTTTTTCTGTAAGGCTAGTTTCCTGATTAAACTGAAGCCAGGAACAAACACCACTCAATAAAACAACAAATATACAAACTTGAGAGCAGAGATTCACAAATAAAAGGAACAGGAGGAACATCATCTGGGAGCATTTAATTACAGTTCATCAATGACTTTGCATGCTTTATTAAAGGGTTAGTTCACCCAAAAATGAAAATTATGTAATTTATTAATCACCCTTAAATCGTTCCACACCCGTAAGACCTTCGTTCATCTTCGGAACACAAATTAAGATATTTTTGATAAAATCCGATGGCTCAGTGAGGCCTCTATTGCCACCAATAACACTCCTTTTTTCAATGCCCAGAAAGCTACTAAAAACATATTTAAAACAGTTCATGTGACTACAGTGCTTCAACTTTTAATGTTATAAAGCGATGAGAATACTTTTTGTGCACCAAAAATAACAAAATAGCGACTTTATTCAACAATATCTAGTGATGGGCGATTTCAAAACACTGCTTCGTAAAGCTTCAAAGCTTTACAAATCTTTTGTTTCGATTCAGTGGTTCGGATCGTGTATCAAACTGCCAAAGTCATGTGAACTATAGAAGTTTCAAAACACTTGTGACATAACGAAGACTCATTTACTGAAATCATGTGATTTTGGCGCTCTGAATCACTGATTCGAAACAAATGATTTGTAAAGCTTCGAAGCTTCGAAGCTTCGAAGCTTCAGCATCGTTTTTAAATCGCCCATCACTAGATATTATGGAATAAAATCGCTATTTTTTAAAAGTATTCTCTTTGCTTTATAATATTAAGGTTAAACTACTGTACTCACATGAACTGTTTTAAATATGTTTTTAGTAGCTTTTTGGGCATTGAAAAAGGGAGTGTTATTGCGGGCGATGCAGGCCTCACTGAGCCATCGGATTTTAACAAAAAAATATTATAAATTGTCAAAAATATCTTAAATTGTGTTCAGAAGATGAACAAAGGTCTCACGGGTGTGGAACGAAATGAGGGTGAGTAGTTAATGACTGAATTTTCATTTTTGGGTGAACTAACCCTTTTACATGACAAAAGGCTGGAATACACTACACAACTTTTGCCCTGCACAAAACTCCAGTCAGTCCTACAGTAGTCTGCAGATTTTCAGCTTGAGAGTAGCAACACTCTTTAAAAAATAATGTAACATTTCAACAGAAACTTTCAATAGAAGGTTTAAAAGAACAGCATTTATCTGAAAAAGAAAGCTTTTATAACATTATACACTATTGTTCACAGGTTTGGGGCCAGTAAGATTTTTTTTTTTTTTTTTTTTTTTTTAATAAATTAAAGAAATTAATACTTTTATTCAGCAAGGATGCATTAAAATGATAAAAAGTGACAGTAAAGACATTTATAATGTTACAAAAGATTTCTATTTCAAATAAGTGCTGTTGTTCTGAACTTTCTATTCATCAAAGAATTCTGAAATAAAACTGAACACAGCTGTTTTCAACATTGATAAAAAAAAAAATAAATAAATAAATAAAAATCTTGAGCAGTAAATCAGCATATTAGAATCATTTCTGAAGGATCATGTGACACTGAAGAAAGGAGTAATCATGCTGAAAATTCAGCTTTACCAACACAGGAAAAACACGGCAGATCAAGATCATGATAGATCATAATACTAAATAAACACCTTAATGGGTCATAAAAATATGAGAAAAAAAATAAATATGTATTAGTACTTTGGCGGGGTAAAGAGCCCACCTCCACGGTGACTAAAGATGAAGATCCAGCACGTGATTGGCCAAGGAATCATCTCAATGACGAAGCCAGAGAACGCCATTCATGCTGCAAAAGTGGAGATCTGATGCGTGATTGGCCGGGGAACTCTGACAAAGATGAAGCCTGATAATGCCATTCGCTAAGCAAAGATGAAGATACCACACACAACTGGCCAAGGAACTCTGACAAAGATGAAGCCTGAAAATGCCATTCACTCAGTAAAGATGGAGGAGCTCACGCTGATTGGCCATCGTGAGACAGCTGCACGACTCGCAGGTACCGGTACCACCTAATGGAAAGCCCTTCACTTGCAAAATTTTGCAATGTTCCTCTTCCGTTCAGATTAGAACATCAAACAGGTTCTCCCCACTCAGTGATGCACCCACTGAGAATTCTGTTGAAAGTGCCCTAGTAATTGGCGATTCTATTACACAGAACGTGAAAATAGAGACACCAGCCACCATAGTCACATGTTTGCCGGGAGCCAGAGCACCTGACATCAAAGCAAATTTAAAAGTGCTGGCTAATGCTAATCATAAATACTCTAAGAATATTATTCACGTCGGCACAAATGATGTCCGACTTCGCCAGTCGGAGATCACTAAAATTAACATTAAAGAGGGGTGTGAACTCGCAAGTACGATGTCTGAAAAAGTAATTTGCTCTGGTCCCCTTCCTGTCTGTCGGAGTGATGAGATAGTTAGCAGATTATCATCACTCAATGGCTGACTGTCTAAGTGGTGTCTGCAGAATAATATAGGTTTCATACACAATTGGAAATGTTTTTGGGGCAGACCTGACCTGTTGAAAAGAGATGGTATTCATCTCTCCTGGGATGGTGCTGCTCTTCTCTCTAGTAATTTGGCACATAGTTTTAGAGCTGAAACATGACAAACTGGGGCCCAGGTCAGAAAGCTGACAGACTGGTCTGCTAGCCGTCTCATGTCACAGAAGTCAGATAATTCCCAACTCTTTCACCTAGATATTATCACATAGAGTCTGTGTCTATACCGCAAATTAGTAAATACAAAAAACTTCCAAACCCATTTAAGGGTAAAAATTTAATTGATGTTCAACAAATAAAAAAAAAGAGATAATACTGATAAACAAATGATAACACTTGGGTTGCTGAATATTAGATCCCTTTCTTCAAAAGCACTTATTGTAAATGATATTATCACAGACAGTAATCTAGATTTGCTGTCTAGATTCTAATCTAGAATGAGTCCAGCCCTCAAGGTTACGATTATCGACACAATCCCCGTCAGAAAGGCAAAGGGGGAGGTAATTTATAGTAATATCTTCAGTATTAATCAAAAGTCCTTCAAATATAATTCTTTCAAAGTGATGGTGCTTTATGTAACGTTATGTAAGTTGACATTTGTGCTGGCTACTGTATACAGGCCACCAGGGCACCATACAGACTTTATCAAAGAATTTGCTGATTTTCTACCAGAGTTGGCTGTGGATAAAGTCCTTGTTGTTGGTGATTTTAATATCCATGTAGATAATAATAAAGACGCATTGGGATTGGCATTTACAGACATTCTAAACTCTATTGGAGTTAGACAACACGTGTCAGGACCCACTCATTGTCGTAATCATACTTTAGATCTAATATTGTCACATGGAATTGATATTGATGCCATTGAAATTCTGCAGCAGAGCGATGACATTTCAGATCATTATTTAGTCTCATGTATACCACATTTAGCCAAGGCTGCAAAACCGCCACCCTGCCATAAATATGGTAGAACCATCACTTTTACCACTAAAGTTTGCTTTATAAATAATCTTCCTGATCAGTTTCATCACCTTAGCATACCAGACAGCTTAGAAGACCTCGATGTTGCAACAGAAACTATCGACTCTGTCTTTTCCAGCACATTAGACACAGTTGATCCTCTGCGCTTAAAGAAGATTAAGGAAACTAATCCAACGCCGTGGTACAACGAGCACACTCGGGCTCTTAAGAGAGCTGCCAGAAAAATGGAGTGCAGCTGGAAGAAAACAAAACTAGAAGTTTTTTGGATTTCGTGGAGAGAGAGAATGATTGAGTACAGAAAGGCCTTAAAAATGCTAGATCTACTTATTTTTCAAATCTCTTAGAAGAAAACAAACACAACCCTAGATATTTATTTGATACAGTGGCTAAATTAACGAGAAATAGAGCTTCAACTTCTGATGTTTCCAAACAGCACAGCAGTAATGACTTTATGAACTTCTTTACTTGCAAGATTGACAATATTAGAGAGAAAATTATAACCATGCAACCGTCTACTACAGTATTGCGTCAGACAGTGCATTGTAGTGTCCCTGAGGAAAAATTCCATTCATTCGTTGCTATAGGAGAAGAAGAATTCTCTAAACTTATTAAATCATCAAAATCAACAACATGTATGTTAGACCCTATGCCGACTAAGCTATTGAAAGAGATGTTTCCAGAGGTCATAGATCCTCTTCTTAATATCATTAATTCATCTTTATCACTAGGATACATACCAAAAACTTTTAAGCTGGCTATTATTAAACCTCTTATTAAAAAAAACACAACTTGATCCTAGAGAATTAGTCAATTACGGGCCAATCTTGAATCTACCTTTTCTGTCAAAAATACTAGAAAAGGCTGTTTCATCACAACTATGTTCCTTTTTAGAAAGAAATGGTATTTGTGAGGATTTCCAGTCAGGATTTAGAATGTACCATAGTATTGAGACTGCTCTCATTAGAGTTACAAATTATTTGCTCTTATCATCCGAATGTGATTGTATCTCTCTATTAGTGTTACTAGATCTCAGTGCTGCTTTTGACACTATTGACCACAATATTCTTTTGAATAGACTTGAAAACTATGGTGGCATTAGTGGAATTGCATTGGCATGGTTCCAATCTTACTTATCTGACCATTATCAGTTTGTAATAGTAAACGAAGAGATATATATCGAGTTATATCGATCACAAGTTCAACATGGAGTACCACAAGGCTCAGTACTAGGACCATTGCTTTTCACTCTGTGCATGCTACCCTTGGGAGATATCATTAGGACCCTAGTGAAAAAAAGTATGCTAAGTATACTTGCAGCAAGACTAATTATTAGTATATTTCAAGTGTGTTAATGATTAGTTCATTTAAAGTGTGCTAATTTGAAACAACTAATTTTGTACTAAGTATATTTAAGTTGAAATTAAGTAGTATTAAAATACAACTTTAAGTATATTTAGTATACTTTTGTGTGCTAAATTGGAACAACTTCAAGTATACTTAGTACACTTTAAGTATATGTCTGTGTAGGGACTAATTACATGCTTGATTAGTGATATTAAAGTGTACTTAATTTGTGTTATAAGTATACTTTATTTGTGTTATAAGTATATTTTTTTATAATATACGTTGTATTGTAAGTATACTTTATTTCTGTCATAAGTATACTTTTATTTGTGTTATAAGTATACTTTATTTCTGTTATGAGTACACTTTGTGTTATAAGTACACTTTATTTGTGATTTAAGTACATTACAAAATAATTACGAGTGTCTTCAGAAAACACAAGCAATATACACTGAATATATTATTTTACAGGTAATAGTATATACTGTATGCTCAGTACCTTTGGCTTATTCCAAATATTAAACATTGCACACTTTGCAGTCAATAACAATACACTTTGATAACATTACACTTTTTTGATCCACTTCAAATGTTGACTACTGTACTTTGAATTACATAATCTCACACAATACAGTTGTGCTACTATTTAAATACAGTTTAACACATTTTCCCAAAGTTGAATGCATTTGTTTTCAAGGCCACTAAATTAAATTAAATATAAGAACATCACTAATGAAGAGACATATTCCATTAACAAATCCAATAGTTTTTATTTTAACTTAACATAAGATTCAGCAAAACTTACCATGTTTTTCATTAAAGAAAAAAAAATATTGGACCATGGTGACCCTCTATACACAAATACAAATGACACATTATATTCCATTTTCTGATGAGCTTCTCATTGTGTCTGATGGCACAATGATGACCGCAGAGACTCGTGAAGAACAGCATCTATTGACAGAATATACCAAAGATATAAGACAGCATGTTCAACTCTTTATTCACGTTTACAATAGTGTGTCTAAATCCTACATTGAACCAATACTATTTTTGAACAGTAAATGAGGATTAGCAGCAGGGAACTGTATCAGAATGGCATGTCGATATTTTCGGTATATAGTCAAGCATTCAACACTTTATGAATTAATATCGTACAGAATACGGGCGATTTGACCAATCATATGAATGGTCAATACAAACGTGCTGAATACAAAATGCTGCATACAAACGTGCCATAAACCACCACACACAGACTCAAAAAGGAGATATCAAGCCGAAATATCGCTCTCCGTTTGTTAAAGGAAATAAAATAAAGTTTGTTAACTGGTAGACTACAACTTACCTCCAAATAGCAGCACTTTTCTCCGGTTCTTTGCAGGATCGGGTAGGCCATTAGATTAGCCGGTTGTCATCGCCATCATGGTCAGTCTGGGATCTCACTTGATTGAACTGGTCAGAATCCCCAAGATCGAGCGATTTATTGCGCTTTCAGTGTTTTATTAAATAAATTATACATTGCGACATTATACTTCACCTGAGTGACTGAGCGAGGGGATTCAGACGACGACCGTGACGTCAGCAACTCTGATTGGCTAAAGGCAGTGAGGAACAAAATCTGATTGGTCACAGACCAAGTTGAAGAGACATTTGAATTCTGATAAGTTTAACCACTCAACATATTTTTTCGCATGTAACATTACTTGTGCTGCTGGTGTGTTGTTTAATATAGATTTGTGTGTTCGATTGTAAAATCATTCTGCCAGTGTAAACTTAATAAACATTTACACATATTTGGAAATTGTATAGACTACACTGCATTTATTAAATGGGCTTGTAATGCATTCATACTGAAATAAATAGCACAAGTAATATAATGAATTCCAAGGATGAAGAAGTAAACTTAAAAAATATACTCAAATTTAACTTTAGATACACTACAACTTCAGGATATTAAATAATGTATTTTTTAAATATACTTTCAGTGCATTGTTACAATGATCATTTTCAGCGCACAGTTAAAATATAGGCTACCTCAAATATATTTTTATAAAGTGCAAATAAATACACTTTTAAAAAATAAACTGAACTTAGAAAATATACTAAAGTACAATTATTTTAAAGTGTGTTAAAAGTTGTATTGTGAAAATATGATACTAATATACTTTTTATATATTTAATGATGGTACATTTTTTGTTAGTATATTTGCAGTGTACTATAGAAAAAGGGAATAAATTTAAAATACAATAAAGTATACTTTTTTTTCACTAGGCATGTCAGAAAGAATGTATTTAAATTGCACATGAACATCAGCACAACTCATAATTATGAGTTAATTTCCTACAGAGATAGAGTTAAGTATGTGATGGTGAGAAAACATGTCAGAGGCAATGGATGCAGAGTCTGCCTAGTGAAAAAACCCTACCAAAATGTATTTAAAATAGGCCTACATTCATTTCACACTAACTAAAAACCCATCAATATACAGTAGTCAGCATTTGAAGTGGATCAAAAAAGTTCATCATGTCCTTAGAAGAATATTTTAGATGATGATTTTCAGATGTTGACTATTTAGAGACATACTGACAAAAGTATTTTAATTAAACTTTATTTGCAGTTCTTCTTTATTGCACAATGCACAATGCATATTTACATTTAATCATTTATTTCTAAATTTTAAGCCTAAAATGTGTTTAATATCACTATTAGTAAGGATAGTATGATCACTGTATAATCTGAATGCAAGATATATATACTTGTACTAAAGTATACTTGCAATAGTTCCGCTTTAGCACAATCAAATATACTTAAGTGTATCTTTAGTCGGACCTCAACACAAAAATACTTGTTCCAGTTTAGCAGACTTTAAGTATACCAATTTAGCATACTAAAAGTACAATTGCAGGGTATTTGCATTAAGTATGCAAATGTAAATGCATTTGTAGTACACTTAGCATAAAATAAATGTATTTTAAATAGATTTTAGTATATTTATTTTTCACTAGGGGAAGCATGGCGTTAGTTTTCACTGTTATGCTGATGATACTCAACTGTATATTTCTTCACGCCCTGATGAAACGTACCAATTCACAAAATTAACGGAATGCATAGCTGATATAAAAAATTGGATGACCAGTAATTTCTTACTACTAAATTCAGAAAAAAACAGAGATTCTAATTTTTGGACCAAAAACTTCTTAACGTAATAACCTAGAATACTGTCTAACACTTGATGGCTGCTCTGTTAAGTCTTTGTCCTCAGTTAGGAACCTGGGTGTGCTCTTTGATACCAATCTTTCATTTGAAAGCCATGTTTCTAGCATCTGTAAAACTGCATTCTTCCATCTTAAAAATATATCTAAACTACAACATATGCTCTCAATGACAAATGTGGAACAGTTAGTTCATGCGTTCATGAACTCAAGGCTAGATTACTGTAACGCTCTACTGGGTGGTTGTTCCGCTCGCCTGTTAAAGAAACGACAGCTGGTCCAAAACGCAGCAGCTAGAGTTCTTACTAGAACCAGGAAGTATGACCATATTAGCCCAGTTCTGTCAACACTGCATTGGCTCCCTATTAAACATCTTATAGATTTTAAAATCTTGCTACCTACTTACTTACAAAGCACTAAATGGTTTAGCTCCCCAGTACCCGAGCGAGCTCTTAATGCATTATAGTCCTTCACGTCTATTGTGATCTCAGAATTCTGGCCAGTTGATAATACCTAGAATATCAAAATCAACTGCAGGTGGTAGATCCTTTTCCTATCACTGTTCGGGAAGCAGACACACTCTGTCAGTTTAAATCTAGACTAAAAACACATCTGTTTAAACTTGCATACACAACACATTATCTATTTCTATAATTCAATTCATGTAAATTGTTAGGCTGCATAGATTAGGTCAGCCAGAACCGCGAACACTTCCCATAACACCTGATGTACTCGCTACATCAAAGGCAGTAACAATTTAAACAATATAATTTATTTGTGATTGATTGATTGATGTTCAGCTTTTCTTTTTAATAGTCAACTTAGGCTATTTTGGATCATCAGCCATGCTCTGTAAACACTGTCTGTTACAGACACGAAAATGTATCTTTAATTTCACCAAGCTGATTGCACTAAAAACCCCCACAGTAATCATATTTTCAGGTCTTTTCAAGTTTGATTTTGACGTGACATAAAACAGTGATATCTAAGTGGCTGAGTTGTTTACTTACTTTTCAATTAGCCTTCCCATTGACGCCATCATTTTGTTCATTCAGACTGACGCGCGGAACATGCACATACACAAGAGGCGGGATTTATCGCACTATCCAATCATAACCAATTTCATCCAATCATAGCACAATGAAGGCATTGCCTCCTCTCACTTGACTTTCCCCCATTCGTTCTCAATTACCCCCCACAAAACCCACTGCATGCTTTAGGGGATCTATTGGTTTTCTATGAGGGGAGAGGAGGCACGAGAGACACGGACTCCTAGAAAGCCACTATCCTGTAGAGTTTAGCTTGAATATTAATCAAACACACCTGAAGCTAATCAAGGTCTTCAGGAGGTCTACTAGGCTGTGTTCCACTTCGCTTGTTTATGCCCTTCCCTCAGAACAGCCAGGTGCACACTGTATGATTTATAATAGTCCTTTACGACTGTTGCTTGTCAGACTGTACGAATATGATCCCCAATGTATTCCATGTCAAACTGTGAGATCTCAGTTGTCATTATTGTCAGACTGTATGACGGTAAAGATACGTTAAAAATGGTTGAAGAAGACTCGTCTGGCATTTTACATCATCAATCCATGACACTTTTAGTGACTGGGCTACATTTACATGAAGGATAGAAATGGTGTCTAGCAAACAAAAATATCTCTAGCATTATTTTGCATTATTTTGATCATGGTTTTTCTTGAAAAGAAAACTGGGGAAAAAAGACGCATTTGTAGAGCAGGTGGTGGTTTGTTTTCTCACTAATTGCGTCATCAGGCTCTGCACTCGTATTGGTTTTTGATTTGATGTTTTTGTTGGAGAAGCCACACTGCAGGACTGTGCCTAAAACTTCTGAGGCTGCCAGAATTTCACTGGAGGAAAAAAGTTATCGCAATTGTTTTGATTTTGGCCCAGTATCAGAGAATTCTTTTAGGATTCTCAAAATTTGTCTCAGACGGCCAAATCATGGGCAAAATTGTACATTTTGAACCTTCTGTCTTGTTGACGCAGATGTATGTGCTTATTTTGCATGAGTTGAGTGCCCACTATTGACGGAACCCATGCAATGGGTTAAACTGTGAACTGTGAAATGTTTTAAGCCCTTGATCACTGTAGCGATCTTGTACAGTTATTAATCAATTTATGGGTTAGATATATGAATATAATAAACCATAAAGCTTTATGGTCAGTTATGATGCATATACCGGCCCAAGGGGGAATTAAACATATATTGTGAATTAATTACAACAAATTATAATCAATTACATATATGATTAGTTCTGGTTTAATAATTATGTAGAGAAACTATCCATTTGTCCAGCAAACCGGTAAGTTTTCCACAGACTATTATAACGGAAATGTTATCCTCTGGCCTCAAGGATAAATTCCTATGATAGCATCAAACATAGAGCGATTGTATTAGAATCAAAACGTTAAAGTTACCTGTTTTTTGTTGAATGAGCAAAAGAACAAAAAGCATGGATATAATGTATTTAATATATGAAAACTACTAATACAGAGGTTATGCGTCTAAATATATATACAAGAATATACACGTAATATACAAGAGCGGATGTAAAGACAAGAAAAGAGAGATGGTCAAAGAATGGCAAATTACAAGTTAACCCTGTGAAAGCCAGCACAGAAATCAGTTTAAACAAATTTCAGGAAATTAATACTTGCATATTGGTTCAAGTCGATGTGCAGTAGAATTTCAGTGCGCTTGGCTTGGTTGGTCCTTTCCGAGAGGGTTTCTCCGGCGGGGTTTTCAAACGAGGCTTAACTGGCGTGTAAAATGGCCGAGAAGAAAGGAGAGAGTGAGAGAGTCCAAGGAAATGGTCATCCCGGGGGGAGCTGAGCGCATGATGGCAGCGCTGTCACCTGAGGCAGTTCAGGGGCAATCGAGAGACGATCAGGAGACAAAGGAAAAATTGTGTGTCGTTGCTTTTATGGAAAACCAAGCTAACACACCTCCTGAGTTGGAACGGCCAATAGATGCGTAGCACTATTTGGCGGGCAAAGTTCCTTTGTCTGGTCTCCTAGCTGAATTTGCATAATTTATGAGTATCAGTTTGGGTAGTACTTTCTTCACAGTACCATTAAACAAATAGAACAATGCATTTGACAGCCATGTAATATACATAGGTGAATGAGACGTGGAAATAGCTTTAAAATGAATCTAAACTTGACATATAAGAAAAACATGTAGAAGAAGTTATGGTTTACAGACAAAATTCCATCATTAAAACGAACACTAACACAAATACAGTCATTTAAACTAAGTCTAAACACTAGGAAGCATACATGCACTTGATATACGTGACGGGTACACTTTGGCACAGTCATATTTTAAGAGTAGCTGTACATACAATCTCTAAGCAAGTTTGTGTGTTTTTGTGTGTGTGTGTGTGTGTGTGTGTGTGTGTGTGTGTGTGTGTGTGTGTGTGCTTTTGTTTATATTACATTGTGGGGACCAAATGTCCCCATGATGTAATATAAACCTGAGTTCACCTACATCGTGGGGACCAGCCAGCGGTCCCCACAATGTAAATGGGTTTATAAATCATATAGAATGAGTTTTTGTGAAAAAGTAAAAGTTTGCACAGTTTCCTGTGAGGGTTAGGTTTAGGGGTAGGGGCAGGGTAGGGGGATAGAATGTACAGTTTGTTCAGTGTAAAATGCATTGAAGTCTATGGAAAGTCCCCACAATTCACAAAAACAAACATGAGTGTGTGTGTGTGTGTGTGTGTGTGTGTGTGTGTGTGTGTGTGTGTGTGTGTGTGTGTGTGTGTGTGTGTGTGTGTGTGCTTTTGTTTATATTACATTGTGGGGACCAAATGTCCCCATGATGTAATATAAACCTGAGTTCACCTACATCGTGGGGACCAGCCAGCGGTCCCCACAATGTAAATGGGTTTATAAATCATATAGAATGAGTTTTTGTGAAAAAGTAAAAGTTTGCACAGTTTCCTGTGAGGGTTAGGTTTAGGGGTAGGGGCAGGGTAGGGGGATAGAATGTACAGTTTGTTCAGTGTAAAATGCATTGAAGTCTATGGAAAGTCCCCACAATTCACAAAAACAAACATGTGTGTGTGTGTGTGTGTGTGTGTGTGTGTGTGTGCAATTTGTCTGGTCAGTCTCTGGGCCCACAAAAGGGGGGTGATCCTTTTGAAGTCTCCAGAGCTAGGAAGTTGGAGTTTTCTGTTTATCCTCACGGGTCCACAAAAATGCCAAAAGTCACAGTCGGCCGGAGCCGATTTAGTGATTTAAAAACACAGTTCATCAGGTTAAAAGCGTTCTGAAAATTCCAAAGTTTATTGACTACGAACAGATCCATCCAGACGTTACATCACTTTGATGTCACAATTGTGTTGCATTGTGGTAAATGGAGAAGTGCTTAGGCAAGGTTGCGAGTGTTTGTCTAAAAGTGAAGTGGAACCCCTAGAAACTTTTAGACAGGTATGTTGGGGGTGGTTGCATTTAAACTGCAAGACATCTGCCCTCCAGGAGCAGGAATTTAGATTGCCCAGTTCTCCATTAGTGTAAAATGAAAACACACTGTTGACATTAAAAATAATTTGCCCCAGATAGAAATGCACCTTGTCAATCTGTTTTGGTGATATCATTGATGCAGTGAGTGTAGCAGTAATATGGGAGTAATGCAGAGGGAATACACAACAGCCAGAACAGCATGCTGGCTTTCTCATTCAACAATCAATACAGTCCCATTCATACAGTTTAAGCCATTAAACTGTGGCAGTTAATAAACACTACAGAACACAATAATGCAATCAGTGCTAATAAACACAAATCAGTTGGTACGCACACAGATAAATATCAACTAAATTTAATGTGTAGATGTACAAGCAGGTAGCCTGCAAAGTTTTGCCTGTAGTGAGAGACATAAATACATAGTCATACATATACCTTAAAGTGTAGGCTTTCTTTGAGAAACATACATGCATAAATAAATAACATACTGTACAAAAAAATAGGGATCTTTTAATACTTTAAATTTATAAACAGTGTATAT
Organism: Ancherythroculter nigrocauda; assembly: GCA_036281575.1. Taxonomy (NCBI): domain Eukaryota; kingdom Metazoa; phylum Chordata; class Actinopteri; order Cypriniformes; family Xenocyprididae; genus Ancherythroculter; species Ancherythroculter nigrocauda. The sequence continues at coordinate 13,960,064 of VTFQ01000023.1, read as the reverse complement.
ATTTTTCTCTTATTAATTGTTCAGAATAACAATGGGGTTGAAGCTGATGTGTTTGTCACTGTAAAACAATTCAAGGCTTAATTATAACTTAAAAATTTCAAGTCATACCATATTCATACATACCATATTTTTTACATATATAATTGCTAGGTAAGTTTTTCTGGGACAAGTCTTCATTTTTTCAGGTCCAATTTCAACTTGTTTTATAAACACCCAGTCTCTTTCTGCTAATAAAAACACCCCCTTTGCATATAAAATGACCCTCTTTATTAACAGCCCTTTTTTCTGTATTACATCGTGGCAGATAAAAAAAAACAATCATGTGAGATGTGGTGAACTGTGCTGGCAGACTGTTCAGGGATGTTGTTGAAAGTAAACTTTTGTAAAGTTCCACCCACTAGCCCAACGACGGCGTCTAGTGGCCTGGTTGAAGGTATTGCACGTGTTCGTCCTCTGGCACTTCTGTAAAAATCATCTTAATTTAATACAATTTTTGTGTCGAATTCAAATCTGACTCCATGAATAATTTTAGTCTGACTCCAATTATAAGTGATTCTTAGTTTCACAATGTAGCTGATCATATGATTAGTTGTTTTAATTTGAATCTCAGATTTTTCTGATTATCTTATACTGTCAATTATTTCGTTCACTGCAGTCCCGCTATCTCTTTAGAAGAGTCATTTTGGCCGATTAAATGCTCTTCCCAGACACAAACTCATCAGTTCTGATCTTAACACTCTGAGGTCTGTGGTATCGCCGGCGATATCGCCGCGGTTTTTTTCTTACCAGTGTGAAAGAGACTCAAAATACTCCGTCAATGTTGCACATACAATGAAGAGTTATACACCATTTTAATCTGTGGAATATCTTCTTTTATTTGTGTACACTCAGAGTAAAAACAAAATGTTGTGCTTTTTGCAAAATAAAGAAAACTAACATGAACGAAGTCCAATCTGATAGTTCTCAGAAAATGAACTGTAACTTAGTGAATACTAATCACAAAAAAATTAGACTTATGTCTAAAAAAACGTTGAAATGTCAGGTTTTAAATCGTGTAAATCAAATTGAAAACAAATATTCTCTGTTTATGTAATCTGTATGAAAAGAGAGCCCGTGAAAGTCCGTGATTCAGCTCATTATCCGCTAATGCATACATCGTCTCAATCGTGTATTTATTGTCTAGAAAAATGTTTATCTGGATGTTATCCACCTGTTTCCGCAGGGCGCTACTGTAAAAAAGAATGTGGGTACAACTTCCGGTGAGGCGGCGGAAGTAGCATACCAGACGCTAAGTGTTTTTTGGATCATTGTTTACTTTGTAAAGTTGCAAATCTTTATGAGAGATGTCGTTACGGCGCTCAGGGACAACATTTAAGTTTAGTACATTTATTAGTTAATAATATCACAATACAATAAACAGTTTTCATGCCCTTAATAGCCCTTTACTTTACTGACCTTCCACAAAAGTGCTGCTGCATGACTACAAGAGCATCCTAACCCTGCGAAACATGAACAACCCGCTGTCTGTTCTTCACCTGTCACTGATGCTAGCACCAAAGGCTTATGATGTGATATTTTACTCCTAATGTGTCGTGCGTGCCAGAGCCAGTCGCGTTTCCACAGTCATACATGCGATGCTAAAGGGTTCTTATGTTAACCATTGCGATAATAATTACACACGTTTATGGAAAATATCAAAGACTGCTTGAGAAACGTACACAATTCTTATATGATTATAATTGTGTATTTATTAGTTAATGTTTTATCCATCACTTCCCTGTGCCTGTTGATTCCTGACAAATGCATACAGATTCACACACTCCGGTTAATCCTGTTGTCTTCTCATGAGCTCCCTCTGTTGCTCTGGCTGAAATCAGGATAGATAGACGGAGAGATCGCACAAACGTCCTCGGATTGCAATTATCGCATAATTTAGAGGAAAATCAATAGAAATGCCCAGAAAAGTGATGTAACCATAGGGTATGTTATCAATATATTTCTAAATGTTTAAGCCTTTAAATTTAAAAGCCTTGGTGGAGTTGTTTTGTGCATTCTTGTGATCGTAAATAAATGGAATCAGGCGCAACTGAATAGGTATGTGTTTTCCTTTTATGTCATTATAAATATCAGTTAGATTTAGCATGATTGATGTGCACTCCTGACATAAATGAATAAATTACTGTTACTGTAACATTTTTATTGTAAAACTTTGTTCAAATATTGATGCTGGAATCTTAAATCTTTAAGTAAAAAACAAACGTTCGCAAGTTTGGATCGTTAAATTTTGAATGACTGTCAACTGTTGAATGAATGAGTGTCACGTTCAGCTTGTTTACTTCGAACCAGAAGACACTCCCACTTTTGACGCAAGGCCTCATGGGGCGTAGGAAACTTGTGGATAGCGACCTCTGGCCTCTGTTAGTTCGGTTAGTTCCTGGATTACCTGTTCTTCTTTAGCAGGCATTTGTGGACTAAAGGTGCACAGAGCGCCCTCCGGCTGCAAGTATGAATTGAAAACACAGTATCCAGCGCTCACAGTGATGACAATAAATCCTGAATAAATATTACTCCTCTGTATAGAAAATTGACAAACATATGAGAATCCATCAATATTTCTCCAAATGTGCATGCTTTTAAGCTAAAAGCCTATATGAAATGCCATAGAGGTGTAACATAACTGTTCAGACACTTTGCATCACAGAAATACATTATATTTTAAAGTATATAACAGAATACCATTATTTTAAATTGTAATAATACTTCACAGTATTGCTGTTTTTTCTGTATGTTTGATTTACACCATGATGAGCTTTGAGACATGATCACAGAGGGTTTTTTCACAGCCTGCCTGACTGAAAGAGCTCATTATTATGCAAGTCATTTCAGGTCATTATTATGTGATTATTTTGTATTCTCAGGTGTAAATGACCCATTATTCATGATGATTCACGCCTCCACGCATACTCTATATTGTTTTACATGAACGAGTAGGCAGCATAATTTTTACAGAATTTTGAAGCAAAAACTCTAGTCTACAACCTCCAATACCCAGAAGTCTTGTGAACACAGATTTAATATTATTTTTTTGGCCTTATTTCAGTGGCTTAAGTTTTTTGTTTTTTCAATAACCACGCATAAATGTTATTCCTTCAAAAACACAAACATTTACATACATCTTCCTCACATATTATGGTAGCCTAGTTTGTGCTGAATACAGTGTAATGACACTTTTGTCATTAATATGTTTATGAACAAGTGAAAAAAGCACAAATGTCAGGGCATGTCAAAACTTCTCCAGGCCCCAAATCAGCCTCAGACTGCAGAGGGTTAAACATTGGATGCAGGGTAAATATCTACCTTTAAGTCGATTGTCACAGACACGTCAGGTTTCAACATCACCCAATCACAGCGCGCACCTTCTCCAGAATACTGATCACCGCCACCTGCACCTCATCACTCAACTCATCTACAGCACTATAAAGCACACACGCACACAGCACTCCACGTCCGGTCTCGTTCGCATACCCTCAATGTTATGCTTACCTCAAGGACTCCTCTTCGCATACTCACCTGTCTCCAGCGTGTCTCTTCCCTCTGTGTGCCTCGTCTGCTGTGTGAGTGTGTTCCCGTCAGCTCCCAAGTTCTCCAGCGATCTCCAAGCTCCAGCGTGTATCTACCTGCAAAGAAAAGGACAGTAAATATACCTCGTATTACCTGCTCAAGTCAATCTACAACCAGTTCACTTACCTGTGTGTTTCACCCTGCTCTACTGTGGTCAAATAAAGCAACCATTACCTGTTACATCTGTGTCTGTCTCCTGTCTACTGTAACATCGGTCGCGCTCTGCTTACTCGTAACAAAAAGCATAGTTTTAATATATTTACGAAAACTGCAACTTATTTAAGGCAGTGATTGTCAGAAATCGAAATGGACTCAATTGATGTGCCCTATGCTCCATCTATTAAACCTTTCGTATGAACAATCTTGAACACAGATTTGAGGTAATACCTTCCCTTTGATCTACTAGAAATAATGAATTTAAGAATAATGCAGAATAAATCAAGAATAACATTTATTAATTTGCCAGGCAGGATAAAACATCAATAAAAATGATCAAAAAGAATTCATCACACAACTGATCAGCATAAAATACAAAATACAATTCAAAACAAAATATTAAAAAGAATTTCAAAGAGTCAGCATACCTGGCAAATAGAGAGATACACACAGCAGTTGTGCGGGAAGCTCTGACTACAGATTCTTCCTTGAGTGGTTTGCCAAATCCCTTTAAATACCCAAATCTTAACAAAAGGACAGTAAACATTTAGCACCCAAATATTTATGCAACTTTTGTTGGACCCTTTCTCGTGCCCCAGAGGGTCACACGCCTGGTTTTGGGGATCAAACAAATGGTTAATAAAGATCTTTATTGGGGCATCTCCCACACCAGGAGAACAGGTTTTGTTTTCTTTATTCTTGTCTGTTCTATTGATGTGGGAGTGAAACCATCTTACCAGTCGCACCAGAGGTATTTACATTGATGTCACTTAAAACAACTAAGATAGTAGATTTGTGAGGTTTGCATGGCCTGAGGGGAAGGAGCGGTGTGACGAGTCAGGAACTCAGTATGGGGGGAAAGAGAGGAGGTCAAGCCAGGTGTTGCCCTGAGCTCTTTCTCGCAGATCCTCACTTGCGATTGGAGAGTTTTATTGTTTTATTACAGGATAGGAATCTTGAATTCAGTCTAGGTGAAATCCATCCTTACACTTTAGTCTTTGGTTTCTTATATTGAGATTTTTTAGGCTATGCAGAGTGGCATCTTTCACAAATTTTACCACAACTGGACCAGTGAAGCCTCATTACCGCTCAAATAGAAGCCTAATGTCCTAATTAGCAGCAGAATAAAGGGAGGCTGCTAGTTGGGTTCTATTAGTTGCACACTTCTCCTTGCAATGCAATCAGGGTTAGGTCAGCAGGTTTCAGGTATGAAAAAGACCCTGTTTCCATTGTCCACTCTCAATGTCATCTGGGACAGGAGAAGATGTGTTCACCCCGGTCTCTGTGCAGCCTCAGGCCTCAAATAACTTCTTTGATCCATGTCACAGAAGATGCAGGCACTCATCATTATTGATGAGTCAGCACACATGTATTTCAGTATTTCTAGTAATAGTAGTAACATCTACACCCACACTGCAAACTGACATGTGCAGTGGCTCAAAAATAATTCTATTTATGTTGATTTCTGAATTGTTTCAGAGCGTTTTATATTCATGTTACTGAGATAATGAAATGTGAGAAATTTTGGGTAACACTTTAGTATAGGGAACATGTATTCACTATTAACTATGACTTTCCCTCAGTAAACTCCTAATTTACTGCTTATTAATAGTTAGTAAATTAGTTGTTAAGTTTAGGTATTGGGTAGGATTAAGAATGTAGAATAATGTCATGCAGAATAAGGCATTAATGCTTAATAATCACTAATAAACAGATGATATTCTAGTAATGTGCATGCTAATAAGCAACTAGTTAAAAGACCCTAAAATAAAGTGTTACCAAATTTTGTTCTGTATGTTTGAACAGGCCTTGCTCATGGTGGAAACATCCTTGTTCGAGGGACTTGCTGTGGGGAAAAAAAAAACAATCAAGGGAAAATTGTTTTACATATTTGAATGATATCCATATATAAATGTTTAATGAGACATTTCCTGCGTGTGGTAGATGCAGTTTGATCATCTCAGCACAGCGTTCTCTCAATGAATCTGGGTTTGGTTTATATTTGCATGCAGATGTATTCTCATTTTTCAGATCCACTCAGTGGTGTAGTCTACGTGATACGCAGGTATATGCCGTATACCCACTAGGAATGTTCAAGGATTTCCGTATACACACTTAAAAAAGCACGAGGATACGTAACCATCCAATAAATCACAATAAGATTTGTGGTTTGTTGTTTTTGACATGAAACAAAGTGTCATATTTCAAATTCTGCCCATTTTACTACGTAATAAAAAACAAAAATGTATTTATACCGTTTTGGCGCTCTTTAATGTGTCGTGACCGCTGTATTGCCTCATCAGTTCAAAAGAAACGACTGCGTGAAGCACACGTGAACTGATTCTCTCTTACGCTTTAATACCAGTTACCAGGGGCGTCGGACTGGGGGGGTAAAGGGTACCGAGTACCCAGGGCCCGAGGCAGGGGGGGGCCCTTAGAAGTCAGTTTTCTATACATACATATACATGCACTAACATTTGTATAGCATTTATTTACAAATAAAAAAGTTGCTGTGCAAAACTAAACTTGTAGTTAGGCACTGGTTTGGTATAAAAAAAAGTCATTTTCATGCTGTGCAGGGCCCCACCACCCCTCTCGAATCAATGTAAATGGTACGACCCGCAGGTCAGGTGCTTCTGCGGACCTGCGGTGATTCGTGAATCAGTTAATGAGACAGGAGCTGGAGTTAGCCGTGATATGAACTAGGAAGACAGGGGAAGAGTCATGTCTTTCCTTAAGAAAGGAAAATCAGGGGCTCAAAAACGAAAAGAAAAGAAGATTAAAGAGAGAAAGGCAAATGAGGGCAAGCAGTTGCTCACTCAGGTTTTTGAAAAGAAAGGTGAGCTACAAATGCATCATCGAGCATTGACATTGTTTTAACATAAATATCTACTCCAGGTAGAATAGCATACATTTATGTTCGTACTCTATTTGAATAATATCCCAGCTAACCAAAATACGTGACTGTTACGTAACTGCAACGTAATTTGGTGACCAAACTTTCGTCGTGGCGACGTAACTAGTTACGTTGTGGCAACCGGAAAAGTGAAATTCCCGGATACGTTGCCACAACGTAACTTTGTGACGTTGCCAGTTAGTAACTGTGACGTCGTGGCAACGTTGTGTATCAATGGTTGTGTGTTGGTAATCAGTTGGTAATTTTTATATTTATTTATTTTTCTATGGGCGGACATGCAGTAGTTTAACCTAATTTATGTCCTCATTTGCCCAAACTAATTTAAAGGCTATTCCAACAGCTGTGAACAATGAATGCAGAGCTCAAAATGAATTCAATTCATTTATTTTGAAAAACACGCAGAACATGAACAAAAATCCAAATAAAAATAATGAAATACACCCAAACTATAAATAAAAACATATCGCCTACAGCGAAACATAAAATAAAAGCATTCAAGACGTTTTGCACTCAGTATCATTAAAAACATATGCTATGCTAGCGTAACATTTTGCCAACATATATTTCAGACGTTCAATCACAGAGGTAAAAATATTGACATAAAGTACTTAAGGTAGACTGTGGGTAATGGTACTTAACCAATCTGACGCAGTTGTTGAACTTTATTGCTATAAAACTGACGAGAAACACGGAGAAACGTCGATGCCGTCCTCTCCAGCAGCTTGAATGTTTTCCCGGTTGCCATGGCAACTCTAACGGCCACCAGCACTATGTAAACATAACAATAAAAAAAGGTTTTGCGTCTTTCCAAAGTTAACTTTATACATTTTTATAAAAGCCATTTATTCGTTGTTACCTCGGAAAAATAAATTCTTCTCTCAGAAAAATTAACTTTACTCTCTTTACTCATACTGTGTGCGCGGCGCGCACTCCATTTGTGGAGGCGCGCGCTGTATGTCACGTCACTATATATAAAAAGCAATCATCCATATTCTGACTTGGTGAAAAGAAACATTTTTTTTTCTTAAGGGACATTTCAGTCTTGTGTCTGACGTTTAATTACACATTTTAAATGGCAAATTCTGGTAATAATAACATATAAAGAATGCGTAAATGATGGTATAATGAAATTACCAGCACATGACGTTGCTGTAACATTGCCAGTAAGTCATGACCATTATATTACGAATAGAGTACGTATCTGGAACGTCCTTGGTTTTTTTTATAACGTTAGGAGATCATACTGACGACGTTGTGATATGGTAATTTGATGGTAATAATATTACGGACATACAACATTGTAGTTACGTTACTAGTAAGTCATGGAATTACCAATATATTACGAATAGAGTACGTATCTGGAACGTCCTTGGTTTTCTTATAACGTTAGGAGATCGTACTGACGACGTTGTGATATGGTAATTTGATGGTAATAATATTACAGGCATACAACGTTGTAGTTACGTTACTAGTAAGTCATGGAATTACCAATATATTACGAATAGAGTACGTATCTGGAACGTCCTTGGTAATCTTATAACGTTAGGGGGTCGTACTGACAACGTTGTGAGATGGTAATCTGAAGGTAATGAAATTACTGGCATGCGACGTCGTAGTTACGTTGTCAGTTAGTAAGTCATGAAATTACCAAAAAGTACGAATACATTACGTAACTGTTACGTCGTGTGTTAGCTGGGATACCAATACTTTATAGTATCACACCCTACATAGCGAGCAAACAATATTTCTGAGTAAATAACGGAGTGAGAAGCAGACGGAGGCGGAGCCTGCGCAGCTTGTCTCCTTTTCTGCTGCAGTTCTCCCCAGAGTCAGAACTTTACATGAAAACACTGTATATTTCCCTCCATTATCAAAATCTAACACCCGCGAAAACACAGATCGTTAGCGCCTATTTTACCGCATTGTTATGCAAATTAGCTCGCGCACGCTCTTACATTAAGTACAGGATTGTTCTCAGTTTAATGCACATCTTAATGATTGAAAATGACTTATTTTAAAACGTAATTCAAAGACTGAATGTCTAGTTTGGCGGTTAGTGTACCCTGTGATTCTATAGTCTGCATTTATTTTAAACAGACAAATAATCAGCAATTAACTTGTACTTAGCCTACACTTTAAAAAGGGTATGTGACAATAAAGGATATTTTAGCAAGTTAGTAGTACTTTTGACAATGAAACAAAAATGTATTAATCAGAGTGTGGCTTATTTTGTTTACATTTTAAGTGTTTTTATGATAAAAATGCAATACCCCACCCATTGGTATCACTATGGTATTTGGTACAGGGGCCCAGCAAGATAGTTTGTACCCAGGGCCCAAAATTTGGTGCTACGCCCCTGCCAGTTACAGCGCGAAATAAACATGAATGAACATCTGGAGGGATGATAAAAGATACAGTTCAACTTACCGAAATCCATATCATGTTTCTGTAAATTAATGTTTGATAAAAAATTATAATTTTTAAAAAAAATGTTTTTGTTTGTTTGTTTTTTGGTGCATCAATGTTGCACTGTAGATTAGTTAAAGCTTGCTCGCACAGACAATTTAGTCGATGTAATTTGATTTGCCGACATATCTGCAGTGTGGCCTTTCTGAAGTTATTAATATATATATTTTAAAGTTTATTGATCCAAAATGTTTTTATTCATTTTCTTCTATATCTTTGAGACTGTTCTTGTACATCGTGGCTGTGAATGTTTATCCACATTGCCTTTCATTTGTTTAAAAAAGATAAAATCATTGTCAGTTTCGTCTATCACTTGACAGGCAAGAAAGAAAGAAAATAAAAGTTGTCTTAAGCCGCGGGTAGACTATAGCCAGGCCTTACTTCATTTTCTGTGTCCCGCTCCATCTCGTGCACAGTTCAGCGCGCGAACCTTTCAAAGTCCGTGCGCACTCTCTAGTGGACTGCTGCATTATGATTCGACTATCAGTCGAATATAGGCAATCAGATTCGAATCGGATTCGACTATGTAAATCCGTAGTCGAGGACAGGGACGTGCACAGGGGGGTTGCTCAGGTTGCCCGGGCAACTGCCCATATGCCCTTCTCGACTCACGTTGCCCTTCCGAGGTGGAAAAAAATAAATAAAAAAATCGTACAATGGATGCAGAATTTCACGTAGGCCTAGATAAAAAAATAAATAAATAAATAAATAAATTAAAAATCGCAAAGCCTCATTCATTACTCATATAATTTTTTAATGTTCTTCAATAGCCTATATAGCCTAATGCATGTTTGAATAAATCTGTCAAGTTGACAGCCACCATTTACATGTTTTATATTTCAAAAAACGAATTGGAGTAGAAATTATTTTAAAGTGAGTAGGCCTATTATAACTTTATTATTACAAACATTTCCTTAAGTGTAGTTTAAGTTTGTATGCAAATCAGTTCATTTTAACCTTAATTAACCAATATTAATGTAGCCTAACTGATGTATATTTTACAGCATTAGTTGAGATATTTTTTTCTTGAGAAATTTTGCATGTACTGACATGATATACAGTATATCCAAAATAACTGATATTGAATCAAATTTCAAGTTAGTGAATTGAAATGTATAACTATGATGACAGATTGGCAGGAAATGGTGCAAAACAGAAAACAAAGTCCAAATGGGGTGATATTGTGATATACTGATAATCCTCATCTTTCCATTATTGTTACACTCTAAGGGCCCTATTTTAACGATCTGAAACGCAAGTGTCAAAGCGCGAAGCGCAAGTAACTTTGTGGGCGGGTCTCGGCGCTGTTGCTATTTTCCCGGCGGGATAAATGGCTCTTGCGCCCGGCGCAAATCTAAAATGGGTTGGTCTGAAGTAGCTTCATTATTCATAGGTGTGGTTTGGGCGTAACGTGAAATAAACCAATCAGAGCGTCATCCAACATTCCCTTTAAAAGCAGGTGCGCAAGTTCCATTATGGATTGCTATTATTATGGCGTATTTACCAGGCGCACGCCAGGAGCGGTTCACAGCCGAGGAGACTGATGTTCTTGTAAGAGCAGTGAAAAACAGAGAAGTTGTGTTGTATGAGGATGGGAGAAACCCACCCAAAATAGCGTCGGTTAAACAGGTTTTTTCACATCTTCGTGGCACACCACAATGATTTCCGTCATCTCATGTGTTAATATTTTTTTAGTGTAACAATTTATGATTTGCAAAAATAACTGTTGCATCTGTGTAGATTACATGAGCAAAGTGTATGCGCGTTGTGCACGCTATACATTATGGTCAAGCATGCGCCCTTAAAATAGCATAATGAACAACGCGCAACGCGCCACTGACTTTAGACTAGGTTTTTTCTGGTCAGTGGCGCAATTGTTTAATGGAACAGCAAAATAGCACCAGGGATTGTTTGCGCCGGAACACGCCTCCTTTTTTGCGCTGAACCGCCCAGGGAGCGCAAGTTCATTCACTAGTTTAGCGACGTGCTTCTGTGGATGGAAAAGCGCGCTTTGCGCGGGTGCAAAATAGGAATGACACATGCGTCGGTGTACAAAGTCAATTGCGCTGGGTGCAAGATAGGGCCCTAAAAATGCTGGGTTAAAAGCAACCCAAGTTGGGTTGAGAATGGACAAACCCAACGATTGGGTTGTTTTAACCCAGCACTTGGGTTGTTTGCCCAAGGTGCTGGGCAGTTTTATTTAACTCAACTATTGTGTAAAAATGACTGTGGCTGGCCAAAATGAACCCAAAATAGGCTGGAAGTTAAAAATCAGACAATTACCAGAGGCAACAATAATAATCAAATGTGATCATTTATTAATAAACAATTTAATAAATGTTTATTGTTGAATTATTATATTTTAAATAATTTATTATATTACATTTCCAACATATTTTGGGTTCATTTTAAGCAAGCAATACAGCAATTTTTACACAATAGTTGGGTTAAATAAACAGCATGTTGGGCAAATATTTAACCCAACCACTGGGTCCATTTTCAACCCAACTTGGGTTGTTTTTAACCCAGCATTTTGTAATAATAGTTGCAACTTTAACTCTTAAATGTGCATTGAAACTTGCCTGCTGATAAAACCTATGATCCAGAGACCATATTCATATAACATCTAAGGCTAAATGTAGATCTTAACTGGCTGAGTTAGATAGTGATTGACACTAAACAGTAGAAAATCACACCAGAGTCTCTTCAGCTAATGTCATTGGCTGTTAAAGTCTTGTGTTGATTATAATAAATTGACATGTTGATAACACACACATAAGCAGTCTTTCAGAATGCTCTCAATTTCATGTCGCCTAGATCAGATACATACTATATGCATTAGCGGGTGTGGTGGTGCTTATGGGGACGCGTGAGTATGAGGTTGTGAGGGAAAAATCACAGTATACTCACTACAAAAAACTAGACTACACCACTGGATCCACTGTATTTTCATCATTAATTGATTTCCCTTTGAACATTATGACATGAGTTAACAGATTATTTAATAACAGAATAGCACAGCACAACTCTCAGTTAATCCAGCTGGGTGTTGTTATGGGATAAAGGAAAAAGACCAGAAGGGAGCAGTGGGGGTGTTAATAATTATTAAACTCTTCCTATCTAATGTACTAATAGCTGTGCTTTGCTTCTGTGGTTTATTGCTCCAACAACAACAAAAAAAAAAAAAAATAAGTGCAGTAGGCAGATTTAAAAAAATGTGTGGAAAAAAAATAGCAATTTCTAGAATCTGTGCTTAATGAATAGGGAAAATCCTGGTTTACTTCATGTTTACATTCACATCATTGAAAGTTTCCAATTGTACATAAGCCCAGAGGACATGCATTGTTATTATACACCATTTTTAAAAGAACTATAGTGAAAAACGTCTCAAAAGAAATGGTCACGATTGAGGAATAGCGGAATGTATTACAAAAAACAAAAAACAAACAAAAAAACACAAACAAATGGAATATCCTCAAAGAGGGAGTCTACCAAAATGTGCTAAATAGCTCAGCAAGCATAAAACTTAAAGAAAGCATTGACTGTGGATGTGTACTTCCAGTGGGCAAATTAATGTGGACAGTTTGTGTAAAATTTTGTATGTAATGTGTAAAGAACTTTTTGAATATACACTTCCTGGCCAAAAATAAATAAATAAATAATAAAAAGGTTCAAATTGTGAAAGAATGGTTTAATATGACTTTAATATGTTCCTTGATGTATAATGTTATGAGTGTCCGATGCAAATGTCTACTACAGTGTTTTATATTACAATGACCTCTTTATGTTAAAAGATTCTTTATGTCATGACATTTTTAATGGTTTGTTTTCACAGAAACTCAACATACTGTATGAAGGTGTCCATGTCACTGACGGTTGAGGAGAGTGAAGAGGGACTCTGCTTTAGCAGTCGAATACGTTACCAGGAGAGGGCCGAGATCACCAAGAGCAAAATGATCACCTGCCCTGACATCGATGACTATCTTGCCCCCTACAAGCAGCCTATCATGACCTGGTACAAGGTACAGAGTTGTAACTCACACAGGATGAGGTGACCCAGATTTTTTCAACTAGGATGTAGATCTTTTTTGTCTCTGTCTCTACCCCTTCCCTAAACATTCTTTCTGTCATGACCACTCTCTGAGTGTTTGGCATGGTAATGGGTATGACAGTGTTGATGATATGTCTTGGCATAATAGTTCTGCTATGCTGCTGCATTTATTGCTGCTGCTGCTGCTGCTGCTGCTGCTGTAGGTTATTGCTGCTGCTGCAGAGCAAGTACGGGACTTGCTACTACCACTACATACACGGCATGCTGCTATGATCAAGTAAGACATGCTGTTGCTGTACAGTATAGCGTACATGAATTACCCGTAGCAGATCTATACAGGTGGAGCTGGAAACTTTGGAGGGTTTTTGAAGCGTGCTGTGCTGCTAAGGCAATGCTACCAAAGTATTTTGAAGGTTGAGCACGCAAGCTCATTGGCTACTGGTACAGCAGAAACCAATCAGCAGTGTCCTGTAGATAATGATGTGATTACGAGCAGGTTGAGTTAAAGGACCTATTAGTCTGCGCCTATTAGTCTAGAGTTTCATGACAGAACTTTGTATTTACCCCTGAAATAGAGCTGCACAATTAATCATTAAAAGATTGCAATCTTGATTCAAACACTCATGTGATCTCATTCCTAAATGACAACGATACGCCTATGTCTATTAAACCTTTGACAAAATCACACCGGAACATTCAAATCTGTGTTTGCGCTGCTGCTGACCCAGAGAGAGCACTTATCATGTATAGAGTGATACAGTATGAAACAACTTCACAAACAGTATTTTCAACCACACAGTTTTGTTATTTCTGTATTACAAATATTCATATTATCAAGAAGTACTGTGATAAAAGTACGGTAGCAATCAAAATGGAGAAAATACCTTTTGAATGTAACTTGGTGCTTCAAATAACGATTGTATCGATTACATCGTTATGCCACCAGGTTTAAATACAAAAATACAAAAAAAATGTATTTGCAAATGAATCGTTCATTCAAGAGATTTGTTTGAAAATGCTGATTCATCCAATAATGAAGCAAGTGAGCTATTTATGAGTGAGTCATTGAATCATTCATTCAAACCGTTTTCTTTTTTTTTTTAAATAATGCATTCAGATTTTTCAGACATTAAACAATTTAAAAAGACTGCAGCAATTAAAATTTTGTCAGAACCTCTAGTAAATTACAAGTTATTTTGTTTAGTTGTCTATTCAGAATTGTGGAAGAATCGTGATCTCTGTTTAAAACATGGCCGTAACCATATCTTGAACATTGGGGCCATGACAGGTTTGAGATATACTGCCTTAAACCATTTGATTTCAATAGGAAGATTGTTCCAGGACCAAAAATGTTGTTTTTCTTTGCAAAATCAATAACCTTTAGGTGTGACAGTTGGATAGATGAAGAACTCCACAGATAGTCAGTTATTTTTATTTGTTTCCACAGGAGTGTCAGAGGAAAGAGTGGAGGAGCTCCATAATCATCAACACCACCAGTCTATGGATCCCAGAGGTGCAGAAAGATGATGGAGGAAATTACACATGTGAACTTAAATATGGCAGCAGAGTTGTGAGACGGACCACAGAGCTCAAAGTCACAGGTACGCTTTCAAACTGATTCAAATTAAACACTGTGTTTGAGGCACATCGAAAGCAAATAGAACCTGTTTTATTCAATAGCCGCTTTTCCACTGCCGGGCCAAAGCATTCTTGTTGCTTAACCTTTCCATTCCGTGCCGATCCAGCCCAGTCGGTACGGATATGGTTTCATTCTCCACTGTGGGGCTGATAAAAGCCGCTCTTTGGAATGTAGTACAAATGCGTCAGTTGTTGCCTTGGTAACGCAAGAGTTTTCAGACAGTATGAGATGTAAATAGCGACCATGCTATGGAGGATGATACTATTATTAACTTGTGTTTACTTAGCTCAAATGGCGCACTTGGCCCGACAGTGGAAAAGCAGCTATTGATGCCGTCTACACTGGATGCATCAAGTAGTGCTGAGATGCTGACAGTAAATGGGTGCCCGTTCTGCTTCTGCTGCGCTACACGTGTTTGTCCTACTTCCATCAAGAGGCCAGATGGATTTGGAATGTCACTTTGGCGCGTCCAGTGCAAACAGCCTCAAGCCATTGTGTTGCATCATGTACAGAAAAGGGAAGAACTGGTTGAAATCACAATTTATAATTTGACTGGCTAGATTTACATCTTACCAAGCTGATAAAATGTGAGTATCACATTTTTAAAAGATACTTAGCAGAAAGTAATCAGTATTTATACATTTTGGATGGAAAGAAGTTCTAATCAAGTCTGTACAGTTCCATGCCAGACACCGGCAGAGTTTAGCTGCAACCTTGATCAAACTCACCTGCCTATAGCTTTCTAGTAATGCTGAAGAACTTGTTTAGCTTGTTCAGATGTGTTTGATTAGGGTTAAAGCTAAACTCTGAAGAACCCTGCTGCACTTCACATTTGGAAATACATTTGGAGTAGGGCTGCACGATTATGGAAAAATCATAGTTGTTGATTTGATTTCCCTCGATACTGTAATCCTGATTATTAATATTGATTAGCGGAATTTACATTAAAATACTTTTTTTTCTGTAATGTGACATTAAATGACATCAAATGTGACATTTCAAATATGAATATATGAAAACAGTAGTATAACAATAGCAGCTATAGATGACTATGTTCTGAAAGGGATGCCAAAAATTGTTTTCACTGGCAGCCTTGTGCCTCAAGCCATATGCTGGAGGAAACTGAGGAGTAGGTTTGTTTAAAATCAAGCCCTTGATTCAACCCTCCAGCTTAAACTCCCCCGTTTGTACACATATCCAGGCTAAATCCAGCACAGCATAGAGCAAACAATAGACTGCACAGTTTTATACAACACACAGTGATGGAATCATAATAAAATCTGCTTTCACAGCTTGTGTGTAGAAAGCGCTCTGTCTTTTGAGCATTCCCTTATAGCAGGGCTGGGCAACTCTGGCCCTTGAAATCCACTGTCCTGCAGAGTTTAGCTTCAACCTTGATCATACTCACCTCCCTGTAGCTTTCTAGTAATCCTGAAGATCCTGATTAACTTGTTCAGATGTGTTTTATTAGGATTGGAGATAAACTCTGAAATATAGTGGATCTCGAGGGCCAGAGTTGAGAACCCTGCCTGATATGCTACACATAACTGATCTGATCTCATGTACACTCACATTAATATGAATGAATTGCTTGCTTGACAATAAAGTAAGCAAGCAAGCAAAATATTTTAAGAGGAGCATTGGTTTGTTAGAAATACCAATTACGTATGTCACCCTAATTGGTTCTTGATCATACAGTATGCATTGAGCGTGACCATGAATACCCTATAGAAATGAGTGACCGGTATGCATGTAACATTTCACTTAGCAATTATCGTCTAACAATGAGTTTATGATGCGTTTATGTTTGATTATAGCACAGATGTATGAAAAACATGAAACAGATGTTAGATTTTTCATAAACTAGAACACTACTAGAACACTAGTAGATTGTAACTTGCTCTCTTACTAAAGGTTGCCCAAGATAAACTGGACATACTGAATGTGACTATGGAACAAAATTATTAAGATTTTCAAAACGTCAGTTATCATGTGACTATTTGACAAGGAGAAAGAAGTTTGCAAAAAAGAAATAACAGTGGCTGTGAGCTGTTTGTTTGTTAATCCAATAAGATCCTTTCACAATGCTGCCAAAAACTGGGATGCCACCTTTTCTGTTGTTCACTACACCCATTATGAATGGTCAAGACTTTTTACATGTCACAAAATAATGGGAGATGAGACAGCAGCTTGTCTGAGGACTGGTTTGCTAATGAGCCTTCGTCATAGATGAATTGATAGGCCACGAAGGAGACCCTCCTTCCTGCTTGTCTTCTTACAGGGCAAGACAGCAGCATAACACACATTTATCTCAGTGTTGTCTGACACATTTGACGTTCTCTGATCCCCCGCACACATCATCATCATCATCACGTGTGGGCAAAGATTGCCACACGCCTTTATTGTTTTGCCCAAGTGCCAAAGGCAGATGATTTGTCTCTCTTAGACACAGAACAGGGTCTAAAACTCAAAAATATATAAAGAAATAACAAAGTAATGCAGTTAACCCAGCAGATTTGCACTAAAATCATGGAAGGTTTTGCAAGAGGAGAATTTTATGAAAGGAGAATCTTTACATATACTGCATATCTTTGTTGGTTCAATCAATGTTGGTTCATAAAGTGACAGCTCTCAAGTTCTAAAAATTTCATAATAATAATAGAACACCAAAAAAGTAGCTCTCTGTATACAGGTGCTAAAGTCACGCGACTGACACAAAACAGACTTTGTGTGTTACTGTCGTGTTTTCTAGGGTGTCATTGCTAGGGTGTTACTACAGTGTTCTAGGCTGGCCCAAATAAAAAGCTGATTTTGAAGGAAATAAACAACAAATGACATACAGAAAGTAACCAACAGTGGACTAAACTGAACAGGGAGTATATATACAGGACATAACAAAGGAAATAAATAACATACAGTAGACAATAATATTTAACCATAGAAACTACAGGGACATGACCAGAAACCAAAGAACTTGAAACTAAACAGCGCAGGGAAACAGGAACTAAGGGAAACTGTAACCTTAATAGTTTGTTAAAATCATTCTACTAATTAAACTAACACTTCATAGTAAGGTTTCATTTGTTAACATTAGTTAATGCAATAACTAACATGAAACAATAATTTTATAACATTTAGTAATGTTGTATAACCTCACCATGAAATCAAAATTGATCATTCTTTATTTACAGACTGTTGCAGTGCTTATTATAAATTATTTATCTGTGCACATCATTATATTTTTCACAAATCATATGCTCTCGTAATCTTTAATCAAAAATGTTAACCTCCCCTCCCCCTCAAATCAATGTCCATTCTTTTCATGACGTATGTCTTGGCAGAGGGTGGGACTAAATATCCTCCACAACTGACTGGCATTCAGATCTGCCTCCATTTAATTAGCAACACCCAACTTCCTACAATTCAATCAATTCCCGAAGGACAAAATCACATCCCGCACTACTGTTTTTTTCTTCTCATATATACGTCACAATAGGGAACAACAGATCTACTGTGTTTTCAACTCAATATACCTGCAGCCGGAGGGCGCTCTGAGCACACTAGTCCACAAATAACACATGATGAAGGAGAGGCAATCATGTGACATACAAGGAACTAACAGAGGCTACCAGACATCGCTATAATCATTGATATAAACATACAGAACGTCACTTTTGAAAGTAATAAATACACGATTGTGACGATATGTGGTTTATCTGTGTTCTTCACGCCATGTCAGGTATTCATAATAGTAGATTATATTTATAATGCAATGCTAATCGAGATAGCTTTTCTCATTGTGCAGAATAGCATTAAATTATATATTTTCTGTCTGATTTTTGATCCGAAGCCTCATCACATCACAGAAGGTTGTTTAAAACAATCGACCAGTAAGTTTGGAGCAAAAACATGGTTTTAATCTTATAAATTGTCGTGTTTTGTTGGTGTGCTAAGCTAACATGCTAACGAGCCCAGAGATGCACCTGTTCTGAGCCAATGCAAATAAATCATTTTGGATCGTAAAGCTCACTTTTTCTCTCTTTTTTTCCAAGAAGGGCATTAGATACAGTTTGAAAGAAGGTGAAGTGAGAAGTTTGGTGAATGAAATGGGTGATTAAATCATCTTGAATAGAACATCAGTAATTATAATAGAGACAAAAGAAAAGAATAATTAGAGCCATAAGCAGGCTGGAGAGGTGTGAATGTGTTCAGGGGAGACTGAAACTGAATGGGGCAGTTAGCACCACAAACACAATATAGACAATACACTTGAATAGATGACAATAAACATCAGTTAACATTTTAGAGTATTTTCTAAATAAAGTCTCATGACATGGTCTTGAAAAACATGTAATAAAACTCAGAGTTTTAAACTTATCATCTTCAGATTTGAAATATAACATGGTCAGACATGTGGCTTTAGCTGCAGTGCATTTCTAGATTGCCACAAGGCCAACTTCACTTTTATTTTCATAAATATATTTCATAAAAATACATTTCTAATAACTTTTCAACACTTTGAAGCTATTTTTTACTATTTTCTTCATTGTGACAAATATGACTTACTTATGCTTTTAGTGCAAAGGGTTCATGAACTGTATCTGTTTTAGTTTGGGTATGTCATTTCTTGGGATTTTCCAAAAGCGGGGGTGCTGGCTAACAGGTTAAATTACCATTAGTTTATTATGAACAAACATGAACAATACTAAATGCTTAACTATTTGTGATATTAGTGAATGAAACCTTGTAAAATGTTTCTAATTAAATTCAAATATAATATGGACTGAATGTAAATATATTGTAGCACTGCACTGAGCATTTCGATGACAGGTGTTGAGCATACAAAACAAACATTTATGGACAATTGACTAATACTTTTCAATGTTTTAATTTTCTGCTAAAGCTTCATCAAGAGCATAACAAACGATCAGAAAATCTTACGACTTGCATATAACCTGACATATTAAATTGGTAACACTTTAGAATACTGATCCTTCATTAATGAATAACTACACAGGAAGAAATGAGTAATGCATTATTAACTCTCTAGTAACTACTATTAACTAACAATAAACTCTGATTAATGAATTAGTAAGTAATAGTGCTCAGTTAAAGGTGGTAGTTCACTATTAACTAATCAGTAACTACTGTTTTTTTCATACTTCCCAGAGAACTACTAAGAACTACTATATACAGGTACGTAATTAATGTGAATAATGAATAATGTATAATTAATTCTAGAGTAAAGGCTTTGGTAAACCACTAGTAATGAGTGAAGTATTACCAAATACCTAAGAAGGAATTACTAATTATTTGGATCAGTATTCTAAAGTGAAAAGCATGATAACTCTCTATTAACTACTGAAGTCACTGTAAACTTTTGAGGTTTTTGTAAAGTATTGGATAGTAATAACTCAAGAGTTACTATATAACTCTAAAGTAACTACTTCTTTTTTGGATCAGTATTCTAAAGTGAAGATCACAGTAACCCACTAGTAATTACTCAAGTGTTACTACATCCTTCTAAAGGAACTACTAATTATTTGGATCAGTATTCTCAAGTGAAGATCATGGTAACCCACTAGTAATTACTCAAGTGTTACTACATCCTTCTAAAGGAACTACTAATTATTTGGGCCAGTATTCTAAAGTGAAGATCATGGTAACCCACTAGTAATTACTTAAGTGTTACCAAATATATCATAAGGAATTACTGTACAAAAACATACAAAAACATCAAAAGTTTACAATGACTACAGTAGTTACTAGAGAGTTATCATGTTTCTCACTTTAGAATACTGATCCAAATAATTAGTAATTCTTTCTTAAGTATTTAGTAATACTTCAGTCATTACTAGTGGTTTACCAAGGCCTTTACTTTAGAATTAATTATACATTATGCATCATTCATGTTAATTATGAACCTGTATATAGTAGTTCTTAGTAGTTCTCTGGGAGGTATGAAAAAACAGTAGTTACTGATTAGTTAATAGTGAACTACCACCTACAACTGAGCACTATTACTTACTAATTCATTAATCAGAGTTTATTGTTAGTTAATAGTAGTTACTAGAGTGTTAATAATGCATTATTTATTTGTTCCTGTGTAGTTATTCATTAATGAAGGATCAGTATTCTAAAGTGTTACCATTAAATTTTGTGAGGTTCGGTCTGAGCTGAGTATATGCACATTCATTGAGAGCACTGATGTGTAGATGAAATGATCTTGTAGGACGTCAGTAAACTCAGGCACTGAACCATCATAGCCTAGAGGCACAGGATCTGTATTATCATGATAAAATATGGATTGGGGTAAGATATGCTCAGACACAGCCTGCGGTGAGAGAATAAGCGTGAAATAGTGCCATTATCATGCTGTATCGTCTCCAGTATCACTAGGCCAAACAGATGAGCAAATCTTCAAATAGAGAAATAGTTATGTAGTGACTGCACAATGACTGCGTGACCATAACATCTCTTTTGACGGCAGGCAAGAGACTTTTTTCCAGCGTTAAAATACTTGATCACATTTTATTTTAGGTGTCTTTACCTACTATGCACTTACTGTACATAAAAAAGCAATTGTTAGGTACAGTGTACTTATTGTGTTCATGTTATTTTGCAAAACATTTGTCAACTCAAGTATACCTTTATTTATATAGCACTTTACAATACAGACAGATGATTTCAAATCAGTTTTACAGTGTTAAACAGGATAGCATTGATCAGTGATGCAAGCAGGATTCAGATTGCTGTAAATCAGCTCTAAAAAGACAAAAATGTCGTTGTTCAACTGAAATCAGATCAGTGTTGATTCAGTTTGGTTCAATAACTGTGTAAAGTTCATCAATTATGAAATGAGTTTAATTCAGTTATGAAGAAGCTCAAGTCATCGTCCAGCTCAGTTCATTTCTCAATTCATATATATATATATATATATATATATATATATATATATATATATATATATATATATATATATATATGATATACAGTGGGTACGGAAAGTATTCAGACCCCCTTAAATTTTTTCACTCTTTGTTATATTGCAGCCATTTGCTAAAATCAGTTCATTTTTTTTCCTCATTAATGTACACACAGCACCCCATATTGACAGAAAAACACAGAATTGTTGAAATTTTTGCAGATTTATTAAAAAAGAAAAACTGAAATATCACATGGTCCTAAGTATTCAGACCCTTTGCTCAGTATTTAGTAGAAGCACCCTTTTGATCTAATACAGCCATGAGTCTTTTTGGGAAAGATGCAACAAGTTTTTCACACCTGGATTTGGGGATCCTCTGCCATTCTTCCTTGCAGATCCTCTCCAGTTCTATCAGGTTGGATGGTAAATGTTGGTGGACAGCCATTTTTAGGTCTCTCCAGAGATGCTCAATTGGGTTTAAGTCAGGGCTCTGGCCGGGCCATTCAAGAACAGTCACGGAGTTGTTGTGAAGCCACTCCTTCGTTGTTTTAGCTGTGTGCTTAGGGTCATTGTCTTGTTGGAAGGTAAACCAGTCTGAGGTCCTGAGCACTCTGGAGAAGGTTTTCGTCCAGGATATCCCTGTACTTGGCCGTATTCATCTTTCCCTCGATTGCAACCAGTCGTCCTCTCCCTGCAGCTGAAAAATACCCCCACAGCATGATGCTGCCACCACCATGCTTCACTGTTGAGACTGTATTGGACAGGTGATGAGCAGTACCTGGTTTTCTCCACACATACCGCTTAGAATTAAGGCCAAAAAGTTCTATCTTGGTCTCATCAGACCAAAGAATCTTATTTCTCACCATCTTGGAGTCCTTCAGGTGTTTTTTAGCAAACTCCATGCGGGCTTTCATGTGTCTTGCACTGAGGAGAGGCTTCCGTCGGGCCACTCTGCCATAAAGCCCCGACTGGTGGAGGGCTGCAGTGATGGTTGACTTTCTACAACTTTCTCCCATCTCCCGACTGCATCTCTGGAGCTCAGCCACAGTGATCTTTGGGTTCTTCTTTACCTCTCTCACCAAGGCTCTTCTCCCCCGATAGCTCAGTTTGGCCGGACGGCCAGCTCTAGGAAGGGTTCTGGTTGTCCCAATTGTCTTCCATTTAAGGATTATGGAGGCCACTGTGTTCTTAGGAACCTTAAGTGCAGCAGAAATTTTTTTGTAACCTTGGCCAGATCTGTGCCTTGCCACAATTCTGTCTCTGAGCTCTTCAGGCAGTTCCTTTGACCTCATGATTCTCATTTGCTCTGACATGCACTGTGAGCTGTAAGGTCTTATATAGACAGGTGTGTGGCTTTCCTAATCAAGTCCAGACAGTATAATCAAACACAGCTGGACTCAAATGAAGGTGTAGAACCATCTCAAGGATGATCACAAGAAATGGACAGCACCTGAGTTAAATATATGAGTGTCACAGCAAAGGGCCTGAATACTTAGGACCATGTGATATTTCAGTTTTTCTTTTTTAATAAATCTGCAAAAATGTCAACAACTCTGTGTTTTTCTGTCAATATGGGGTGCTGTGTGTACATTAATGAGGGAAAAAAATGAACTTAAATGATTTTAGCAAATGGCTGCAATATAACAAAGAGTGAAAAATTTAAGGGGGCCTGAATACTTTCACATCCCCCGTATATATAATAAAAGTGTCCCCAACTAAGCAAGCCAGAGGTGACAGTGGGTCAAGGTTTACAGCTGTAATTAGATGCAGGTAAAAATGTACAAAATAAGTGCATTGATAATGATAACTAATTTAAATGTTAGTATGCATAGACAACTATAAGAAAATTCGTAGGTTGATTTCCTCAGAGTCTAAACACTGGTTCTGTAAAATCTAAGCATTTCTGCCTATTTGGAATCATGACTATGTTTTTGACTGAACAATGGAAGACTGGTAGAGTGTGAGCCCAACAAACTGACAACAGTAGCCCCTTTCCCACAGTAATCCTGGTAAATTACACTAAAATTACCAGAAAAATTACAAAACAACTTTTCCATTAAAAACACAAATGTGCTGTTCACACAAGCAATGACATTTTGTCTTTTTACCAGTAAGATACCATTCACACATCAGTGCCAAAATACCGGTAAACTCTGTGATGTCAATCATCGTTTTTAAATGCTGCGCATTTCATCCACCTGGATGAGGAGAAGCGATTTGTCCAATTTGACTACTTTACCTGTACAAGTACATGTATAACCCAAGAAGTTCTTGACAGGTTTGTAGTTGAGACTCTGTTCCTCACAACAATGTTACTGTATGGCTTCAAAACACTTGAAATTGGTCAACCATGCCAAAAGAGCTTTTTTATTCCTATTGATGTTCACATTCACATTCCAATGCAATGCAATATTTAAATGCATGCCATTATGAACTACTCATTTTTAGGATACATACAAATTCAGTTCTGTGGACAGCATCCGTGGCCTGTGGTAACAGTACAACTTTCCCAAAGTGTGTAAAAAATAACAGAAAAATTTGGTTTATACCAATGCAATACAATAGAATAGTCTTGAAGGCAATATAGCCAGAGGGTTTAAAATTAAAAATCCGAAGCTTTGATTTTTTTTTAAATAATTTTTAGAAATTTTTCAGTTTATTTCAGCTTTACTCTTTGAGGTGGGATTACTTTTCTAGTTGTAGAAATTGTACCTCTTTAATTCCTGTGAGTAGAATTTGCTCTAAATCAGCAGGATTTTTTTGAGTATAGTTTTCACCCCATACCTTCCATGACCCTTTCTCCTTTGCACAGAGACAAAGCAGTCTGCATTTAATGGTATTTGTATTTATGTACTCTGTATGTATTTAATTATTATTTTTATTATTGCAAAAGTGGAAAGTTTTCAGCACATCCTAATCTATCTGGCACTATCTGTCTAATTTAGGATGCAAGATAAGAACCAATTAATTAATCACAAATGATAGTAGGGGGAGATGGGGAAAGTTGCTAGTCTTAATTTATTGTAACGGATGGAAAAATATCTACAAAATATCTACAAAATATTTTCAGAAGATTTGACGGATAAACTCATGGCTCGATTGGACTCTTGTCATGTTAAAAATGTTTAGACTTTTATGGACGTTGCCATCTTTGATGTAACTTTGGTAAATGTGGTTGTCAATACCAATAACTGACTGTGTGAATGTAACCTATTTAGCTGCAGTCTGTGCAGGGCCCTTATTGTTATATAAAAGCTACTAGTTTTACAGTTTTACTCCATATAAACAGATTTTGCTGTCAGTGTTATCTGTTTTGAAAAAAAATTCTACATCAAGCTAAAGATTCCCCTCTGAGAACAAGGTGATCAAACATGAGTCTATTTACAGCTCTTGTGGTGTGTACTAACAGTGAAATAGTCAATACACATTAGAGGTTATGCTCATTGCCAGGGTGCTAATGCTCAGCACTGTCAAGAGGATTTACTTTTGATTTAAAGCTACCAATGTGTGGTCAATAAATAAGCACAGAGGAACGGGTATGCACAGCCATTTTTCAAATGGTTATCATGTGGTTAGATTAAATCTGACCAAGAGTTGAACTGGTTTTCTGTGGATAAAGCTCCACTTTTAAAACCTTATCATAAAACATGACTAAATTTGAAGGGAAAAAACAAAACAAAAAAAAAAAAAACAAACAACAAAAAAAAAAAAAACAATTTCAGTGGAAAAGGATCGCTAAATTCAATTTATATGTACTTAAATGCAAATTGCGAATAACCAATGTGGCACATTTTAATAAATGAATAAACTGTTATCAGATATATGCATTTTAAATTTATAATCTTTCTTTTGCCAGGAAAATAGTGATCAGAACACTGATTCCTCCACTGGGGTCCATCCATCCATCCATCCATCCATCCATCCATCCATCCATCCATCCATCCATCCATCCATCCATCCATCCCAATAAAGTGCTCTGTAGAATGTGAATGTATCTTCACCACACTATAAGTTCCACTTGCCCAAGGAGAACCATTGTACCACTTGTTTTGACCTATTTATATAGAAATAAACAATAATAATAATAATAATATACTGTATGTATGAGATGGGGTGCGGCTCTGGATCTGTAGTATGCATTAGTTTGTATTGTATACAGTTGAGTGAGCTGTACTGCTGACAGTCTGTCAGCTACAGACTCCGTATGAGTCGATAAGGTGACAGATGAAACGTGCGGCAGCATGCTGTGGCTCTTTTATCAGTACTGATGGTCTCCAGATAAAAGCTAAAGATTTATTCTCACTCAGTAATGAGCTGGATAATTAATTTTTGCCGACATCCATCACATTCTCAACAAGGCCATTGTCTTGAAAATTGCTTCTCAACTCTGTTCACGGTAGACAGAGGAATGTGAAGTGATGAGGAGACTAATGAAGCATGGGATTATTCAGACACACTTTATTAGAAAAGCTAATAGTTTTTCTATTTTAATTTAATGTGTAATAAATGTAACAGAAAGCATATGCAGATGTGATTGAGTTACTAAACGTGTAAATACAATTAACAAAAAAAAAATGATAATAATAATAATAGCATTTTGATGTATTTGGGGGCACATTAAACTTTCTTTAAATCATTTTTATAAAATTTCTTGTTTTTGTTTGTTTTCTATACATTTTTGGGTGAAATATGACCTGGACATATTTCTGAGAAGATTCCTCTATCAGTTATTTTACTGTCAGAGCCAGTCTCAGATCTTTTTAATCACATGTGAACTTCGCCATACAGGAAACAGTGAATTTTAAAGGTTGAATCTTCCCTTTTTCATGCTGATAGTCTTTCATTGACTGTCTGTGTTGTGTCTAATGTGACACTACTGCAGACTTAATTAGGTGGTCTCTAGGGAACAACTGTGTGTGCAAATAACAGCTTTGTGAAGTTCTGATTAACATCTCAGCTCATGACTCTCATTAACACACACACACACACACACACACACACACACACACACACACACATGTTTGTTTTTGTGAATTGTGGGGACTTTCCATAGACTTCAATGCATTTTACACTGAACAAACTGTACATTCTATCCCCCTACCCTGCCCCTACCCCTAAACCTAACCCTCACAGGAAACTGTGCAAACTTTTACTTTTTCACAAAAACTCATTCTATATGATTTATAAACCCATTTACATTGTGGGGACCGCTGGCTGGTCCCCACGATGTAGGTGAACTCAGGTTTATATTACATCATGGGGACATTTGGTCCCCACAATGTAATATAAACAAAAGCACACACACACACACACACACACACACACACACACACACACACACACACACACACACACATGTTTGTTTTTGTGAATTGTGGGGACTTTCCATAGACTTCAATGCATTTTACACTGAACAAACTGTACATTCTATCCCCCTACCCTGCCCCTACCCCTAAACCTAACCCTCACAGGAAACTGTGCAAACTTTTACTTTTTCACAAAAACTCATTCTATATGATTTATAAACCCATTTACATTGTGGGGACCGCTGGCTGGTCCCCACGATGTAGGTGAACTCAGGTTTATATTACATCATGGGGACATTTGGTCCCCACAATGTAATATAAACAAAAGCACCTACACACACACACACCTACACACACACACACACACACACACACACACATGTTTGTTTTTGTGAATTGTGGGGACTTTCCATAGGCCGCAATGCATTTTATACTGTACAAACCGTACTTTCTATCCCCCTACCCTGCCCCTAACCCTAAACCTAACCATCACAGGAAACTGTGCACACCTTTATTTTCTCACAAAAACATCATTTAGTATTTTTATTAATTAATTTACATTGTGGGGACCGGTGGCTGGTCCCCACGATGTAGGTGAACTCAGGTTTATATTACATCGTGGGGACATTTGGTCCCCACAATGTAATATAAACAAAAGCACACACACACACACACACACACACACACACACACACACACATGTTTGTTTTTGTGAATTGTGGGGACTTTCCATAGACTTCAATGCATTTTACACTGAACAAACTGTACATTCTATCCCCCTACCCTGCCCCTACCCCTAAACCTAACCCTCACAGGAAACTGTGCAAACTTTTACTTTTTCACAAAAACTCATTCTATATGATTTATAAACCCATTTACATTGTGGGGACCGCTGGCTGGTCCCCACGATGTAGGTGAACTCAGGTTTATATTACATCATGGGGACATTTGGTCCCCACAATGTAATATAAACAAAAGCACACACACACACACAACCAGATGGAGACACACTTCCAGCACTGAATTTAGTTAGCCACCACAAGCATACATGTACACACACAATCATGAAACATTGTGTTTCCACATAGTATTTTGATTCCTTATTAATCATAATTTACTGTATATAGAGATATAATTGTATTGTTTAATTTGTAAGTGGATAAATATTTTCCTGGAACATTTTAACATTGTTTTTCTGTTGAATCCCAACCCATTTCAAACTCAGTACACACATTTCTGTTTCATTATGAATAATTCACAGCAAAATTGCCTCTGTGTCAAATCTAACACCAGCAAAGTGTGTAGTGTCATTATTTACTTTTTAGCACCAGTTTTGTGTTGATTCAAAATAACCCTATTCAACACTTAACATTGTTTTGACATTGTATCTTCTCAACATTGTTAAAAAGTAATGTTGAGAAAATATACAGATTCGCAGATGTGATGAAAAACAGATGGAGAGAGATTCAGCTTCCAAAAAGGTTTTTTTTTTTTTGTTTGTTTTGTTTTTTTGTTTGTTTTTTGTGGATAGTTGATAGTTCCAGCTCTAAAATCTGACCAACAACTTGCGTCAAACAACTTTCCTTAATCCTGGTAAAGATCACAGTAATGCATGACATTGGGTGGCTTATTGTGATTTTGCAGTTCATGCCATCACTGATGTAAAAGGTGAAAAGTAGGTGCAAAGTCACAACTAAATTAGTTTTGGATGCGTCTCAGCTGGCTCCTATGAAGTGCACTAACTGGGTTTTCACTGGCAGAATTTTCTCTTTCACTCATGGTTCATATCTTTGGAAGAGATGATCAGTCTAACCTTTAATGTGTTTGTTGAGTGTTTGTCAATTGCATGCCAGCAAGAAAACAAATTTAAATGGAGCACACTGATTAGAAAGATGAACATTAGTGCTGCATGTTTCCTGATCTTTTGACCATTTTTTTTTTTTCATATTTAAGATACATGTTCAATTCACATACAATATCTGTTCACATGAATTTCCCACCATTAATGACTTCATTGCTTATCACTTTCACTATGAGCGTTATGGTTGATATTTAAAAGTAAGCATTATTACGAATTTACAGCTAAAGAAACATAAAATTTTTAAGAATCTTTTATATCATAAAGATATTTGTATAATTGCCCTTTTACCATTTTATAGATCAATTTTAGATCCATTAACCTGACCCCGAAAACCAAACATAACCACTTTATAGAGAATATATATATATATATAACAATATAGCGTTAAAAATATATTTTGAGCTGCTAATCCCTCTCCTACCTCTAAACCTACCCATAAACATTTCTTAAGAATATGTACAGTTATAAAGAAAAACATAACAGACAGACAACTGTAATCAAAAGTAGTCCAAATGACGATGTGTTGCAGTCGCAATCCTCTCTGGTGGTATATAATACTTTTGCATGAGGTACAGAGCAGAATTTAAGTTAATCAATTGCTAAGAATCTTATCCCAATCCACTCTATGAAGGCACACATTTCTCATTCAAAGGCACGTAACCCAAAACACGTTGCAATCTGTGACAAAGTAGGTGAGAGCCAATGAGCGTTTGATATCACTGCCATTAAAGTGTGTCGTAAAACTTCTTGAAGCAGCAATTTTTACATTTATAACGAGTGTGGGATTTAATGTTTGCGATCGCTGCTGAGAATAGAGAAGAAGATAACAGAAAAAGGGTCTGTTCCTTGCAGTTGTATGGATTCTGAGGATTTGGATTACAGCACATGAATAAAATTGATTACTTTTGTGAATTTATGTTGCTTTTTTGGTGCACAGCATAGGATTATACTGAGAAAATGCCTTTTGTGTCTCATGACAAAAAGAATATATATTACATGATAAATAATGGTTAAACGTTTGCAGAAATGTTATTCATTTTAAGGTTTTAAAGTGTAGTCTTGTTTAACATTATGTAATCCTTCAAAATGAGTTTGCGGCAAAAGTCATGAAGAACAAAGCAAAATGTTATCATTTCATACTAAGTGGATGAGTAAACTGCGTTTAATAAATGTGGCTAAAGACAATGTCATTGATATGACAACTGAAAATAAAAAATATTCAATTGAATAATATTTGCTGTCTAGTCAGAGCCAATACAGCCTGTGCTTAACACTTCATCTTTTATAACATAAGCATTTGTCCAAAGATATTGTTAAATGACAGAAATAAGCACCCATATATAGCTACAATAATCTTTGTAACCTGTAAGTTGATAAAAACCTAATGCAAGCACTACTGCCTCAGATGCGGTCGTTCTAATGACGGACAAAACATGTATCTCTGACATTCGCTGGTGAAACTCCATTTGAGCTTGATTTTGGTAAAATGCTAATAATATAACAATTCATGCAAGTGTCTGACTATGCATAAAGCCACAATATTAACTTTGACAACAAGTTGTTTAATTATTTAAAAAAATACAAGTTTTAAAGAAAAAATTATTGAATAATAGCGGTTCTACACTAATCTGCAATTGTTGCTGGTTTTAAAACACACACCATGCTGGATATAACCTGCCATGGTGACATATCCTCGGATAAACTCCTGAGATCCAACAGCTAATGCCAGCACATTGCCTTGCAACTTACCTAGGATGACTTGACAACTGAGGATGGCCATTTCACTTGCTTTGGATGCATCAACATTACATTTGCATAGGCCGTACTATTTGAATTCATGATTGGTTAACGGCCAAATTAAAACCTTAAACAGAACAATAAAATAACGTTATTAACCAGTTAATTATAATTTCAAATAAGCGTTTCTGTTCAGAATGATTAAATTTGAGATTTTTTTTTATTTTAAGTTTTTTTGTTGGGGGCAGTTGTGGCCTAATGGTTAGAGAGTCTTCCGAGTATGGCCACCATACTTGGCTACATGTCACATGTCACATCACTTTCAAGTTCCTGTTAAAATGTAGTTTGTTTCTGTAGTTTTGTTCCTTGAACCGGTTCAGAGCCCTGGCAGGGGGTGCTCACCCTGTGGTCTGTGTGGGTCCTAACACCCCAGTATAGTGATGGGGGTACTGCCAAAAAGCACCGTCCTTCAGATGAGATATTTAACCGAGGTCTTGACTCTATGTGGTCATAAAAAAATCCCTGGATGTCCTTTGAATAAGAGTAACCCTGCCATCCTGGCCAAATTTGCCTGTTGATCTATAATCAGGGGTGGCAAACGTCGGCCCAGGGCAAATTCCAAATGGAAGGGAGCATCCCTATACCCTACTCCCTTCGAAGAGCAGAGCTCTTGAAGTGGGGACCTTGGAGGGAGCAGGGCACTTGCATGCCATTATGTAGCCGTTTGGAATGCACTTGGCGAGGGGATCAATGAAAGACACAATTTCTTCATTATCTTTACCTGGGATGTTCCAATGACAACGCAGCACAGTGTCCATCAGCTTATTAACTATTCTTACAACAGAAATTTCTTATTATTGCTGTTAACATAGCTGTTGCAAATAAGATACATTATATATATTTACATGTTATGTATGTTATGCTATGTGTGTGTGAGTGTATTTCCTGTTCTCAGCTTTGCCGTCTCATCTTTGGACACAGCATTACTTAACACATTTCTTACCTATGAAACTGTAAAACTTTAATTTAAACATAACATGACAAAAATCTGTGAAATGTATCACAAAAAAACAACTTGAATTGCTCTGTTTGTATGTTAACTCGAACTCTACCGTTATCTAGCTTTAAAATTAATCACGAGTATTCGCTGGGTCACGTGACCATAAATGATAAAATTACTTCTTTGAAGTGACCATCGCATGTACCCTTCACTAACGGCTTGTGGAAGGGCCCTTTGTGAAGGGATTCAGTTGTTCACTTTCGTTTGGAACACCCCTACAAATGGTGTCCCCTTCTCGTAGTGCCCTTTAAGGGCACAAAAATGCAGTTTGGAATTTGTCCACAGTCCTGCAGAGTTTTGCTTCAACCTTAATCAAACACATCTGAACAAGCTATTCAAGGTCTGAAGGGTTACTAGGAAGCTGCAGACAGGTGAGTTTTTATCAGGGTTGGAGCTGAACTCTGCAGGACTGTGGCTCTCCAGGACCCACAGTTTGCCACCCCTGATCTGTATCATAATCTATAGCAGGGGTATCCAAACTCGGTCCTGGAGGGCTGCTGTCCTACAGAGTTTAGCTCCAACTTGCCTCACCACACCTGCCTGGAAGTTTCTAGTATGCCTAATTAGACCTAGATTAGCTGGTTCAGGTGTGTTTAATTGGGGTTGGAGCTAAACTCTGCAGGACAGTGGCCATCTAGGACCGAGTTTGAAGACCCCTGATCTATAGTGTCAAACACAGCATTAAGATCAAGTAAAACTAGTATTGAGATGCAGCCTTGGTTAGAAGCTAGAAGTAAATCATTTGTAATTTTTATGAGCACAGTTTCTATGCTATGATAGGGCCTGACTTTTTTTTTTTTCTAGTATTTTAGACATAAATAAAAGATTTGAAATTGGTCTGTCATTTGCCCATTCATTTGGATCTAGTTTGTTTCTGAATGAAAGGCTTAATAACAGCCAGCTTGAACTGTCTTGGGACATGACCTATAATGTTGAGAAGAGGCTCTTCTGCTACAGGTAACAATTTTTTCAGTAGTGGTCCAATCAACATGTTGTTGGTTTAAATGTAATGATAAGTTTACTTCCTGTCAGTTGTAAAGCACTGCAGTTGTTCTTGAGGGGCGATAATTAAGGCTGAATCATAAAACACTGACAAAATACATTTACAGTTGTATTTCTGATGCTTTTGATTTTCTTACTGAAGAAATTCATAAATTAATTACAACTAAACTGTGTTGGAATTTTCAGTTCAGGTGACAACTGATTATTTTTCATTCTAGCCACTGTACTAAATAAAAACCTTGAATTGAGTTTGCGGAGATGCTCGGCCCTGGCAACTTTTAGAGCCTTTTTATAGTAGGACAAACTGTCTTTTAACTGTCTACTAGGTTACGAGTTTCTCTCTTGAGCGCATGAATAATGCTTGTTATACCATGGTACAAGTATTTTTCTTTGTAACCTTTTTTTAATCTGATGGGTGCAACAGTTTCTAATATACTGGAGAAGATAGTGCTCATATTGCTAGTCATTTCATCAAGTTCATTTGTGTGAACACTGAGCAGCTGAGAAAGATCAGGCAGGTAATTTGTGAATCTTTAGTAGGGATAATTGTTCTACCTGGTCGAAAACGTGGAGCGATATAAGAAATGTCAGCAGTATTCAGTATGCATGTTACAAGGTAGTGATCAGTGACATCATCACTTTGTGGTAGAGTATCTATATCAGTAAGATTGGTTCCATGCCATATAATTAAATCTAGTGTATTAAAATGATGAGTGGGTCTGGTGACATTTTGTTTGGCCCCAAAAGTGTTTAGTAAGTCTGAAAATGCAACTCCTAACTCATCATTTGTATTTTTATGTGAATGATAAAATCAGTGCTTTATCAACATTGGCCAATATGTCTGAGAGAAAATCCGCAAACTCTTTTAGAAAATCAACACAGGGCCCTAAAGGTATACATGGTAGCCAGAGCAAAAGACAGCAGTGATTTTTTTTTTTTTTTTTTTTTCTTACATCTGAAAGCGTAACATTTACTACAAGCAATTTGAATGAATTAAACCTGTGTCCTGTTTTCAGAGTAACATTAAGAATATATCTAGATTGTTTCAACATCGCCTTCACAATCAGAAGGACTCGTGCTTATAACAGTAGCCTGGTGGAGTAGACTCAGACTGAAATAATAATTTGGTTTAAGATGGGTTTCAGTAAGGCAGAGTTCATCAAAACTATTATATGTGATCATTTCATTTACAATAACCGCCTTATGTGTGAGCAATCTAATGTTTAGGAGTGCAAGCTTTAGAAATTGTTCACTTATTTTATGATTGTCTTGTTTAATCACAATCAGATTTTTTTCTAGATCTTATAATATAGGGTAGTTTTTTTTCTAGATCATATAATATAATTGTTAGTAACCAAAACTGTTTGGTTACCAACAATCGATTCAACCCAATGCCAGTTTTTTCAAACCTGGTATAAAGTATAAGTATTGCTCATGTTTAAGAATTATCATATAAACTACACTACACATAATATTATATGGGCTGAGTAGGAGGAGGGGGCACTATGGCATCACAGCAGTGTATGCTGTACCATAATATTATTTTTTATTAAATAAAACAAGCTTATTATTAAAAAATATTAATTTTCTAAGCTTAATTTAGAACAATATAATATGACACAATTGCTGTGTTTTAATCACTGACATATACATCAGGTTCTATCAACAGCTTGTGAATTCATATTTGCTTTAATGTAACACCAACTTTTTTCTGTGCTGAATTCTGCTCTATAGTTTCTATAGTTCTCCTATCTCCAGGTAATTGTACCAGAGTTTGATGAATAGCTTTTAAAAATTAAATTTTTGTGCATTAAAGTGCAGTGGCTTTTATAACCTTGGCATATTGTGCAGAGGGACGTAATTATCTGTATGTACAGTTAAGTGACCTCTATTAAAGAGTTTTAATGGATTTTTGAGCTCTGGAGTACATCAACATCCCTGCTGCACTGCAAAAAAAAAAAAAAAAAAAAAAAGGTTTGATAGTTAAAGTTATAGAAATATCAATAAATATCTGATTAATAAATGTCTATGTTTTTATGGCTGGACATGAATGGACATTGACATACAGCATTATGTTATGTTTTTATTTATTTATTTGGTTACGTTTAGCTTTGGGGATATGGTTAAAGGATCATACACACACACACATACACATACACACACACACACACACACATATATATATATATATATATATATATATGTATATATATATATACACAAATACACATACATACATACACACATACATATATATATATATATATATATATATATATATATATATATATATATATATCTGAAATACAAAGCTTCTGTAGCATTATACACTACCGTTCAAAAGTTTGGGGTCAGTAAGAATTTTTATTTTTATTTTTTTGAAAAGAAATTAAAGAAATGAATACTTTTATTCAGCAAGGATGCATTAAATCAATCAAAAGTGGCAGTAAAGACATTTATAATGTTACAAAAGATTAGATTTCAGATAAACACTGTTCTTTTGAACTTTCTATTCATCAAATAATCCTGAAAAAAAATATTGTACACAAATATTTTGTACAAGTGTACACATTAAATGTTTCTTGAGCAGCAGATCAGCATATTAGAATGATTTCTGAAGGATCATGTGACACTGAAGACTGGAGTAATGATGCTGAAAATTCAGCTTTGCCATCACAGGAATAAATTACTTTGTGAAATATATTCAAATAGAAAACAGTTATTTTAAATTGTAATAATATTTCACAATATTACTGTTTTTACTGTATTTTTAATTAAATAAATGTAGCCTTGGTGAGCAGACGAAACTTCTTTTAAAAACATTAAAAAAACCTTAGTGGTTCCAAACTTTTGGACTGTACTGTATGTGTGTATGTATGTGTATGTGTGTGTGTATGATCCTTTAACCATATCCCCAAAGCTAAACGTAACCAAATAAATAAATAAAAACATAACATAATGCTGTCAGTATGTCAATACTGAATGTTTTTGTCTATGCAAATGTAAGTAAATGTAGCCTACATGTGGTAGACAAAATACATAGAAATACTCATGAGATCACGTTATTAAAATACAATAGGCAGTGGTTCTCAATCTTTTTATAGTGGCATTCCCCCTGCGTCATTTAATATCCTTCTGCATACCCCCTCTCTTCCACTTTGTATTGATTTCCAATTGATTTTCAGGTGCATTTTATACCTTTAAGGGCAAAGTTTTTCTAACCCTCTTAAAAGTGTGTGTCATGTTTTATGTCAAATTCTTCAAATTCCATTAATTAAATTATTAATATAATAAATAAAGCAATAAATTAAACTAAATCAATAATTTCAATCAAATAAGTATCTGCAGGGGCACAAGCTGCATCTAGTTTAATGCTGCTCAGAGGTGGCATGAATGCAGTTACAGTAGCATTAATAATGTTATGACTGAGATAATGTTTTAAACAAAAACTGTTCAATAGGGAAATATGAAATGATGGTAAAAACAAAGTGATACTTTTAAATATTAAACTAAAACCACCAGTAGGTGGCAACAAGTCTTAATGAGTCATCAAGTCATTCTGTAACGAAGCGGGAGACCTGGAGAGATCCATATGCAGCTTTTATTAAACAGTAATCGTAGTCGTACAGGCAAGGGTCAGAGAACAGCAGATACAGTGTCAGAGGCAAGACGTAATCAGAATCAGTACCAGGTAGACAGTCGGGACAGGCGGCAGGCAAGACAGGAGAATCCAGCAAACAGGCAGTAGAATCACAAGGCAGGCGGTGAGCAGAATGCAGAGGTAATAGACAGTCCAGGGTCATACACGGGGAAACAATACAGTGGTAAATAACGCTCAGAAATGTCAGACTAGGCAAAACAATCGGACCTCCAATCGGACCACCTGCGGGCTTAAGCAGAGAAACATGGAAAGTGGGTGAGATACGGTATTCTGGAGGCAGAGCTAAACGATATGATACTGGGGTTATTTGATGGATGACCTTGAATGGACCCACGTACCTGGGGCTGAGCTTTTTACAGGGGAGCTGAAGACGTAGATCCCGAGTGGATAACCAGAGCAGCTGTCTAGGGCGATAACCGGGATGAGGGCGTCTGGAACGGTCGGCTTGTTTCTTTTGTCGTCGAACTGCTCGTTGAAGATGCACGTGGGCCCTGTTCCAGACCTCTTCACTTCGTTGGAGCCATTGATCTACTGCCGGAAGATCTGTGGGTTCACCTGACCAGGGGAACAGTGGCGGTTGGTAGCCCAGGATGCACTTGAAAGGTGAAAGCCCTGTAGCTGGTTTCACGAGGGAATTCTGGGCGTATTCCGCCCAGAACAGGTACCGACTCCAGTCTGACTGGTTCTGGTGGCAGTAGGAGCGAAGATAACGAATGACTTCCTGGTTCTGTCTCTCAGCTTGTCCGTTGGCTTGTGGATGGTACCCGGAGGTTAGACTAACATTCACATTCAGTCTTTGGAAGAACACTGACCATAGACGTGATGTAAACTGTGGTCCTCTGTCCGAGACGATGTCCTCGGGGAGGCCATAGAAACGGAACACGAGGTTACATAGGTGTTCTGTGGTCTCTAAGGCAGTGGGTAGCTTGGGTAGTGGGATGAATCTACAGGCTTTGGAAAAGTGGTCTATGATCGTGAGTATTGTGGTCTGACCCTGAGAATTGGGAAGGTCGGTTATGAAGTCAATGGCTATATGAGACCAGGGGCGTTGTGGAATGGGTAGTGGTTGTAAGAGTCCTGCTGGTAGCTGACGGGATGATTTGGTGGCTTGACAGATGGAGCAGTTGTGCACATACGTGATGGTGTCAGACTGTAGTGAAGGCCACCAGAAGCGGTTGCTGACCAGTTGGATGGTGGCTGTTATACCTGGATGTCCTGCGCTGGGTGATGTATGAACCCACTGAATGACCCTTTGACGAAGGAGCTGAGGCACATAGGTGCGGCCGGCCGGGCAGTCGGCTGGCGGTGGGTCAGTCTGGTGTGCTTCAGTGATCTCAGTCATTATGTCCCACTGGACCGGTGCAAGGATAATGGATGACGGTAGAATGGGCTTGTTGGACAATGGTGTAGAACTGGATGCGAACTGGCGTGAAAGAGCATCCGCTTTAGTGTTCTTGGACCCTGGTCGATAGGTGACCGTGAACTGAAACCGTGTGAAAAACAGAGCCCACCTGGCCTGACGGTGGTTGAGACATTTGGCAGAGCGTAAATATTCCAGGTTGTGATGATCAGTAAGGATGGTGAATGGGTGTTTGCTCCCCTCCAACCAGTGCCGCCATTGTTCCAGGGCGGCCTTCATGGCCAGGAGTTCACGATCACCTACGTCATAGTTCTGCTCGGGTGGTGTGAGTTTGCATGAATAGTAGGCGCAAGGGTATAATTTGGATGGGTTGCCCTGACGTTGGGAGAGGATTGCACCAATACCTGTGCTAGAGGCGTCGACTTCTATGATGAACTCCCGCTCGGGATCTGGATGATGCAGAATAGGGGCCGACGTGAACAGGTCTTTTAGCCTACGGAACGCCTCTGTGGAGGTGGTGGACCAACCCAGCCTGGTGTTTCCCTTTTTCAGCATAGAAGTGAGTGGAGTGGCAATCAGACTGAAGTTTCGGATAAAACGTCTGTAGAAGTTTGCAAATCCTAAGAAGTGTTGCAGTTCTTTAATCGTTGTGGGTAATGGCCAGTTTACCACCGCTTGAACCTTGCTGTCATCCATGGCTACCCCCTCTGCACTAATGACGTAACCCAGGAACGAAGTTGAGGTTTTGTGAAACTCACATTTTTCTAGTTTGGCATAAAGCTGGTGATCGATAAGTCGCTGGAGAACTGCCCGGACTTGACATACATGATCGGGGAAGTTGTCTGAGTAAATCAGGATGTCGTCAATGTACACAATTACCCATTTATTCAGCATGTCCCGGAAAACATCATTAATGAATGCCTGGAAGACGGACGGACTGTTGGCTAGGCCGAAGGGCATGACCTGATATTCATAGTGACCGGTTGTGGTGGGGAAGGCCGTCTTCCGTTCATCTCCCTCCCGGATGCGAATGAGATTATATGCACTTCGAAGATCGAGCTTGGTGAAATAGCGGGCTGTGCGGAGCTGTTCCAGGGCAGCGGGGACCAATGGCAGGGGATAACGGAACTTAATGGTGACGTCGTTTAATCCACGGTAATCAATGCAGGGCCGCAGACCTCCGTCCTTTTTTTTTCACAAAGAAGAAGCCGGCTGAAGCTGGAGAGGTGGAGGGTTGAATGAAGCCCTTGGCTAATTCTTCCTCGATGTATGCTTTCATGGTTTCAGATTCAGGCTGAGAAAGTGGGAAGATGCGCCCCTTAGGCGCAGTCACTAGAGTGGTGAGGTGGTAGCTGGGCAGCCCGGGACTTACTGAAGGCCTCGGCAAGAACTTGATATTCGATGGGCAGTTGATTCTTGGGTGATGTGACTGGGTTTTGTGTTGCGGGGACTGGAGACAGGTTTGTTGACAGTAATCCGACCATTGCATGATCTGATTCTTGGCCCAGGAGATTTGTGGGATATGCAAACGTAACCAGGGCAGACCGAGGATAATGGGATTCTGAGGTGATTTGATGATGAAGAAGCATATGGATTCCTTGTGCATGGATCCGATCTGCAGTGTTACATCGACGGTGGTGTGATGAACCTGACCAGTCCCCAGGGGCTGTCCGTCTAGTGCTGCCACTGACAACACAGAGTCACAGGGAATTAAAACAATATTATGGACCTTAGAGAACTCTTCATCCATAAAATTACCGGCTGCGCCAGAGTCTATCATGGCCTGTGTCTGAATAATTTTCTCATTGACTGACAGCTCGGCTGGTAATTCAATGTTATGAGAGGGTGAAACTGAACTCACCGCCGTGGTATTCGACTGGTGGGGCGAGTGGGACACGATGCTCTCATATGGCCTGGTTGTCCGCAGTATAGACACTGACGCTGCTGTACATGTCTATCTCTCTCTGCCAGGGACAGGTGAGTGGAACTGATCTGCATCGGTTCGGCTTCGGAGGTTGTAGGCGTGGAGACGGGAAGAGATGACGGATTTCTCCCTGGGCGTCGAGATCTGATCAGGTTGTCAATGTGGATAGCCAGATCAATAAATACGTTCAGGGTTCTTCCCTCGTCCCTGCAAGCCAGTTCCGACTGAAGCTCGGTGTTTAAGTCCTTACGGAAAAGCAACTTGAACGTATCATCCACCCATACCGTTTGTGCCGCCAGCGTGCGAAATGTGAGGGCATACTCTGCTGCGGTCTGTTTACCTTGACGGAGCGCCAGCAATAATTCCCCAGCCTCCTTCCCTCCTTCAGCGTGTTCAAAGATCTCACGGAAACGTTGCAAAAATCCTTCCAACGATGAGAAGGAGGCCTGACCATTAACCCACACAGTAGTTGCCCATTCCAGGGCCTTACCCGTCAGCAGAGAACAGATAAAGGCGATGCGGCTCTCGTCCGTGGGATATAAAGTTGGCTGCTGAGAGATGAACAGAGAGCATTGCAATAGAAACCCTTTGCATCGAGCAGGCGATCCGTCGTATTTTTCAGGGAAGGCCAGACGCGGGTTGCTAGTGGTGCTGACAGGTGGTGCCGCCGCCATCGCAGGCGGCGTGGTTGATGGCGGATCGGCGTGGGTGGATCGTAAGCTTTGCAGCGTCTTGACGAGCTCCTCGGTGACAGAGGTGAGACGGGTAAGCTGCTGCTGGTGAACAGCCAACACGCTGGCCTGCGTGGATAGCTCTGTAGACAGACGATGCATAGCTGCTGGATCGTGCGGGAGACTCGGAGAGATCCATATGCAGCTTTTATTAAACAGTAATTGTAGTCGTACAGGCAAGGGTCAGAGAACAGAAGATACAGTGTCAGAGGCAAAACGTAATCAGAATCAGTACCAGGCAGACAGTCGGGACAGGCGGCAGGCAAGACAGGAGAATCCAGCAAACAGGCATTAGAATCACAAGGCAGGCGGCAAGCAAAATGCAGAGGTAATAGACAGTCCAGGGTCATACATGGGGAAACAATACAGTGGTAAATAACGCTCAGAAATGTCAGACTAGGCAGAACAAGACTTTGCGACAGTGTGTGTGTGTGAGAGTGTCTTTTATAGTCCAGGGTGATATGGATCAGGTGTATGTGTAATCAGTCTAGGTGGGGAGTATGGGTAATGTAGTCCAGCATGGATTAGTATTCAGTGAGGGTGCCCTCAGGTGGCGATCAGAGGGAGCCACAGAGACCGTGTTCGTGACACATTCATTCATTCAGTAAGTGGCTGTATTTATAAATGGGTCATTGAATCATCAACTCTCCCGATTCGTTCAAAGCCACAGATTCATTCAGTAATGGAATGCTGCCGGTACACATGCCATCGAAATATTTGTGTCATTGTGAGGGTGTCCTTTTTTTATTTTTTTATTTTTTTATGATGCCCTGCTAATATACGCAATAATTTGAGTCATTTCCTTCTATATGAACTGCAATGGGCTGATAACAGCACTCTAATGGCTGCCCTGCTGTCTCATTTTTCATTTAGTGACAGTGAAATTATTCACAGTTCCTAATTTCTATCTTTTAATTTTCTGATAAAAAGTTCCTGAGGATGCACAAGTCCTCTACACATTCATTAATCACTCATTCATTGCAGTATTGACCTTCAAGAGATCAGACTGAACTGTAGAGCCTTATGTCTTTTGTTTGTATGTGTAGCTATAAAACATCTACACTCTCCCTGTGGTACTTCTAGACTCATTTGTTGAGATCCTTGAGTGAATAGCATTTTAACAAGATGAGCCCAAGTAAAGCAGCTAATGTAATGAGGATAAACCCCCTCTGCAGGCGACAAGGTAACTCTATCCATCACCGTCCACTGCCATCAGCACATAGCTGGACACCTGCAGAGAAAACAACATCTGATTGATGTTCTCTTTGTCTGCTTCAGCAAAAGTTTCCCATCTCCACCACTAATGATAATCTATGGCAAAGAGAAGGGAAACTTTAAGACAGATTTATCCATAACTGTTTTTCATGTTTAAGTCATTATTGTAACCTTGGAGAATTTAGTGCTACTTTTTTATATCTTCTTCTTCTTCTTCTTCTTCTTCTTCTTCTTTTTCTTCTTTTTTTTTAATATATATTTATTGGGAATATACATACAAGTGTGAAATATGCATATGCACTAGAAATATCAGCACATTCCCTTTTTTCATCTTAAACAAGAACAGGAAGAGGAAAAGAGATAAATAAATAAACATAAACAGGGCTTGTGAACCACGCTTGGGAAAGTTGACAGAACTGTCACTTGCCCGATCAGGCCAGTGCAGTAGGGTGTGAGATATACACATTCAAAAGTTTGGAAACATTACTATATTTAATGTTTTCGAAAGAAGTCTCTTCTACTCATCAAGCCTGCATTTATTTGATCAAAAATACAGAAAAAAAGCCAGTAATATTGTAAATTATTACTACAATTTTAAATAATGGTTTTCTATTATAATATACTTTAAAATATAGTTTATGTCTGTGATGCAAAGCTGAATTTTCAGGATCATTAAATCCAGTCTTCAGTGTCACATGATCCTTCAGAAATCATTCTAATATGCTGATTTATTACAAATGTTGTGCTGCCTAATATTTTTTTTTAAAACGTGATACTTTTTTCAGGATTCTTTGATGAATAAAAAAAAAAAAAAAAAAAAAGAGCAGCATTTATTTAAATTAAATCTTTTGTAACAATATACACTACTGTTCAAAAGTTTGGGGTCAGTATTTTTTTCTTTCTTTCTTTTTTTTTGGAAGAAATTAATACTTTTTTCAGCAAGGATGTGTTAAATTGATAAAAAGTGATAGTAAGGATTTATATTTTTAGAAAATATTTCTATTTTGAATAAATGCTGTTCTTTTTGACTATTTATTCATCAATGAATCCTGAAAAAAGTATCACAGTTTCCAAAAAATATTAAGCAACGCAACTGTTTCCAACTTTGATAATAACTGAGTATCAAATCATCATATTAGAATGATTGCTGAAGGATTATGTGACACAAAAGACTGGAGTAATGGCTGATGAAAATTCAGCTTTGCATTACAGAAAAAATATATATATTTTAAAGTATATTAAAATAGAAAACCATTATTTTAAATTGTAACAATATTTTACAATATTACAGTTTTTTCTGTATTTTTGATCAAATAAATGCAGGCTTGATGAGCATTAGAGACTTCTTTCAAAAACATCTGACATTGAGTACTCTATGTCCCTCACTTTACAAAAACCAAACCAAAACACACCAATTGAGTGCACGCATACACTACGACGTGACAGTTGCCCTGTCCAAATATCCACACTTGCAGTCTTTGCACTTGAGCACTTGCATGGTTCTTCTAATTAAGTCATAAAAAGCAGTTGCAAATGTTGTACAAAATACACATAGCCTACTTATCTTTGCACCAATAAAATGTGCAACACTTTGTTTTACTTCCAAATTATATGTAATATCTAATTAATTTAACTTTGAATTTAACGTTTTCATTGACATCGCGATTTCAGGGCATGTGCGTTCCCGAACATAATGCATGATGGGATACACTTAGCCTCGAATACCACTCCAAAGCATAGACTGTAAAAAATATGGACACTCTCTTCCATTGTAGTAACTGAAGCCGCCAGTGTGTCTATATGGTGCTGACATCTTGAGTCTCGAGTCTGCGCAGTAGTGAGCACGAAGTGGAGCTTCGATATCAAGGTCCCGTCCAAACTCAGAACAACTCATAATTTTGGTGTGAAATAAACAGTTATGGAAATATAGAAATTAAATTAAAGCTCCAGCCACCTCATGAAGATCCAGAAAAAAGTCTGTTGGTGCCTCATGTGACTACTTCACTCAGAGAAGCTGTCAATCTCAGCTGTCAATCATGACATCTCACCCCTGTTTTTATAGCATCAAATAACTTAATAAAACCAAACTTTTTTAAAGAACGAACTCTTCAACTAACACCAGCGTGATAAAAAAAATGGCCTAATATGGCAGAAATTGTCTTTGGAAAAAAAAAATATATATATTTGAAGAGTAATTTAATTGTTTAGTTTGTCTCCACTGGAATATATGGAGAGGGCGGGGTTTATGACCTATCCAGCTGCATCCAGCCACCTGGGGGCAATCGAGACACTGTGGCTTCACTTTTCAGGACTTGTGTGGCACGCTTGGCTCTGAAGTGGTATTCGAGATAGTGTGGGTTTAGTGTGCATTAAGGGCACTGCACTTTGGCATTTTTAAGACATAGAATAGTCTT
Organism: Ancherythroculter nigrocauda; assembly: GCA_036281575.1. Classification (NCBI taxonomy): domain Eukaryota; kingdom Metazoa; phylum Chordata; class Actinopteri; order Cypriniformes; family Xenocyprididae; genus Ancherythroculter; species Ancherythroculter nigrocauda. The sequence goes on along the minus strand of VTFQ01000023.1, from coordinate 13,916,018 downwards.
GCACACTTACTTCCTGTCACGTGCACGCGCTCTCAAGTGGCCAAGAGCGCAAGTATGGGTATTTGGACAAGGCAATAGTCTAGTAGTTTAGACTAGTGCGCATGCACATTTAGAATGTACGCTTTCACTGCGTGATTTAAGATTTAAGGCCCTGGTATACTTCAAACGAAGTTCTTTTTTGTTCTTCATTTAGGGGTAAAACGAAGTTCGAATTCCGTGACCAGCGATATACTGTAATCGAACATCTGACGCCGCCCACACTGCTGAGATCGACGTTTAGATGAATTTGTAAATATGTGCCATGCACTTTCTTCTCAGTAACAAAATAAACACAACAAAAATGAGAAAACAGCAAGTATTTATTATAGAAAGCATAAGAAAAGCGTCTGATCATAACAACATGGGTATGTTAGCACGAGCTCTGCAAATTAGCACTCCAGTCACCTCACGTCTTCTTATAGCACTTTATTCAATAGATTGCTTAAAATCAAGCAGATTTACAGTATCAAACAGTGTTAGTGCCTCATTTTAGTGCCTCATTTTATCAGGGGCAGGATCTGCAAAGGGCCTCGAGACGGGAATCAAACTCGGGTCGCCGTGAACGCATTTCCGCCATATGTTGGCGTACTAACCACTAGGCTATCGGCGCTGACTAACTGCTCTTGACTGATTAACTTTAACGAAGTTTAATCTATCATCACATCATTAAAATTGTTAAAAGTAGAAATACAACAATGACAAATAGTAAATAAAAATAGTCCATAAGTAAAACAAGAAAGAAGAGAGGAAGGAAAAAAGAATTTTTTAGGGTTTAACAGTGGCAAGACATCAAGAAAAGGGGTGCAAAGTTTGTGGGGTTTTGCCTGACACAATACAATACTTTTTCAGGAGTACTATAGGATATAAGTTCATTAATCCAGTGTATCCGTTTTCAGATTTCCCATTTTTGAGTATGTTTTTTTTTTTTTTTTTTTTGCAAGCAAGGTAAAATTCTTTTCATGATAAGTCATGTGAAGTGAGCTGACAACATCACCCAGTATCCAACTTTAGATCTTCCACTATTCCTTAACCATGATTCTAAGACCTGCACCTCTGCACAGAAAATTAAGTGATTTCTGCCTGGATAACTACACTGAGCATTTCTTTTTTTTAATAACAACTATAAATTGCACTGTGCTGTCGAGTATTATTACAAATTTTATTATCATGACATTTAATTTACACGAGGAGGAGAATATATAATTAATCTACAAGGAGTGGAACCCAAAGTGAACCCATAAAAATGTTACAATGATTTGTATTCAGTCAGATTTGCTGAACAGTATAAATGTGTGACTTGCATGAAGCCATATTTGTTTTCAAGCAACAGGTGAGTAGCTATTATTTACGTTGTTTTATGCTGCTTCCTAAAGTCCGGTATTTAAAAAGACTGCCTTTGCATTATAGCATTTAGCATTCGAGTGCCACATCCTACGCTCCACTTTATGAGTGCAGGATTTGGTTGTGGTCGTAGATTAAGATCATTGTAGATTAAGATCGCTGCATAAAGATTTGAATTTGGTTCTGTTCTTCACACAATGCAATCATATGGATTCTGAAATTTTGGATTACAATGCAAAAATAAAGTGGATTACTTTTATGATTATTTTATGGTGCATGGTTTGTGGTGTACTTTATGGTCTTTTTTTATGAACATCACTCAGAAAATGTATGTCCCACGGCAAAGAAAATAAATATTACATAACGATGTAATATTTAAATGATTACAGAAATGATCTTCAATTTAATATTTTAAAGTGTATTCTTGTTTAAAATTATGGAATCCTTTGAAAAGCTAGCACCAGAAGTCGCACGAAACAGAATTAAATGTAATAATTACAAATTTGGTAAATCAGCCAACTGCGTTTTAAATCATGCAATTGAAAACTAAAATTTAATTGATCACAAATACAACTGAATCAAGCAATTAATTCCATTAATTATGGATTTGTGTACATCTGTAAAGTTGTTTGTACATAAATGGTTTACATTTTATGTGCTTTCAGTAAATATAGTGTCAAGCCCGTTTTTCTCATACACTCATCTATTGTGTGGCTTCTCATGAAATAGTGCCAGTGCGGTGAGATCAATAATATTGTTGAATATTAAGATTAAATCCACCACTTCTGTACCGCACCTTAACCATATAAAAAAATGGTTGGATGGATATTTTTTATAACGAGTTATGCGTTTGTGATGGTATTTAATTGATGTCATTAATTAAAACAGAATCAACTTATTAATTCCATGAATTCAATGTTTATAGATTCAGTATTCGTTTAAGTATTCATAAACATCTGCAAATCTCTAAACTTGTAAAATAAAGTGCTTACAAGTCTTGGAAAATGGCTCTACCTTTGCCCCAGTCAAATTTAGATTTAACCTTCTCTAAAAAGAAACAGTTGAATGATAGACTCTGAGGCCAAACTGTTTTGAGTGTAATCTAAAATGACATGCCTTTCAATGACCTTCGACACAGGTACTACTAATGGACCTGTGATTGCACACCTCTGATGGAAAATAGGTGTCAATGGAAAATATCTCATCCACTTTAAGCTTTACAGTACATTTTCATTTAGCATTTGATAAAGAAATATTCAGCTTGATTGTAAGCGCAATGTCTATTGCATTTGTCAGACAGTTTTTTGTTAACTATACTAATTTCACAAAATGGGAACTGAAAAATACAGCTGTATGTGATCTTGTCACACTCTTGTTCATCATTCACGCTGATTTCAGGCAATTTTATGTCAATCACTTTTTTTTTGCGCTTGATCTATTGCTGACACGCAAATTAAAGAACACAGAAGCAGTCAAATCATTTACATAATGAACAACGTAATCTACCAAGAGCAGTGCAAATTAGTGTTGGGTCGCAAATAAGCAGAGCTGATGCTCATCAGGTGTGGGTCGACACAGGCGCAACATGTAATCTAGTCTCACATAGCCAGACCTTCAGACTGATAACAGAAGGTCTGGACTCTATCACAGCTTTCATTGGCCAAGGACCGCCTAAGACTACATTTGACTGACATGTAACGCTACCAACCACAGTTCGTTTTGTTCTGCGTCATGTTTAGGGGTGTGAAAATGTAAAGTCGATGTCGCTACAATAACAGACCTGCGTGCATCTAATAAATTATTCATTCAAGAACTTTGTGCAAGTTTAATGCAACAATGGAGCCACGAACTTCACATACTTTACATAGATGATCCTGGTAAGCGTTCATTGTCAATGTTGCAAACACTCCAGCGTTGTTCTTCCACGTGGGGGTTTTGAGTCATGACATTTGTTTCCAGGCGGACCATAAAAGAACGCGACACACAAATCTCCCGGACATCCTGTAGAATTCAACCAACCAGATGACGACTTTGAAAATCCTGAAGTGTTTCCAGTGTGCCATATGCATCAGATGTTCAGCCAGCGGTCAATGGGCATGACGTCTGAGGCTGAGACTACATGTAATCTGACAAACACGTACACATATATATTAGGGATGGTAAGATTCATAAAAATAAAAGTTAACGCTGCGATGCGATGCATCAATTTAAAAAGTGTGCATTGGGGGTTTAGGGTGCCTAAATACTTGACAAACACATTCACAACCATGCAACTATGTTACTGAGTCAAATGACGTCTCATCCCCTTTTGAACACTATCACTTGGGAATAAGGTCTCTAATGTTCCCTAACTTGCTGCACAGAAAAACAGGCAGACTCCAGACTATGCTTTAATCACTGCCGGAGGACCTCATGTCAATCACAGAGAATCCCACCAGCAAAAAGAATACAACAATTTATATAGGTTAGGAGCATGGTAAAGCATACTACAATATGATTGGTTCTTCATATGTCAAATCCTTCTGTTACTAGGTAAAGCAAGATCTGCCCAAATCATGTGTTTATTAGTTTGTTGGTTACTCAATATCTTGGGGCTATTATATTTAGATAGTTGTCTAGCTGTCCTTTGGACATGATTCAGACACACACTGACTTAGGCCCAAGGTTTGAGGGCATTTAGGTTTCAAAAGCATATATATGTTATTCCTGCAAGGAAAAAGAAATGTTATTTATGATTAAAAAAATTCCATCACAATGCATATAAAAAAAACTCAACTAAGTCGGATACATTTTTATGCGACACAAAAAACATGCGCATAAACTACGATGGAAACACTTTTACGAAATAAAATGGCATCAAAAAAAGACACGTGACTGTGATGGGACGGCATAACTGGACCAAACATCTGACCGATCTCGTTGCACAGCATTTCAGATGCTGTGTAACGAGATCGGTCAGATGTTTGATCCAGTTATGCCGTCCCATCATAGTCACGCATTTATTGTTTCATCTGCTCATCTATTGTCTTCATCTTCAGCCACACCTTGATACAGTAATGTTAATAAATCTTTAATACATTAACTCATCCATTAATATGATTTCTGCCTGAGTGTCAATGGATTCTTTTCCACTGGCTGTAGAGGTGAAAACAACACCTATATTGAATAAGGGACTTCTAGTGGTCAAAAACTACATATTGTGCCTTTAATTGTGTTTTTCAAATTAATGCACTTTAAATGATGTGGTCTCCACCATCACAACTGGACTAAGACTAGGTTTAGGGTTGGGGTGTTTCTTAGAGGTTGTTGGTTGATTTCAAAGTGAATAGAAAATTACTATAAAAATAAAAGACATTTCATGTAGAAAGTGTAATATGTAGAAAAATTGTATGCATAGTCACAGTTTTCTTGTGAGTGTCACAGACATGTCAGGTTCCACCTCACTCCCTTACCCGCGCACTCAATCACCGGAATTCTAATCACCGCCACCTGAAGCTCATCATCACAGTCATCAGCCACACTACAAAAACCCCACACTCACACACACACATTGTCCGGTCTCGTTCGTTGTACAACTTGTTGTATGCTTACCTCAAGGACTTCCCAAGTGATACTTACCCGCCTCCATCGTCTCCTTCGTCTCCTTCGTCTCCATTGTCTCCAGTTCTCCTCGTGTTCCTACCTGCCTGTGTGTGTGAGTGTTCCTGTCTGCAATCTCCAGCGTCTCCATCCACCATCACCTGCAGCACAAAAAAGGACAGTATTAACTTGCATTCTTCTCCAATAACCATCTTCATCACCATCTACTTACCTGTTGCTCTGCTGGTCACTTCAATAAACACCGAAACTGCTTATATCTCTGCTTCCTGTGTCTCTGTTGTAACAGAAGACCGGACCCTAACAGCTACCCATCAGCATGAGCAACCGGGACCCGTTTCAAGAGCTCGTGGACGCATTGCGCCGAGCACTCACTCCTCAACACCCATCACCGTCACCAGCACCCACCGCCGCTGCCTCTTCCGCACCCGCAGTCACCGCTGCTTCACCTGTTTACACCGCCAGTCCCATGGCCAAACCGGCGCCCTACTCAGGATCGGCGGAGGACTGCAGCGGATTCCTCCTTCAGTGTGAGTTGGTCCTGGAGATGCAGCCGCACTTCTATCCCACCGATACGGCGAAAATAGCGTTCATAATTTCCCAGTTGCAAGGTAAGGCCCTTCAATGGGCGGATTCCCTCTGGACTCAAAAAGGCTCTGTCATACAATCCTATTCTGCATTCGTGTCCCACTTCAGAGAAGTCTTCGGAAAACCCCTAACTGACTCTTCAACTGGTGAGAAATTGTACAATTTAAAACAAGGAAACAGTACTGTTAACGATTATGCCTTGCAGTTCAGAACGCTCGCCGCGACCAGCGGATGGAATGAACAAGCCCTCATCACCACCTTTCGACAAGGTTTGGAGCCTAATGTGCGGTTGCATCTCGCTGCATACGAGGACTCCATTGGACTCGAACAATTCATCCAACTCGCCATCCGCGTGGGTTCTCGTATGCAGTCGTGTCTCCTAGAGCACCAGGGCCAGCCACTGACCACCACCCTCCGTCGATCCGAGCCCGTCAGCCCTCCAGAACCAGCCACCGAGTCAATGCAAGTGGATAACTCCCGTTTGTCCCCAGCTGAAAGACAGAGAAGGCTGACCCTGAATCTTTGTTTATATTGTGGATCTCCTGGGCATGTCATTTCCACATGCCCAACCCGTCCTCCTCGGCCCGTGGTGAGTGCTATCGTTCCCTCTATACAACAGATGAAACCACTCACTACTATAGTAAACCTTACTGCTGATAATGCTTCTGTTCCAGTGGTGGCGCTCCTCGATTCAGGGTCAGCAGGAAACTTCATCTCCGGCGCCCTCTGTCGACACCTCGGGCTCAAGACCTCGCCTTCTCCGACTAATTACCAGGTCCACTCTATCACGGGTAAACCCCTGAGCCGCAAGATGATTCGTCGTGTCACGGGACCCCTTCAACTGCAAGTGGGGATCTTCCACACCGAGTACATCCATCTGCTGGTTCTGGAGGAATCCACCGCTGACGTGGTTTTAGGGCGCCCATGGTTGGAACTCCACAATCCCACCATCTCCTGGCGCACGGGCGAAGTCCTGAAGTGGGGCGATAACTGTTTCTCCAACTGCTTCCCAGAACTTCCAGTTTCAAGATCTCCTTCCTCCAAGAATATCTCCATCAATGCCACTTCCATCGAAAGTCCTGTGGAAAAGCGCTCCGTCGATGTTCCACCCGACTACGCCCCCTTCAGTGACGTCTTCTGCCCGCAACGTGCCTCCAAGCTTCCTCCACACCGGCCATGGGACTGTGCCATCGATCTGTTACCGGGTGAGCCAGTGCCTAGGGGACGTATATACCCCCTATCAGTACCGGAGGAGAAGGCCATGGAGGAATATATCAAAGAGGCCCTTAACCAAGGATACATCCGCCCGTCTACTTCCCCTGCTGCTTCAAGCTTCTTCTTCGTGGCCAAGAAGGACGGAGGCTTGCGGCCTTGCATTGATTATCGCTCCTTGAACAAGATCACAGTAAAATTCAGATATCCACTTCCCCTCGTCCCAGCGGCCCTGGAACATCTCCGCGGTGCCACTGTGTTCACCAAGCTGGACCTCCGCAGCGCGTATATCCTCATCCGGATACGCGAGGGGGACGAGTGGAAGACCGCCTTCGTCACGCCCACCGGCCACTATGAATACCTTGTGATGCCGTATGGCCTGGTCAACGCCCCCTCCGTATTCCAGGATTTCATCCACGAGGTGCTCCGGGAGTTTCTCCACAAGTTCGTGCTGGTGTATATTGATGACATCCTCATCTACTCCCGGAGCTTGGCCGAACATCGCCACCACGTTGCGGAGGTCCTCAAGCGCTTACGGCAATTCCATCTCTTCCTGAAAGCAGAGAAGTGCTCTTTCCACCAGCCCTCTGTCCATTTCCTCGGATATGTGATTGACCACAGTGGCATCCGGATGGACGAGGGGAAGGTCTCTGCAATCCAGAACTGGCCCACTCCAAGTACCATAAAAGAACTCCAACGCTTCCTTGGCTTCTCCAATTTCTACCGTCGTTTCATCAAGAATTACAGCACCATAGTCAGTCCACTCACCAACCTACTCCGTAAGCAGCCCAAGTCTCTGTCCTGGTCCCAGCCTGCCACAGAAGCTTTTGAGACCCTCAAGAAGGCCTTCACCACCGCTCCCCTCCTCGTCCACCCTAACCCGGACCTGCCATTCGTCGTAGAAGTGGACGCCTCCACCACCGGAGTGGGAGCGGTCCTCTCACAGCAGCAGGGGAATCCAAGTAGGCTCCATCCATGCGCCTTCTTCTCCCGCAAGCTCAACCCGGCGGAGGTGAATTACGACATCGGGGACCGTGAACTCCTAGCTGTAAAGCTCGCCCTAGAAGAATGGAGGCATTGGTTGGAGGGAGCAAACCACCCTTTCCAAGTACTAACAGACCATAAAAATCTTGAATATCTGAAAGCTGCCAAACGACTCAACCCACGCCAAGCCAGATGGGCAATGTTCTTTTCAAGATTTAACTTCTCCATTTCATACCGCCCTGGTTCCAAGAACCTCAAAGCCGATGCTCTTTCACGTCTCCACGCTCCCGAGGAAAAGAATGACGACCCCGAAACCATTCTACCTGAATCTATCTTCATGAGTCCCATTGAATGGTCAGAAGAGACTTTACCCTCCTCCAATGCCTCCTCACGCACTCCGCCGGGTTGCCCCCAGGGCTTGCGTTACATCACCAGGACACGACGCACTCCACTACTGCACTCCGTTCACTCATCACTTGGCACTGGTCACCCGGGGGTCAATGAGACCCTCTCGCTGCTCAAACAGCGCTTCTGGTGGCCAAACATGGCCAGCGACGTCAGAAGGTACGTGCAGGGCTGCAGGGAGTGCGCCATCTCCAAGAGCCCACGCCATCTTCCAACCGGCAAGCTCAATCCTCTGCCCGTTCCTGAGAGACCCTGGTCACACCTGGGAGTGGACTTCGTCACGGATCACACCTGTATTCTGGTTGTCGTAGACCGTTTCTCCAAAGCCTGCCGTCTGATCCCCCTGGAAGGTCTACCCACTGCCATGGCCACAGCGGAATTAATGTTCAATCATGTCTTCCGTCATTATGGAATCCCCGAAGACATAGTCTCTGACAGAGGACCTCAATTTGTCTCTCGAGTCTGGAAGGCGTTCTTCTCCCTCCTGGGTGTGACCGTCAGCCTATCGTCTGGATACCATCCTCAGTCGAACGGGCAGACGGAACGGAAGATCCAGGAGATCGGTCGCTTCCTGCGTACCTTCTGTCACGGCCACCAGGACTCCTGGAACCAGTATCTGGGTTGGGCCGAGTACGCCCAGAACTCCCTCCGTCAAGCCACAACTGGATTAACACCTTTCCAATGCGTACTCTGTTTCCAACCCCCACTGTTCCCCTGGGACGGGGAACCCTCCAACGTGCCTGCAGTCGACTACTGGTTCCGGGAGAGCGAGAGGGTATGGGACTCAGCTCACCACCAGCTGCAGAGAGCCCTGCGCAGGCGCAAGATGACAGCCGACCTTCGGCGCTTCCACGCTCCAACCTACCAACCGGGGCAGAAGGTCTGGCTGTCCACCAGAGACATCAGGATGCGCCTGCCCCGTCACCTACCGGTTACAACTTCCTGCACAGTACAAAAGAATTCATCCAACCTTCCATGTGTCACTCTTAAAACCTCACCACCCTTCTGTTCTTCCTTCCACAGAACCTGACGTGGCAGCCGTCGAGCCCCCCCTTCCACTCATCCTGGACGATGGGACTGCCTACGAGGTTCGAGAGATCCTGGACTCCCGGCGCCGTGGTGGTCTCTTAGAATATCTGGTGGATTGGGAAGGCTACGGCCCCGAAGAACGCTCATGGGTCCCCAAGAATGATATCCTTGATCCTACTCTGTTACAGACTTTCCACACCAACCACCCAGACAGACCTGCCCCACGACCTCGAGGACGACCACCACGACGTCGGGGTCCTCGGCCCTCAGGAGCGGGCCGTGGGAGGGGGGGTACTGTCACAGACACGTCAGGTTCCACCTCACTCCCTTACCCGCGCACTCAATCACCGGAATTCTAATCACCGCCACCTGAAGCTCATCATCACAGTCATCAGCCACACTACAAAAACCCCACACTCACACACACACATTGTCCGGTCTCGTTCGTTGTACAACTTGTTGTATGCTTACCTCAAGGACTTCCCAAGTGATACTTACCCGCCTCCATCGTCTCCTTCGTCTCCATTGTCTCCAGTTCTCCTCGTGTTCCTACCTGCCTGTGTGTGTGAGTGTTCCTGTCTGCAATCTCCAGCGTCTCCATCCACCATCACCTGCAGCACAAAAAAGGACAGTATTAACTTGCATTCTTCTCCAATAACCATCTTCATCACCATCTACTTACCTGTTGCTCTGCTGGTCACTTCAATAAACACCGAAACTGCTTATATCTCTGCTTCCTGTGTCTCTGTTGTAACAGTGAGATCAGGTTGTTGGTTTAGATATCCTGAGCTGTCCAGGGTTTAATAATTTTATAAGGGTTCAGTCATGTTCAGATGATCCAGTAATTAAATCGAAAGAGTCAATTTAATCAGTCTTATCAGTGAATAGCAAATCCAATCAATCTGTGTGAGGAGGACTGTGTTATTCTTGGTGGAACCTTTGCTAACTCTGTAAGGTCAAATGCTTTGTAATGTCTTTGAGAGATTTCCAATTTCATTTTCTGTCCATATTAAAATCCCATTTTTGGATTATATCTTTTTCAATATGTGATTTCAAGTTGACCATGTTCTAGGCATTTGAGAAAATCACCAAATTAATAGACGTGATGATATTCGCTAATGGGCAACATTGAATGTTTTAGGAACAGTTGATCTAGTCCATACACAACTTTAGTTTTGGGAGTGCTAACTCTAATACATTATATGGCCAAACATATGTTGACAGAAATTAATAATTAATTGTTTTGACTATTCTAGCCATTTTTGTGAAAACAAAAACTCATTTATTCTTGTGATGGCAGAGCTGAATTTTCAGCAGCAGTTAGTAAGAAAGTTATTGATGAATCATGATTTGTTTGTAAAAACATTTATATACAGATTTCATGCACATATTTGTGCATTGGTGCAGTTAAGGAATGAGACCCAATTCTCCTATGCCCTTAAAAGTATGTACTTATTCTGTGAAGACCACATACGTGTGTGTGTGTGTGTGTGTGTGTGTGTGTGTGCTTTTGTTTATATTACATTGTGGGGACCAAATGTCCCCATGATGTAATATAAACCTGAGTTCACCTACATCGTGGGGACCAGCCAGCGGTCCCCACAATGTAAATGGGTTTATAAATCATATAGAATGAGTTTTTGTGAAAAAGTAAAAGTTTGCACAGTTTCCTGTGAGGGTTAGGTTTAGGGGTAGGGGCAGGGTAGGGGGATAGAATGTACAGTTTGTTCAGTGTAAAATGCATTGAAGTCTATGGAAAGTCCCCACAATTCACAAAAACAAACATGTGTGTGTGTGTGTGTGCGTGTGTGTGTGTGTGTGTGAGTGTGTAGCAAAGTAGTCAAGGACAGGCAAGTTTCAGACATACTACCCAAAATTGTATCTTGAAACATTTTGTTGCAGTTCATCATGTCACCTTGAATAACCTGTCAATATCCTCATACACACTCCACATCTCATTTCATTTACACTTCTCAACAGTTCTTCCTACTGTATTGGAAATAAAGGTAGCACATTAATCTTCCAGTCATGGGTCTTTCATGCTGAGAAATTTGATTGAATTTCATTCGCTTTGATGCCTTAATTGTGTTTTTAAAATCAATGCACATTAAGTGATGTGGTCTCCTCCATTGCGGCAGGATTGAGTCTAGGTTTAGGGTTGAGGTTTGTCTTATGCTGGGTACACACCACAAGATAATCAGGCTGATTTTGGGCCGATTTCTCCCCTTCCGACAATCAGGTAAGGTTGTGAAGTGTGTTAAGAGTGACTGAATCTGCTTGGAAGAACATCGGCATTCAACATATTGAATATTTACAATCAGAAATCCTGATGTGTGGGGGGAACACCCAGGACAAACGCGCACATGCTTGGAGATTATCACGTGAAACTAAACAATATCCATAATCATTACTTTTTCCGGTGCTTTATGTGTGCGCTTGAGTGCTTTATAGTCTATATTATGTAAACGCTCATTATTATGGTTTATTCTCTCCAATATTTAAGAAATCAAATTTATATAAATGTGATTAGTCAACTGATGGCTTAAATGAACAACTACTAGTCGACTAGATAAAACTTATTTCACATATTTTCGATCCAGCATGTCACAAAGGGTATTCTGGTTTGAGCTCATGCTCCGCTCGCATGCTCTGACACACACACACCCACACACATGGAACATCGAACATTATTTTCAGTTTAAAATTATATTTGTGTATGACTAAGCTGTACTATTTCTTTACAACATAACACTTTGCAGGTCTATCATCTCTAGTCACACACCAATCGTCATCAGTTAGCATGTGTTCCACCCCAACACACACACCAGAGAAAAAACTTTGCAGGTCCTATGGCTGAGAGAGAGCCTACTCGGATGAAAATCGCTTCAGTGAGCTCAATTATAGTAACACAGCATTTTTTGTCAGTAACAGCGTTGTAACGGGGGGAAAGTAATTAGTTTGATTACTCGTTACTGAAAAAAGTAACACCGTTAGTAACGCCGTTTATTTATAACGCCGTTATTCCAATCACTGGTTCTGAAAGGAAATATCATGAATCCTCCTTCAAAGGGGTTGTGGGCCATAGTTGCCATGTGCACAGTCTGCACTTCAAAATTCTTGTCTCTGATATTATTCGGGGTTGATAGTATGTTTGGATGCAGGGCCTGTGTTTCATGCCAGAATTTACTGCATGGTTTTCTCCAGGGGAAAGGCCACTTTCACAGGCTACTTTCAATGAACTCTGAGGCATCATGTAGCGTTCTGTTTTTATATCACTTAATGAAATACACAGTTTTCCTTTTTTATTATAAATCACTATTATTCTGTGCACTAGTAGTAGGACTATTTGTTTGCAAGCTGAACTTTTTTTTTTTTTTTTAGGCATATGGCCAATAAGTCTATTTTGCATTTATGCAATATACTGAAGCCAAGCCTGAGTGTGCACACCTGTCCTATTTAGATTCATTCATTAACTGGAATTTATTAACATACAAACATTTAGTTATTAGCTATTTGGGAAGGTCCATTTTATGCACAAATGACCTTGAAATGACTCATATTTACTTCTTAATGCATCAGTGGACTGTTTCGTCGGCATGAAAATAGCATATCAGCTACAACTCTATTCAGATGGACCCGTGGCTCACTTCACAGTCTTGAAACCTCTTTGGGCTTGTCTTTCCTAAAGTGCTGCTGTCCCAGAGGAGTTTGGAAGTGCTCCGTGAGCTCTCCACGAGTGCAAATCCTTTCAGTCTGACTGACGGGCTGCAGCTCTATACCAATTTGTCCCAAATCTCTGCTGGTCTCTTGAGCTCTCACATGCTGTGAAGTGCTGGACCATTTTAACCAGCTTAGGAGAGGTCGGTTCTTCAGGCACTTTGACCTATTTCTATGGGCAAAGTCAGACTGTACGGCCAGATACTGGCAGTTCCTGTAAATTGTTAAAAATTTGAGATTGTTACATATATGTGGTCAGTTCCAAGAAGTCCCTTTTCTGTTTCATTCAGAAATACAACCACTTTTCTATTGATTTTAATAAATACATAAAAAAGTAAAAGGTACTGGCTGTATATTATTATATATTTCAGATGGGTGTGTATCCCATGCACTAGGCTCTGAGTCATTAGTGGACATGTGTATATAATAACTGCTCAGTCAGTGCATTGCTGAAACCAGTGAATATTTCATATTTCGTGAAACACTATGCTGCAAGTTTCTGGTGAAAACTCCCCCAAAGTCATTTAGTGTGTCCAAAAATATTTCCTGTTTTTTGTTGAAGTGACTGTGGGTACATGTATTTTTTTTTCTCCATGTAAAAAAAAAAAAAAAAAAGAGTAATGGAATAAATATAAATGTCCTGTGCAACCCTTTTTTTTAATGATGCTGGGAAGAGTTTGTTGACGGCCATACTTGGCGAGGCATCAGATGTATGTGCTGGCTCAGGGAGAATTAAATTGGCAGGCAGAAAGAAAACCAGGCATTTTGTGTTTATTGCAAGTGCATGTGCCACAGTTCATGCTCATTAAAACAGCATTAAAGACTGCTAGGCCAATTGTTTATTGAGATTTTTGATTCAAAGTTTCAAAACACGAGTTGGACGTATGATGGAGTATTTCTGTGTCAAATCCACTACTTCCAGTTTCAGTACAGGATTCTGAGAGTTTTTTTTTCAAGTGTGTCCTGTATGACATCAAAAGAGAGTGTAATTCCTTGTATAGGCACTTCTCCCTGATAAGCGTGCACACACATCACCCAGAGCAAGAGCACGCCCATCAACACGTTTCGTTATGGATACGGAAGACGAGAGATTTTTCAACAATGGGTGTGTCCCAATTCAGGGGTTGCACCCTTTGAAGGCTGCATACATCATCGAGGCAGTCTCATTTAATAAAAATAACCGTTAGATTGCAACGTAAGAAAGAAATTACAGTATTTTACACCTCACAATGAATATCAGTCAATTTTATTACGGTTACTTTTCTTAAATATGACATCCTTGATGAAGTATTCAGCCTTCAAATGCGACCTCCGGAGGACGCAGCCTCCAAAATGAGACACAGCTCCTGTCAACAAAGGAGTATGTTTTTGAAAGATTACCTTTTTCAGCTTCCCAAAGAACCCAGCGTTAAGGTAACAGTGGATGAAGTTTGTTTTTCCAGGGCAAAAACGGAGTTGTGCACGTATGTTTGTTTGTTCCTGGTAATTCGGTGATGAATACTTTGTAAACAAGTCCCAGTTCAGCGCTTGATTTGCAGATCGCGGGTGGTGAGTAAAGCTGCATCAGATCTGTGTTTTGTTGGCAATCGGCACGCAAGTGCATATAATGTAAACAACACGAACGTTTTGGTTCCCTTTTTTTATTTATAATGATGTTGCAGCTAGCATGCAATCTCTATGCAGATGCTGCGCACACTCGTGACTCTTTAGCTCCGCCCATGACATTGTCGGCAGACACGCCTCCTGGATCTCTGCTTTTTTCGGAAAGACTCAGTTTAGCGTATCTATCTTTTATAAATGTGACAAAACTAAAGACTTTTTGGAGATATTCAGGATGCATTGTTACTCTACATGTACTCAAGATTAACATGAGATTGGCAGAAACTGTGTGTGATACCCCCCTTTAAAGTCTACATATCAGTATCACCTGCAGTTTGGCTAATAAACTATAAAATTTATCAGATTTAAAGTGTCCCTATTATGGATTTTTGAAAATTACCTTTCATGTAGTGTATATATGCAGGTTACTTTACTTCCTGAACAAGTGCGCAACTGAGTCCATGTTGCCTTCATATTCAAGAGAACCGCGGCACAGTTTGAGTGCAACTGAAATCAGACCACCTCCTTCAGGTGGTCTTAGTGTAGCCCATGTGGGTATTTGTTATGGGTTTCTGATTAGATAAAGTTTTGTTTGTAAAATTGTATAAAGTTAGGTTAAAATGTACTGTGGAAAATGTGCTCCGAGATAACCTAAATTGCTGGGTCTGTCATTTTAATTTCTTTATTATTTGATTGGGTACTTTGTGAATAATCAGGTATCGGGATATGGAGGAGGGGCGGGACAAGGAGGAGAAGGAGAGAACGCACGAGAGAAGCAGAATAGGTGTGAGATGTCGGCGAGACAACTCTCTGAAAGTGTGAATTGTCTATAGAATTGTGTACTTTATAGTTCATCTCGAGGATATTAGAGTGGACTTTGAACTGTGTTACTGCTGGCTAAGCGTGACCGCGATGTTCGAGTTTATTTAAAGTGCGTCACAGACGAGAACGGAGGAACCACTGGCGGCGAGCCAGTACATTCTACGTGAACTGTCTATATCGTACTAATTATGAAGGAGAACGACAACGGATGTTGTGTTCATGTTACATTCGGGAGTCTCGTGCGCTGTTGAACGGAGCGAGAGGATACCGCGTTGAGAGTTGAGCTGCTGGATGAATACGCTGATGGCTGTTCGTGAGTGCGGCTTGCGACAGATGGATTCCGATTGACCTGACGGACTGTGCCTGATCCTGACTAAAGAGAGCAACATTTTCTATAAAGGTACCTGTTTATTTTCTTTTCTTTGTGGCTCAATTGAGTGAAGCGGCCGTGTGTTTTTGGCCTCTACGATCACAAGCAGCGAAACAGGCCTGCAACAGATACTAAGGGTTATTTAAATTATTTGCCGGCTTAGGAATTTATTTTGAGTTGGAAACATTTTTTATTTTTTTTTTATTTTTCCCTTGATACTGTTGACTGTTTATTTTTCAGGTAAATGTCAATTTGAAAAAGGGACTCCTACACTTGTTTTAATAGAAGCTTTATTGAAAAGAATACATCACTTCTTTCTTTCTCATTGATACCATTTAAGTAAATTCAAGTCTGATTTAACTTATTTGTATTTGTGGTAATTGAGTAATTCATTTTTCCTGCTATATTGAGGTATAAACAAAATAGATAGCATTACAAATTTAAGTTAATACAACCCATCATATTAAAGACCCAGGGCGTCACCCATAAAATTCCCAGTTAGAGGAAGGGGGCGCTACACAAAATGGAGGCACCGCTGGGATGGGTTTTATAAATTTGTGGTTATCTAGGCTGTTCAATTGCATCTAAATTTCCTTGCTTTTAATTGCGAGAACAATCATGGAGTCTGTATTGTACAAAAAATACCAAGATACACTCAGTAGTTGGTGTAAAGGAGAAGAACTTGATCCAGCTCATGCTATACTGATTGCTGGGGTGGCAGAGGATGTCAGCATTAGTCAAATTGAAGAATTGATGCAAACTGTGCGCTGTTGGGGTCGTGTAAGAGTAAGAGGAAGGACCTACAGTGTTGAAGCAGAAGGTTTGCTGGTTCTGTGTGAATGTAAAGAGGAAATAAAACCACAGATCGTTCCTCCTGAAGTGCGGAGTGATGATGGTACTATTGTGTGGCACATAGTGGTGGTTGATCCAAGGCCTGATTCATCAGATGCATCAGAGGACTTTGTTGGCAAGCTACAAAGTTTTTTGCAAGCTGAAGGTAAAACAATTGCTGACCTCCAAGATTATGTAGCTACCTCAGCACCCGCTAAAGGTACTGAAGAATTCTTCATTCATGCTATGGCTGAAGTGATGAAGCAGTCTAACAGAGGTATGGCTGAAAGTCACAGTTATCGTCGACTTTGAGTGTTTTCTGGTATCACCCCTACCCCAATGGGAGAGGAACAAGTTGAATATTGGCTTGAACAAGCAACAGTGATGGTAGAGGGCAGTGATTGCCCTGAAAAAGAGAAGAGACGTAGAATAATAGAAAGTCTGAGGGGTCCTGCACTAGAAATTGTTAGGTCTTTGCGGTTTAGCAACCCTGAAGCTAGCTCAGATGAGTATATTTCTGCAATTGATAGGGCTTTTGGATCTCCAGAGACTGGAGAAGATTTATATTTTGCATACCGTCTCATTCAACAAAAATCTGGAGAGATGTTATCTGATTACATACAGAGGCTGGAACCTTTTCTAGCCAAGGTTGTCAGAAAGGGGGGTGTAAGAGCTCAGGATATGAACAGAGTGAGAATTGAGCAGTTGTTGCGAGGAGCAGTTGGGGCTGACATTATGCTTTTACAGTTACGTCTCAAAGAGAAAAGAGCTAACCCTCCTACATTTCTTGAGCTGCTCAGTCAGATTAGGGTAGAGGAAGAACATGAACGCTCACGGTGTAAAGTCCATGCAAGGGTTCGGAGTGTTGGAGCACAGGATTGTGTATCTGCAACTGATTTTGATTTGCAAGAGCTTAGAGCTGATGTGAAGGCTCTACAAGCTAAAATGTCTGAATTGAAAGTGAAGTCCAACCCTGTCAGCAAAGAAAGTGTCAGCACAAAAGTACAGGTTAGGCAGTGTACATCAGATGATAAAGCAATTGGAGCCTCTGAATTACAGAAAAAAGTTGATAGACTGAGTCAGAAAGTGAAGACATTGGAGAGTAGAGAGCCAGCTCAACCTGCTTCTGCCTCTGCTGTGAAAGTAAAAGTCGGTGATAGTGGCAGTAAGAAACCTCTCTCCCAACAGGAGGATGATTTCTTTTGTTATCGTTGCGGGGAGGATGGTCACATTTCAACTAAATGTACTGCTACGCAGAATGAGAAGAAGGTAATCAGGAGGCTTATTGCTTCTCTTCGGAAAGCTAAGGAGAAACAAAGTAGTTCTGAGGTCAGTTCTGATAAGGAAACCACACACTGCTCTGCTAGAACACAAATGGTCCAGAACATAGCATCAGTTGCAATTCCGACTGGGTTGGTGGGACCAATTTCTACTGTGACATTGAAGGTAAATGGTAACCCTTGTACTGCGCTGTTGGATAGTGGGTCACAAGTGACCATTGTATTTGAGAAATGGTACCAGGAACATCTGTCACATATCCCTATTCAACCAGTATCAGGATTGGCTATTTGGGGACTTAGTGACGAAAGTTACCCCTACCAAGGTTATATAGTGGTGGACGTTCAGTTTCCTAAAGAATTAACTGGCACTCTAGAAACCTTGTCTGTGCTGGCGCTTGTGTGCCCTGGACCAAATACTCCTGATCAGACTCCTGTAATATTGGGGACTAACGCCAGTTTGTTCCAAAGACTGTTTGCTCTTTGTGACAAAGAGAAGGGTAGCAATCTGGTTCATGTTTTCAATATAAAAAGCTTTCTGCCAGATAGCCTACCTGAGTCTACTGTGTTTAAAGCAAGTCAGGGTGGTGAGGATGACACCATTCCACCAGAAGACATTTGTTGTGTTAGCTGTCAAGCAGAGTTTTCTCAACCAGTGACTAAGGGTATAGTTTTGGTGGAGGCTGATGAAGTAACACCATTGCCGCAAGGATTGATGGTTCAACCTATGGTGGCTTTAGCTTCAGCTGTAAATGGAGAGAATTTCTCTGTGCTTGTGCAGAATGAGACCAAGCGAGAGGTTATTATACCTGAAGGTGCTTTGTTAGGGAATGTGCAAGTTGCAGATATGGCTGTTCCACCGGCGAGAGTGAGTAAACCTGAGGAGATAGATCCAAGTCTTTTTGATTTTGGGGATTCTCCCATTCCTGTGGAATGGAAAGAAAGGCTTAGACAAAAATTAATGCAGAAACGCAATGTTTTCTCCCTACATGAGTGGGAAGTGGGACTGGCAAAGGGGGTGGAGCATTGTATCCGATTGTCGGACACCCGTCCTTTCCGTGAAAGATCAAGGAGGATCGCTCCTGCAGATATAGAGGATGTACGTAGACACTTGAAGGATTTACTAGAGGCAGGGATAATCAAGGAGTCTAGGAGCCCATATGCTTCTCCTATAGTAATCGTTAGGAAGAAGAGTGGCAAAATCCGTATGTGTATAGACTACAGAACCCTCAATAGTAAGACTATTCCTGATCAATATACAACCCCATGGATTGACGACGCCCTGGATTGTTTGGCTGGAAGCCGCTGGTTCTCTGTGTTAGACCTTCGAAATGGGTATTATCAAATACCCATGTCTGAACCAGACAAAGAGAAAACAGCCTTTATCTCCCTGTTAGGGTTTTATCAATTTGAGAGAATGCCGCAGGGGGTTACGGGGGCCCCTGCGACATTCCAACGTCTCATGGAAAAGGCTGTTGGAGACATGAACTTGCTCCAAGTGTTAGTATATCTTGATGACCTCATTGTGTTTGGAGCTACATTGGAGGAGCATGAGGAAAGACTCCTCAAGGTGTTAGATCGTCTGGAGGAGGTAGGTCTCAAGGTTTCATTGGACAAGTGTCAGATATGTAGGGATAAAGTCAAATATGTCGGTCACATAGTCTCAGCAGATGGGGTATCAACCGACCCAGACAAAATCGAAGCAGTTGCTAAGTGGCCGCAGCCAACTGATCTGAAGTCCCTCCGCTCTTTCCTGGGCTTCTGTGGTTATTACAGGAGATTTGTGGCGAACTACTCTGCCATAGTTAAGCCTTTGACAGAGCTTACGAAGGGGTATCCTCCCGTTCGAAAAGGAAAGAAACAAAAGTCTCTCCCTGATCAGACATATCATGATGAATCAGAACCATTTGGTTCTAGATGGACTGATTCCTGTACTGAAGCCTTCCATAAGATCATTGACTGTTTGACTCATGCACCTGTATTAGCGTTTGGGATTTTTTTGAAAAAAAAATCCCACCAGGCCATATGTCTTACATGTGGATGCCAGCCTAAAAGGGCTGGGGGCTGTGTTGAATCAGGTGTATCCTGAGGGGTTACGTCCCGTTGCATTCACTAGCCGAGGGCTCAATGTCGCTGAACAAAAGTATCATATCCACCAGCTTGAATTTCTCTCCCTTAAGTGGGCGGTGGTAGAGAAATTTCATGACTATTTGTATGGTGTGAAATTTACTGTGGTGACGGATAACAATCCGCTCACTTATGTGTTGACCACTGGAAAGCTCAATGCCACTGGGCATAGATGGCTTGCAGCCTTGGCGACTTATGATTTTGAGATAAAGTATCGTCCGGGCCATACAAACATTGATGCAGATCTGCTATCAAGACGTTGGAATGACTCGCATACTGAAATGTGGAAACATCTTTCAGAGATTGAGGTGAAAGGAATATGCAATTGTATCCAGTTGGGAGACTCAGCCAGTGCAGAGCGACTAGTTGACAGGTTAGGGGTGCCTGCAGAAGGTATTCCCAAGCTATATGCATTTGCAACTAATCTTGGAATGGCGCAGTTGGAACAATTCACTAGAAGTGATTTGAGGAGTGCCCAAGACATGGATGATGTCATAGGAGTGATAAAGAAGTTTGTGGATGCAGACCTGTGGCCATCTAATTTGAGTCAGTATCCCCAAGAGGTAACGTTAATGAAGCGTGAAAGTGAAAAGCTGAGAATCAAAGATGGATTATTGCACAGGGTTCTGAAAGATGTATCAGGAAATGAAACGTTTCAGTTGGTGTTACCTGACAAGTTTCGGTTACAAGTGATTAAAGCTTTACATGATGACTTGGGCCATTTGGGGGTGGAACGCACAACGAGTCTAATTAGGGACAGGTTCTACTGGCCTCGGATGGCACAGATGGTAGAAGCTTATGTGAAAAATTGTGGCAATTGTGTTTCATGGAAGAGTTCCTCGTGCACGGGCAGCTCCATTGCATCAGATAACTTCAGGGGGTCCTAGGGAACTGGTGTGTATTGATTTTCTGACACTGGAATCCGATACAGCAGGGTTTAGTAATATACTTGTTGTCACAGATTACTTTAGTAGATATGCACAAGCATATCCTACCAAAGATCAAAAAGCAGTCACTGTAGCTAAGGTGTTGGTCGAGAAGTTTTTTGTCCATTATGGATTACCCGCCCTAATCCATTCGGATCAGGGTCGGGATTTTGAAGGACGAGTGATCCAAGAGCTCTTAAAGAGTTTAGGGATTCGTAAATCCCGAACAACACCCTATCACCCCCAGGGTGATCCACAGCCAGAGCGTTTCAATAGAACGTTGCTGTCGATGTTAGGAACTTTGAACACTACACAAAAAAGGCAGTGGAGCCATTATGTGAGTCAACTTGTACATGCATATAACAGTACGAAGAGTGACGCCACTGGGTATTCACCATATTATCTCATGTTTGGTAGGGAGGCTAGGCTACCGGTGGATATTTGTTTTGAGACTGAGGCAGAGAGAGTCAGTCATTCTCAATATGTAGAAGGACTGAAGAGAGATTTGAAACGAGCCTATGATCTTGCAGAGGAAACAGCGACTAAAGTGCACATAAAAAACAAAAAAGCTTACGATAAAGTCGTGCGACACCAGACATTGGCTGAAGGTGACAGAGTGTTGGTGGAGAATCTTGGTCTTCGTGGAAAACATAAACTGCAGAGTAAATGGAATCAATTGCCGTATGTAGTGGTGAATAAATACCAAGATTTGCCCGTATATACGATCAAGCCAGAGAATGGGATGGGTCGTACAAGAGTCCTTCACAGAGATCACTTGCTGCCTATTGGGCAGACGGTTAGGATCCCCCAAGAGAACGACCCACCGCCTTCCGTGAATAGGCCTATGACTCGAAATCAGAGAGGTACCTGTTATAGTGATAATCATAACATGCAGTTTTCAGTATCACAGAGTCTGAGAGATGTTGATGAGAATAGTGAGACAGAAAACGAGTTTGAAACATGTTTTCATGGAAAGGAACACCATGAGATTCTTGAAAAGCAAGTTCCTGAAACAATTGAGAATGATAATTCTGAGGAAAGTGAACTTAGAGAAATCCACACTGCAGATATGAGTGATGGTGTAGAACACTTTCAGGATGGGGAAAAACCAGGTAGTCAAGAGAGAAGCCCAGAACCCCTACAATTAGAAAGAGATGGTTCAGTATCTGATGTAGAAGAACAGATTGAGGTGAATTTCCCTAGAAGATCTCAGAGGAAAGTGAAACCTGTCCTTAAACTTACTTACGATGAGTTGGGGAAGACTACAGATCATCCTCTGACTATTGTACATAGGGGAATAATTATTAAAATAGGTTCAAATTAAATTAAGTACATTGGTATATGGGGCATGAGGACCATTTAAAGGGGGGGAGAGTGTAGCCCATGTGGGTATTTGTTATGGGTTTCTGATTTAGATAAAGTTTTGTTTGTAAAATTGTATAAAGTTAGGTTAAAATGTACTGTGGAAAATGTGCTCCGAGATAACCTAAATTGCTGGGTCTGTCATTTTAATTTCTTTATTATTTGATTGGGTACTTTGTGAATAATAACCTATCAGGTATCGGGATATGGAGGAGGGGCGGGACAAGGAGGAGAAGGAGAGAACGCACGAGAGAAGCAGAATAGGTGTGAGATGTCGGTGAGACAACTCTCTGAAAGTGTGAATTGTCTATAGAATTGTGTACTTTATAGTTCATCTCGAGAATATTAGAGTGGACTTTGAACTGTGTTACTGCTGGCTAAGCGTGACTGCGATGTTCGAGTTTATTTAAAGTGCATCACAGACGAGAACGGAGGAACCACTGGCGGCGAGCCAGTACATTCTACGTGAACTGTCTATATCGTACTAATTATGAAGGAGAATGACAACGGATGTTGTGTTCATGTTACATTCGGGAGTCTCGTGCGCTGTTGAACGGAGCGAGAGGATTCCGATTGACCTGACGGACTGTGCCTGATCCTGACTAAAGAGAGCAACATTTTCTATAAAGGTACCTGTTTATTTTCTTTTCTTTGTGGCTCAATTGAGTGAAGCGGCCGTGTGTTTTTGGCCTCTACGATCACAAGCAGCGAAACAACAGATACTAAGGGTTATTTAAATTATTAGCCGGCTTAGGAATTTATTTTATTGAGTTGGAAACATTTTTTATTTATTTTTTTATTTTTCCCTTGATACTGTTGACTGTTTATTTTTCAGGTAAATGTCAATTTGAAAAAGGGACTCATACACTTGTTTTAATAGAAGCTTTATTGAAAAGAATACATCACTTCTTTCTTTCTCATTGATACCATTTAAGTAAATTCAAGTCTGATTTAACTTATTTGTATTTGTGGTAATTGAGTAATTCATTTTTCCTGCTATATTGAGGTATAAACAAAATAGATAGCATTACAAATTTAAGTTAATACAACCCATCATATTAAAGACCCAGGGCGTCACCCATAAAATTCCCAGTTAGAGGAAGGGGGCACTACAATGGGTTCGGTACCCGCACCCGGGTTCGCATGACAGCTTTCACATTAGCTATTCATGCGAGCCGTGCCCTGTTTCAAACTAAACTGCCATTGTGAAAACCCCCTAAGTGAATGATAACATCCTGCAAAGTTTTAAATCTGAAAGTGCACCGTATATAAAGTTATTGTCACTTTAAGAGTCGACTCTGAGTCAGTTAAACAAGTCGTTTGTAAAACGAATCCCAAGCCGTTTTGTTGTGACGTCAAAACAAAACATTAGCATATTAGCTTATTGCGCGCACAGACAACAGGGAAAATTTATTTTTTCAACAATACCAAATTTTGTTGTGTTCCCGTCATTTTACTGATGGCAGCTTCTCAAACCTTGGGGAGTTTAACGCAGGATTCACAAAACGCTTGGTCTTAAAATATGGATCAATGCCCAGTTTATTTAGTATGATTAATAATTGATGTTCATATTTTCTAGCGATCGCTCAAGATTCGTACTTTTGTATGTTATGTTGTGTAACGTACACCCTAGTCTGTATGTCTCCTGCTAACCAGCTAACTCACGTTTCTGTAGTTCTGCTGTTCAGATGTGGGTCCAATATTGTCTAAAAATTTGTTGATTAATGGAGCTTGTCTGTCTTACTACTTGGAGTAATGATCAAGGATGGAGCACGACTTTTGTTTACAAAGTGTAATGCATTATTGTTACATTCACGCCTTCTCGGACTCCAGTTCCCAGCATCCTCCTGTTCTCCACACCTGTCTTCACTTCCTTCATCAGTCTTCCCGCCATCTCCCTGGATTCCCAGCACCTGTTGTTCCTCGTCAGCACTCCCTTTAGGTTGGACTCACTCCCTGCACTCCTGGGGCCCGTTTCAGAAAGGAGGTTAAGTGAAAACTCTGAGTATGTTAACCCTGAAATGAGGGAAACTCTGGGTTTTCTGTTTCAGAATGGGAGGTATGTCAAACCCGAGAAAGCAGGGTAAGTGAAGCCCGTTTCTGAAAGAGAGGTAACTTCTACTCAGAGTCAGTTACCATGGTAACTTACTCTGTGAACCTAACCTGGTCGGGAGCAGGTTTTCTTCGGTAAACCTATAGTTTCCTTCGGTCTCCTCCCCCTTTTTAAAGTGCAAGTGATGTTTAAATAGTTAACTCATTCATTCACACTGCAAAAATGAGTATTTTTCATCCTATTTCAAGTACAAATATCTATAAATTCTTAAATCAAGATGGATTTTCTATATAAGAAAATGATAAAATATTTAGTCTTGTTTCCTGGGGGATCTAAATTAAGTGCATTTTACTTAAGTAAAATTATCAATATCTGCCAGTGTGGTAATAAAAATAATCTTAATGCAAACGGAAAGTGTCAGAGTGTCTACCCAGGTGAAAAAAAAGTGCAGTAAAATACACTTTATTTTAGTACACAGTACACTTCCAAAATGTACTTAAAGTGCTCTATTTCCGTGCACTTATTTTGTACTTAATATACTAAAAGCTGTACTTTAGTACTTCTTAAGGTAATCTTAAGAACATCTAAGTGTACTCAACTGTGCTATTTTGAGACACCATGAATTTGAACTAAAATGTGCTTTTAACATATTTCTTTATTTAAAAAAATATATTTAATTACCACTTGTAGTACACTTGAACCCATCTTTCATACACTTTTAAAATAGACTTATGATGTATTTCAAATATAAGATTGATATATAATGAATACAAAATGTATTTATAATTTATTGCCTAAAACATTACGAATACATTTTGTATATATTTATCATATATTATTCTTATATTTTAAATAATTCATAAGTGTATTTCCTATGTGTGATGAGTATATTTAAATGTGTATGAAAGATGGGTTCAAGTGTACTACAACTGGTAACTAAATATATTTTTATACAGAGATATTATGTTAAAAGCACATTTTAGTTCAAATTCATGGTGTCTCAAAATAGCACAGTTGAGTACACTTAGATGTTCTAAAGATTATATTAAGAAGTACTAAAGTACAGCTTTTAGTATATTAAGTACAAAATAAGTGCACAGAAATAGAGCACTTTAAATACATTATGGAAGTGTACTGTGTACTAAAATAAAGTGTATTCTACAGCACTTTTTTCACCTGGGGGAAAATGTACTTATAACTAGTACATTAGTAATATATTTGTAAGAAAATCAATGTCATTTAAACTTAGGATTATTATATAAAAGTCTACTAAGATTGAACTAATTTTAAAGAATTGAAAGCACACTTTTAACAAATACACTAATAAAACTCCTCTGTATATTTTTATTTCATTGCACTAAAAATCAATTTAAGTAGTAATGGTATTTAGTATACTTTTCCAAGTGCAGTGAAATACTACTGAAGTACAAAAAAACCATTGAATTAGTGCATTTATAGTGTATAACTTTGACACTTTTATTTAGCACCAAAATAAAGAATGTACTACAAATGTACTTGCTTATATTTAAGTATTTTTTTAATGCACTCAAGTATACTTTTTTTTTCTCCTGTGTATTACTAAGTGCAAATTTACAGTAGCTCCGCCCACCAATGTCACACCAGGTTAAAACTGACCCATGTTCCAGTGGCTGCAGTGGTATAGGCAATAGTGTGTTGGGAGCGGACAATTAACTTGTGATGTGATTGAATGGGTTCGAATCCGCCTTTTGCCGAGCTCGCTATTCTCCCTTTTCCCATCACATATCACATCAGAAAGGCATTTATTTTTTAATAAAAATGAAGAAACTTTTCTAAAAGTGGAAGTAAATTGCCTAACGAGTGTTTAATAACGATAAAATCATTTACACTCTTATTATTGCATCCTGCATTATTTTTTTCTTCTTCTTTTTTTGCATGTGGGATACCATGAAAATAAATATTAGTTCAATAACTTACCATTCTACCAGTTTTCACCTTTGATATTATAACAGTGATAAGAATTAAACTTGCATTGACTCAGAAGTAAGCGGATGTCCTTTTGTCATGTGCTGTTGCCATGGTGAATCGTAATATCGGAGCTCCATTGATGGCTTTTCATAGTCGTGGTGCACACGCTTAACTCCGAGTCAACCTACTCAGAGTCGACTGAACTAACTCAATTCAGCTGTTCTGAAACTGAAAACTCAGAGTTTCCCATCTCAGAGTAAGTCAACTCAGAGTTCAAGTTTCAACTCAAAGTTGGTTGAACCTCCTTATTGAAACGGGCCCCTGGTCTGTTCTCTTGTTTAAGTGTGTATGTTGTTGTCGTATTCCTGGATCCCGGTTTGCTTATTAAATGGTAAAACAAACTGTTTTTTTTCCCTCTGCGTTTTTACTGCAGGTTTTTTTTTTTATTCGCTTTGGTACTATTTTCACATATAAGGTGTACATTTTCAAAACTCTTAGTACAAAAATCCAAACTGATCACACTTGTAACAGCTAGTCATTCTTTCACAACCTGATCTCATGCTTTCATTCTAGTTGTACACTAGCCTGGATGCCAGCCGAACTTAGCCCCGCCCACAACATTTTGAGGTCGGGGAGTTTGGTCTGGACTCGATCCGTAGAGGAGTAATTATGCCCAAACAGAAACTGTTCGGACCAATCACATTGTCAGGGCGATGATTGACAGATTATCACCAGAAACGTAATCAGCCACGTCATCAAAGAGCGCTTGGGGAGTTTGATTGACAAGCGATCTAACCAATCAGAACGCTGCATCCGCTATTTTGTCCGACAAAGCAGTCAGGAGTTAGAAGATTAACATCGGTGGAGTTAAACTTGAAAAATTGTGCATATTGACGTCTTTCCGCGTTTGAAACAACATTCATTCTCATGTTCATTCATGTTTATTTGATGCTATAAATGGACTAGTAGGAAGAGATGATCGGTTAACGAGCCTCTTG